>CM054134.1:41330213-41382713 GCA_028751875.1 Rapana venosa
TGTGTGTAATGTTTTTTTTTTGGGGAATGGGAATGGTCTTGCATTGTGCCTAAGCAGAGTTGTTTTTTTTTGGGGGGGGGGGGGGGGGGGGGGGGGGGGGGGGGGGGGGGGGGGGGGGGGTTTGTGCTGATTACCAGAGGGTTAAAACTGATGACCACGGGATAGTGTGGTTCAGAGTAACCACTTGTATTGGTAATATTGCAGAGTTCATTTGGTCTGTACAGATTTGTAAAAGTTTTGGAAGTCAGAGACCCCTTTTTTAAAAAGATCTTTAATGTTTGTTAAAACTGACTGGGGTTTGAAAAAAATTTGAAAAATTTTGAGGTCCTTTCTACCCCAAGAAAAGAAACTCCAGTCCCATTGCTCTCACCTGTCAAAACCTTGGCAGACGGGAGACCTCTTTTTGTTCCTTCTTGCTATTTTATTATCAGCATATCTGTTTGTTTCTGCCATTGCAGTTTCAAAGCAAAAGTGTGGTAATAATGAGAAAACAGTCAAAAGGCATCGTTCTCAGGCATTTATGCCGCGGACCGGCCGGGAGGTCAAATTTCTCCACAGTCCGTGTGTGTAGCACAGGTCAGGAATGTGCCCAGTAGCACATTATTTTCAGGCTCACTCTTCTCCCTAACTGCAGCATTTCCTTCCTCCTCTTCCTCGTAAGCGTTTAATATCAGACTCGCTTAACAATTCTCATTCAAATGTTTCTAATTCCAAGACAATAACATTCAATTTATCGTCTCGCTAATCTGATGAATCGTCTGCTACTAAAGAAAACGCCTTTTTTTTTTCCCGCCACATGAAACCATTGAAAAGTGTTCCGGTCACTGGCTGTTATTTCTTCCTTCCCCCCCCCTTTACATGCATGTTTAGTGGTCAAATTTTAAACACTGGCACCCTCTGACACTCTTCCTGCATTGCCCCCCAATTTCAGACACATAGTGTGAAAAACCCCGAGATCTGTGTGGATGGAAAGTACTGCCCACGTGGCAGCACCAACTGTCGGCTGCGGTCGTATTGGAAACTAGCGGCAGCCTCCGTTACTGTCAGCTGCTGTCGTTTTTGGAATCTAGTGGCAGCCTCCGTTACTGTCGGCTGTGGCCGGATTTGGGGAAAAAAGAGGGTTAAAAGTTCGTGAAAGAGTAGATTTTGGGTCTCTCTGTCTCTGCTCGTCTCTCTCTCTCTCCGTCTCTGTCTCTGTCCCTTTTTTTCTGTGTACTAACCCTGTATTGCTTTTTTCATTTTTAGAAAATATTATAAATGTTAAAATCTATTATCAGTCACAGCAGAGCATTGTCTCTGTACCCCAGTTGTGCTTGGGCAGCCCCGGGGCATAGACCTTTTAACCCTAGTAGCGCGTTCCCGGGCTATTCCGGTAATGGGGGGTCTAAGCGTGTGGCGGATCCCGGAATATTCCGGATGACGTGGGTGATCGTAATTGAAAGCTTTTTTTTCGGCTTTAAGGTCAGCCATGAATGTTAAGGCTGTTGTAGCCCCGCAGAAAGGGGTGAAGGTCGTTTGACACACACAAGCAACGAAGAATCTGATTGGTTAAGAGTGTATTTTTAATTTTTTGGGGGACCAGCCCAGATGTCTTCAACAAAAATGGCAGCCAGATTTTGCACCAGAATTTCTTCAAGCGTTTTTCGAGCTTTTTTACAATATTGACAGCGAGGAGGAGTTTTAGAGGCTGGATTTGGTTGAAATAAACAATGAGAGAAACGATGAGGTAAGGATTGTGGAATATTTGTGAAAAACTTGGTAAAAATCAATCGCGATTGGACTGAATCGAGCAGTGCTAGTTTTGCTGGATGGACTTCTTCGCTACTCTGCGATTTCAACATCACAGATTGTTTTACTTTATTTTGACGCAACGAGGCTTCGAAATAACTGTTGTTGAGTCAAATCGCTATGCTGCTGAGTACTTTGCATCTTATGAAACAAGCGATCTTTGTATTTTCGTCATAGAAAGCCACCACTTCGCACATTGGCGTCGATCCTTTCGCTGAACTTTTCCGAATATTTGGTGACCGATAAAGCGATACAAACTCCTTATTTTTTCAAAACTAATGTCAAGAAATAGTGTTTACCTAATCATGTTATTTATGCACCACAAGAACTTTGCTTATCATGTTAAAATCGATCCGGGGCCCTGACGGTGGAACAGTGATTGGTAGTGCGCACACGATTTTTTTATTTTTTATTTTTTTTTACATAATCAATAAACCCCTACACACTATTAACAATTACACTCATTTAAAAGCATATTATCTGTTTCTTTTCCAGTGATTTATAGCTTAACACATTTAATTCAGTTTTATATATCAATATCAAGGGTTGTTTGAGCCCACCCTGCTCCAAAACAATGCTAGCCAGTGTTAATTCAGCCAATAGAAGTGAGGCATGTTGCTGTCTATTCAGCGCTACTAGGGTTAAGACCTGAAAAATGCTGGGGAAAGTTAGGTTTTAGATTTTTTTCATGCTGCTTTATCTAGTGTGTAATATTTGTCTTTATTGGAATAAAAATATCATCATCATCATCAATGCTTTGTGCCTTATTGGCACGTAGGGCAGCAACAAAATTCCCTCCACTCCTGTCTGTCCTGGCTAGCTTCTGAAGGGTTTTCCCCGGGAATGTTGGAAGGTCTTCAGCTCTGCTTCAACAGTCCAAACGCCAAGTGTTTCTTGGGTCGTCCTCGTTTGCGTTTTCCCTCTGGGGGTCCAGTGGAGGGCTTTTCGGGCAGTTTCCATGTTCCCGACAGCAGATAGCCCTATCCTTTCCCCCCATGCAGAAAAGCCCTATCCATCCCCATCGCCATGCATGATGATGTTTCCATGCTTTCTTGGTTGCAACGGAAAAAAAGTTCTTGTTGGAGATGGTCTCCAGGCCAAAGATGGCGCAAGATTCTTCTGAATTCTTCGTGTGGAAATGGGATAGTTTGTCGAGGTCACTCTCAGTCACCCCTCCAGCACTCCGACCGTACAAAAGGGTGAAAGTACACAGCTCTGGTATAGTCTTAGTTTGTTCCGGTGCTGTACGGGGACGATTTCCACACATTTTCAGATTTCTATAAGCATTTCTTGCTTGGCTAATCCGTTCTTGATGTCGCTGCCTGCTCCACCGTCATGCCTAACAGTGCTCCCAGGTACGGTGAAACTCTTCAGTTTTGGTAAAACTTCTCCATTCACTGGACCGGTGAGGGTTCTGGACGTTCAGTGTCATTACTTCTGTCTTCTTCTGACTGATTTTCGGGCCTACTTCTGTGGCGAAAGTGCTGAGACGGGATGTCTTCTCTTGAATGTGATGGTGGGTATGTGAGAGCAGTGCCAGATCGTCGGAAAATCTAGGTCTTCAAGTGTTGAGAAGGGGGTCCACCCCTGATGCCCTGACTGGCCAAGGGCTTGTTTGTTTGTCTCATCACCCAATCAATTGTCGGGTTGAAGAGTAGTGCTGACAGGGGCAGCCTTGTCCTGACGCCGTTTGTACACTGAAACTGGTTTTTGCTGTTTCCTACCTGCACGTGAAGTTGTTGTAGAAGCCTTTTAATGACTTGGATAATCTCCTGGGGAATTCCATATCCCTGGGAGTATGCGCCATACACTTTCTCGATGAATCGTCCAAAAAGGCTTTTTAAAAATCTACGAAGTTAATATACACTGCCCTCTGCCATTCCGTGCACGGTTCATGATGTTACGCGGGGTGAAGATCGGTCTATGCATCTTCCCTTTCCCGGGCTAAAACCTGCCTGTTCCTTTCTGAGTTGTTTGGTCCACTGCCTCTGAGATCCGTCCGATGATGATCTTTGCCAGAATCTTTCTGGAACAGATAGCAAGTGATTCCTCTCCAGTTGTTACAATTGTTCAGGGCCCTTTCTTTGGGATCTTCACGATGACTCCTTCTGTCCAATCTGCTGGTAGCTGTTTCTTCCCTCCCATATAGCTGTAAAGAGTGGCTGTAGAACTTAGATGCAAATTCTGGGATCTGCCTTGAAAAGTTCTGCGTTGATGTTTTCCTGGCCCGGGCTTTTCCATTCTGAGAGAGCTGATTGCTGCTATAAATCTCTTCCTTTTTTGGTGGGGGAGCTGTTCACATTGAGATCAGCATCAGGATCTTGTACATTTTGCCTCTTCATTGGTGGTGGCCCGTTGAGAACTTCGCTGAAATGTTCTGCCCATCTTGCATCTTTTTCTGCTTCTGTGGTAAGTATGTGGCCTTGTTTATCTAGGATTGGTTTCGGTATTGCCCCGGTACTTGCCACTGACAGTCTTAGTGATCTTATACACCTGTCCTTGTTCTCCCTTTGCGGCGCCTCCCTCTGTCTTGCAATATCATCCATGTAGGTACCTTGTCTTTCTTGTCATCTCTTCACAGTTTGTTTGCTTCTCTGTACTGTTGTTTTTTACCTCTCTCTTTTCCGTTCTGACTTTTCTCTAAGATTTTCTTTTTCAGTTCTCTCCTGTCTCAATGGCTTGCCATGTCTGCTGTAATCCACCTTTTTCTCTTCCTCTGTCTCTGTCCTAAGCACGTTTCGCTGGCTTGTGTGTAGGCTGTCCTGACTTGTTTTCCCACATGGGGGTTTAAAATTAGTCGTGTCAGGGGGTTGTAGTTTTCAGTATCCACCAGTGCTTGGAACTTGTTTTTGAGCTGGAGGGTGAAAGCACTCTTTACTTTTGGGGTTGCGCAGTTTTTCCACATCAAAAAGTTGTTGTCTTGGTTTCCCAGGTCCATTTTTTCTCAGCTTCACTTTTAGGGTTGCAAGAACAAGGTGGTGATCACTGCCAACATCGCTCCCCTCCTTACTTTTACATCTAGGAGCGATCTCCTCCATGCCCATTGATCATCAGGGGGTCGATCTGGTTTTTGTCCTCTTCCATTGGGGAACACCAGGGAAGCTTGTGGAAACTCAGGGTGTGCAAATAATGTCCCTCCAATGGCCAGGTTGTTTGTCCCTGCAGAATTCCACCAATCTTTCTCCGTTGTCATTTATGCGCCACATCCTTCTTTTCCCTGGCTCTTTCTTGATTTGTGTTGTCTTTTCCCCACTTTTGCATTTAGGTCACCCATCACTATCCTCATGTCATGGTTTGGTGTGTTTTCCATTTCAGCCTGTAATTGTTCATAAAATGTATCTTTGCTTTCTTTTCCACTGTCGTTGGTTGGTGCATAGCATTGTATGATTGTGGTATTAGCATGCTTACCTTTCATTCTTATCCTCATCATCCTGCTGTTGATAGGTTTCCATTCCATCAGGCATTTCTCCATTCCTTTCTTCATGATGATTGCTACTCCCTCATGGTGTTGGCCGTCATCTCTACCACTGTACAGCACCGTCTCTCCTGTGCTGGCTCTGTATTTGCCTGATCCTGTCCATTGGCTTTCACTGATTCCGAGAATATGCAAATTGTAGCGTCTCATCTCTGCTGTAACTTGCGCTAGTTTTCCTGTTTCGAACATGGTTCTTACATTCCAGAATCCTATCTTGGTCTTATGTTTGGTGCTTAAGACTTCCATCTTCCTGTCAGTGGCTTCCTTTCGGCTTTCACCACTGCCATTCATACGAGCATCTTCCGATGACTCTGGAAGCCCGTCACACCCGGTATTGTTAATTTCTTTCGTTGCTGTTTCCGTAAGAATTATTTTTTTTACAGAACAGGGTTGTTAGCCCTGTGTCTAACCCCCTACCTGGGGGAAGGGTTCCACCTTAGTCGCCTTTTACGACATGCCTGGTTGGAGGGCAGAGATCCTATTCTTGCGATGCTCGCTTTGCAAGCATACCCTGGGAGTCCCACGGGGGATTAAAAAATATATATATATAAAAAACCCTCTGACTTTGCACTCCAGGTAGGGGATGGGATTTGGGTGAAGAAAAAAATATGACTGATGATCAAAAGAATAATAACCAAGTTGTGAATGATAACACATTAAAAATGTAATAATTGTTATTAAAAAATGTAATAATTGTAGATATTGTTGAGGTTGATATTTGAAGGAAATTTAGAGTTCATAAACTTACATTTTTATGACTGGGTTTGTATGTGCAGAGTGAGGAAGCAGGTGGTGAACATCCCCAGCTACATTGTCCGTCTGGATAGCCAGAAGCACATCGACTTCTCTCTACGTTCTCCATACGGTGGTGGCCGTCCTGGTGAGTCTTCAGTGCACATGAATTATGAAAATGTCTTTGTGGTCAGCAGGTTGTTAGCATCACAGTTGGATTGGACCTAGTGAGACTGCTCATGAATCTTCACAGTGAGAGAGATGCCAGAATGCAGTATCTCCCCTATTTTCATTTCCTGTTGGCATATATACTCATATCAACCTGTACAAAGTATATGTTTCTGCAAAATTTGATATTGGTGCCATGGACTTTTCTATTCTTTTTTTCATTTCATTTTCTAAGTGTACATTATGCGCAGGTTACCGTTTCTCTTCTGTTTTCTAGAACTTTAGGATCTTTCTGAGTTGCATGACCAAGATGAGGCTTACTTGTCTTTGGAGCCTGTGAAAAAAATATAGCTTATTTTGCCCTAGCTCTGATGCAACTTTACATCAACCTCTATATTTTATGCACTAAAAATACAACTAAGGAGAACAGAAATTGTTGAAAGTTGTTACTATGCTTGAAAATAGTTGCCGTAAAACTGTAACAGATTTTTTTGCAACCGAAAGGTTTGTTCAGCAGAGTGAATTTGTTGCAAAAGGTTCAGTAACGGGATTTAATGTGGGACATGATGCAGTCAGCTTTTCATGCAACTGTGAAAATTGTTTTCAAAAGTTTTGTGAAAATCTTAGAATTACTTGCTTGAATTATGTATGAATGCTTTAGTTGTGTCTCAGTCAAAGCATACATGAGCACATTCACTCTCAGGGTTGTCACAGTGCTTAAAGTTCATTTTGTGTTGCAGGCCGTGTCAAGAGGAAGAACCTGAAGAAGGCCCAGGGTGGTGGAGGTGATGGTGATGAAGACGAGGATTAAGCACAAAGCTTAACATCCTGTTTCAATCATTTCCAGGACAATAGTGAAGAAGTTACACTTCTAAAAAATAAACTGTAACTAAATATTGATTTTGTTGTGTGATTGATGTGCGGGATGTGTGTGCATGCCACATTTGCTACATGTGTTGTCAGTCTGATAAAAACTTAAGGATTCCCTTAAGCTACTCGGATCAGAAAGGTCAGGAGGCAGGTGGTACCTTGCAAAACAAATAAAAAATACCACCAAGCAAATGCTTTGTAGACAAAAAAGAAGTGAAAGGTATGTGCATTTTCAAAAGGTAGGAAGTGGTCTTAAAAATTTTGGTTATCCATTTAAAACTTTTTCTACCGAAAAAAAAGCTGATTTTTTTTATCAAGGTTGAACGGCTCATCAACTATTCTTGCCCGTTATATGAACGAAAATGTGTCACGCTGCTGACAAGTCAGGCCCAGCACATCCAACTTCGGCATAAGAGAGAATTAACTTTTTAAGTCTTTCTGGGGAAAAGGCAGGAGAATGGACCAAGAGGGCAGAAAATAGACAAGAAGGAGGTGACAGGAAGCAAAGGAACAAGCAGAAACAGACTGATAGAAAAGAGGAAATTTATAGCACAGAATTTCCAGAAAGTGGGGAAGCTATTAAACTGACAGGCCCTCGCAACCCCACAGGGGATAATCAAGGATGTTCCATTTGATCACATTTTTATCTCTCTTTAACTTTATATGCTTTATGAATCCTTTGTAATCTAATAGAAGGAAAGAAACATACTCCTGAGTATCTGGTTCATTTCATGTGAACATGTAAGGGTAAAAGCTCTGATATGGCCTTGGTGGATTGTTGATGGCAGAATGTTCTGTGCATTGCACACATGCAGGCAAACTTTGGTATTTAGTTTGTAAAAGCATTTTAGTTCCTTTCGTTCCTTCTGTGGTACGGAGATGTAAGAATAAAATCACAGAGGAGTGAACAGTCACAGAAGTGGTTTGTTCAGAAACTACATGGAATGCTAGAGTAATGGACATGTGATTAAATCTTTATAAAATGTTTTTTTTAAGAAATTACAATAAAGTGGGCATGCAATAAATTTTTAAAAACAATTCTTTAAAAAAGAAAGAAAGAATCATGAAATATACCCATTTACATGTGGGCAGGAAAGTCTTGTTACAGGATTGAGTTTGCAGTCTTGACAGTGCAGGTTCTAGCCACCACTAAGATGCCCTTTTGAGGGAGTTTTTCCCCTGAAGTTAACATCAAAGCAGACTCCACATCCCTGAAAGTCAAATGCAGATCCTGCGCACAAATGCACACAGAACATCTTACACACATGCTAAAACCCGTTACACCTTTCGAAGGTGTAGGCCATTGCATATCAGGTTGAAGTGGATGACAGTTTAAAAAATGCATCCATACTGGTGTGGAGACATCTCTGAAGCCGTAATGCTGCTACCTTACGGTGGGTAAACTTGTTGCATATGCAAAATCTCGCCATCAATGGACCTTGGAGTTTTAGCAGAGGAACAAAAAAAATATGGTTATCTCATAAACCATAGAAGTAAGCAGAAAAGAAAATAATAATGTTAACATGTTTTATTATATTTAGAAGGAAAGTGGAATTGAGTTTTAGCCATTGTGTTTGTGATGGCATTGCAAAATTTTGGCTATAGAATTCTTACAATAAAAGCAAACTCACCTGAAGGAATCCTCTAATGCCTTGAATCATATAAGTAAGCATAGAAGTTAAAGTCAAATGTTTTAAAGGAAAATGTGATGTTAAACTACCATTTTTTGTGATGTTTTGTACAAGTACAATATGGCTATCATGAATTCTGATAGTCAAATATCAATTCTGGTGTTTTCTGAAATTGTAAAGTGCATGTTGAACAGCGTGAAGTGGCAAAGGATTCACGTCTGATAATAAATGGTATAAAATTCCAAAAACTAAAAAGTTGAACCAACTTTTAACTCACTCGGGACGTCCAATTCTCTCCCTTGCTTTTCCCCACAGACAGCCCATTTGTAATGGTTAGTTAAAAAATCATAAAAAATACAAAACACATAGTAAGAAAATGACATTTTCGGAACTTATGAATAACATGCTTGGCTAGTACATAAAAAAAAATTGAAGCTCTCACTTCAGTGAAATGCCGTCATCGAGACCTAATCTGATCCCTGCTATTTTGCCTGAGTTTGCTTCTGACGCCATCTTTGACATACAGTGGACCTCTGATATAAGAACACTGCAGGGGCAAGCATTCTGGTGTCCTTATAAGCGAGGGTCCTTATAAGCATAACCTCGGTTATAAGGTCAGTTGTGGAAGTGTGTGTTCTTATAACCGAAGAAAGAAGAAAATAGCGTGGACAAGCTAAAAAGAGTTGTATATCGGCCTCTAATGGTCAGTGTGTGTGTGCGTGCATACGTGTGTGTGTGTGTGTCCATGGCAACTTCTTGCTTGTTTATGCATCAATGCAATGGAACTTGCTGGTTGGGTTGAAAAGTTGAATATCTCGATGCAATCTCGTTTACGTTTTTGGTGTATTGCAAACAAAAACATGAATTCAATTCAAATAACACTAAAACGTATGTAACAGTAGCTGTCTGAATGAATTAGAGAGAGAGAGAGAGAGAGAGCTCACCTTTTCACAGAAAACCACTCCAACAAAGCAGTGTCAACAGTGCCATGCCCGGAGCCTCTTGCATGCTTTCTGGAAATATCATTCCTGCCGCTTTCAAACTGCCCAATGTATTTGGCTTTTTCTCTTACAAGATTGAGCAAAGTCGTCCTGGGAACTTTCATTTCATCAGTGATGAGGCTTTTGTGAGGGTTCCGCTCGACCTCCCTGATAATTTCTACTTTTTGTTTGAGAGACAATGCTTTTCTCTTACGCTCTGCCATCATGCCTTTCTGGAAGAAAACTTCTTGGAAGTGACTCATACCGGTAACAAAACGAGCATAACTTCTACTTTCGGTTCTTATATCCGAGGGGAGGTCGTGTCGGGAACAAGCAAATGGTGTTCTTACAAGCGAGGGTTCTTTTAACGGAATAATCTGACTTCCTGGAAATGATAATTCCTACTTTCGGTTCTTATATCCGAGGGAAGTTCGTGTGGGGACCTTGCAAGTGCTGTCCATATAGGCGATGGTTCCTATATCAGAGGGTTCTTTTATGCGAGTTTTAATAAGTGATCACAAAGAACAACTTTGGCAGGGACATGCTTTTGGGTGTTTCTATAAGCGATGGTTCTTATATCGGAGGTCCTTATAAGTGGGGTCCACTATATATGCAAAAATGCTGGGCGTGTCGGCTACTCTCTGCAACCGCAAACAAAGAGCTCGGAACACATGGAATCACCCGACAACGCACTGCATTCGACCTTGGACAGGCTCACGAAGCTATGTTTAGCTGCACGAGTCATAGTATGCAGCCACCATGTGAAAAATCTGCAAACAGCAAATCCGCTAAAGCAGTGAGTCGTCCAAAACCGTGGCTTTACACAGATCCGCTATAGCGGACAGCCATTCTCTGAGAGTTACTATTTCTTTCTCAAGTGAGCTATAAAACTTGTCCAGTGCAAAATTTTTAGTTCATACATGCGCACATATGCGCAGTATTTTAAAATACCAACACTTGGTGCTTTTCTTTGTGTCTTAGGAAGTATGCTCCTTATTTAAGGATGAAAAAGTAACCATTATACACTCTGCAGCCATTTTCTAGATTAAAAGACTGAGGAGTTCATATCATCATCATCATCAATGCCTTTGTGCCTTATTGGCACGTAGGGCAGCAACAAATGTTCTCCACTCCTGTCTGTCCTGGGCCAGCTTTCAGATGGTTCCCCAGGTATGTTGGAAGAGGAGTTCATATGAGATGGTGAAAATGACTTTACATGCTGTTCTGTTGCTTTGTGTATACCATGAGGCTCTCAAAATCTTCTGAACTGTCTACCTTGTAATGCTCTGATTTATCAACCTTTTCACCCACTAAATCACATTTAGCCCACCATGCCAACATAAAAAGGAATATGTAAGTACATATCGCAAAAGTAAGAAAGTAATCACCTACATCTTTAAGTCTTATGTACATAAGTGTGAGAATTCACTGTGTTAAAACGGGTTGACAGTGCCTCCAGTTCAGCTGAAATACTTGGCATTTTCTATCCAGATTGGGGTTTTGACAAATTCTTGATTGTGAAGACCATGTGATTTAGAGTAACACACACTGATTAAATTTGTTTACAATCCACATCTTTTTTTCTTTTTTGAATCCAATTTTTATTATTGTTTTTTTTTGTTCCTCACCTTGAACTCTTGAGGTTCACCGATGTGAGGTTTTGTGATTGGGACCAATTTTGTCCTCCATGAAGGTAGCTGCATTCTGAATTTGGGGATGTATGCTGGGTATGTTCGTTTTCTGTAACCCTCCTAACAGACATGAATTACAGGATCTCTAACATGCATACTTGATCACATGTGTATACATATACATAGGAAATTAAGGCACTGGCAAGGCTGCTCTTAAAATTGACCTGGGAGATAGTAAAAATCCCCACCCTTAATTCACCAGATGCTGCTAGGAAAATCTTTTATTTAAATTAGTACTACTAATTGTTGAGGTAGTAGCATGATTGATTAAGATTCTGTCAGTTTTGCAATTTCTGACTGAGGGTGTTCAAGTTCTGCTGAACATCTAAATACTTTATCTCTTCCCCCACCCCCTTGTTTTTATTTTTTACTTTTTTTCTTTAAAAAAAAATTAAGTTGCTCAAGTCAGGAGCAGCCACTCTTTTTATCTTTTAGAGTAACTTCTGTATGTTTTACACCCTTAACCCATTTTTTTCCAGCAAGAATTGCACATGGGTTATTCGTATAGTTGTTTTTGTTTAGAGGTGTCTTTGATGTCTTTTTCCCCCATTCAAATTGTATTGTTGATAAAAGTGTGGAGCAGGCAAAAATCGGCCTTTTTAAAAACTTTTTCAAGATATATGTGAGATAGCTGTCAGAACCAGGATTGCAAGTGCATGGAAGAAATGGAAAGAATTGGCAAGTCTGCTTGGAAATCAGAAAATCCCACTGGAGAGACGCTGTCTGATATATAAGGCCTGCATCAGACCTGTTCTGTATGGTTCAGAGACGTCGGTTTTCACAAAAACCATCGAACGTTTGTTGAAGAGCTGTGAAAACCGAATGCTACGCTACATGACAAAGATCAAATGGGAAGACAGGATCACGAATGAAGAACTATGGAGAATGTGCAAAGTTGATGATCTGAAGTCTGTAGCTAGTACCAATAGACTGCGCTGGTTTGGGCACGTTCAATGGAAAGCAGACCACCACATCATAAAAAGAGCAATGAACTTCGTGGTGGATGGAAAGAGATCAAAGGGAAGACCTAGCAAAACCTGGGCTGCCTGTATTGCAGATGATCTTAGAGAAAGGGGCATAAATAAGGATGAAACTCAAAACAGAGATGGAGAAGGCTCATCAATGTCAAACCTCCCCTGGGAGAAACATGACAAAAAAAGGAAGATGTGAAGTAAGTTTATTTTAAATTCTTTGCTACATTCACCCATTTGTTAGAACTCTCTGTCTGCCACAAAACATGTCAAAGCTGTCATGGAACTCTGTTCCATTCCACTGAAGACTGGATTAAGCAGGCCTTTTTTTCTCCAGAAAGAACTGAAGCCACATAAATTGTTTTAGGTTAAGTAACTAAGTTGATGTTAAGTGGCTTCACTACTGTGTGGCAACACCTAAATATTAAGCCAATGGAAACATTCTCTCTCTCTCTCTCTCTCTCTCTCCTCTCTCTCTCTCTCTCTCTCTCTCTCTCTCTCACACACACACACACACACACACACACATCACTTTCTGTGTGTGTGTGTATTAGAGGGGAGAGAGTGTGTGTGTGTAAATGTGTGAATCAAGCTGCTGATTTACAATACTGTAGTTTATAGTTGGATTTAAAAAAAGAAAGAATTGAGGGGGAGGGGGCTAGTTCCACATTAAACTGACTCCTCTTGCTTTGCTAGTGCACCATGCAGGCACACACACACATGTACACACAAATACTGAAAAAATGTTTATGTATCAAATTACTGTGAATCATATGATTGTGCATTGCTCTTTAGCTGGTTGCTCAGTTTTACTTTGATATTGTCCTCCACCAAACAGTTCTTTCTTTTCAGAGGACAGTTACTCCCAAAGTACCCTGTGATTTTTTTTTTTTTTTTTTTTGCCCACATAAAGGCCCAGTTGATATCAACCTTCCGTGTTTTCTTCAGTTTGGGGATCAACTTTAGTTACATTATATTGCAAAATTAATGTTCCTGGGTTTTTTTCTTCTCTCCAACTTAAAGCTATGGTAAATCAGTTGCTAGATAAAAACACATTGCACACCTCCCCCCCCCCCCCTCCAACACACATCCCTCCTTGCCTTTTTTCCCCTTTTGTACAGTGGAAAGACATTACAAGTAAAGAACAACACCACATGTAAACCGTTTAATTCTTGCCCCCCCCCCCCCCCCTTTTTTTTTTATTTATTATATAAAAGTAACACTTTATAGTGTTTCATGAATGGACACAGATGTGCCTGGGCGCATATATACGTACTTATGTACACACAACCGCACTGTTTACATGATCAGTATAAAACCAAAATGGACCACGCTAAACTGTTACAAAACCAACACCAAAACAACCCTGCCGTTTGCAAATTGGTGTATGTTTATCTTCCTGAAGTGAGATAGTGGTGACGTCACCAACAAATCTACTTTTATTTTTAACGGGGAAATAGATTATACCCTTTTCTTACCACTGGGAGAAAATAAGTGCATGTACATGAGCTGTACATTATCAACTGCACGGTAGATGGGAAAGAAAACAGGGGTAGTGTTGGTGACGTCACTTGCCCAACTTCAGCAGCAGGACTGAACTATCGCCATTTATTTATTTATTCTTTTATATCGAGGATAAAGGAATAAACACTCATGTGCTTTTTTACACCCAGTCCCCGTGTGTATGCGGTTTTGTAAATTTTGTCATCTGTTCCTACCAGCACACAATGGCCTACTCTTTCGAAAAGCGGAACAGGATTTAACGTGTGCGCAAGATGTTCTGCATGCGTTCTCACACGGGGCCTCGGTTTACAGTCTCATCCGAAGGACTTTGCCATTCAGTTCGATTTTTTTGTCAAACTGGGAAGAAAGGGCGAGGCTGGGAATCGAACCCACAACCTCACGGTTTACTTGTTGGCAGGGGAACGTCTTAACCATCCTGCCACTCTCCTTTAGCTTTATCCAGGTAAAGGAGGAGGTAAAGGAGTCCCATAACCTATAAGGTCGTAGGGGAGCGAGGCGTCACAGACCTCACTTCTCTAGGGCCAGCATATTGAGGGCAGCGCCCATCTCCTCTCCCTCGCTGCTTTACCTTCCCTGACCCTAAAGAGGACAGGTACCCATTTACAGCTGGGTGAACTGGGGGAATTGTACTGAAGCCAAGGCCCGCAAACGGTCACCCATCCAACTGGTAACCACGCTCGACGCTGCTTAACTTGGCTGGGGGAAAGCGAGTGCTCCGACCACTGAGCTATCCCGTCCCCAGGTAGGTTTGTCAAAAACAGCTTGTGACTCAATCAGTCTTGACTGCGATTATCCAATCTATACGGCTGCACATAACGCGTTAACGGAGACTGAATGTTTTAAAAGTCATGTTGACAGTATTGTGTCACAATAACAGGCATGACAGATAAACAGGTCAGCCGTAACGCTAACATGAAAAACAACCAGAGGGCAGGTTGCTTGGTTTCATCCAATACTGGTGGCATTTTAGCACTCCCATAATAGAGGCCCATAGCATAATAGAGGCCCATAGCGCCTCCCCTCCCCATCCCCCACCCGCCCGCCTACCGAGAAAATCGGTCAGTCGAGAAAGTAAACTTAACCAGTAGACGTTCAGCCAGTGTGATTACTGTTGTTGAAACTTGAGCTTCTTAAATTTGTAGGCACCTGGTATGGCGTAGTTGACCAAGAGTTTGGGTAATAAAACAGCAACAACAACACCCCCCAATAAATAAATAAAAAGGAAGAAAAAAAATGTCTCCAACCTGCCGTTTGATAATACGAAAGAATGGATTTTAATTGTGGGCACTCAGCTTCAGTGTGTTTTGTTTTACTTATCACATGGCAGCGTGCGAGCACACACACACACACCACACACACACACTGGCATACATGTGTGCTACTGGTGGTACTGAAAGACGCGTGGTGGACACACTCAATAGACACTTGAGACAACTTGAAGGCCATAAAACGCACTGCTTCTGAAGTTATGTATAGGCATCTAGAGTAACAAGACATCAGGGCTATCTTTCTCCTGCCTCTCTCACTCCCTCCTTACTCCCCCCCCCCCCCCCCCCCCCTCCTCCACTAACACACACACATAGTCTATATCACTGTTGGGAAGAAAGCAGTGGAAATCTCTCTCTCTCTCTCTCTCTCTCTCTCTCTCCTCTCTCTCTCTCTCTCTCTCTCTCTCTCAACCCTGCACATTTAGACTGTCACTGTTTCTACAAAGTCATTCAAAAGAGGAAGCATGATGTGTAGTTTATAAGTAATTGTCTGTTTTGTATTTTTATGATTTTGTCAATATCGTGTATAGGCCCACTCCCCCCCCCCCCCCCCCCCCTCCCACCAGTAGGGGATTTTTGTGTTCTCTCTCAACACAAGATTTAAGTCCTTTCACCCCTTTTGGGGTATGGAGGATTACAAACAAATTGAACAGGAGAATAAACCTAACAGCAATACACCCAAAAATAATATGAATACTAACAGTAACTGAAAAACAAGAGTTCATCGCATAATAAGCAAACAGTATTAATGACTCAATACTATTTTTAAGTATACACATTTCTTTAAAAGACATAATCTACACTTGTGAAAGACAATTGAAATTTCAAAATATACCTGCAAATCTTATGAATTTTGAGAGACAGACATGGTATTGTTAATCGTATATCCATAGCTCAGTGGTCCAGAGCCGCGGAGATGGTCATAACTTGTGAAGATGTGATAATGTCTAGCCTTCTTCATAACTCACCCTAACTCACACGACAAGAGATTTGTCATCCCGACTGAGGTGGATTTAAAGAAAAAGGTGTCCCATATCCTATGACCATAGATAGGCCTTCAGTGACTTCAACTGAGACCACGGTTGGGACAAGTGTTAACTTAAGCTACTGTGATCTCGCTGGAACTGCAAACTATAATTATCTAGCCAGTTTCATCCAGTTTTTGCTACTCAGTAGGCTAGGCCGAAAGGTGGGCCGCAAACGAAGTTGGGGCAGATCTGGACTTCATGTTTAGCCTGGCGTTCCTTTCTTCTCAGTTTCGGCAAGACTGAGGCCAGTCTTTCACAAATGACTGACTTTTGCCTGGGTCAGTAGGCCTAAATCAGTTTTTAGTTGGGAACACTGAGTGACCCTGTATGTGTGAAATGACCCGTGATGGCCTCTCAAACGTGTGGCCCCACGAAACTGAGCAAATGGCCGCCATGTTTCCTGAGGGTTGATGATGAAATCGGCTCCTCTTCACTCTTCTTAAAATCGTGTCTGACAGCCACTTTACGAAACGCTTGGCGAGCCTGGCCGGCTTGCTGATTGATAACAGGGGGACGGGATAGCCTAGTGGTCAGAACATTGCGCTCGCAATCTGACGACCCGGGTTCGATTCCCGTTAAAGAGGATATTTTCCCCTGGAGTCAACATCAGTGCAGACTCCACTCTGCCCAAAAGTCCTTCGGATGAGACTATAAACCGAGGCCCCGTGTGCACGCAGAACATTTTGCGCACACGTTAAATCCTGTTCCGCTTTTCGTAAGAGTAGGCCATTGTGTGCCGGTGGGAACAGATGACAAAATTTACAAAACCGCATACACATGGGGACTAGATGTAAAAAAGCACATAACTTCTTATTCCATTAGCCTCGATATAAAAGAATAAAATAACAATAAATACTAAATTGTGTCTTGACAACTCATGTAGACAGTATTTAGTTTCGGTGTTCGTCGCTCCACGGCTAGAGCACCGAGATTCACTAATGGTGATATTTTTGCGTGTGGACTGTTTTTGCCCACCATGAAGGAAGCTGCATTCCGACTTCGGGGAGTAGTTTCGTTTGAAAACTGAGTGTTCTTGGAGACAGCGTTCTTTTTGCCTTCTAAGAGATATACCAATTATATGTTGCTTGCCCGCATGTATGTGTGAAGTCTTTTTTCTTTGACAAAAACCTTTAACCCCTACCCCCATCCTCACCGAACCATCCATTTCTCAGCTTAGACATTGCAGCTGAGTTCATCGAAAACATTGCACAGTCCACCAGTTCACCTGGTACAACAAACTTGGACCAGCAGGGACTACAGGCTTAGTTCGGCCCTGCCGGCATACAATCTGACCCACTCACTACAGGTCAGCAGTCACAGCTGAACCAGCCAACAATCTGACTTCTAGTGCCAGAACCAGTGATCTTGGAAGAGCAACTGCATGTGAGATGAAGGGAAGGGGGTGGGAGTTGTCCACAGATTCAATATGCGTTATTTCTTAAGCATTGAAGAATGAATCCAAACGGAGAACACCATGAAACAACTGAAAATTCTAAGCAAATCACCACCTCCACCACCACCATCAGAACCTGCTCATAGAGCATACAAGCTGTGTTTGGACTGAATTACTGTGAGAGCCAAGTGAGGAATAAGACTGCAGGGTCTGGGCCTACATGTTTCCAGTTTAACAGATGGAGAAGTGAAAAATGGGAAAAGGTGATAAGTTATTTTGTCATACTTGGAATTGTATTAAAAAAACACCATAGCCTTTGGTTCATATGAACACATACCTGCTAGCTGCCAAAGTACTAATTTAATGTTTTCTGTGTTAGAGCACGTTATAGGCTGTTTGCTTGTTGTTGCTCTGAACATCAGTTCGTATGCAATGAATGTAGCTTTCGTTTTTCTGAATAAATATTTAATGAAACCAACAGATGGAGAGTCATTAGAATTGTGAAATATGGTGCTTGCAACAGTAATATATACATTGAGAGTGTTTAGAAATATTTTTTATTGAAATCTTCACCAGCTACTGTTGACCATGCCCATGTAGCCTAATAACTTGTGTTATGTAAGTCGTTTGAGTTAAGATCTGAAAGAAAGAAAGAAGTTAGTAGGCTACTGCACCATAAAGATGACAATAATTAAGAGAAGATTTAGAGGTAGATCTACTGAGTAAGCCTATTCCAGAGAGAAACCAAACCAAACATACTGCAGGTCTAGGTCACAGATTTGGAGGAGCTCTGAAAAGTTTGACGCAGTTTGGGGAGGGAGATTGTTTCGCTTCAATGCCCTCATTCAGGTGATTGAAGTGACCCACCTTCCCGATACTGAATTCACGTCCTCCGACTCCCTCCCTGCCTCTGTGTGTGTGTCTTCAATTTTACGTCTGTTCACTTAAAGTGATATTAGACGATGGAGGCAGGGGGGGGGGGGGGGGCAGCATAATGAGATAAGGCCTTTAAGTAGAATAGATACGTGTTGGTATAAATGCACATTAAAAGACTATTCCAAACTATATAAACAGTATGTTGCAAAAACATGGCAAAGAAATACAAAAATTAACAAAACCCCCGAACAATTGAAAAATACTCTAAAGTTGGAAAACAAACAATTGTGAACTACTTGTAACGGCAGCTGTAAAACAAGCAAAATGTAGATTCCGACGATCATACTTTACAAAAAAGAGAATACTGGGGATTGCAACAGAGACAAGGCTATCTCACATAATAACTCTGGATTGGTTAAAACTTCCTGCAGAGACTTATCTTGAAATGATGGTAAAAACGTTTTTAAACCTAGACATTGATACAGAACATGAACATTGGACAATTTTTCACCGCATATACATTGTATATTTTTGGCAAATTTTGCTCGAAAGGCATTTAATTTCAATCTGTAGATTAGAGAAACAATTTTTCTAGTACAGGATTTTCGAAAACCGTACTGAGTACAAAGAATATTCTCAAGATCCAGAACTGAACAAGTATGCTGGGGATAACCAGCCTCTTCCTGTTTCTTTTTCACATGTTTCCAGCAAACATTTTGAAGCAAGGCATAACCTTCATGAAGAGAAATCTGTGTGTGTGTGCGTGTGTGTGTGCGTGTGTGTGTGCGTGTGTGTGTGTGTGTGTGTGTGTGTGTGTGTGTGTGGTAAATGCGTGCACTAAAAAACCAAACCAAAACAAAAACAACAACAACAAAATATAAAACTGTGTAGGAAGATTTTAACAAATCTTTCAGGATTATGCTCTTTACTTTTGCTCTTTATCAAAGGATAGACTGATATATCTGTGGAGGGTGATTTTTTTTCTATGATCCTCTCCCCCTCCGCCCTCTCCTCCCCTGATGTTTTACTGATTGTTTCGTTGCACATAACATGGTTTGTTTACAAGGACAATCGGTTAGACTAAGCATGGCCTGAAATCTTTATCTTTGTCTATTACTAATATCAAATATCTCTCTCTGTGTCTCTGTCTCTCTGTGTGTCTGTCTCTGTCTCTCTGTGTGTCTGTCTGTCTGTCTCTCTCAATCACGTGATGTGAAGCAAAGCAACAGGGCATGTTATACGTGAGTCCCGATTCTTTTTTCGCTATACCATCAACATGCTAGTTACTGGACTTCCAGCAACTGTGAAGATGACGCTGAATACCCTTCTCACAAACAGCAGTCACCAGCTGGAAAATACCAGGCAAAGCCCACACCAGGGTATCTCCCCCCCCCCCTCCCCCCACCCCCCCCCCCCCCCCCCCTCTCTCTCTCTCTCTCAGGGTCAGAAAAAATTATATTTACCCCCGAAAAATAAAGATAATTCATAAATTCCCCAGATTCTCTCTCCAAGCACTATTTTTTGGGTTTTGATCTCTCTCTCTCGGGGGACGGGATAGCTCAGTGGTCGGAGCACTCGCTTTCCCAGCCAAGTTAAGCCAGCGTTCGGCGTGGTTACCAGTTGGAGGGTGCCGTTTGCGCTTGGCTTCGTACAGTTCCCCAGTTCACCCAGCTGTAAAAATGGGTACTGCCTCTTTAGGGTCAGGAAGGTAAAGCAAGCGAGGGAGAGGAGATGGACGCCGCCCTCAATATCGCTGGCCCTACGAGAGAGATGAAGGTTCCGTGACCCTCGCTCCCTACGACTTATGTTATGGGACTCCTTTCCTTCTCTTACCCCCACCCCCCTTCTTCTCTCTCTCTCTCTCTCTCTCTGGTTCGGCTCGTCTCTGGTCTGTCTGTCTGTATCTCCTCTGTCTCTGTCTTGTCTGTCTGTCTCTCTCTGTCTCTGTATAGGTATTGGGTTATTATTTTAAGATGTATCCCTTACGGGCGGGGACTGGATGTATTAAATAGCCATGGTGTTATTCATTATCCGAGAATAAAAGAATTTGTCATTGTCCATTGTCTGTCTGTCTGTCTGTTTGTTTGTCTGTCTGTCTGTCTGTCTGTCTTCTCTCTCTGTCCTCTCCCTCTCGTTCTCGTCTCTGTCTTCTGTTCTTGGTCTCTTTCTCTCTTCTCCTCCTCTCTCTCTCTCTCTCTCTCTCTCTCTCTCTCTCTCTCTCTCTCTCGTTTGTCTTAATTATGTTTAAGAAATAGCATGATGAAGCATTGTGTGTGATTATTTTAAACCGTTCATTTTTACTAGTTGAGAGGTCCACATCTTTTCATTCTTATTGTTTTATTTTTTATATTGCTTGTTTGCTTGAAGGTTAAAAATAAAGAAAAAAATCCTCATTCTTGATTAAGTGACTATATATAGGGAAAGAATTTTTATCTTTTAGTCTTTCTGGAAAAAGGCACTATAATGGACCAAGAAGGCAGAAAACAGAGAGAAAAGGAACAAGACAGAAACAAAGAACAGAATAGAAAAGAGGGCATTTCTAGCACAGAATTTCCAGAAGGTGGGGATGCTCTTTATACTGACAGGCCCCCGAAATCCCCATGGGTAACAACTTTCTCATGTTCGAAGAATATTTATTTAAATGAGATTGAAAATATCGAGCTTTGGCTCTTTTCTAAAACCTTTAAAAAAAAAATCCTTTTCACTAACAGACTTTTCTGGTCAAAATTTTGGCATGCATGGTCAGACTTGTTTTGCTTTTGGTTTTTTGGTTTTTCTTCTCTGGGCATGTCTCCTGGCTCATCTAACATTCAATAATATTTCTTTGCTATACCAGGGGGAGGGATGATGATCAGGAACAGATCTTTCTTTCTCTGGGGGCTTTGTTTGATCTGCAGATGACGAACAGAGTTGTGGAGATCTAGGCCTAGTAGGTTGTCCAAATCAATTGGAAGGTATGTAAATAAATGTGAATTAAAATCAGACTTAAATGGTGTGCGATCACTGCTCCTGCTTTTCCTCCCTTCATGACAGCTTTTTTGATAGGTATCTTGAAAAAAATCAATATCAATAACCACACTCTTTATCAGACACAAGCCAAACTATTAACAGACCATAGAGAAATGGAAATTACAATATCGTTACAAACACTCGATATGCTCGTATGTAGCCAGTGATAGTCTTCAATGTTTAATAATTCTACTACACGCATACTGCGAACTGCCACAGAACATCTTGTGCTCATGTTCTGCTTTTTGGAATAGTAGGCCATTGTGTACGGGTGTGACGTGATGACAAATTTACAAAACTGCATACACAAGGGGACTTGATGTAAAAAAAAAAGCACATGAGTGGTTATTCCATTATCCTCGAAATAAAAGAATGCATGAATGATAAATATAAACTTTTTTATGGGGGGGGGGGGGGGGGGGGGGGGTTAGGGCAGGTGTTTTACCATTGTTCCACACTTGTGTTTTGTGTTTTGCTGTTCAGGTGCAGTGTGCTCTCCCTTCCCCCCGCGAAAGAAAAAGTTTCTTCCCGAACACACAAAACACTGAACGCGGTCCAGGTGATTCGCATGGCTGACCACAAGGATCGCACAGAGCCTGTGAATAAAAAGCAGTGGTATGCTCCAGTAAAGGCTTGTTTACCTTTGAGAATCGACAGTAAGGGGACTGTGACAAATTTACATGAGGACAGTCTGGGACACTGATGAAAGACTGAAATATTTTTTTAGGTGTAGGGACACAGAATAAAGTTGGAGATCAATTTTCTTGAAATTCTCAGGACAAGTGAAAAGAAAAAACCTCGAAGACTTAGCCAGTATTTCCCGCTCTTCAGCCTTCAAGAGTAGTAAAACCAGGGCAAGTAGGCCTACAGTGTGAGCCCCCTAGCAGGTAAGCCCACCTGTGTACATGGGACTATGGCCCACTGACCTGTGGTGGTTTGTTGTGGGTAGTGTGTGTGTGTGTGTGTGTCCCCTGGTCAGTGTTTCATCATCCAACTGTTGTTGGGTTTTTTTTGTTATACAATGCCCTTGGACTTTAATGTCAGTGTGTGTGTGTGTGTGTGTGTGTGTGTGTGTGTGTGTGTTTTACAAATTTATTTATTTATTCTTTTATATGGCATGCCATGTGTGTACTGTAAAAAGTTGATTTGATTTGTGGTTGATTTATCTGAATACTTCATCATTTTTGTTTGTTTTGGGTATTGATTCATGTTATAATTATTTGTTTTGATTATCTAGTCCTCATTTATTTCATATATATATGTGTGTGTTTCTCTCTCTCTCTCTCTCTCTCTCTCTCTCTCTCTCTTCTCTCTCTCTCTCTCTCTCTCTCTCTCTTCTCTCTCTTATATATTATATATATATATATATATTTCTATGGTTTTAATTTAGTTTGCCTCATAATACATATACAATCACACATATGGGCAAACTTGAGTACACATAGTGATAGTGTGTTACTCGCACACACACAACACAACACACACAAACTCTAAAAGTATGCACGCACGCACACACACACACTACACATGCATGCGAATGTGTGTATGTGGAGGGGAGAAAAGGGTTGCTATTGTTGACATTGTTGTCATTGCTAATAACAGCATTGACTGCCTAGCATACTTATAAGTTATATTTACAACTATAAGTATTTTTCTGTTAGTCTAGATGAATTTTTGAAGAACAGGTTGTATTCATGATGTAACCTATGCAACTTTATTTCTTTGCAATATGCCATTTTTCATTTTGAATAAGTTGTTCTTTTCTAAGTTTCTTTTCAATTTTTTTCATTTTGTTGTTGTTTTTGTTGTTAGTGTTGTTGTTTTTCTTAGAAATATGGCATCATGGGGGAAAAAAGCTGTAGGAGATACACTGTTTTAAAAATAAATTTGATGTACCATCTGGAAATTAAAAAATAATTTGACTTTCAGTTTCAACTTTGACTTTGACACTTACCTAAAAGTAAGAGCCAACATAAAAATACAGATCTAAGTGAAATAAATCATCATTGTAAATTTTGCTTCAGAGAGATGTACTATTTATACAGTTAGTCATAGTAATGAAGTTGAAATAATACACCAGTGTTATCACTGGCAGTAAACACTATATGATATATCTCTCCCCGTTCTTTGGCTAGAGCTCCAAGGTGCACCAAAGGTGAGATTTTTACACATGTGACTTTTTTCCCCCCATCATTAAGGTAGCCACATTCTGACTTCAGGGAAAACACTATAATTAACAGTGTGTCACTTCCTGTCATGAAATACTTGGGTGCCTTGGCGAGATGCAGAAAAAGAAAAAAACTTGTTGAGTCCTCAAAGAACATAAAAGTTCAATTATTTGCTCTCTATTCAGGATAGTTTCAAGAGTTTCCAGTTAGATTAACCTGTACTACTTTAAATGCTTGCTCTGTCTGTTGTGCCCACAGTGTGTGTCTGACCTCCCACTTACCTTTTGTTTCAAGAGCATTCAGACTGAGTGAGAAACACAGAAAGCAGAGTGAGGAACATTGGCTAGCAAAAGTACCAGAACTTTGCACCATGACCTGAAGAAAAAAATCAACACTGTGGTGTTGACAGTACACACTACAGCCACAGCACACTTTACAGGACTTGACACATACTATGTATGCACACACACACACACACACACATTGTTGTACACACACACACACGTGCATGCATGCGCACACACACCCCCCACCCACCCTCACACACAACACACACACACACACACCACACACACACACACACACACACACACACACACACACACACACACTCACTCACTCACACATGCATAGTATTTTCTTCTTTTTGTTTGTTTGGGGAATTTTGTTGATTTTGTTGATGTTTTTGTTTATTCTTTTTTTTTTCTCTTTTTTTTTGGAGTGGGGGGAGGGGGGGGGGGGGGGGAGGGGGAGGAGAAGGCTTTATTCTGTATGTTTGTTACCTTGTTTGATTCTTTTGTTTGTTTTGGGGTTTTTTCATGGCTTTTGTGTGTTGGTTGTCATTAATTATAAAGTATGACAATGAAACGAGTAATATTGTAACCTGATATATTTTTGTTTGATATTTTACTTTTTTTCTCTCATTTTCTTGTAATCCAAATCTAAGTGAGTACAAATGTGCGTGTGTATGTACATGAGTATGTGTATGAATGTGTGTGTGTGTTGTGTTGTGTTGGGTTGTGTTGTGTTGTGTTGTGTTGTGTTGTGTTATATTGTGTTGTGTTGTGTATGCGTGTGTGTGTGTGTGCACGTGTGTACGAGTTATGCAGTGTATTTTTTTTGTTGGGGGGGGGGGGGGGGTTGTCCATTCTTGTTGTTGAGTTTTTTTGTTTTTGGTTGTGTGTGAGTGTGTGTGTATGTGTTTTCTTTCTGTTTTTTTCCTTTGTTTCTATTTTTTCTTTTGGAGTTAGTTTTATTATTATTGGTTATGGTAATAATGTAGTTAGATAATATTGATCAAGTTGTTTTTTGTCCCTAGATAGATGGCTTGATCAAAAAAAGCAAATGCAATGCTTAATCAATGTACCATCTGGAAATAAAAATTTGACTTTGACTTTGACTTTGACACACACACGTGTACACACACACACACATGCACAGACACACATGTTAGTGTATGCACACACACATACGTGCACACACACATACGTGCACACACACATGCGTGCACACACATACACATGTATACACACACACATACATTACGTGTAAGCACACACACGCAAACACACACACAACACATACATACACAAACATTGTTGCACACACATGCAAATACTCACTCACTCACTCACACACAAACACACACAGACACACAGTGACACACACACACACACACACACACACACACACACACACACACACACAAACAACAAACAAACAAACAAACAAACAAACAAACAAACAAACAAACAAACAAACAAACACACACACACACACACACACACACAACACACACACACACACACACACACACACACAACACACACATACACACACATTGTTGCACACACATGCAAATACTCACTCACTCACTCACAAACACACACAGTGACACACACACAGTGACACACACACAGTAAACACACACACACACACACACACACACACACACACACACACACACACACACACACACACACACACACAACACACACACACACACAGTAACACCACACACACACACACATACACAGTAACAACACACACACACACACACACCACAAATGCCACACTCAAGATCTAGATTATAATTCAGATTATCTCTGAAGTCAGAATATGAGAATGGGGCTGCCTCAGTGATGGGAAAACATGATCATTATGCAAAAGCTCTCCATTGTTGAACCTCGGAGATCTAGCAGAAGATAAAAACAACATCTAGATTTTGAAAAGGCAGAATTTGAAAGTAACTTCTTTACCAGAAATTATGTGTTTGGATTAAGAAGGCATGCTTTCATAGAACTTGTAATCACTTTTTAAGACATGTTGATATGTATAAAATTCTACTGGGCTTCTGTGCTAGGAAATATATATTTGTATTCTTTTATATTGAGGATAATGGAATAAGCAATTATGTGCTTTTTTACATCCAGTCCCTGTGTGTATGCGGTTTTGTAAATTTTGTCATCTGTTCCCATCGGCACACAATGGCCTTCTCTTACGAAAAGCGGAACAGGATTTAACGTGCGCTCAAGATGTTCTGTGTGCGTTCGCACATGGGGCCTCGGTTTATAGTCTCATCCGAAGGACTTTTGGGGGAGAGTGGAGTCTGCAGTGATGTTAACTCCAGGGGAAAATACCCCCTTGAACGGGAATTAAACCTGGGTCATCAGATGAATGTAATCACTATGATCTCATGTCAGTTTAAATATATACACAACTGACATGAGATCATGATGATTACATTCATTTATAAATTATATTTAAATATCATATGATGGATGGTTGCATAGTGACCATAAAGTGAAGAACACTGGAGAGTAACACAAAAAAAGAAAGGGGGGGGGGGGGTGTTGGAGGGAAGAAAGGTGGGGGGGGGGGGGGGGGGGGAGATGAGCTTAAAACTTTGTGTGACAGAGTATATTTCTCACATCAGTCAAATATTCCAGATTAAAAAATGTTTCTGAGATATCATTTCTTATCTTTTAAGACATGTATGACGTAATGATGTATCCACATTTTTGCAAGCAGAATGCTGTAGTATAAACTGTACTGTATTCAAACACACGTGACAAAAGAACATATGATTTGCTTGCATACATGTATATTATATTTGTACTCATTGAAACATCTGGGCACATACAGACACACAGAGTCACACACACACATGCACACACGCAGATAGATGGCTTGATTAAGAAAAGCAAATCAACCACAAAGCATAAATTATCATTGCTTATATTCAACATCAGTATACCAACTGGGAAAAAAGAAGACTTTGACACAGCACAGCCCAACACAACATTACACAACACAACACTCACTCACTCACTCACTCACACAGTGCAGAAAAGACATGGACTGATAGAGATGAAGTTAGGTCATGGCTTCTTGATCTGCTTGGCACTTAGGCAGAAGAATCACCAGTTCTGCCTACCACCTGGTGGGAACCATTAGGTCAGGGCTTCTGGCCCTGCTACTGGGTTACACTAAATGTGTATGTTTGCAGTGTTTTGTACCACATGGTTGGCACAGTCGGCTTAAGTGACTGTTCCAGTTCTGCCACTGGTGTTATGTAATCCTGGTCTTTCATCCAGTGCTAAATGCACCACAAGTACAGAGCAAAAAGGCAAGAAGCAGAGCCCTAAATGACTCACTTGTAACATAACATAACTCCTACTATCATTTAAGGCTCAGTCAGCTTGAAATTCCAAATCTGCCACTGGTGTTAGGTAATCCTGGTCTTTTTTAAAATAAAATACAAACAAAAATGCAATGACTACTACCTACCACAGGTAGAGAGAGAGAGAGAGAGAGAGAGAGAGAGGAGAGAGAGAGAGAGAGAGAGCGGGGAAAAGGGTGAGAAGCAGAGCCGTAAATGATGCACTTGTAATTATTATAAACACAACTTTCATGATTCTGGTGGATTGGTGGTCGTACTCCTACTGTTAGACTGGTAACGAAGCCATAAATGACTCACTTTTAATAATCACAGCTTTGATGATTTGGGTGGACTGCTGGTTCTACTGGTACTGTGGAAGCATACCTGTCTAGAAATCTTGACTAAGGACAGGGCAGCCCCATTCAACAGGACCGCATTGAAAAATTGTCTGTGCCCCAGTATAGGATTTGGAAGTACTTCCAGAAAATGGTTTGTTGTTATTGCTTTTCCTCTAAAATACTAAACAAACTTAAGTTGAGGATGATGTTGATTGTACACCAGTTGTAAAGAAGGATATACAGCTAGTTGGGGTGACTGGAATTCTAATGTTGGGGAGGTGCAGCAAAGAGCCAGCAAAGCACTGGTGAAGCTAGTCATCAAATTCTGCAGCACGGCTCTTTTGCTGACCTGTCATACAACCATCAAGAACTAACAGTCCAGTTGATAAGGTCGCATCATACTTCATAGATCCCATGGCCACCCAGACATAGGATGTTCTTCATTCCAGGGATCAGAAAGACAAGGGCTAGTCAGGAGATAGCATTCATGAAAAAGTGGACTGGCTTGACTTTAGCAAACTCTAGTCTTAGAGAGCAGCAGAGGATGAATAAGATTAGAATGGTTACAATATTCAGTGATTAATTTCTCTCCAGTTAACTATCAAAGGATTGTTTTAATTTTGGCTTTGTTAGCTCATTGTTGTCTGTGTCATCATCATCACCATCATCATTATCATCACCATCATCATCACCATCACCGTCGTCGTCGTCATCGTCGTCGTCATCATCATCATCATCATCATCATCATCAGTCCTTGACCTATATGGTCATTGGGGCAACACTAGGGACGCTTTGGTGGACATTTTTTTTTTCCAGGCTGGTCTGACTTCAGCCTTTCGCAGCAACACAGCCATGTAGGTGTAACACCAGTTGAAAACAAACATTCAGTGTTCCCCCAGAATAGACC
This sequence comes from Rapana venosa, assembly GCA_028751875.1. Lineage (NCBI taxonomy): Eukaryota > Metazoa > Mollusca > Gastropoda > Neogastropoda > Muricidae > Rapana > Rapana venosa. The sequence continues at coordinate 41,358,693 of CM054134.1, forward strand.
CCACCCCTCCCAAAAACTATGTGCACACACACACACACACACACACGTGTACACACACACACACACACACAGAGATTATGTGCTCCAAACAGTAAACAGACACGAGCACAAACATGTATACATGTATATAATATATATATAATATATATATAATATACAAGCATGAGCAAGCAGGCCAACACAAAAGCAAACAAATAAACAAATAAGCTGTTGGGGATACATTTTTTTATAGCAACTTTTCATTTTTTAATAAAGAAGGAAAAATGAAGTTCTGAAGCTCTTTTGAGAGAGAGAGAAACAATGACAAATTCTTTTATGACAAATTCTTTTATTTCGAGGATAATGAATAAGCACACGTGCTTTTTTACATCCAGTCCCCACCCGTTAGGGATACATCTTAATAATAATAACCCAATACTTATACAGTCTCGCAATAAAAACAAGGGGAAATATCTATCTATCTATCTATCTGTCCCATAGTCTGACGACCGTGGGGGCACCCTCAAAGACTCAGCAACCAGTTCCCTCCATTCGTCTCTCTGTTCTGCCTTTCTCAGGGTTTTGTTGAGTTCTAGGCCTGTCCATTCACTGATGTTATCCTCCCAGCTCTTCCTTGGTCTGCCTCTTTTTCTTCCTCCTTGGACAGTGCCTTGCAAAACTGTCTTGGTAATTCCTTGGGATCTTGTGACATGCCCATACCACTTAAGTTTACGCTTTCTCACGATCGTTAGAAGGTTCTCATAGGGTCCAATGGTTTGCTGGATTCTGTTATGCACGCTCTCGTTGCTTATGTGGTCTTTGTAGGAGATGCCAAGGAGTCTCCGAAAGCATCTCATCTCCACTGCCTGTACTCTTCTCTCCAAATCTGCAGTCAGGGTCCATGATTCACAGGCATACAGAAATATGGATATGACAAGGGAGCGCATTAGTCTGATCTTGGAGATAAGTGAGATATTCTTATCTCTCCAGATGGTGTTTAGTTTTGACAAAGCTGTTATTGTCTGTGCAGTCCTGCATACTACTTCTGGCTTGGATCCCTGGTCGGATACAATGGCTCCAGGTACTTGAAACTTTGAACTGTTTCCAGCTTCTGGTCATTAACCCTGATATCAGTGCTAATGCCGTTGGTGTTATTAGTCATCAGTTTGGTCTTCTCTGCACTGATTTCCATGCCGTATGTTTTGGAGGCCTTATCCAAGTGTTCTGTTAGGCTGGCAAGCTCTTTTTCTGATCCTGCTATTCCATCAATGTCATCTGCGAAGCGGAGGTTTGTGATCGTTCTGCCACCGATGCTGACTGATCCTTCATGATGTTCCAGTGCATCAGCCATGATTCTCTCAAGGAAGATGTTGAAAAGAGTGGGTGAGAGTAGACAGCCCTGCCTTACTCCAACTGTTGTTCGAAACCATTCTCCAATGTTGTTGTTGTAGTACACTGCACTGGTGGCCTCGCTGTACAGCTGTTTGATGACTCTGATCAGGTTTGCATTGATGCTGTACAAATTCATGGTTGCCCACAAAGCTGCATGCCACACCCTGTCAAATGCCTTCTTAAAATCGATAAATACGTGGTAAAGGTCTTGTTGATGTTGAAGGTACCGCTCACATAGTATTCTGAGGTTGAATATCTGTTCTGTTGTGCTGCGCCCTGCTCTGAAACCTGCTTGTTCCTCAGCAATAATGGTCTCTGCTTGTGGCTTCAGTCTATTCAATATTATCTGCAGCATGACCTTGCTTGGGTGACATATGAGGCTGATTGTGCGGTAATTATGGCATTGTTGTAGATTTCCTTTCTTGGGGAGGGTGATGATGAGTGACTGCGTCCATGGTGTTGGCCATTTTCCTGTCTGCCAGATCTTGTTGCAGATTCTTAGTAGGGCGCTGATCATGGCTTCCCCTCCAGCTTGGACCAGCTCAGCTGGAATGTTGTCAGCCCCTGCTGACTTCCCCTTTTTCAGCGATCTGACTGCTGTTTCCACTTCTTCTCGGAGGATAGGGTGACTGTCTGTGTCTTTGCTGTCGGGTACATTAAGGACTTCTGGATCTCCTGCGGTTCTATAGTTATACAGGTCGGAGCAGTATTCTGTCCATCTGTTCAGAATATCCTGGTCGTCAGTGAGACACTTCCCATTTTTGTCTTGGATTGTTAAACCTTTTCTCTGTTTCGTGCTAGTCAGGTCTTTCACCAGCTGATATGCTTTCTTGCTATTGTTTTTCTTGATGTTCTCTTCAATGTCTTGGCACTGTTCACCGATCCATTTTTCTTTTTGCCTCCGTCATGGACTTCCTGATTCTTTTGTTGACTGCCCTATATTGTTCTGCTCTTTCTTTTGTTTCATTTTTCTTTTTCTTCAACTCTCTACGCTTGTCGCATAGTTGTAGGATGTTAGGTGTGACCCATGGTTTTTTGACTGGTCGGCGTTTGCCAAGAAGCTCGTTTGCTGTTTCAGTCACTGCTGTATTGAAACTATTCGTCAGTGTATCTATGTCTGAGTCTATCACAGTGAGTGCTGCAAACTTTCCACCTATCCTTGCTTGAAAAATTTCTAATACCTCTGGGTCCTTCAGCTTCTCGAGGTCAAATTTGATCCTGATGTTGTTCCGCTTGTGGATTTTCTTTAGACGTAGTCGGAAAGTCATCATCACAAGATCATGATCACTCCCTATGTCTGCTCCTGGAAAACTTCGTGTCTGTGCGATGTTAACACTAGACTGAAACCGTCTTTTCACCATGATGTAATCTATTTGGTTGTGGTGTTCTCCATTTGGGCTATGCCATGTCCATTTTCTGGATTTCTTGTGTGGGCCAAGTGTATTCACTAACTGGAGGTGGTTGTTACTGGCAAACTCCAGGAGTCTCAAGCCTCTTTCATTTGATTGGTTATTACAATGTGGCCCACAAACCTTCCCAGAAATAACCCTTTTCAAAACAGCTCCCCCCCAACAACCCTCCCCCCCCCCCCCCCAAAGCAAGCAATTAAAAGAAAATCCTAAGAATACCCCACCCCTACCCCCACCCCCCAAAAAACCCTAACCAAAACAAACAAACAAACAAAAGAGAAGGAAAAACCAAACCAACAAAAGATGATAAAAAAGAGAAAAACAGACAAACAACAACAACAAGAACAAGAGCAACAACAAAGCCAAGAAAAATAACACAACCAAACTTAATAAGTCATAAAGATAAACATCTACACATTGTCAAATGGTACACATACTTGTTACAAATAATTATAAGATATTGAAATAGGGCACTCATTAAAACTTAAGTACAGAGGCAAGTCCAATAAAGTATTGAAAATATAAAAATATGAATCCTTCATCAGGATATACTATGACTATAAGCAGGACGATAAAAGGTGAGAGAGAGACAGAGACAGAGACAGAGAGTGTGTGTGTGTGTATTTCAGAGATAATATCCAATATATAAATCCCAAATCAGTATGCGATCCCATCAACACTCATTTTAGATTATACTCGTTTCAAATTATATGTCATGATAATGAAATAAATTTAATACCCATACATCCACACAATAAAAGCAAGAAACAAACCAAGAAGAAATTAAAAACTATACAGTCGTTTAGGGAGAGAATATGGGTGGGTGAGTGAGTGAGTATATGTGTGTGTGTGTGTGTGTGTTTGAGCGCGCGCACGCGCGTGTGTGTGTGTGTGTGTGTGTGTTTGAGTGTGTGTGGGGGGGGGGGGAGGGGGGTGTTTCAGGGATAATACTAAATATGTAATACTCACATAGCACACGATCAACACAAACACTTTTTAATTATGTTCATGCAAATTGAATGTCATGGTAATAAAATAAGTGCAATACCCATACACTCTCATAATAAAGAGGGGGAAAAAGCCAATAAAGTCATAAAAAGAACATCTACACATTGTAAGTAATAGAGAGAGAGAGAGAGAGAGAGAGAGAGAGAGAGAGAGAGAGAGAGAGGAGAGAGGAGAGAGCCACATAACACATGTGGTATGTTGCAAAACACAGTCACCACCTATCCCACTTCCCATCCAGGTCCCCCCCCCCCCCCCCCCACCTTTCTTTTGTCCTCCCCCCCAAACCTCTCTTTGTACCACCCCTCCTCCCCCCCAATGGTCTTCCTTTTCGTCTTCTCTGTGGCTTTGAGGACAAAATAGGTCATGCTTTACCTGCCAGGTGCCAAATAATAGTCGTGTGTACAGGTACGGAACACACCTGCCATGCCAAGCTACTGTGTAAAAAGAGAGAGAGAAGACACCATGTCCATTGGTCCTAATTCTCCCCTACCCTACCTGAATGATAAAGAATATGTGTGTGTTTACTTTATATTGTGACTGAATAGTATTAATTAAAAGACGTTGACTTTGTTTGAATCAGTTCTGTGAACTTATGAATGGTTTACTAAGTTTAGAAAAAAGAACCACAAACAAACTGAAGTATACTGTCTATTCCATTTGAGCTTAAGTGATTTTTCCATTCAGTCTGTTAACATGGATGGTGAAGTGAAAAAGTCTTTAATATTATGTTTGAAAAATAAAACGAACCCATTTTTAATGCAAAAAGAAAAAAAAAATCTCTCCAAAGTCAGAGTGTGGCTACCCTCCTGGTTGGCAAAACCGGTAGCATACAGTCCAAAGTCGCACCAGTGGGGAACTTTATTCTTTATTATTCTTTTATTTTGAGGATAATGGAATAAGCACTCGTGTGCTGTTTTTCATCCATGTGTATGCAGTTTTGTAAATTTTGTCATCCGTTTCCACCAGAACACAAAGGCCTACTCTTCCAAAAAGTGGAGCAGGTTGAACTTCACAGTTCCAGCCCAGAAACAAAAAGACACTTTAAAAACAAACAAAAACAACAACAAAAGAAACATCACCAAATCCCCACCCCCTGACTCCCACTCCCAACAAACAACAAACCACCGTGATGAAATGTTGTTTAAAGTCGTCATAATAATTCATATATATTAGTTTTTGAGCACTTTTCAATGCAAGAAATAGTAACGTGTTGGCAAGTCTTTGGAAATCTTTTTTACATGAAAAAATGTTTGGAAGCATTTTTTAATGCAAACAGTCTTCAAATGAATCAAAATATACATGAATAGACAAAAAACCTCCAAAAATGAAACATTTTTAACAACAAAAACTGCCCCACCCCAAAATGCACTAACATGCACCCCCCCCCCCCCCACCCCCCCCATCCCCCCTGTGTACTGTACACACACGCACACACACACACACACACACACACATGCACACGAAGTAAAACCAAACAATAACTAACACATGTGTAAATAAACACACATGCACATGCAGTTGCACTCACACACATGCACACACACACATGCACACATACACATTCACTCTCTCCCTCCCTCTCTCTCCCCCATACACTCACACACTCTCATCTCTCTCTCTCTCACACACATGCACGCACACACACGCGCACGCAACACACACACACACACACACAAACACACATACACACACAACACACATGTTTATTATAAAATTCTGAAGAAACGGGGTCAGCTCATAGTCTTGACACAAAACCATGTGTGTTTCTCTCTACCCCAGCAGATTCATTGCTATAAGGGCACTTTTGAGTACTGACTTTTTCCGCTCAGATGCACATACCCCAGTTCTTCAGCATCCAGGTCAGGAGAGCTTTGTGTTACCCCCATTAATTCAGGTCAAGACAAGACTTGAGACTCGAGAATACTTTAATGTCTCAACTAGAGAAAATATCAGTGGCATTTTAAAATAATAATTACACAGCATGCATTATTGAACGATACAGATTAAGAAAATATTTCAATATTTTACAAGGCGACAACAATCTACATTACACACATACACACACATAACACACACCTGCACCCACCCATCCACACACACACACACACACACACACACACACACACACACCACACACACACACACACACACACACACACACACTATCTCCTTCTCTCTCTCTCTCTCTCTCTCTCTCTCTCTCTCTCAGAGGCATATTCATGCACACGCTATTTGATGATTTGATAAAAAAAAGAAAGAAAAAAAAGATATGAAAACCACTTTAAAATGGTGGGGTTTTTTTTCTTCTTTTTTTTGAAGTTTAACAGTGGTTTAGAAGCTGAATTGACTTGTTAATAAAACTATTTTTGGTTCTGTTTGTTTTTCATTTTGGCATTCAGAATGTTTGACCAGATGGTAGCAATGCATAGTGTTGTGAAAGCACGTGGGTTTCGTCAGTGGAAATGTCTTTAGCTTTTTTAGTCATCTGATTTTCATATAATGAATTTACTTAAAAAAAATTAGTGTCTTTTGCTTTTCTCCAACAATGTTTCCACACACATTCACAACGTTATTCACTATATTCTTATGTTTTTACTTTCAAACAACAAGACCAGCATAAACCCCATATGACAAGACAGATTCTACAAAACTGAGATAAAACATGTACATAATTTCTTTTAAACGTTCAGACAAGCACAAAAGGCAAAACATTGAGCAGTGTGATATATGGCAGTATAGTGTTACGTCTGTAGTATAGCCTGAAAGTGCAGGGCTGTTCTACTGATGTACACGGGCATAAAAACGGAGACATGAATAGCTATGCAATGAATTGATAAGTATAGTATGCATGCATGATTGCTTACATATTATACTGTACATTATGCTAAGTAGGTGCTGTTGAATAAATTTATTTAATGTGTGTGTGTGTGCTCGTGTGCCTGTGTGCATGCGTGCGTGTGTGTGTACGTGTGTTGTTTCATATATGTCTATTCACAATAAGCAATATTAGAAACCCCCCCCAAAAAAAACCCCAAACAACAACCCCCCAAAACCAAACCAAACCAAAACAAAAAAAGAGGGGGTGGGGGTGGGGGGTGGGGGTAGGATGAGAGGGGGTGGGGGATATGTATCTGGAAGATTCAGTTTTGTCACAGAGATTGTTTGGGTCCAACACTCCGAGTGTGATACAATGTCTAAATTGTGTGTATCACTGCCAGCAGTTTTGTAAGCGTTTGAACTTGCAGGCAACCTCACAAACGAGTCTTAAAACAAGTCCTTTGGATGTGACTATAAACTGAGGTGAATGCACGCAGAACATCTTGGGTACATGTTAAAACCTGATCCGCTTTTTGGAAGAGTAGGCCATTGTGTGCCAGTGGGAATGGATGAGAACATTTACAAACTGTACATGGAGTCTGGATGTAAAAAAAGCACGTAACTGCTTATTCCAAATCCTGGAAATAAAATAAAAAAAGTAAAAAAGAAAAGAATAAAACCAACCCACCAACCAAAACTAATCAACCCCCCAATCAGCCAATCAACCGACCAACCACCTGTCAATCATCCAACCAACCAATCAACCAGCCAAAAAATGTGAAGAATTAGCCAGAACAGGAGAAAGAAAAATTCTAGGATCAAAAGTGATGTAAAATGAGCAATACAGCATATGTTGACAAATAAGGCGTTATACAAGTTGACAAATATGGCTTTATACAATACAGCACAATACAGTACAATGCAATACAATACAATATATACAACCCATCCCAACTTAACTCAACCAAACTCACAACACAACACAATACAACATGTACCCCCCCCCCCCCCCCCCTCCGAAAAAAAAAGCAAAAAAAAAAAAAAAAGCAAAACAACACAACATAACACAATACATTTCTCATCTGTCTTTCTTGTTCTTGACCTCAGTTTTGTTTTGCTTCATCAGATCAGTAATCAATCTAGATGTTATTTTATTTCTGTATATCATAATTTTTTTCATTGTTTTCTTTCTGTTTTTTTATTTTTAGGCTGCTGTGGGAAAACTATGGACTGGAAGGCAGCGGTGGTGGTACTGATCGTTGCAGGTGAGTGGAGCCATGGAGAAAAAGAAGTTATGGCCAAAATACCAATGGTTGACAATGACAATGACAATGACAAACTCTTCTATTTTGAGGATAATGAATAAGAACCCATGTGCTTTTTTACATCTAGTCCCCGCCCTTATGGATATATAAGAGAGAGAGACAGAGAGACAATGACAATGACAATGACAAAGGTTTATTGTGATAAGCAAGACGCCCATTCACAAGGGGACAGTGGGAGGGGCACTGGGCACAAAACACATAATATCAAATACCGAGAACATAACAAATTTCAGCCCAAATAGTCATCATGTCATGGATTCCAGAACATGGTTAGGTAGAGATTCAAATCATTTTTCATAAGGAATTGTCAAGGTGGAGGAGTTTCCACAAAAACTCTACAAATTCAAAATCAACGTTTTACAACAAACTGGTCTGCGACAAGAAAGGTCACAATGTCTCATCTTCCTAGGTTTTTTTTCATGGCATGTGCAATTTTACACGGCTAACACGTGACAGACTCGTGACAATCTAGGTGGCATGTAGCCTACAGCTATTCTCTCTCTCTCTCTCTCTCTCTCTCTCTCTCTCTCTCTCTCTCTCTCTCTCTCTCTCTCTCTCTCTCTCTCTCACACACACACACACACACACACACACACACACACACACACACACACACACACACACACAGGTACGCACGCACACACACGCATACATACACACGCACACACAAACACGCGCACTCACGTTTATACACACACATATACACACATACCTATACACACATGCATATCCACATATTCAAACACACACACACATACGCGCACACACACAAACACACACACACACATACAGATACACACGCACTCATACATACACACACGTATACGCTCGAACGCATGCGCACGCACGCGCACGTACGTACACACACACACAACACACACACACAACACACACACACACACACACATACACACACACACACACACACACTGGTTATCCAAGCAAGAATCGAACTGCGTCCACTATGACATGCATCACATCAAGTCCGGCACTGATTCGATCTTTCATTTTCTCCCGGTCAACAGGGCACCACAGCTTCAGCTTCTGATAGACACAGGATTCTTCATTGGTCATCAGCCTGGTGTTCCTTTTCACAAACCAAAACATATCGGGGGTGTGTCATCAGCAGCAGTCCATTCAAAACGAAAAACAAGATCGTCCGTTTCACATACCATCGTGTCTGGATGCCGTTTACTACTGAACACCTTACTGAAGTCTTGGTTCCTATGCCTGTCCCTTAGCTTTCTCTGCAAAGATCTATCAGTCAGTTTAGCCACATAGTTCTTGATGACGTCGGCACTAGTTCCAACTTGCTGAACTTTTGCCAGAGGATCGTCACAGTCCGAAGTTTCTGTTGTAAACACAGGGGCAAGGTCAATGTCACGTTGCACGTCAGCATGCCTTTCGTTCTCGGACTCTTTGACAGCACTTGGTGAATGACGGATTGCACGTGCAGCTTCTTGCGGCAGTGTGTTGCTGGCAGAAGGGGGTGTGTCAGTGTGTGACACAGCACAGCTTGTAGGTGTGGGCACAAATAAACATGGTGAATGTTCTTCTGGCATCACACTTTCACTTGCCTCCAGTTCCTCCTGCCTCTGTGCTGTCCTTCTCCTCTCCTCTGTCCTTCTCCTGTCTCTGTCAGTCTGACTGGGAGGCTTCCTGCGGTAGCTGTGGGAGATGACAGGGGTATGCTGTTGCGCCATGTTGCTGTTGTTTGCTGGGCTAGCTTTCAGTCGTAATACCACGACTGTGCTGTCGCCACTTCCACTTATTTTCCAAGAAGTGAGGTGCTGTTCTTGGAGCAGGACATCCAAGGTAACTTCCAACGTTGTGGGAAGACCGACAACGGGCATGGTGTTGGATGAATTATGTATTTTTGACAAGTTACTTCACAGCAAAATAATTTTCCTGCCTACCTTCAAGCGAGAGACAGAGAGAGAGAGAGAGAGAGAGAGAGAGAGAGAGAGAGAGAGAGAGAGAGAGAGAGAGAGAGGAGAGAGAGAGAAAGAGAGAGAGAGAGAGAGAGAGAGAGAGAGAGAGGGGGTGGAATTGAACCAAAGACTGGACGGTTGAATAATTTGTGTGTGTGTGTATGTATGTGTGTGTGTGTGTGTGTGTGTCCTACTGTACTGATGTGTCCTACTGTACTGATGTGTCCTACTGTACTGATGTGTCCTACTGTACTGATATGTGTCCTACTGTACTGATATGTGTCCTACTGTACTGATATGTGTCCTACTGTACTGATATGTGTCCTACTGTACTGATATGTGTCCTACTGTACTGATATGTGTCCTACTGTACTGATGTGTCCTACTGTACTGATGTGTGTCAGGCTGATACTTGGATAGAGAAGGGGTAGGTTGGGAAGTGGCTCACATGGAGGGTTATTGACAGATTGTGTAGATTATGGTTGGTGGGTGGGTGGATGGTGTGTGTGTGTTTGTGTGTGTAGGTGTGTGTGTGTATGTAGGTGTGTGTGTGTGTGTGTGTGTGTGTGTGTGTGTGTGTGTGTGTGTGTGTGTGTGTGTGAGAGACTCACAGAGAGAGGATGTGAGTGAGTGAGTGTTTGTGTGTGTGTGTGTGTGTGTGTGTGTGTGAGAGAGAGAGGGGAGAGAGAGAGAGAGAGAGAGAGAGAGAGAGAGACACACACACACACAGAGATAGGGAGAGAGAGTGTGTGGGTGTGATGTAAGAGAGAGTGTGTGTGTGTGTGTGCATGCAGGTGTGTGTGTGTGTGCATGCAGGTCATAAGAAAAGGCATGCATACTCTCTAGTCATTGTGTGTGTGTGTGTGTGACTGACTAAGGAATATTGATTGTATGCTTAAACGGTTGACTATTCTAGGTTCCAAATCAAGGAAGTTCATTTTCTTCAGCAGAGTCACAAGGAAACCACCTGGGGTGCTGTAGAGTAGTGTCCAGTAGTATGCTCTTTAAAAATATTTGTTATACATGCTTCATTTCTGGTAGCCATTTTTGCACTCAAATCTGTAGATTTTTATTGGGTTTGTTTGACAAACACCCACACTAACGCACACATGCATGGACACATGCATGTACACACACATACACACACAGACACACACGCATGCATGCACACACACACACACACACTCACAGACACACACACACACACACACACACACACACACACACACACACACACACACACACACACACACACACACACACACACACAACACACACACACACTTAACACACACACACACTTAACACACACACACACAGATCCATCAGTTATCAGTGTGTTTATTTCAGTCACTGGGTGGGTGCATGGAGCACCCCAGATAGAGACGGCTGATGGCCAGGTGGTCAGTGTGAAGATTGGGCAGGTGGCCACTATGACCTGTGTGGTTCGGGATCTGGGAGCTGCTGAGGTGAGCATACTGTAGCTTACCTGTTTCTTTTTCCTTGCTGCTGGTCTTTGGGAGATAGGGGGGGGGGGGGGGGGGGGGGGGAGGGGGAGAGGGGAGGGGGGGGGGAGGGAGGGTGGAGGAGGGGAGGGGGGGGGGTGAGTTGACAGGTTTTTTTTGCATGAGTATGAAGCCAAGTTTATAGAACAAGTTACCATATCTGTGTGTTCTATTTTCATTTTATATCTCTGCACTTATGGTGATGTTAGATAGCAATAACTAAAAAAAAGAAAAGAAGAAAAACGTGCAGGGGGTGGGAGGGGGGTCAGGATCAAGGTTTGGGGATGGAGGCACACTAGTTTGAATACTGGAGGACAAGTAAATGGAAATCGGCTTACTGAACTACAAGGAAAGCTAAAAAATGCAACTCTTGAATAATTCTTAAGTAAAAGATTTAAAAAAAATAATTTTTTCTAACAAAATCTAACAAATGAATAATAAAAACCATATTTCTAACAATAACCAACAATAGGAAAGCTACTCCGCCAAAACTTCCCTCAAGTCGGAAAGCAGCTACATGGGGGGTAAAAATGGTTGCATATGCAAAATCTCACCATCGTGAACCTCAGAACTCGAGCTGAAGAACAGGAAAAAAGAAAGAAAGAAAACAAATCAGCTTAAGGAGAATATCTGTTGAAGTCTATAATAATCAAAATAAACTATAAAGAACAAATCAGCTTAAGGAGAATATCTTTTGAAGTCTATAATAATCATAATAAACTATAAAGAACAATAGACTTAAGGAGAATATTTGAAAAAATCCCCATAATAAAATAACTATAAATAGAACAATAGTCAGGTAAGGAGTATGATCTTTTGCAGCATATGCATATCATAAATATCAAAGATCTAGACCTAAGAATAGAAAAATTTCAAAAGATCATAATTGCATACTAAATGAGTAGTTAGGTATTACTTTTAAAGGCCAGTAGAAACAATCTTGTTGAATGCATTCACATATTACAATGAAGTTTCATTTCTTTTAGGCACAGAGAATCAAATTGTTTATGTTCTACCATATCATTCTTGTTCGACAAACTCTTTTTTTCTCTACACTGACGACATTTTTTGCTGACTTTGAATAAGTTTGTGAAGCTTTTAGACAGTGACAAATGCAGTTGAGTTTCAAATTTGCAGTGTCTACTAATCCTTTTGCTCCGTTTTTGGGGGTGAAATGTCAACTTTTTAATTATAATATACACCAACGTGAGGTAGATTCCAACAATTTCAGTAAGATAGAATGTGTGTGTGTGTGCGTGTGCATGTGTGCGTGCGTGTTTGCATGTGTGTGCTTTTAAGCATGCCAAGGTTATGTAGAATCATCGTAATAATTGGTCATCATGAAATATACTTTAAAAAAAAAGACCAATAGCACTATCAAAGAAGATATGATTTCAGTGATGTAGTGTGTGTGTGTATGTGTGTGTGTGTGTGTGTGTGTGTGTGTGTGTGTGTGTGTGTGTGTGCATGGGCGTGCATGTGTGTTTTACAGCTGAAGTGGGTGTTCGTGAAGGAATCCCTGACAATTTTCATCGGAAATCAAAAACAGACAGCGGATCCTAAATATTCATTACAGCAACGTAAGTCTTGCTTTTGCCTCTGGTTCACATGGCGAATATATATACATCTATATATATGTATGTATATATATAACCACCTTTCCCCATGAACCAGGGAAGTGTATGTATGTATGTATGTATATATGGAAATGCATGTGTTTTGAAACTACGTGACAGGATTGTACTCAAAGCTTTTCTGTCATGATATATCCCAGCATCAACTAGGCCCGAGAGATACAGACACCTGCAGTGTTGATCAGGTAATTTACACAACATTATCAGAATCGCATCTGTAAAGTGGATGAAGCTCAACTGTGTGGTTCCAGTCTTCCCAATGAGCCCATAGCACACTCACCCTGGGTAGAAGCCAGCTGCAGTCCGACTCCTATGGGATTCAAACCTGTGACCTTCCAGTCCGTAACTCAAGGTGCTAACCACTGTGCCAAGGCAGCTGGTAAGTTGTAAATGTTATGTTGAGATTGTCTTCAGCCGTGACAAGCTCTTGGCATAACAGCCTGCACTCTCCTTTAATGGAAACAAGAAAATTCCTCTGACATGAAGAGTATAGCTGCCTGCGTGGTGAGGTACTGGAAAAGAGTCACAGATACAAACTTCTCTTCCAGTATGTACTCATTCAGTTTCACAGTGACTCCCAAGTGGGATGAGTGAGTCAGAGTGCTCACTCTGGATTAAGCTGGGGAATGCGCAGCAACAACAACGATGACGACAACATAGTTTTCAAGTGAATGTGTGTGCATGTCTGTACCTAGACTTTGTCAGCATGATAAAGAATACTCATATAGATGTATCTATTTTGTGTTATGTGTCTTGGTTTTTTCATGTTTGGTGGAGAGTAAAATGTGTTGGGGTTACGTTGTGCAGCTGACAGCAAGGTGTTCACGCTGTTGATCAGCAATACCAATGTCGCTGATCAGGGGGCGTACAAGTGTGAAGTGAATGGCACCACTGAATCTGCCACCTTCATTCTTAATATCACAGGTGAGTGTCTATGTGTGAAGAGATCTGTAAAATGCAGAAAGGAAAAGAGAAACAAACAATAAGAAATAGGAGATCAGGTTGGTAGCTATCAACAACAGTCAAATAGAGAAAGAATGCAAAAAGTCCGGGTCGGGTGTGTGCGGTGGTTCGTATCCCGTTTGGGCCCGAAATTTTTCACCATCCATTAGACCATGAGTAGTGGTCTGGGCGGTAGTCTTTCGGATGAGACGATAAACCGAGGTCCCGTGTGTTACACAAAATTTTCAGCGCACGTAAAAGAACCCACGACAACAAGAGAGTTGTCCCTGGCAAAATTCTTAGAAAAAAGCCACTCTGATAGGGAAACAAATACAGTTGCAGACCTTAAAAAAAAAAAGGGTGGCGCTGCTCTTGTGGCGACGCGCTCTCCCCAGGGAGAGCAGCCCGAATTTCACGCAGAGAAATCTTGTGACTTAAAGTGGTATTAAAAAAAAAAAAAGAAAGAACCCCACCAACCAATCAGTAACACACCTCTCTTTAAAGTCGAATTTGTAGATGCAACAGAAAATCCTCAGTATGTAACGAAATTCAAAATACCTACTAGTCAGTACCTCAAACTATTCACAAGTGTGTTCAGAAGCATGGGCCAGAACAGCACATTTGAGACATTTCCCTGTAACTTTGCCTACAGAGGGAAGGAACTAGGCTTGCCTTGTTACGTTCCTAACCAGTCTTATTGGGCATAGCCATGTTCATCAGAGGCTCACTGGTAGTGACTTACCAGCACAGTCAGTAGTTCTGAATCATTCAGTGCAACTTGTATTTTATTGCCCATTAACAGTAGGCAATGTACAGTGATCCTGTCAGCATGATACCATTTGGAACTGAGCTGATTTCCAATTCTCTAACTTTACTTCATGGGAAAAGGCTTAAAGGGAAAAAGCATGAAGGGAAAAAGCATAAAGGGAAAAAGCATAAAGGGAAAAAGCATAGTGAGAACAGAAGACAAGACAGGGGTGGCATAAAGGTTTGGATATTTGCTGTGAAATGACGCTTGGCTTACATTGAGGGCAGAACACACAAGGGCAACTGAAGCGAGCGCTGAAGTGAGGAGGGCCAGGCTTTGTTCGTAAGTGCGCCTTAGAAATAACACACTCTTCAACATTGTCTGCATGGTGAAGCAACTAGGTTCACCCTACTGACCTGTCACAGGGTTATCACTTTATGGCCATCTTAAACTACATATTTTTGAAGCTGTTTACGTGCTTCTGCTCTGCCTCTCTCAGGTCTTCCATTGGTTATTTGACATTTAGGTTATTGTGAATATGACATCTGTTAACACTGCTATTTTTATGGCGAGTTGCAAGAGTTAGGGCGTTAAATCTGACTTTGCTCGTGAGACCAGATAGTTAGCTGTGCAGTGAGTAGTTTGTTATACTTGACTCGTACAGGTCACACTGAAAAGGTGTAGCATTCATTTAGAAGACATTAATGTGGTTTATGTCTGTTTTAGCAGTGGTGTGTGTGTGTGTGTGTGTGTGTGTGTGTGTGTGTGTGTGTTGTGTGGTGTGTGTGTGTGAGTGAGTAAGAGAGAGAGAGAGAGAGAGAGAGAGAGAGAGAGAGAGAGAGAGAGGAGAACAATTTTGAACAATTTTTGGGGGACAATTTTTATTTTTCAGAGGGTAATAGATTTAAGCATTAGATGCTTTTTTTACATCCAGCCCTCAAAAAAAAGAAAAAAAAAGGGAACATATGCATACTGACATAGAATTGCATGGAAAACAATACACACACAGACGCACACACACACACACATACTGGAAGGCAAGCAAGATATAGAGAACATGAGATAGAGAGTGCTTAAATATACTCAGAAATAATGAAAAACAAACAAACAAACAATTTATAGGAATGGATATTAACCAAAACTGACTATACCATCCGTGGAGACAAGTTGAGAGAGAGTGTGAGCTGCAGGCAGACAGACTGACAGAGTAACACACTTGCAGACATTACCCTTACACAGCAACAGACTGACAGAGAGTAACACACTTGCAGACATTACCCTTACACAGCAACTGTGAAACATAAAAAAGCTCCACCATTCCGTATTGTTTTCAAAATCTGGTATTACATTCCCCCTTCTCAGGTATTATGTTTCTCATGTTTTCTTTATATCAACTGTCTTGCTTTTTTTAAATCTGTGCTGTACTATCACTAAGTCTGTATGAACGTGGAGGAATGTGGACAAGAAGTGGCATAGATCATGAGAAAAAAAAAAAGAAATTGTACAGCAAAGTATAAATAGGTACAAATTGTACAGCAAAGTATAAATAGGTACAAATTGTACTGCAAAGTATAAATAGGTACATGGCTTTTCTCCTCAAATAGAAAAAGGGAGGGAACATCAGATTGAAGAGGACTCTTGTTGTCACCCAAGTACACTTTAATCCACCCCTCTTTAGCTTCTGCTTTAATGTTTTTTTCTACTGTTGATGTGTAACATTACACTTACACACAGGATTTTATATACACATGTGCACGCATGTGTGTGTGTTTGTTTTACACCAACTACATTGTCATGTTTGTGTCAAATATTATATCTCTCACTGTCCTAATGGTGAGAAAGTATTTTGATCTACACAAGCACATGTGTGCAAAGACACTCACACTACTATATGGAAATAAACATTTTGCTCTTGCACCCGCACATACACACACACACACACATGCACACGCATGCACACGCACCTCTGTTACCACAGCTAGAACCTATGCTTCTCAATTATTTGATCAAACAGATATATTTCCCACAAAAAGCTAAATCGAAGATTCACTCCTCACCTTGTCCCCCATGGGAACTTGAGAGAGCTAATTTTGACGTAAATTATTCCTCTTTAACGAAAAAGGGTAATGAAAATATTCTTAGTGCATCAGTAAAAGAATATATATACAAACCACATATCCAAATCATTAAAAAATCTACACAGATGGTTCCGTTTTGAACAACAATGAGGTGGGTGCAGCTTTTGTCATACCATCTTTGAAAATAGAGAGATCATTTTATGTTGGAAAAAATCGATCTATTTTTACAGCTCAATTGTCTGCTATTTTGATGGCTGTATATTATCTTCTAGATTTTCTGAAAGACATATTTCAAATGCTTTTCTGTGTTGATTCCAGGCCATTCTTACTTGCTCTGAGAAACTTCAGTTCAA
Organism: Rapana venosa; assembly: GCA_028751875.1. NCBI lineage: Eukaryota > Metazoa > Mollusca > Gastropoda > Neogastropoda > Muricidae > Rapana > Rapana venosa. The sequence goes on from CM054134.1 coordinate 41,375,814, forward strand.
AAGTGAGACAAGATCTCATAATTGAGATTAGTCATCTACTTCATTTTCTGATGATGTGAGGCACTGGTGTTACCTTTTGCTGGATACCCTCGCACTGTGGTATATACTTTAATGAAAAAGTTGACAGAATAGCAAAATGTGGAGCTGAGCATACTGATGAGTATTGCAGCATAAGTGTTCCTCTATCCATCCATTAGGGCTATAATATGTTACAAAATGCATGTTGGAAACACTTTAAAAAGAAACTACAAAGTACCAGTTATTCCTGGAGTGATGATGTAACCCATGTATTATCTTTTGATAAGATCAAATATCGTAATTTACATGAATATAGAAATGTTGCGTCTCTTACCTACAGGTTTAAGCTCAATGCTTTTAGAACAAAATTATCAAAAAAAGCAACATGTATCTGTGGTGAAAATCTTAACAATGATCACATTCTTTTACGATGCAGAGATCTGAAAAACATCTTACCTGTCTTACCAGTTTGTAGCTTACAGCAAGTTCTAAAAGACATTCCATTAATGAAACAAATTGTATTGTCATTAAGTCTTACTCCTATTTCAGAATCCTTTAATATAAGGATAGCTTCAAGTTATATGAATTGGAAAATGAGTATTTTAGCTGTTTGATGGTTTTTTGTTTTGTTTTGTTTTTTGTTTTTTGTTGTTTGTTTGGTTTTTTCTTTTCAGAATTCTTGTTTATGCTTTTTTCATAATGTTTATTGCAATTGATTAGTTATGTGCACACCCCAACCCCCTACACACAGACACAAACACACACACAGACACACACACAGACACAGACACACACACACACACACACACACACACACACACACACACACACACACACACACACACACACACACACACACACACACACACACACACACACACACACACTTTCCTGTCTGTTATCACTATTTAGTGGAAGGACGTTAAACTGAAGAACTACTATGCACACACCTAACATAATTGAAGAATTCCCTCCTTTCCTACTCTTGAGACGTGTCTACAACCTGTGCAGTCATAAGTATTCATTAGCTAGCAGTTGACCATTGAACACTGCCATATCTTGATCAAACAGTACATTTATTCATGTCATACAAAGCATTTCACTGAGACAGAACAATTGCAGAGCATTGACAATGGACATGTATGTATATGCTATTCAGTGAAATTTTTGTTTGTCGTACAGATTCCTCAGTGTCTCCAAATGTCAACTACACTCCAGACGGTCCATTGAATCGAACAGGTCAGTCATGGAAGTTTTGATTTGAATTCTGAACATGTTTAATCCATTCTCATTATACAATATTATTGTGGGCCTCTGCTGATTGCATTTTGTTGGTAAAGGTGGTCGTATGGGAGCGAGGTGTCAGAGACCTGTTTCTCTAGGGGCCAGCCTATTGAGGGTGGTGCCCATCTCCTCTCCCTCGCTGCTTTACCTTCCCTTACCCTAAAGAGGACTGGTATTCATTTACAGCTGGGTGAACTGGGGGACTGTACTGAAGCAAAGGTGCACAAACGATCACCCATCCATTTGGTAACCATGTTTGATGCTGCTTAACTTTGGCTTGGGGAAAGTGATCACTCTGACCACTGAGCTATGGTCACTTTCTGGCTATGGGGTCTTAATGAGAGTGTGTGTGTGTGTGTTGTGGTGTGTGTTGTGTGTGTATGTTGTGTTGTGTGCATGCATGCATGTGTTGTGTTGTGGTGTGTGTGTGTGTATGTATGTGTGCGTGCGTGTTGTGTTGTGTAGTGTGTTGTGTGTGTGTGTTGTTTATGTGTGTTGTGTGTGTGTTGTTTATGTGTGTTGTGTATGTGTGTGTAGATTGCTGCAAGCAGCAGGGGGTCAGCGATGCATGCTTGCCGGTGTGTGCTCCTACGTCCACGACAGGAAGCTCCCTGAACCTGGCCGCCTGTGTTAACGACCTGGCTAAGTTCGTTTCCTGCGGAACAGGTGCGTTTACTGTGTTGACTCCCACTGTCGTCGTTGCTTTCTTTCAGATCGCATCGCGTGTACACTTTTCGCGGATGCATTCAATGCTTACTTGTGTATGCGTAGTACAGGTATGTTAATGTACATTATTGTTTTAGCTTTCGGCAAGCACGCATCACAAGTAGACATAACATTAGTGCATTTGGAGCTGATATGAATATGTTCTTCTTTAATTTAACGTCTTCACATTACGTGATATTAGACAATCATCATATATGAATGTGTGTGTGTGTGTGTGTGTGTTTAATCCTTTTCTTGGTCTCATATCACTCATACTTAAAAGATGTTAAGCTCAACAACAAACACCCAATACATGTATACGTGCACACAGTCATGTATTAATCCCTGAAGTCGGGATGCAGCTACCTTCATGGTGGGCAAAAATGGTTGCCTATGCAAAATCTCAGCAAGGATGGACCTCGGAGTTGTAGCCAAGGAATGAAAGAAAACAACTCCCCCCAAAAAAAAAACCAAAAACAAAAATGTAATAAAACTACCATCGTCACCACCACCACCATTATCATCACCACCACCACTTCCATCATCACCACCACCACCACCACCACCACCATCATCATCATCACCATCATCATCATCATCATCACCATCATCATCATCGTCATCATCGTCACTATTATCATCGTCACCATGATGCTATTTTACATGGAAGCTGGAGAGGTATGGGTTGTTTGCAGATGGCCGAAATCATGAGAACTGCTGTGCACGGAACGGGCTTCCCTCAGAGTGTCTGTCACTGTGCAGCAGTACCTCCCTCAATGCCCCCTCCATCCCCACCACCTGCCTCAGCACCGCCCATTTCCAGACTGTCGTCTCCTGCTACCAGTATGGGGGAGGTAGGTCACCACACTCGCTTTAAAAAAAAAGAAGTAAAAGTAATCCGTCACTTCACTGGCTAAACCTGTGCCTCGATCAGTTGGCTCAGTCCTTTGGATGGCGGGAAGCTCAGTTTTGAGTGTGAGTACATAAGGCTGTTTTTAACATGCATGAAAGCATACCACACTGTTGGAAGTAGAGAGTAGACCATGACCTGCTGGCAAGAGGAAACAACGGAATAAAATAATATTCCCTTTGAAGTTGTTTTGGACATCATCTCCATAGATGGGATGTGGCTTCTGCAATGGTAGGATTATATCAAAGACAGTGGTAAACTTTGGAAAGCCAGATGAAGAACAAAAAAGAAGATGATCATAATTATGTCAGCCTAGAAAAAACTATAGTAAAAAGCTTGCATGCTGCTTCGATTTGTTTGTTTTCTACAAGATTCAGCGCTATATAAATTCCATATATTATTATTATTATTATTATTATATGTGATTTTGGTTTCTGCTGTGTGATAGATTAAAATAGATTGCAAGAGGAAAAATTTTTGAGCTTTGAAAATAGAAGTATCGCTTGGAAAAAAGTAAAAGGTTGTTACAAATCAGATTAAAAAAAAACAGTAAGAAATTACATGACTCTCATATTATTTGAAATTTTTAAAGCAATTTTTTGCAAAACTTTTATATCTTAAGATAGCTTCTACAAAGGCAGAAATGAAAAAGGTGGGATGAAAGGAAGGGGAGCAAGAACTGAACAATCAGAAAAGCTATAATGTGTAAGTGAGGAACCAAGCAAACTGTAATTATTATTGTCACCAAAATTATCAGAATACCGCAGACTCTGTGTGAGGAAATAACGGGGTGTGGGTGGGGGGTGGGGTGGGGTGGGGGGTTGTTTTAGGTTTTGAAGGGATGAAACTTGCTTGAATCCATAATTATTTTGATTTTTGAAAATGTTTAGAAGTTTTAGTGATAGGTTAGTCCTTCAAAATATTCTTGCTACAACTTTTACTGTACACCAGCTAGTTAGTCAAGTGAAATATTCGCAACTGGTTAGTCATGCAAAATATTCACAACAGGTTAGTTATGCAAAATGTTCGTAACTGGTTAGTCATGCAAAATATTCACAAGAGGTTAGTTATGCAAAATATTCACAAGAGGTTTGTCATGCAAAATATTCACAAGAGGTTGGCCATGCAAAATATTCACAACTGGTTAGTCATGCAAAATATTCACAAGAAGTTAGTCACGGAAAATAATCACAGCAGGTTAGTCATGTCATGCAAAATATTCACAACAGATTAGGCATTCAAAATATTAACAACAGATTAGTCATGCAATATATTCACAGCAGGTTAGTTATGCAAAATATTCACGAGAGGTTAGTCATGCAAAATATTCACAAGAGGTTAGTTATGCAAAATATTCACAAGAGGATAGTCATGCAAAATATTCACTAGAGGTTAGTCATGCAAAATATTCACTAGAGGTTAGTCATGCAAAATATTCACAAGAGGTTAGTCATGCAAAATATTCACAAGAGGCTAGTCATGCAAAATATTCACAGCAGGTTAGTCATGCAAAATATTCACAAGAGGTTAGTTATGCAAAATATTCACAAGAGGTTAGTCATGCAAAATATTCACAACAGATTAGTCATGCAATATATTCACAGCAGGTTAGTTATGCAAAATATTCACAAGAGGTTGGTCATGCAAAATATTCACAATAGGTTAGTCATGCAAAATATTCTTACGACTTCTTCCAGTCCATTTTTATCAGTCAGTTCAGGCACTCAGTCATACGGTTGTCCTGGGTTCATTGGTTGTGGTCTGCTTTCCAATCTTTCAGCGCTGATACCCAGTCCCCCTGAGTCTGTGTCTGTGATACACTCTACGAAGAACAGCCAGAGCAGATTGCTCATCAACTGGAAGAAGCCCACCTACAACCCCTCTGCTGTTCTGGGATATCGGGTCTACTACAAGAAAAGTACAGACTCTCAGTTTCAGTCAGTGAGTATTCGTTATTCTCATGTCAGGGTTGACACATTGTCACCATCGCCACAACCATCACCACTATTGTCGTTCCTTGTTGTTTGTCTTCTTCATCATGTTTCTTCTCTGCTTGTGTCTTTTTCATCTTTGTGTATTTTTGTTTTTGAATTTTTTCCAAAGATATTGTTTGTGCTTTGGTACTGACTTTGTCTTCTTTTACCGTGAGGGCTGGATGAAAAATAAAACATTGTACTTTATCAGGTACTCTCATAAAGTACTTAATTTTCTTTCGTTCCTTTAATAATCCCCTCCACTTTCTGTTATCTAATCTAAGACACTAAAGGTAAAGCCTGTGCATCATACAGGATAAGGTTCATGAACGCATTTGGCTTGTGGATGTGGCATTTTGGAATTCATGCAACATTACAAGTTAAGTTGCATGAAGTATAATCACTCCACCTAGTTTGTCACAAAATTGAAGCTTACCTGTATTCTAAAATTCTGTCTGGACAGTCTAGAATAAATGGTTGTGGTGTGCACAATCTCAAAGCTTAGTATTTCTCCATCTTTTCTACCTGGTTTTAGGATTCTTGTCTGACTAATTGTGAATCGGATTCTTTGTTTTTAATGATCTGGCTTTGTGGTTGATGTCTATAACACCTTAAATAATTTGTTTAAATCACAGACAACCCAGTTTTCTTTACCTAGGTTTGTTCTTCATGTGTATTACTGTAATCTTCTTCTTTGTCACTCTCTTCCTCTCTCTCTGGCTGGATGTAAAATAGGACCCCCCCAAAAAAAAGCATTTGTGCTGATTCAGTTATCCTCTGGGAATAACAGTTTATTTGTTTGTTCTCTTTTTTAGTGCCTCAATAATGAAATGCATTCAGTAAGTTTCACTGAACAAAGTGCCGCAGCACAACAAAAATAACTACTGACTTTCTCTTGGACATGACTGTGTCAGAATACAATATCATAATGTCTGAGCTGTGGTCATTTTGCCTGTTCCAGACTCTGCTGCAGGAGCCCAGCTCACTGCTGTACAAGATGAGCGCAGACCTGAACACAACGTACTCCATCTACGTGGTGGCTGTGGGCCACCATGGCTCCAGTCAGGCCTCGGAGACTGTGGAGATCACCACCATGGCCAGTAAGGAGCCAGCTCACATCTCTTCTCTTCACGGCCGCCTTTGAGCCTGTTTGCTTTCAGCAGGCATCAAGCTGCGCGACCTTTTCTTCACACTGTACACATTCACCAGGGCACGGGGTAGCTCAGTGGCTCAGTGGTCGGAGCATTCGCTTTCCCCCAGCCAAGTTAAGCAGCATCTAGCGTGGTTACCAGTTGGATGGGTGACCATTTTCGCGCCTTGGCTTCAGTACAGTTCCCCCAGTTCACCCAGCTGTAAATGGATACCTGCCCTCTTTAGGGTCAGGGAAGGTAAAGCAGCGAGGGAGAGGAGATGGGCGCCGCCCTCAATACGCTGGCCCTAGAGAAGTGAGGTCTCTGACGCCTCGCTCCCCAACGACCTTAATATAGGTTATGGGACACCGTTACCTTTTTTTTTACACATTCACCGAGGTGATTTTAAGCTGTTGACTAAATGACCTAGTAGTGCATGGATATTAGACTACCGGGAAAAAAAAATCAGGCTGTTACATATTGTGTCACATATTTTGTACTGTTTTATCGCATATCTGCTTACAGTTTTGAGCAGTGTACCCCCACACCCTCTCTTCCTTGCTCTTTCGTTATCAGTAGCAGAAAATTTAGAAATGCTGCTTCATTACACAACATTGCAGTGGCCTTGGGCAATACCTGGCATGAGCCAAGAGCTATTTCTGCAGATGTTGCTGATTGGATACAGACTGCATGACCCCGCTAATGTGATACGAAACCTTGAAGTGTGCGCAGAAGTTTCTGGCTTTAGCTGGTATGAATGCAGGAGGGTTGCAGCATTATTTCTGTATGAGATTTCTGTAGTGCTTTGATTTTTGTTTTTGTTTTTTAACAGAAGTGAGTTATCACCCTGCTAGCTTATGAAGTGTAACTATTTTAGTAA
>CM054134.1:41387713-41425213 GCA_028751875.1 Rapana venosa
TAAAAAAAAAAAAGCTACATTATAGCCAAAACAGGTTATCTCCTTTTTGGGGCGCACTGGATATAACCTGGTTTAGCTCTGATGTAGCGAAATATTTGTGTGTTTATTTGGGCAAGGGGGTGGAGGAGTGGTGGAAGTATATAGGGTGTGTGTTTGTGTGTGTGTGTTGTGTGTGTGTGTTTGTGCATGCCTGCATGTACATATACATGTGCTTGTGTGTAAGCATGTGTATGCATGTAATTTTGGGATTTTTTTGCTCTTTTAGTGAAGAGGAAAAGAGGAATTTGTTCTTTTTTCAATAGATAACGGACTAAAACAAAGGAAAAAACTTTTTTCTGATGGATTTTTATTGGTAAGAAGCATCTTAAGAGATGGAATACTGTAGTGCATAGTGCTTTGAATTCGTGATATCATGGATACTATAAGTGCGAGTTCAAGTTTTTTTGAAGTGTTAGGTTCAGGGGATTTTTCCCCTGGAGCTAACCATCAGTTCCAAACTCCATTTCTCTTGTGAGTGTAAAGGAGGAGACTGTAAACAGGTCTCATGAATGAATGCACACATAGCGTCTTGTGCCCATGTAAAATATCCATCCAACTTTCATAGAAGACATTGCTGCTGACATGGCAGATGTGAACATACCCAGCATGCAATCTGTGATGTGGAGAGGAATGGGCTCCTCCAGGTTCAACTTTCTCAAGGCACATAGCTTAAAAAACTCAGTGCAGTGCCCTAGCGATTCAACTCCCCAGGGGTTATAGGGGAAGTTAAGTCGTTTCATGTGAAAAACGACTCAGACTGTTCCTTCTTTGTTCCTTTTTGTTCACCAGTGAGAGTTTTGAAAAATGATTTATTATTTTCTGTTATTACTAATGGGTGGAAACAGACACATGTGTGAATGGTAATATCTTCTTTCTCTTCTCTGCATTCCTTTGTTTTGTGGGATGTGCAGTCTTCTCCTGTGCGTGTAACTTTGCAGGAAGTCTTTTGCTGGCCTCAGCTGACTTATTCCAACTTAAGAGCACTTTTGTACAGGATGCATGCTGGGTATGTTCGTGCTTCTGTAACCCACTGGACACTAATGTGAATTACAGAATCTTTGATGTGCATATTTGATCTTCTGCACGTGAGTATACATGAAGGGAATTAAGGCAATGGCAGGTCTTCCTTCACGTACTTTAAGTTGACCTGGAAAATCATAAAAATCCCCACCTTTGATTTACCAGACGCTGCTGCCGAGATTCAAACCCATGACTTCATGTTCCCACTCTGAAACTCATTCCCTCTCCCTTGTGTGCCTCTGGCAAAGAAATTCAGATTGGTGAGCACATCCTTCAGAGGTGCACACTATTCAGTGACCTGAGGAAGATTGTGTGGCCGACAGAGATAACCCTGCAAACAGCTGGAAAGGACTTGCCACTATTTCTCCAAAACACATCTGACGGTGTAAAAAGCGAATGAGAGAAGATGTGCCCACTGGATGGAAGTCAAACAGTCTTAACCACTTGGCTGTATGTAGCGTCCATCAAATGGTAATGGTATTATTATTATTATTATTATTCTTTTATTTCGAGGATAATGGAATAAGCACTCATGGGCTTTTTTTTCATCCAGTTCCCGTGTGTATGCAGTTTTGTCAATTTTGTCATCCGTTCCCACCGGCACACAATGGCCTACTCTTCCGAAAAGCGGAACGGGTTTTAACGTGTGCGCATGGATGTTGCAGGCACTCAGCCCGAGGCTCCAGACGGAGTGAACCTAGGCACTGTGATGGCCCACTCGGCCACGGTGCAGTGGGTAGACCCTGTGTCCACAGGAGGGAAGGCTGTTGACATGTACTACGTTCAGCTGAGACGTGGCAATGATCAGGCTGCTTGGACCACTGTGGTGAGGGGAGAACGTGTGTGTGTGTGTGTGTGTGTGTATGTGTATGTGTGTGTGTGTGTATGTGTCATGTTTTTAGTGATTTGTTTTCTCTGTCTTTGAAAGCATGCCATGTTCCAAGTCTCTGGAAAAAATCAATAATTTGTCCTGTTCCAAAAAATAATCACCCCAAATCTTTAAATGACTATAGACCAGTAGCTCTCACTCCAATAGTAATGAAATGTTTTGAACGAATCGTTCTCAAACGGCTTCTTTTCTCTACTTCTTCATATCTAGATCCTCTTCAGTTTGCATACAAAGCCAACAGAAGCACAAATGATGCTACAATTACCTTGCTGCATAATGTTTATTCCCACCTAGAAAAACCTGACTCCTTTGTTCGTATACTTTTTATTGACTTCTCTTCTGCCTTTAATACCATTCAGCCCCATCTATTAGCTCTCAAACTGCTCTCAATAGATGTCTGTCCTCGGCTAATTCTCTGGATAATGAGTTTTTTGACACACCGGACACAGTTTGTTCGATTTCAAAAAGCCATATCCACTCAAAGATCAACTTCCACTGGTTCTCCCCAAGGCACTGTTCTGTCCCCCATCCTTTTCACCCTTTACACAAATGACTGCACTGGATCTGATCTTATACCGTTAATCAAATATTCTGATGACTCTGCTCTGGAAGATCTGTCTAATTCCCATGTCATGTATTTTAAACAAGTTGAGGAGTTCTCCTCCTGGTGCAAACAGAACTGTCTTGACCTTAATGTTAAAAAGACTAAGGAAATGTTGATTGATTTTCGCAGGGACCCCCAGCCCATACCAAATCTTTACATTGATGGTGTAAAGGTAGAGCGTGTACACCAATACAAATATCTAGGTACTATTATTGATGATAAACTAAACTTTGATGCTAATGCAGATCTTGTAAATAGAAAATGCCACTCACGCATCTTTTTCCTTCAAAAACTCCGGAGTCTTAAAGTAAATGTAAAAGTTTTACAAAATTTCTACCGATGCTTTATTGAGTCTGTCCTTTCATTTTCCTTGGTTTGTTGGTATGGGGGCCTGACTGTTAAAAACAAAAACATAGTAAACAAGATTGTAACCAGATGTGGCAAAATTGTGGGCTGTGAGCAAATGAAACTGAATGACTTGTATGAATGCCGTGTGAGAGACAGAGCTAGACAGATTGTGAGTGATGACACACATGTGCTTGCAAAATATTTTGAACTCCTGCCTTCTCAAAAGCGCTACAGAGTACCCAAGTCTAGAACCCTGCGATTTAAAAATAGTTTTATTCCAACCTCAATTCTGCTAATTAATAAATGTATGACAATAAATCTGAATTGAACTAAAGCCCACGACAGAGCGAGAGAGAGAGAGCGAGAGAGAGAGAGAGAGAGAGAGAGAGAGAGAGAGAGAGAGAGAGAGAGAGAGAGAGAGAGAGAGAGAGACTAAAGGCTACCTTTTATTAGTGTAAACTGTGTTCAGTTTCTAATAGAATAGAGTATTAACTTCACTGATATTTGCCTTATCATACATGTTATACAAATGATTTTTTTTTCTTTAAATACGTGCGCGTGTTATTATTTTAGACTGTTCAATATCTTAAAAGAACATAGTATTAATTTAATTAATATTTGTCTTATACAACATGTTATAACAATTTGACTTATATTATTAAAATGCGTGAGCATGGGTACGAATGTTTACAATGTGCGAGCGTGCATGCGCGTGCGCGAGTGACTGTGAATGTGCGGACGTACGGGTTTACTTGTGTGCACATGAGTAAAGTGATTTTTGTTGGGGTGGGTTTGTGGCTGGCTGAGATATTGCTGATTTGTGGATGCATTTTATCTCATGATGGGTGCATGCTGATGTTGGACAGTGTGTGTGTGTTTTAAATATTATGTTTAACTGTTTATTGTTTTTTTGTATGGCGAGTAACCCGCCGGAATTTCTCTGTCTTTGAGATAATAAAGCTTTTGAATTTGAATTTGAATTTGTGTGTGTGTGTGTATGTGTGTGTGTGTGTGTGTGATGTGGTGTGTGATGTGTGTGTGTGTGTAATGTGTGTGGTGTGTGTGTATAATAATTATGTGTTTGTGTGTAGTGTGTGTGTAAAATGATGACAGATGTAATTACCTTATTTCCAATGTTTTTATTTTTAGACATCTGCATTGTTAATTGCATTTTTATGTCCATTTTTTCAAAACACTAGAGTGCTTTAAAAAAATGTAGTGTTATGATTTATGTAAAAGGAATAACGTGTGTTAAGGTACATTATACAGTATACACGTATATTTTGTTGTGTTATGCTAGATTGAAAGTTAACAGAGCAGTTCAGATAACATTTTACAAGTTAACATAGCAATGCAGATAACATTTTACAGAGTGGAGAAAGAAGATATAACGTTAATTTTCTGATCATGTGGCTGTGGTCTTCACTCAGATGAAAGTGGTGGGGTTTGCTGCGGAGCTGACAAACTTGACAGAGTCAGAGAACTACGCGGTACAGGCGATAGCACGCATCGGAAATGTGAGCAGCCTGCCTTCTGCCGTCATCCGATTCAGAACTCTGCCAGGTGGGTGTGTCATGCAGTACCTAGTTATCCGACTTATAATGTACACAGTTGTCTGACTAGCGATGTACACAGTTGTCCGACTCCTGATGTACACAGTTGTCCGACTCCTGATGTACACAGTTGTCCGACTTGTGATGTACACAGTTGTCTGACTCCTGATGTACACAGTTGTCTGACTTGTGATGTACACAGTTGTCTGACTTGTGATGTACACAGTTGTCCGACTTGTGATGTACACAGTTGTCTGACTTGTGATGTACACAGTTGTCTGACTCCTGATGTACACAGTTGTCTGACTTGTGATGTACACAGTTGTCTGACTTGTGATGTACACAGTTGTCCGACTCCTGATGTACACAGTTGTCTGACTCCTGATGTACACAGTTGTCTGACTTGTGATGTACACAGTTGTCTGACTTGTGATGTACACAGTTGTCTGACTCCTGATGTACACAGTTGTCTGACTCCTGATGTACACAGTTGTCCGACTTGTGATGTACACAGTTGTCTGACTTGTGATGTACACAGTTGTCTGACTAACGATGTACACAGTTGTCTGACTCCTGATGTACACAGTTGTCTGACTTGTGATGTACACAGTTGTCTGACTTGTGATGTACACAGTTGTCTGACTTGTGATGTACACAGTTGTCTGACTTGCGATGTACACAGTTGTCTGACTCTGGGATTGAAGTCAAATGGCCTTAACTACTTGGCTATAGTGTCCATCATAAGCATTTTCAAGCAAGTCTTCACAGGGGCTTAATTTTGTTTGTGTATGTTACCTTTGGAAGAGTTGAGTAGCTCTTCATTTGATTTCTTATTGATATTTAGGGATGTTATGTCGTGTGGTCTGTTAAGTTATTATTCCCAAAGCTCAATGTTTTCAATCAGTTTCAAGTTGTTGTTGCTGTTGTGTTGTTTTTTTCCATCACAGACACTGAGAAATTATCTTGTTTTCTTACAGAGACCAGCCCACCATTCAGACCGACAGTGGCTCATAATCTGACACGTAAGTTACATGTACATGTTTTGAAGACTTTAAAGAGAGAGAGAGAGAGAGAGAGAGAGATAGAGAGAGTGCATGTGTGTGTGTGTGTGTGTTTACATGCTTGCATGAGTGCATGTGTGTATGTATGCATACATGTGTGTGTTTGTGTGTACATGTGCATGCGTGAGTGTGTGTGTGTGTACATGTGCATGCACGAGTGCATATGTGCATGCATGCATATGTGAGTGTGTGTGGGTGTGTGTCAAGATTGACGCGTAAAATTTCAGTTCTTTAGGAAGACAGTATACACGTCAGTGTTTCTCCTTTCTGACATACAACTTTGTGTGTGTTTTCAGAGTGCTGTGAGGATTCAGGCATGCCCAGTGTGTGTTCCCAAGGATGTCAATACAGGCGCAATATGACGGCCTATTATAAGCCAGTCCTCGATACCTGTAAATTTTTCATTGGAACAGTGCTTACCTGTGCTGCAGGTGGGTTGAAGTCTGTGTGTGAGTGCATTAGTTGGTGTAGAATGTGCTTGATTGTGTGTGTGTGTGCTATGTGCACGCATATGTGTGCATGTTTTCAGGTGAGTATGGAAGTACCTTTGCAAATGTGTGTTCAATTTCATTTTATATCTCTTCACAAATTGTGGTATTAGAAAAAAAGTGAGAGAGAGAGAAAGAGAGAGAGAGAGAGAGAGAGAGAGAGAGAGAGAATTTGTGTGTGTGTGTTTCTCTAGGTGCACATGCAGGTGCACACGCGCCTTTACATTACATTATCCTTGATATGAAAGAATAAAATACCCAAAATATATATAAAAGAATAAAAAGCAAAGCAAAACCAAAAAAAACCCACAAACTTACACTATGTTCACCTGCACTTACCCACACACGTGGACAGTGTGAAAGGTACAGCTTTAGTTTGATGATAAACTCCAAAGTAGCTTAAACATTTTTCAGTTCCGCAAGTGACACATTGTGACTTGTTCATGACCTGTGTCTTTTTCAGATGGTCGTGACCACACTCCCTGCTGCATTGGACGAGGAGTCAAACAGGATTGTCACCCCATGTGTCAGCTGAACTCTCCAGGGTTTCTCAACCCTGCTTTCTTTGTATGCTTGAACGAGACGGCCGAAATAGTCACTTGCTTTCAGGAGGGACTTGGTAAGCTGTAGTTGTGGTGTGTGTGTGTGTTTATTTATTTTTCCAATTATTCTTTTATTTCAAGAATAATGGAATAGGCATTCATGTACTTTTTTTCATCCAGTCCCTGTGTGTATGCAGTTTTGTGAATTTTGTCATCTATTCCCACCGGCACACAATGGCCTACTCTTCCGAAAAGCGGAATGGGTTTTAACATGTGCGCAAGATGTTCTGCATGCGTTCGCACACGGGACCTCGGTTTATAGTCTAATCCAAAAGACTTTTGGAGAGAGTGGAGTCGGCACTGATGTTAACTCCAGAGGAAAAATCGTCTTGAACGAGATTCGAACCTGGGCCAGCAGACCACAAATACATCTCTCTAACCACCAGGCTATCCCGTCCCCGTGTGTGTGTAGTGTGTGTGTGTGTGTAGTGTGTGTGTGTATGTGTGTGTTTGTATGTGTGTGTTTGTAGTGTGTGTGTTTATTAGTTTAGTTAGTTGTGACATGTGTGCAGAGGACCTGTTGTTGTCAATATTTGGTCTGTACAGTTGTGACATGTGTACAGAGAAGCTGTTGTTGTCAATATTTGGTCTGTACATTTGCAACATCTCACAGCACACAAATCCAACACCACTTAGTCAAGAGTGGTAAATTTGGTGTGCTCCTTCCTTTTACCAAGTTTAATGCGGTCAGTTCCTGCTGCTATGATTAACACCGGCTGGGCTGGGCTGGGCTGGGCTGGGCTGGGATGGGATGGGATGGGATGGGATGGGATGGAATGGGATGGAATGGATAGCAGCTGAGAGCAGCTGAAAGTGGAGGACACTGACAGCTGTGATCTATGTACAGAGGACCTGGTGCGCATGCCGGAGGAGGTGATGGTGAGCAACCTGACCAGTCACACCATCACCCTGCAGTGGAAGAACCCAGAAACTGGCCCCACCCCTGAGAAATACGAAGTTGCTTACACTTCTGGGTCACTGACGCTGAAGGTTAGTCACCATTCTCTGCATTCGTTCTCTCTCTTACACATACAAAGTGACACACAAATACACATACACACACACTCATGCTTACATGCACGCACATTTACTTACTTACCAACCCTCTATCTCACTCACTCAGTCATTTCTTGCCCTTTTACTTTCATGTATTTGTAGAGCGTGGCATAGCAGGGTGGGTCGAGCTTTGGATTTTAAATCAAAAAGAATCTTAGGGCATAGGCTGTATTGTACAGTATATTGTGTTGTTTTGTACTTTATACCTCTTCCAGTCATTGCAGATTTCTTTGCATGAAATTCGGGCTGCAGACCCTAGGGGAGAGCCTTGCCCTTTCTTCCCAGTTTGATGAACAAACCAAACCAGACAAACTTAGGTGCTTTCAGACTTGTGCAAGTCAAAACAATTCATGACAGTTAAACATCAGAAAGAGCAGGGAGGTACCTCCCAACTGTCCTGGCAAAATTGGTAGGTTCAATCCCCAACTGTGTCCCCAAAGTTGAAATACGGCTACCTTAATGGTGGGGAAAAAATGGTTGATTATGCAAGAATCTCACCATTGGTTAGCTTAAAGGTCTAGCCAAGGAACAGGGGGAAAAAAAAGAGAGTGATGTAAAGAAAGCACCACTTTGTTGTAACACTGACTGTGGTGATGTGTACCAGCAGTCAGACCAAGGAGTCAGATATATTGTCGTGAGCATGCCACCAGCTGTGAGCTTGTTGTTGCTCTTCTATGTGTTGTGTTTACGTTTTGTAAGTAAAGATCACTTTGAACCAATAACAACTGATCAAGTGTAAGTAGACTACACTATTGTATGTGTGTGTGTGTGCGTTTATGTGTGCATGTGTTTGTGTGTGCATGGGTGCATGTGTGTGCGTGCATGCATATGTATGTGTGTGCATGCATGAGCGCATGTGTGTGCACATGCATGCATCCTTACATGCATTTGTGTGTGTATGTACGTGATGTGTTTTCTGGTACCAGAAAACGGCGACAGATCTGGTGATAGTGCTGCAGAATCTGAAGGCCAGCAGCAGCTATTCTATGACGGTGACGTCTCACTTGAATGGAACGTCCAGTCCCCCTACCAATGCCATCACCGTCATGACTCCATCCGATGGTCAGTTCTCAGCTTCACCATACTACAACATCCTTAGACTCTTTTTTTGCCTTGTTGAGAAAGCAGTCAGTGAATGTGGTATCATTTCAGTTACAGTTAGACCTTGAAGAAGACAGAGGTTTTTAACATTTTATTATTTAAAAAATTTTAGACAGACATAACACCTGCAGCAACATCGGCACACCCCTGCAACAAGGAAGGTGGCAGGACAGTGAAGACGTTCACCTGCCCAAAAAAGCAAACTGTGACGTTCTGGGTTCGATTCTCCATCCTTGCCCTTTCTTCCCATTTTGATGAGGAAATCAAACTGAATGTCAAAGTTCTTAGGATGAGACCATAAACCAAGGTCGTGTGTGTGAATGCACGCAGAACATCTTGTGTACATGTTAAAAACTGGTTCCACCTTTTGGAAGAGTAGGCCATTTTCTGCCGGTAGAAATTGATGACAAAATTATAAAAAAACAAAACGCATGCACGTAGATGTGATGTTTAGACACTACCCCAGAAGTTGGAATGTGGCAACCTATTGGTGGGGGGGGGGGGGGGGGAATGGTCGCAGATGCAAAAATCTTAGCATTGGTAAATCCAAGAGCTCTAGCCGAGGAACAAAACCAAAAAAGAAAAAAAGAATGCACAGCCCTTCAGATGAGGCTTAGGCCCTAAATGAACGAATTTCTGACTCTGTCATTTACAGGTACTGGAAGTCCGTTTATTCCTGTTCTTCCAACGAATGTGAGCCGTGCCTTGTGGAACAACAGAACACGTAAGGTTTTATTTCTGTTTCATTTCATTGTCTGGGGTGTGTATATGTGTTGTGATGGTGTATGTGTGTGTTATGTATTGCACGTGCGTGTGTGTGTGTTATGCATTGCATGTGTGTGTTTATATGATATGTATGTATGTGTTTGTGTGTGTGTTGTATGTGTCTGTGTGATGTGTGTAAGTGTGTGTATTGTATGTGTGTGTGTGTGTGTGCGTGTGTTGTGTGTGTGTTGTGTGTGTATGTATTGTGTGTGTGTGAGTGTGTGTGTACATGCTATATTCTTTTTTTCTTTTATTTGCTTGCTTGTTTCCAGTTTTAGAAACAAAATCTTCCAGTTGTGTTGTTTGTGAAAGTTTAGTTAAACTGTTTATGTCAAAGAGAAACCAAACTGTTTATTGTGTCTTTTCCTTCTTCACTTCTGCGGTTTCTTTTTAGTTCTCTTCAGGCTTTTGTCCTGTTTGTTTTCTTTTTTGGGTGGGCGGGGGTAGTTGTGTGAGGGATTTGGTGTTGATTTGATCTTTGTCCCATATACCCCTTTTAATTTGATATTCAGGGCTTTTTCAGTGAAAAAACCAAAATGAAACAAAAAAGGTGATATGAACGTGCACTCTGATTCACTCATCCCCTTTGGGAGCCATTGAGATTCTAAGTACACACAGGATGAGAAGTTTGTGTGCTGTGACTGTTTTCAAGCACTTCATCTTTTTGGCAGCCGTACACTGACTTCAGTGGATGTTTCACTCTTTAAAGGAGAGTACCCACCAAGGCACTTGTTCAATGGGATTCAAAATCACATCATGGGTGTTACCTCGGAGCTCTAACTGAGGAACATAAACCAAAACCAAAAAACCAAAGAGAGAGAGAGTACAGTTTGTGAGGCTGACAGTGTTTTCATGGCTGTATACAATGTCAGCATAACATGCTAAGGCATAACAACAGGTTAATGTAGACTTAGCTTATATCAGTCACTGGCAGAGGTTTTGGCTTGGGCCAGTGACTGGGACATGTTGCTTGATCGATGTTCAGACTGTATTGGCTGTTGTCCAGACTGATTGGTGTTTTGGCTGTTGTCCAGACCGATTGTTGTTCAGACTGTTTGGCTGCTGTCCAGACTGTTTTGGCTGTTGTCCAGACTGTTTTGGCTGTTGTCCAGACTGGTTGTTCATACTGTTTTGGTTGTTCAGACTGTTTGGCTGCTGTCCAGACTGATTGTTGTTCAGACTGTTTTGGCTGTTGTCCAGACTGATTGTTGTTCAGACTGTTTTGGCTGGTGTTCAGACTGTTTTGGCTGGTGTTCAGACAGTTTTGGCTGTTCTTCAGAATGTTTTGGTTGTTTTGTTGTTCAGACTGTTTTGGTTGTTATTCAGACTGTTTTAGTTGTTTTGATTGTTTTGTTGTTCAGACTGGTTGTTATTCTGTTAGACTGTTTTGTTTGTTTTGTTGTTCAGACTGTTTTAGTTGTTGTTCAGTCTGTTTTAGTTGTTTTGGTTGTTTTGTGTTCAGACTGTTTTGGCTGTTGTTCAGACTGTTTTAGTTGTTTTGGTTGTTTTGTTGTTCAGACTGTTGTCAGAGCAGTGGCATCAGGAAGGAGTGTCAGCCACTGTGTCTGAACCAGCCCAGCACCACCACCAACTGCAGCACGGAAAACCTGAAAATCCTCGCCTGTGCCACAGGTAACACACACACAGAGGGCAGCATGACAGTGTGTGTGTGTGTGTGTGTGTGTGTGCGTGTGTGTGTGTGTGTGCGTGTGTGTGTGTGTGTGTGTGAACTTTGATTTTGTAGTTTTTTGTTAACAGTGTGTGCGTGTGTGTGTGTGTGTGTGTGTGTGAGCTTTAACTTTGTAGTCTTTAGTTAACAGTGTCAGTGTGTGTGTGTGAGCTTTAACTTTGTAGTGTTTTGTTAACAGTGTGTGTGCACATAGTGCTATGGTATGAAATGAAAAGAATTTGACTTAGTTTGAGACTTCTGAACTCAGTCGTTTGAGTCATGGTGGGCTGATGTTTGGCAGTTCTTACCAGTCACATCATTTGCAGACTTGCCTGTGTGTTAATCTCCCTTATGTGTAAGTGCATGCAAAAGGTCAAACAAGCATGTTAAAGACCCCATTTTCATGTCGGTATTTGGTGGCTAGTGGAAGTGTCAACATGCATAACATGCACCCAGAACTTCCCTGGCTCATTGGGTCAGGCATTGGTTAACAGTCTGCGAGATCTGTGTGTGACAAAATCTGTTGGTCACCTCAGTTTTTATTTCTTATTCACTTCCATTCCTATGGCAAGTTCTTGTCAAAGTGTTTGAGGTTGACAAATTCATGGAACAGGGGTTGACAAAGTCACAGGACAGAGTTGTAAAGGATATGCTACGGTCATTTCAACACAGCATATAAATGACTCCTCTAGTACCTACATGTAGGCTGTTACTGTAGGTGGTAGGGCGTTTGGAAGGTGTGTCAGTATATGTTCAACAGTCGTTGGATTAGATAAGGCACTGTTGAAAATCCTTCACAGTGATCTGATACGCAGTATGGCATGTCTCTGAAATTGCCATACCTGTGAGAAATACTCATGAAGAAGAAATGGAGTGGAAATTTTCATCACAAATTTAGGAACAAGATGTTATTGAAATATTCATGAATGACAAAAGAAATGATGGCTGTCAGTGTGACTATGAAGGTGGACTGGCTGAAGGCTTAAACCTGACTGGTTGTTGCAGACGGCCGTGACCACAGCAGCTGTTGTCGACAGCAGGGTCTGACCGACACCTGTGTGTCCCTGTGCAGTGGACACACCTACTCCAACTTCACTGTCCGACAGGCTGGCTGCCTTGGGGAGGACAGCATGGCCATCATCACCTCCTGCCTCATCTCTAACACAGGTAATACCTCTCTCACCTGGGCAGGGGGGGGGAACAGCATGGCGATCCTCACCTCCTGCCTGATCACCTTCCTCTGTCTTCTTTTCTGACTATTCATACATACCTGTTTTGGCATTATGGATTTTTGGTGCTTTAACCATCCCATCCCATTGCTATGTTTGTCTTACAATTTTTATTGTCTTGTGCTTTTTGAAGGTGATAATCGTGACTGCAATCATTTTACAAATTCTACATAATTTTTGGGAGAAAATGCTGACAATATTTAAGTGTCTGATTTTATGATTTTTTATCAAACGGTCATACTGTATTTTTATCATCTTCCCTGCCGGCCAACAACAACAGCGGTGCTCTGTTGACATAGTTACCTGTTGACAGAGTTACCTGTTTACAGAGTTACCTGTTTACAGAGTTACCTGTTTACAGAGTTACTGAACACTGACCAACTGCCTTAGCCATAAAGGTAAAATGTAAAAGGTAAAGGTGTCCCAACCTGTGTGGTCATAGGGGAGCGAGGCATCAGAGACCTCAGCTTCTCCAGGGGCCAGCATATTGAGGGCGGCGCCCAATCACTGCTTTACCTTCCCTGACCCTAAAGCGGGAAGGTACCCATTTACAGCTGGATGAACTGAGGCACTGCACTGAAGCCAAGGCATGCAAATGGTCACCCGTCCATTTGGTAACCACGCTCATTGCTGCTTAAACCTAGCTTGGGGAAAGTGGAGTTCCTTACCCCTGAGCTATCCCATCCCCAGCCATACATCCTTCCTAACTGCTTTTTCCTTTAAATAAAGAAAGTCATAGAAATATTATAAAACTTAACTTGACTTTAAAAAGCTTTTTGTCTATCCTTTAGTGAACGCACTTTTGTGCTATGCTTACATGAATTTTTCTTGTGTGTGTGTGTACTGTATGATACATTATAGAGGTATGGGGATGCATGCCTACACTGTGTGTGTGTGTGTTGGTCATGGTGTGTCAGGTCTGCTGCCTGCAATGCCCAGAGGCTTCACGGCAGTCAACGGGGACAAAGAGGTGACGCTGCAGTGGACAGGGGCAGACAACTGTGGCTCTTCCTGTGTCTATGATGTGCACTACTGGAGAACCAACACCCAGAACCCCAACGATTACACCACCGAGGAGGTCAGTCTCTTCTTTTTTATCGTTATGGCATTTCTCAACCATGATTTTTACAGTTTTAATAAAAATAAACTCAACTCAGGTGTCTCCATTGCCACTGTTGTCATTTTTTTTTTTACATAATAATAATAATAATAATAAATGTATGGAATTTATATAGCGCTGAATCTTGTAAAGCAACAAATCAAAGCGCTCAATGACCCGATATGATGTATATTTCCTCACTCTGACAGCTAAAGGAAGTATATCCTGTCATCGTGTTCTGGACTTTCCACTTCAGACTACTCCTAGCAAATGCTCTTGATCAGATCAGGGAAAATCCCTGAAGTTGGAATGCGGCTACCTTCACGGTGGGCAAGAACAGTCCCATTTGCACAAACCTCACCATCAAAAAACCTCGGAAATTTAGCTGAGTGACCCCCCCCCCCTCCCCCCCAAAAAACCCCAAAAAAACATTGAGCACTGTGGCTGTAGTAGAAGAGACTGTAAAAGTCTGCTGCTGCATGAAGTTGACAGTGACTAGTGCAAAGCAAAACAAACAAAAAAGCCAAGTGCCCACCCGCAGCTATCAGTGCCTTACACAATACACAGGTGTGTCCTTAAAATAGCACATGGTGTGGCATCACTTCCAAGAGGTACTCTGTCCTGCTTATTGCTCTAGCAGCCAAAGAAGTTCAACATGGATATTACCCCCCAAAAAAAACAACCACCAAACAACAACAACCCAAACCCCCTCCCAAAAAACACCACCACCCACCCCATCATGTGTAAGTGATCTTTTCAGCTTTGCAAAATGCTCATTGCTAAGCAACCCTTCTTACCTGGGTTTTTTTGGTATTGTTTTGTTGTTTTTCTGCTGCAGTAACTGTGGGTTGATTGCTGGTGTATATTTATTTTTACTTGAAGGCTGTGTGATGATGATTTGTTGTATGTTGAAGGATCTTTTTGGTTTTGTTCCTCAGCTAGATTTCCAAGATTCACCAGTGTTGAGATTTTTGCATATGCTACTGTTTTTGCCCACCATTAAGGTGAATCGGTCAATGTGAAATTGATGTGTGTTCATCACTGTGTGTGTGCTTCTCTATGTATGTACTTTTGGCTGGATTTGTCTGCACATACATGTCCTCTGCTACGTTGATGAATGTTTGTATGTGTTAAAAAACAATACACAGTTTGTTGTGAATAGGAATATTACAAAGGGTAATAATAATAATAATAATAAATGGAATTTATATAGCGCTATATCTTTCAACAAAACAAATCAAAGCGCTTTCATTCATCCTACTCATTCACATGCAGCTAGTTACAAGTAATAGGATTTTGTTTTTTTACAAGTTCAAATGTATACACACACGCTCGCACACACACAGACGCACACACACACACACGCAGACGCACACACACACACACACACATACACACAACACACACACACACACACACACACACACACACACACACACATACACACACACACACACACACACACACATACACACACACATAAAGGTTTACTCTCCAGCAGGGTCATGGGGTTTTGGCTGTTGAGGGCAGGGACAAAAATGAAATGGAACAAGAGGGGAGAATCTTAGCTTTGAAATAAATGTGTCTTGAGGCCGGTTTTAAAAGCGTCATAAGAAGGCTTTTGGCGAAGAGAGAGAGGGAGGTCATTCCAGATCAATGGACCAGAAACAGAGAAAGAGCGACGGCCAACGGTGGACTGGTTGAAAATCAGTACTCGCTGTGCACTGTGAAGGGTCTGAGAGTTAGTTTATCCTTTCTGATAGTTCAAACCTTGAGGGTTGTTCTCTTCCATGTTTCAATTGGATTAACGAAGCTGTCATCAGATCTTCATTCTGTGTACACATTGACATTCCAACAGGGTGTGACGTCACCACACAAGGTGACGGGGCTGGTGATTGGCGGGCAGTACACCTTCACGGTGACGGCGCGGGGCCTGAATGGCAGCGGTCCTGCTGCTCCTTGGCAGACCCTGTACTTCGGCATCATGCGTATGTGGCTGAAGATGATGTGGTGCACGTGTCTTCTTGTCCTCTGTCTGTCTGTCTGTCTGTCTGAAGATGATGTGGTGCACGTGTCTTCTTGTTCTCTGTCTGTCTGTATGTCTGTCTGTCTGAAGATGATGTGGTGCACGTGTCTTCTTGTTCTCTGTCTGTCTGTCTGTCTGTCTGAAGATGATGTGGTGCACGTGTCTTCTTGTTCTCTGTCTGTCTGTCTGTCTGTCTGTCTGAAGATGACGTGGTGCACGTGTCTTCTTGTCCTCTGTCTGTCTGTCTGTCTGTATGTCTGTCTGTCTGAAGATGATGTGGTGCATGTGTCTTCTTGTCCTCTGTCTGTCTGTATGTCTGTTTGAAGATGATGTGGTGCACATGTCTTCTTGTCCTCTGTCTGTCTGTCTGTCTGAAGATGATGTGGTGCACGTGTCTTCTTGTCCTCTGTCTGTCTGAAGATGATGTGGTGCACATGTCTTCTTGTCCTCTGTCTGTCTGTCTGTCTGCGTGAAGATGATGTGGTGCACGTCTTCTTGTCCTGTGTCTGTCTGTCTGTCTGAAGATGATGTGGTGCACATGTCTTCTTGTCCTGTGTCTGTCTGTCTGTCTGAAGATGATGTGGTGCACATGTCTTCTTGTCCTCTCTCTGTCTGTCTGTCTGAAGATGATGTGGTGCACATGTCTTCTTGTCCTCTGTCTGTCTGTCTGTCTGAAGATGATGTGGTGCACATGTCTTCTTGTCCTCTGTCTGTCTGTCTGAAGATGATGTGGTGCACATGTCTTTTTGTCCTCTGTCTGTCTGTCTGTCTGAAGATGATGTGGTGCACATGTCTTCTTGTCCTCTGTCTGTCTGTCTGAAGATGATGTGGTGCACATGTCTTCTTGTCCTCTGTCTGTCTGTCTGTCTGAAGATGATGTGGTGCACATGTCTTCTTGTCCTCTGTCTGTCTGTCTTTCTCTCTCGTTGCCTTTTCTCTTTCCCTTTGTTTTCTTTGTCTTCTCTAGTTATGACTACTTTCTTTCTCTTTGTTTTTAACTCTCTGTCTTTACTCTTGTCATCGTTATTTTTGTCTTTCTCTTACTCTTTCTCTATTTTTATTAACACACATGCATATATATGCACAGACATGAACACAAGTCCACTCAAGAGCGCACACACAAGAGCACACACGCATGCACGCACGCACGCACACAGGACACACGCACGCACGCATGCACACACACACACACACGCACACACACACACACACACACACGCTCGCTCACTCACTCACATGTGTGTTATTTGACACTTTTTGTTATTGTTTGCATTCTCTTGTTTATATTACTCTTTCTGTCTAAAATCACTAAATGTGAATAGACGTTAAACTGAAGATCTCTCTCACTCACTCACTCACTCGCTCACTCG
Source organism: Rapana venosa (assembly GCA_028751875.1). NCBI lineage: Eukaryota > Metazoa > Mollusca > Gastropoda > Neogastropoda > Muricidae > Rapana > Rapana venosa. Next base: position 41,404,633 of record CM054134.1, read on the forward strand.
CTTGCTCACATTTTCTCCACATTCCAACTGTTTTATAATCTAATCAATTTGGGTGGTGGGGGGGGGGGGGGGGATGGGTAATAAATCCAGTATTTTAAGATGATTAACATTTCATTCCACTTTGCAGCAGCAGTTACACTTTGATTTTCAGGCCCCACCATTGCCATAGTGCAGAGACCGGCTGGCACCACCAGCATTTTCGAAAGTGGCGTGGCTGTGACTCTCTTGTGTGAGGTCCTCAACTTCCCCCATCAGTTGTCCTTCTCGTGGCACTTCAGAGGCAGCCTGATGGAGAACAGGGATCGCATTCTTCTGCTGGACAATCTGGACAGGAAGGCAGAGGGCAACTACACCTGCAGAGCCAGTCTTGAAGACTTCTCACTGTCTGCGACTCAGTATCTTAATGTGCGATGTGAGTGGTGGTCTTTTTTTCTTTTTTTTTCTTTCTGTAGAGTGTTTTGTTGTTGCAGCTGTTCTTCGCTGTTTTCAATCACTTTTCATTTTCACTTTTAGCTGTTATGGTGTTGTTGTACTTCATGTCATGGAGATGGATTGCTGATCATTTTCACAAGCGTGTGTAGACAGGTGTGGTGAAAGATTGCTTGAAGTAGCTTGGTGTTGTCCTTGTGAGAAATAGTCATGTTGTTTTAATTTTGAGCAGAATGTAATATTACAGGCACACACACACATGGATCACAAATCCACACCCTCTTGTACACTTACATGCACTCAAACATGTACTCTGGCACACACCATACAGACACACACATGCATACATGCACATACCCACACATGTATGCACACACATACATGTACACATACACACTGCATGCATGCACACACACACACACACACACACACCACACACACACACACACACACACACACACACACACACACACACACACACACACACACACACACACTGTGACTATTTCCTTGTCTTTGTATAATTATCCAGTTGATTATTTCATGGTACCTTTTTTTGTTTTGTTCCACGATAGAGATCTGAGGTTCACCAATGGTGAGATTTTGTGTATACAGCCGTTTTTGCCTACCATGAAAATAGCTGACTTCAGGGATATGATACCTTTTAAATCTTTGACTGATATCATTTTTGGTAGTTTCATATCTTTTTAATTATTACTATTATTTTTTTTTTTAGTAAACAGAGATTCATGACTTCCTGAAGAGTCGCGGAGAAATTAACAAACTTTCTGATTGGTCCATTCAGATGCACCAGAGTACTCCTACCACGTCGTGGACAACGTCAAACCCAACACTGGAGCTCAGGCCGTTTTGGAGTTCTGGTTCCGAGGTCATCCTCTCACTGACGACTTATCCAAGGTTTGGACCAAAAACGGGAACCCCGTCCAGCAGAGCAGCCGCTACTCTCTGTCGGCCCAAACCATGCTGGAGAAAGGCATGACGGCTCTGAAGCTGAAGATCCAGAACGTGGTGCAGTCAGACATGGGCTCCTACAAGTGTCGGGCCACCAACCAGTATGGCTCAGCCGTGGCCATCACCGTACTCATGGGTAAGGGTTGGATTTTCTTTGGGGGGGGGGGGGGGGTCTGTTTGAAAAAGCTGTTTTTGGGGTAGGTGGTGGGGGGGGGGGATGTCTGTTGTCATTGCTTCCTTATATGACTTGGTGAAGTTTTTGTTTTGACTGTGTGTGTGTTTGTGCGTGCGTATGTGCGGGTGTATGTGTGTGTATGTTTGTGTGTGGTGTGTGCATACATGCGTTCATGTGTGCATTTGTGTGTGCCCATGCATGTGTGCTTTCTGTCTACATACCATTATTACTTCACTGTCAGCTTATACTTCTATTTTTGGTGCTCAACTCAGTTTTGTGTTTACATCAGTTTGTTGTAGCTTGTCTGTGACTTCCCCAATTTTTAGTTAACTTGTCACAGTGTAATCGTCTTCTGATCTGGAGGTAGGTGAGCCTTGAGACTGAACTCTGATGAAGAAGACTAACCTGAAGGGTCTTGATCCACATCCATTCAGAGAGGAAGAACTATCTTCCTGATTTCCTTCTTTCCCCTAGTAGCAATCAATGCAGGTTGGGAATCAAATAATGTTGCGGTTGACCAAGATCAACAATTTAAACATAGTAATGGTGAATTTTAAATTGAACAAAGGTGTGTCCTGAGAGTTGTTCATAAAGTGAGGGCATTGGCAGCCATCTTTGAATGGGTAGTGATGCATTTGTCCAGAATGTTAAGAGGTCATGGTGTTTTTTTTGTTTGTTCCTTGGTTAGAGCTCTGACGTGTGCACTAGAGCTGTGCAGAGTCTCTTCTTGTTTGTTTCCTGAATGCAGCTTGGTTTTAAAGTTTTCTGTGGGTCATGGATGGTGGACTGGTCAGAACTTGATGCTAGTGCATTGTTTTATTGGAGAGCATTAGATGGCTGGCATGGGAATAGTAGCAGAGGAGTGTCATAAAAATAAAGCGGCAAAACAGACGGACAAACGTAGACTGACCAACTGACTGACCAAACCATGTTTTTGAAGCAACTTTAACCTATACATAATGGCAGAAGAGTAATGATATGTTAAAAATCAATTTTTCTTCAGATCCTGACTACAAGCCTACACCTGTCCCACCATCTCCAGAACAAAAGAAAAATATGACAGGTAAGAAGTGTTCGTTTAATTTCTCATTTTGTGTGTGTTTGTGTGTGTGTGTAGGAGGTTTTAACTGCCACAGATATTTGTGTGCCTGTGTAAAATCTAACTTTTGAAGATATTATATGTCTTTCATTGAAGCTAATTGCTTGTTTCAGTCAGTGTAAAACAGAATGTGAACTGAAACTAACTGCTAGATCATTCATTTTACTGGGTTGTTGCAGGAAAGAGAATGAAAGTGCTATTCTTTTGGTATAATTCCCAGAAATAGTTGATTTTGCTTCATCTCAACATTACACCTATTGAAGTGTAATTCAGAAGAAAAAAACAGAGCTCATGATCATCAGTTATCTCCTTACAATTTTATTATTTTGTCAAAAATATATTGGCTGCGTGGTACTTAGAGCATAATCTGTGTGGAATAACAGCAGTATTTTAAATGGAAGTGTTGTGTATGACCTTGTGTGAAATCTGACTTTTTTGTGAAGTTTTAAGGAAAACAAATCATTACCATGTGGAATACAACCTGCTGTGTACATGATTAAAAATTCAAGATTTAATTAGCATGGAAGAAGCTTGAATGTGGGTTGTTTTTTTTTACATCTAGTCCCCATGTGTATGCAGTTTTTTTTAAATGTTGCCATCCATTCCAACTGGCACACAATGGCCTACTCTTCCATAGAGCAGAACAGGTTTGAACTTGTGTACAAGATGCTCTGCGTGCGTTCACACACTGGACCTTGGTTTATAGTCTCATCTGAAGGACTTTTTTGGGGGGAAGTGGAGTCAGCACTGATGTTAACCCCAGGGGAAAATTTCCCCTTCAATGGGATTCAAAGCTGGTCAGCATATCACAAGCACAATGCGCTACGCTCTAACCAGCCAGACTGTCCCGGCCCTTGTTGAGGCATGGAGGATTCATGGAGCAATAATAACGTAAACTATATCATTTACTGAAGTATTTTCAACTCTGCATGTGACAGAAATAAACTGTAGCCAACCTTTTTCAACAATTTCATGCAAGTTAACTCTTGATTATGTTTGCTCAATTAAAAACAAACAAACCCTCGTCCTTTTGTCTGAAGAGTCTAAATTACAAAAATGTGAACATTGATCTGGATACAGATATTTTGCTTATGAAAGACGCATGTTTTACCATGATCCAGTGACACGCGTGGAGCCCAACTTGTGGACTGTGTGAGTTGTGTTGTGTTGTAGAGTGCTGCCAAGCAAGGGGAGTGAATGAGGTGTGCTTGCCGATATGCAGCATGGCGGTCAGTGTTGAGGAGGCCATTGCCAACCCTACCAGATACGGCTTCTGTCTCCTCTACTTCAACCACCTCATCAACTGTGCTGCAGGTACCTCCTATGTTGCATGTCCTCCATAGTCAGTGATCTCTACGATGCATTTTTGTCTGGAGTGCTTTGCCCCGAAAGGGAGAGTCATTTCTACCGGCTCTTTTCCATGGAATATTTGGACATGCATACACATGAGTGAAGGAGTAGGGTGGGGGTGGGGGGAAGGGAGTGGGGGTAGGAGGAATAACCTGTCTGTGTGTGTGTCCTCCATCTGACTGTCACTCTGATTTCCCCTCTCTCTCTCACTGTGTATGGCAAGGGTTCAATGAAAAAATACAAGTTACTTTTAGAAATATGATCATCACAATACCCATCGTCAATGTCATCATCATCAACATCATCATCATCATCATCAGTATCTTGTGTTATAATTGTATCACCACCACTGCCATCCTCTCCTCTCCCTCCTCTACTCCTCCTCCCATCATATATCATCATATTATCCATCATGTTATCTCTATCTTGTGTTATAATTGCATCACCACCCTTATCATCATCATCTCACCACCACACCACTGCCACCACCATCACCACCACCAGCACCACCACCCCTGTGTTATACTTGCATCATCATCATCATCGTCATCGTCATCATCATCATCATCATCATCATCGTTGTCGTCACCAGTCTCCATTGTCCTAACTGCACCGCTGTACTTGTGTCCATTCAGATGGAGGAGACCACAGCCTGTGCTGTGAGAAGGAAGGGGTGCATGGGGACTGCATGCCTCTGTGCAGGGGCCAGGTGCCTCCCACCCCTGACATCACTAACGCCCCTCACCTAACCAAGTGTGTGCCCGACTCCCCCAGAATTTTCACCTGTATGGAGACTGGCTATGGTGAGCTGTTGTCCTCTGTCTGTGTTGCTGCATGCAGACAGGGTTGGCCGGAGGTTATGCTTCTGATTTGTGCTGTGTTATGTGGTAAATGTTTACTTAGGTATGCTTGTAACCCACATGAATTATTCTTGATTTTGAGGTGATAAAGTATTCATTTTTGAATTTATAATCGTTTACAGTAGTTCCGAGACAGTATTCATATGTTTGGTGTATCATTTGTTTTTAATCATGCATTTTCTTTTTCTACTAGATAGATAGATCTTTTAACTGGAGGGTGAGTTTTTTTTTCCATCCGTGCATTGTCTGTTGCTGTGAGAGATATTTTTCAGTTGGTTTTGAATTTTGCTGTATTTGGAGGATCCATTGTTTTCAATTGGGTATTTTTCTATTACCGCTATATAGTTTTATGTGGTGGAGGAAGAGGAAATATGGACATGCTTTTTTCCCTCACTATTAAGGTAGTTGTTTCCTGACTTCAGGGACACATTTGGGAATTGAACCTACTAATTTTGTCAGGACAGTCGAGCAGTATGTCCCCTCCTTGCTCTTTCTGATTTTCAACTGTGGTGGGTTCTTTTGACATGCACAAGTCTTTTTTATATATTTTTTTTTACGTGCACAAGTCTTGGCCTATTCGGGTCTGACTAGTGTAAAGTCTCCTCCGAAAGTTCGATTTTCTTGTCAAATTGGGAAGAAAGACAAAGGCTTGGAATTGAATCTAGAACCTCACGATTTACTTGTTAGGCAGTTAAACGTCTTAGGGGTCCTGCTTCCTCCCTTCTTAAGTGTGGTATGAAAACAGCGAGCTTCCTGCAGCAGTAGCAAAAATGAAATGACATGTGGTAAGATCATGATGAAAGCTGTTTTCTTTCTCTCTTTCCTTGGACAGCCAAGATCCCTACTGCTCCGGTGAAGGTGAAGGCCGTGATCTTGGGCAGCGGCGCCATCAACGTGTCGTGGACAGCACCGACACGCAATGCAGACAAGGTGACCAGCTACACCGTGTACTACAACTACACAGGGCAACCCCAGCACCAAGCAGAGACTGTTGTAAGTTGCACTTGAAGGTTTGTTTTTGTTTGGGGGGGGGTACTTTTGCATTTTAAGTTCTTGTTATACAGTAAGCCTCCCGCCTTGCTGCAGACAGACGTCTGTGTCTCCCCGCGACGCCGAAAGGCACCAGCGGCAGATGAAAGAAAGAAAGAAGAAGTTATACAGTAGCTCCTCTTAAATGTCCTGTTAACTGCTGTGTTCAAAGTCCAATGAACAATTCATAGTCGCCAACTGGTATTGATTTTGCATATATTTTCCATCATTTTGAAACTCGGATACGGAAATGTGAATTTAGTAAAACTATTTGGAAATATAATGCTGATTCTGCAGTGGTAAGTACAGTGGTGAAATTCAGATGTTAAAAGTAACAGTAGTCAGCTAAGGTTTTATCTACTTCTAGAACTTGTGCAGTAAATACTATGGTTAGATTGTTCTGTCCAAAGTGGAGACAAGGATAGAAAATGTTGTTCTAAACAAAGGTAACAATTTCAAGCCAGCAATAACTCCATTCACCAATACAGGTAAAGAAAAGGTACAGGAGAGCATATGGAAAACTGCCATACTTAAAGAGAAACAGTTGCAGTTGGTTCATGTACTACCCTATATTAGACAAGTCTACTCTGCAAGTAGTGTAAATTTAAAACAGTACAATACAATACAACACAATACAGTACAACACAATACAACACAACACAATACAACACAACACAGTACATAGTCAGGCTCTTTCTGTAATCACATTGATGTGGAATCTGTGCAGACCACTTCGGTGGGGTACAGCCATGTGCTGACAAACCTGATGAGCGGCCGTACCTACAACATCTGGCTGACCGCAGAGAACAAGGACGTGGGCCGCAGTCAGCCGTCCACCATGCTGTCCGTCAGCACTGCAGGTGAACAACACAATACAATATAACAACCACAACACAACCACACCGTCGCTTGTTTGTGCGATGCGGCGGTCTGCTTAGTGGAGTGTGGTAGTCTTGGTGTGTGGTGTCTGTGTGTGGAATGTGTTCATTTTGAAGATAGGGTAGTGGAATGCGTTGGTCTTGTTGGTAGTCGTGTAGAGTGTGTTGGTATCCTTGTAGAATGTGCTGGTCTTGTGTTGGTGTTCTCGGTATGTTTGGGGAATGTGTTGGGTCTTGTGCACTTATTTGTGGAATGTGTTAGTTGTGCGAATGTGATTTTGAACTGTGTCAGTCTTGTGGATGTGTTTGTGGGAAGTCTTGTGGATGTGTTTGTGGGAAGTGTAGGTCTTGTGGATGTGTTTGTGGGAAGTGTAGGTCTTGTGGATGTGTTTGTGGAATGTGTTAGTCGTGTGAATGTTTGTGGGAAATGTTGGTCTTGTGGACATGTTTGTGGGAAATTGTGGTCTTGTGAATGTGTTTGTGGAATGTGTTAGTTGTGTGAATGTGTTTGTGGGAAATATTTGTCTTGTGGACGTGTTTGTGGGAAATTATGGTCTTGAGGATGTGTTTGTGGAATGTGTTAGTCGTGTGAATGTGTTTGTGGGAAATGTTGGTCTTGTGGACGTGTTTGTGGGAAATTACGGTCTTGTGAATGTGTTTGTGGAATGTGTTAGTCGTGTGAATGTGTTTGTGGGAAATGTTGGTCTTGTGGACGTGTTTGTGGGAAATTACGGTCTTGTGAATGTGTTTGTGGAATGTGTTAGTCGTGTGAAGAAGCCCAAAACAAAGAGAGATGGAGAAGGCTCATCAATGTCAAACCTCCCCTGGCAGAAACATGACAAAAAAGGAAGAAGAAGAAAGAAAAAGTAGTTAGTCATGTGAATGTGTTTGTGGGAAATGTCTTGTGGATGTGTTTGTGGGAAGCATTGGTCTTGTGGATGTGTTTGTGGGAAGCAATGGTCTTGTGGATGTGTTTGTGGGAAGCAGTGGTTTGTGGATGTGTCTGTGGAAATGTAGGTCTTGTGGATGTGTTTGTGGGAAATATTGGTCTTGTGGATGTTTGTGGAATGTGTTAGTCGTTTGGATGTGTTTGTGGGAAATATTGGTCTTGTGGATGTGTTTGTGGGAAGCTTGGTCTTGTGGATGTGTTTGTGGGAAGCATTGGTCTTGTGGATGTGTTTGTGGGAAGCATTGGTCTTGTGGATGTCTTTGTGGAAATTGGTTTTGTGGATGTGTTTTGTGGGAAATATTGGTCTTGTGGATGTGTTTTGGGGGAAATATTGGTTTTGTGGATGTGTTTGGGGGAAATATTGGTTTTGTGGATGTGTTTGTCTTCACATTATTTGGAGAGATGTGTTTGGTTTGTTTATTGTTTCATATGAGATGCTCTCTGTTTGTTGGTTGTGTTCTCTTTTGTTGTTGGTTTGGTGGTATTTAATATGCCTTCTGAGATGACAGCACTTGGTGCAGCTTTCACGGCAGAAACAATTCAGGAAGTCCTGAACAAGGGTATTTTGGAAATAAAGTGGAGATTGGCAGGGAGGGAGAGGGAGTGGAGAGGAGAGAGAGAATGCTGTATGAGAGAGAAATATGGGTAGGTGGTTGCATGTGTGTTGATGTGGTGTTGCATGTATTTACATGGTATTGCAATGTTGGAATTAACCCGTGTCGTGCTGTGGTCTGTTCCATGGACGTTTGGCCCACAAAAGCTGATACAACAAAGGGTAAGAGAAAGTGTGTGTGTATATATAGATATATAGAGATATGTATATATATATATATCTGTGTGTGTTTGCGTGCGCATGCTTGTGTGTGTGTGTGCGCACACGCGTGTGTGTTTTTATCCAGCATTTTTACTCTAGTCATTATTTGAATGAGATATATTTTCCTGAATTTTGGACATCAGTCAGTCTGAAGTAATTCTTTTCATGAATTTTGCGTGAGTTGTTTTGTTCAGAGACTTTTACAGCTTTTGTATCAGTCAGCAATTTTGTGGCTATCGTTCTAGTGTGTGTTTTTCATGAGTCATTTTGTTCAGGAATTTTGCACCAGTCAGAGATTTTGCACTGTTCATTTTATTCAGATTTAAGATATTCAGATATATATTATATATTCAGATATATATCTCTATCTATCTATCTATCTATCTATCTATCTATCTATCTATCTATCTATCTATCTATCTATCTATCTATCTATCTATCTATCTATCTATCTATCTGTCTATCTATCTATATTTATATATATCTCTATATATATATATATAAAATATTTATATGTGTGTGTGTGTTATTCAGGGATCATGCACTAAATAACTTTTAAGTAATATATAATATCTATCTATCTATATCTATCTATCTATATATATATATATATATATAATATATATTTATATATATATATATATATATATATATATATATATATATATATATATATATATATATATATATAAAGTATTTATATGTGTGTGTGTGTGTTATTCAGGGATCATACACTTAATAACTTTAATTCATCAGGAATTTTGTTGTTAAGATTTTATTTTGAGATATTGCACCATTCCTCTGATGTTGAGATCTATGGCAGTGTTTTCCTTTTTCAGCGGATGAGCTGGGTGGAGGAGCCATCGCCGGCATTGTCATTGGCGTTCTGGTCTTTGTGGCTCTCGTTATCGTGGTCGTCGTCTTCCTTGTCAGGTGCGTAGGTTTGTTGGTGATGATATTACAGGATTACTGCTATTACCATCATTTGTCTGAGAAATGAGCAAAACTACAACCTCTAGGTTCCTTACTTCAACCGCTACATGCTACTGACTCTTGCTACTGACTCACAGTAGGTTTTTATCCAGTTTGTTTGAATCTGAAAATGGAATAAAGGATTTTTGTTTGGGATGTGTACGGATTTCTTTTGAGGTACGGGGTGATCTTGTCCGTTTTCTCAACCAATGGACATCATACTGTTTGTTATTTTGGAGCAAATTGGGAAATGTTTGGATGTCATGCTGTTGTTATTTTGGAGAAAATTGGGAAATTAATGTTTGGATGTCATACTGTTTGTTATTTTGGAGAAAATTGGGAAATTAATGTTTGGATGTCATACTGTTCGTTATTTTGGAGAAAATTGGGAAATTAATGTTTGGATGTCATACTGTTTGTTAATTTGGAGAAAATTGGGAAAGGTTTAGACATCACACTGTAATTTTGGAGAAAATTTGAAAATGTTTAATAATAATAATAATAATAATAATAATAATAATAAATGGAACTTATATAGCGCTATATCTTGCAAAGACAAATCAAAGCGCATGCATTCAACCTAATCTTACACAGTCATACAACCAATGACAAATAATCAATAGTTCAAACAGATATTACAAACATGGTACTGCAGACCAAATCTATGAAATAAAATTGCAAAAGTCAAATGTTTTTTCAAAAGCACACACACACACACACACACACACACACACACACACACACACACACACACACACACACACACACACACACACACACACACACAGGTCATATACTTTAGCAGGGTGATAGGACATGGGTTAGTGAAGGGTGGGATAGTTCTGATATGAGACAGGAGGGGGGAAATCTTAGGTTTGAAATAAATATGTCTTGAGGCTTGATTTAAAAGTGTCATAGCTAGGCTTCTGGCGAAGAGAGAGAGGGAGCTCATTCCAGGTCGATGGACCCGAAATAAAGAGCGGCGGCCAACAGTAGATTGGTTGAATCTAGGTATTCATAGGCACAAGGTATCTGCAGCAGAGCGGAGGGAACGTGAAGGAGTGTACAGGTTAAGACATTCACAGCAAATTGGGAAAAGTACAGATATCATATTGTTATTTTGGAGCAAATTGGAAAAACAATAAACTTCATACTGTTGTTGTTATATCAGAGCAAAATGGGAAAGGTGTAGACACCATTCCTGACACAGACCTCAGATACAGAAAATCTGTATCTGGGGGGAAGTTGTCTGTGTGTGAAATAATGAGCGTTGGTATTCATGGTGAAAATGGGTGTGCAGGAGGAATGGTGCTTCCAAGCAGAAGCTGATGGAATCTGTTGGTTTTGAAAATACTGGCTACGACAATGCTGTGCATGTAAGTCAGTGTATCTCTCTCTCTGTGGTCGCTCTGATTTGTAATTGCAAGATATAGCGCTCTATAAATTCCATATATTATTATTATTATTATTATTTCTCTCTGTGTGTTCATGTCTCCTCTGTGTGTTCATGTCTCCTCTGTGTGTTCATGTCTCCTCTGTCTGTTCATTTCTCTCTGTGCGTTTATATCTCTGTGTGATCATTTCTCTCTGTGTCTTCATATCTCTGTGTGTGTTCATCTCTCTGTGTGTGATCATTTCTCTCCGTATGTTCATTTCTCTCTTGTGCGTTCATATATCTGTGTGTTCATATCTCTCTGTGTGATCATTTCTCTCTGTGTGTTAATGTCTGTGTGTTCATTTCTCTCTGTGTGTTCATTTCTCTGCGTGTGATCATTTCTCTCTGTGTGATCATTTCTCTCTGTGTGTTCATTTCTCTCTGTGTGATCATTTCTCTCTGTGTGTTCATTTCTCTCTGTGTGATCATTTCTCTCTGTGTGTTCATTTCTCTCTGTGTGTTCATTTCTCTCTGTGTGATCATTTCTCTCTGTGTGATCATTTCTCTCTGTCTCTGTGTGATCATTTCTCTCTGTGTGTTCATTTCTCTCTGTGTGTTCATTTCTCTCTGTGTGATCATTTCTCTCTGTGTGATCATTTCTCGCTGTCTCTGTGTGATCATTTCTCTCTGTGTGATCATTTCTCTCTGTGTGTTCATTTCTCTCTGTGTGATCATTTCTCTCTGTGTGTTCATTTCTCTCTGTGTGATCATTTCTCTCTGTGTGATCATTTCTCTCTGTGTGATCATTTCTCTCTGTCTCTGTGTGATCATTTCTCTCTGTGTGATCATTTCTCTCTGTGTGTTCATTTCTCTCTGTCTCTGTGTGATCATTTCTCTCTGTGTGTTCATTTCTCTCTGTGTGTTCATTTCTCTCTGTGTGTTCACACCTCTCTGTGTGTTCATTTCTCTCTGTGTGTTCATATATCTCTGTGTGTCCAAATATCTCTGTGTGATCATTTCTCTCTGTGTGTTCATATATATCTGTGTGTTCAAATATCTCTGTGTGATCATTTATCTCTGTGTGTTCATATATCTCTGTGTGTTCAAATATCTCTGTGTGATCATTTATCTCTGTGTGTTCATACCTCTCTGTGTGTTCATTTCTCTTCTGTGTGCATTCATTTCTCCGTGTTCGTCTTAGTTTGATGACCGTCTTTCCACAAGTTATTTGAGATGTTCATATCTTTTGTTTTGATGTTTTTATATGTTTGCGTGCCTCTCTGTGTTTATTTCTTGTCGTGATAATATTTGTGGCATTACTGTGTATATCTCTTATGTTTTATTTTTTGTGATGGAATTTATGTAAATTGCATATCGTTCTAAGTTCTTTTCTTTTGGTGATAATGTAAAAATTCTTCTTCTTCGAACACTCTCAGACAGCACCTATTGTTGTTGTCTCTTATATAAGCAAAATGTGATCCGCTACCATTTAGTACTTGACAAGTCTGGCCCAGCACATCGACAGTGGCATGGGAGAGAATTGCTACCTATGATGCTTTCTGAAAAAAACGCAGGAGAGAATGTATCATGAAGGGAGAAAAAAGACAAGAAGAAGATGACTGGAAGGGAAAGAATAAGGCAGAAGCAAGGAGAGGGCTACAAAAGAGGGAATTCCTAGCGCAGAATTTCCAGAAGGTTGGGATGCTATTTATACTGCTACAGTTAGCTGTTTTTGAATCAGTGGAAATGTGAAGCAGGGAGAGCTGACCTTGTGTCGTTCTTTTTTCTCTCTAAAGATTTATTTTGCAAGTTAAAAAAATTGAGGTGTATGGGTCAGTGAAAGCGTGTCACATTTGTTGTTTGTTTGTTTGTACACGCAAAGACATACAGAGATGTACACACTGGGATGTGCATGAATGCACGTCTTTACTCACATCCGTTCGCATGCACACACACACACGCAATCACACACACGCACAAACACACACACATGCACACACACACATTCGCGCACACACACACACACACACACATTTGCACGCGCGTGCACACACACACACACACACACACACACACACACCACACACACACACACACACACACACACACACACACTCACACTCACACACACATTCTCACACTTATGCTCACACATGCATGTATAAATGCATCAGGCATGCATGCATGCTTACATACAATTACATACACACACACACACAGACATAACACACACACACACACACACACAGACACACACACACACACACACACACACACACACACACACACACACACACACACACACACACACACACACACACAGTAGGAGCCTGGTGTGTGTGAGTTCATGACATTTTTTTGAAAAGATATCTTGGAATGTTTTAACCAATATGAAGTTTAGCTTTTTTGTGTCTTTTGAGATTTATGATACGTATCAATGTGCATGTCAGTATTGTAATTGGCCTTCATGGGATGATTAAAGTGTTTTTGACTTGATGACTTGACCTCTCTCTCTCTCTCTCACACACACACACAATCACACAATCACACACAGGCATGTATGCATATATACATATACACACACAGAGGCATGCATGCATGCAGGCAAACTACACAGACCAAACAGCTGCAAAACTACAACAGTTTGTGTGGTCTCACTGTGATCATTGAGTGTATGGTATCAAGACTTAGTGGAGGAGATGAGATCAGGAAGTACTTGTTCAATCAGTGGACAAAGAGGAAACTTATTTCTCCTTCTGTTCCTTTTCAAACAGTGGACAACGAGGAAACATTTCTCCTTCTGTTCCTTTTCAGTGGACAAAGAGGAAACTTATTTCTCCTTCTGTTCCTTTTCAAACAGTGGACAACGAGGAAACATTTCTCCTTCTGTTCCTTTTCAAACAGTGGACAACGAGGAAACATTTCTCCTTCTGTTCCTTTTCAGTGGACAAAGAGGAAACTTATTTCTCCTAAAATTAATGAAAGTATTTAGGCCATGTGTTTTGATGCTAACCACCACACACACACACACACACACACACACACACACACACACACACACACACACACACACACACACACACACACCACTCACACACAACACACACACACACTACACACACACACACACACACACACACACACACACACACACACCACACACACACACACTTTTTTTACAAAAATGTTAAGTGCATTTGTGGAGAACAATTTTCTCTGGAACATTGTTTATTGTTTTGTCAGAAGCTTGTAGATTCTTACCCAAAAACTTTTTAGACAAAAATGCTTCTGAAGAAAATGTAGATGTAATTCTGTTGGATGAAAACATTGTTTTTGCTATTTCGAAGTCTCTTGTACATAGCCCAGTTTTAGTGTTTCTTTAAAGTTCTTTGATATTTTTTTCCCTATTTCCATTTTTAGGCGTTACATTGATGTTGGAACACCAATTTGTTACATGACTCTCTTTCCCTCTGTCTTCTATTGTTTTTGCTATAGGTCTTTTTTCCCCCCTGTCTAATATCACTTATAGTGAACAGACGTTAAATACAAGAACGAACACACACACACACACACACACAATATATATTTATAATCGACAAGGCAATTTTTCTTCTGGTCAAAAAGATTGTTGTTTCTGGAATCACTCAGTGATTGTGTTTGTTGCAGATTGGACAGGATTACAAGAAGTTTTGATCCTCCTGCACCATGCCTTGTGTACTGCCACACAGGAGCACCACTGGCCAACAGGACCCAGTGAAGTGAACACCTTATCAGGCCCACATCCTGTTACAGACAAATCAACAGTTTGTGGTGATAGTTGGATAATGGAGGCCATGAAGTGATTGTTGGTTTGGACCCCAGGTCTTGTTCTGATGCAGACGTTTCAATGCTTACATCTCTGGGAATGCATGTATAAGGGTCTACCCAGAACAGCTGGTTTCAGCTTGGAATGAAAGTCTGCAAAAAAGTGGTTGAATGGCTGATTTTGTAAAAATTATCTTTTTATTTTTATTTTTTTACAAGGAATTACATTTTTTAAATATTAAAAACATATAGCCTTACTTTTTCTACCTTTCGTGTTTTTCTTTTTGTTGTAAAGATTTATTTTTTCTAACTTTTTATATTTTTGAGGTTCTGTATGTGACATGTGGCCAAATGATCAGGAATTAATTTTGACTCCATTGATATGGATGATAAATTAACATGTACACTCAGGTCAGTTTACCTTTCTGTTTGATGCCAAGACCATAGGTAATAATAAATCAGCATTCATTCTCAGGTAAACTCATATGTTTCAAAGAGGAGTTATAAAAATTGTCATTTTCCATTCATGTTGTACAAAGTTTTGATATTGTAATGCAAAAGACAGAAATAAGATGGTTCATAAACATAATTATGCTGTTGTATTTTGGGTTTTTGTCTAATCTTTTATACCAAAGATGTATGAAAACAACCATAGTTCTGTGTCTAAGAAGAATACTGTAGACATTGAATAGGAAATTCATAGTATAGCGTTGATGTGCCTTGTTGGCAGGCCAATGTAATTCAGTGCCAACATTCCCTGTGCAGTATCACTATTGGTGGAGTGTGATCAGAGTGTGGAGGAGCTGATGGAGTTCATAGCCAGCCAGTGGAAAACACTGTGTGGACATACCTGCCAGCTGTTCATGGAAACAAGCCCTCAGAATGTCCACAGAAACTTCTTGTTAGTGTATGCCCTGTAACATAACGCATCACCATTACATTCCAGGTTCTGTTTAAAAGAGGGTGTCTAACTGCTTGCCATGTTAATGCCACCGAGAAGGGTTTTCAGGCTACAACCAAACTACCATTTCTGTCAGGCTCGAGGCAGTGACGATGATCACTCAAGTGAGCTGTCTACCTTTTCGCTAAAGGTGTCCACAGCAGGAGTTAAACATTCTGTCTCTGTGTAACATTGAGAGCAAGGACAGGAAAGTCAACTCCACTATCCAAGCAAATTCTGCTTTCCACTATGATGCGCTCGACATGCCACATATTGAAATTTTACCTGCACGGGAGAAGCAGCTTGACTTTGTGTTGTTAGAGCAGATCAACAGTAAATATGCCAAGAAAAAGCTGGTATGGTTAGGAAGGAGAACGGCTTTTATGCATGTGTTCAAGGGTTTGGAAATCATCTGGATATGTTATGCTGTGATGGACCAAAGTACAGAGTTTACAGCACTAAACTACATGGTGAGTACTTAATTTGACTGGAAAGTGGCTGTCACAAAAAATCCTTATTGTTGAGACTGAGGCAGCAGTGTTTATAGATGAGCACAAAATCATGACATTATCTTTCTCAGGTGTGAGAGTGGTATACAAGGGTTTACATAAAGCTGAGTGTAATATACTTTTTACTCTAAATTGCTGTGTTAATGTATTGTGGGTTTTTGTTCACAGCAATATTTGACTGATGTTGTAGTTTGTTATTCATAGTTTTAGTTCAGTGGCAAAATCATATAGTAGATTATATTTCTCTCTATTTTTCTCCGCTTTTTCTCTTTCTTCTGATCTCGCTCTGTCATGTGTGTTTTTCATGTATTTTATCATTTGTAAGCGAATCAATTATGCCAGCACTAACCAGAGCGGACATCATCATTACTTGTATTTCTTATATTGCGTAGATAATAAGGATAAAAAAAAAGTTGCTGGAAGGAATGATGGTGATCAGTCCTCAGGCTACATTAAGGTGGTGTTGTATGTCGATCTTCAGCCTGGATGACATGTTGAGCTTTTGTCAGGGTCTGGAAGACATGCACCACTAAGGAGTCTGTAACAGGGAAAAAAAAGGAAAGTTCTGAATAGGAGGTTTTAGAAAGTTTCTTTTAAATGATGGGCAGTAAAAACAGGTTCTGTTGATAATTAAATTTTGTCATGACCATGAAGCTTCTGAAGTGGACCATTGTTTTTTAATTTTTGAAATGCAGGCTTCATGGTTTAAAGGAAAAGCAATTCTTGCCAGAAAACCTAGTGTACTTCAGTAGAAAATAACTGTATACCAGGTGTGTGTGTGCGTGTGATTCTTTAACTTTGAGATTCAGTATCAGTGTGGTGTATACCTACATGCTAGCCATGAGAGATTGCAGGTGTTAGTGTACATATACATTTCAGAATCTGAGACATGTTTTACTGGACAAAAGAAGTGTGTGACGTATTTATGATGTGTTCTTGATACGGTATCCAAATCCTCTTGTTTTACACCTAACTAGTGATATCACAATCAGAATTCCATATTGGTGTGTGTGTGATTAATGGTATTGTCCTTCATCGTGTGTTGAAACAATGAGCACCAGACTGCAGGAGAGTAGGTGACAGTTCTGTCAGGTCAGTTTCTCTGGGGAAGGAAGGAGCCACAGGCATAGCTTGTTTGGTCACAGGCCTGCTTCGCATTTAGGATCATCGACTCTAGAATGGAATTTTTAAAAAATAGAAAAAAGCTGGATCCTTTGTGTATATCAAAAAAGTGATTATCAGTGTGCAGTTGTAGGTAAACATTTTTTTTGTCAGCAATTTACAGTGCAGGTGTCCCATCAGTTTGAGGGATAGGGGTGTGTCTAGTGTCATTCCCTTTGTGGAAAAAAGCACTGTATGTGTGCGTAGAGGCAAAGTTGAATACAGGTGTAAAATTGGTACAGCAACTATACTTATTAATATAGATTTGTTTTTGTTCCTCAGCCTGTGCTGTGAAGTTCACCAATGGTGAGACTGTGTATGTGACCAGTTTTGTCCGCCATTACAGACAGTTAGGTAGCTGTATTCTGACTTTCGGGATGATGACAACACAACACCAGTGTGCATGCATTTTTTAATATGATTTTTTGACTGAAGCTGTAGCGGAGTGGTTAAAACCGTTCAACTTCAAGCCCACTGGTTCATGAAGTTGTGGGTTCAAATCTCAGTGGCGTCTGGTGATTTAAGGTGGACATTTTTACAATCTCCAGGTCAACTTCAGTTGCAGACCTGCCAGTGCCTTAATTCCTTTATATATATATATTCATGCAGAAGATCAGATATGTATGTTAAAGATATCATGATTCATGTCAGTGTTTGGTTGGCAAAAATTGTCACATATACAAAATCTCACCGTTGGGGAACATCAGAGCTCTAACCAAAGAACAGAAAAACCCCAAACCAAAACAAAACATCTTTTGGTCATCTGTTCTTACTGACATGAATGGCCTACTCCTTTTAAAGGCAGAATGGGTTTTAATGCGTGTGCAAAATGGTCTGCATGCTTTTGCATAGGGACCTCGGTGTATAGTCTCATGTGTCCCCAAACATGGAATGCGGCTGCCCTAATGGGAGGGTAGGCACCGTTACCTACGCCACACCCCACCATTGCTGAACCTGGGAGCTCTAGCGGAGGAACCAGACTAAACAAAGATGTCCCATCTTAAAAACTGTCAGGGGAGTGGCGGTGGCACTGAGGTTAACTCCAGGAAAAAATACCCTTGAACTGGCATCTGGGTGGTGGTTGGCACCTGGGCTGGATTCGGGTCATAAAAAGGTGAATGAATCTCTGACCACTAGGCTATCCCGCACCTCAACACTTGATGTAAACCTGTGTTCATGTTTGCCTCTACACAGACATAGATACAAGCATAATTGCATGTATGCACACACCTATCTATTGATTGATTCTTTCGTCATCGTCTCCCGTCATTGTTGCTGTCACAGATACTGATTTAGAACGAAGCATTCTTTTGTCATGATCTCCCATCATCATCAAGATTGTTGCCATCATCATGTATCATCATCATCATCATCATCATCATCATCATCATCATCAGGAGCACCTGCAACAGCAAGAACCATATTTTAACATTATTTTACGTTGATGTGTGATGTTGATATGAAAATCCAAACAGTTTTGCTGCGTAGCTGAACCCCCTCCCCATTCCAACATACAGAGAAGACTTGTACAAAGCATCGCTACAAAAAAACCAACAACCTCTTTATTTTTAGTCTTTGTTTTAGGCGTAACTGTTAATCCTACAGTCATGTGACGTGTGCTCAAAATGGATGTATTCCTGATTGATTTTATCTTTCCTTTGCTGCTGCCATAGCTTATATATGGCTAATTTTTATGTTGCAATTTGAATCCAGCTGATGTGTAGTTTCTCCTCTCTATGTTGTCTAAGATCTGATTTGATCATGTCCATTTGATCATGTGTGAGATTATGTTTACTTTGAAGAGTTTTTATATCACATATTTTACATGAAACTGTGTTAACTTTCTGAATCAAATCCCATTTATATATATGTTTGTATGTATGTATAAATCATATGGATGTATTTACTTACATAGTTTTTATGGATTTTTATGTGTGTGTTTTTTTTTATTACTTCGCTATGTTAATCATGAAATTACTGAATACATTTTACATTCCTTGCAACCAGTGATCTGTATCTTTACTCTATAATTTTGATATGTTTCTTTTTAAAACTTTTTTTTTAAAGCAATATTGATTAATTATGAAAATTAGTGGCTGCTTTTTGTTGATTCTTTCAAGCAGTGCTCTTTGTTCTTTCTTCATTGATGAAATCAGTTAATCCTCAGATCAGAATATGTATTTAAATTCACAGAAACAGTGGTAATGTATCTTCAGCATTGGGACCTTTTTAATTATTTTTTTTAAAACTGAAAATCCTGCAGAAACTATAACAGAAAGCAAGGAGAAGGAGAAGGGCTATGAACCATCTACTTTCAGTATGAAAAAAAAAAGAAGAGAAATCAACATTTTATTACTTGTAGAAATTGCATATATAAACCAACCTTTACTACAGGTAGAAAAACAAATGAACAAAAGAGATGTAGGAAATACAGATGAACCGTCAGTAGAAATGCAGATAGTCACAGGATATTGAAGAAGAGAAGCTCCACCATGTTCAGTTTGTCCAGCCACTGCCTGAAAACTCACTGCAGTCTACTTACTACCCATGGCTGCTGAAGGAGCTTAGGCAGAGAAGAACTCACATGAACTGCAGAGGAAATGGGTTGGCTCTGAATCTGTTTATTCGCAGGTAAGCTGCACTGTGAATGACCAGCACATGCGAATGTTAAATCTGTTTTGTGATTTTTATTTCCATTTTTTTAAATTGTGGATCTGAATTGTTTTCAATTTTTTGTGGAAGACGAATATTGTCTTTAAAAAATCAGCATTTTTAAGAGACTTTTCATAAAGGTTAGTGAAAAAAGGTATTGCCTTATATAAGATGTTGATATTGCTCAAGATGTTGATATATATTTTTTCTGTGACTCTTGTCATGGATAATCCACTTTTTATATGGTTATGCAATGCAGTACAGATTCTGAATATAAATGCTATGTTGAGATTTTTTTAAACTGGAATTATATACCATTTTCATTCTTGACATAATGTAACTGCTTATTGCTCAATCACAGTATAAACATGGTTTTCATTTCAGATTATTACTTTGTTGACCTTTACACCTGTTTACCAGAAGTCCATGATATGTAATTTATTACTAACAAAAAGAGAGAAATGTATCCACATATATAAATATTTTCACAAAAATATGGATGTGTTATGTGTGTTGTGTGTTGTTGCAATGCTATGTTGAATTTTATGATTATATACCATTTATTCTTAATAATTAATGTATTGTGTAAGTTTAGTGTGGTTTTCATATGCAA
>CM054134.1:41430213-41432713 GCA_028751875.1 Rapana venosa
GTCTTGTGGGGGTTGACTATCTGCTTTTAACATAACTTCATTCGAAAAGCATCGTAACACAAAAAATCATATAGTATATCAGTTTGAGTGACAGCAAGACTAGAGCTTGTATGGATAGTGGTTTTATTTATTTTACTTATTTATTTATTCTTTTATATCGAGGATAATGGAATAAGCACTCATGTGCTTTTTTACATCCAGTCCCCGTGTGTATGCGGTTTTGTAAATTTTGTCATCTGTTCCCACCGGCACACAATGGCCTACTCTTCCGAAAAGCGGAACAGGATTTAACGTGTGCGCAAGATGTTCTGCATGCGTTCGGGCCTCGGTTTATAGTCTCATCCGAAGGACAATATGTGCCTCCTCACGCCATCCTAATCTGTCATCATATCGTCTCTTATCTTTTATGATCGTTTTGATTATTGAGGTTATCTTTTCTGTGCTCTTCAGGCTTCTTGTTTTCTACCTTAGTGATGACAGTAGAATGATGATGATGATGATGATGATAATAATGATAATAATATTAATGATAATAATAATAAAACCGTAAATGGTCTATGTTTCTCTATCTCTGTGTCTGTCTCTGTCACTCTCACCGTCTTTGTTTGTATGTATGTTTGTCTGCCTGCCTGTCTGTCTGTCTGTCTCTCTCAATCACACACACACGCACAGCACAGAACACAACATTCACATATTCACGTGTATGCATAGTCCCTATCATCTGTAACTCTTACAAATCATCATCATCATCATCATCATCATCATCACCACCACCACCACCATCATCATCACCAACACCCCCCACCACCACCACCACCACCACCATCATCACCAACACACCACCACCACCACCACCACCACCATCATCATCATCATCATCATCAGCAGCAGCAGCAGCAGCAGCAGCTCTCTCAGTTTGCATTTACGCTCGGGTGTGTAAGTGTCTCCGAGCGCTGTGTGCGCGTGTATGTGTGTACATAAAATATGTATTCATCAGTGTGTGTGTGTGTGTGTGTGTGTGTGTGTGTGTGTGTGTGTCGCGCGCGCGTGCGCGCGAGCGCGCGAGTGTGTGTGTGTATACATAAAATATGTATTCATCAATGTGTGTATGTGTGTGTACGTGAACGTAAGCACGCATTCCTGTATTTTCGGGATGTATGCGGGTATATGTGAACCACCACGTGCGCAGCATGGTACAACATGTAGGCCTACTACAGTGATGGATCCATGTAGTATCTCTTTGGGTGGACACCTGATAACGCGATTAATGGGAAGACAACTGGACCTCTCATCTTTTTGTGCCCCTTTGTTTATCGTTATCACTCTTACCACACAATAGGGTTGACACGATAAGCCTCTTAACACACACACACAATCAAGATCAGTGTACAGGTACACAGGTCTGCTGATAACGGTTAGGTTCGGTTAATTCCCCTAGTAAGACGTCAGAAGGTCTCTCAGTGTAGGGATAGTTTATCTTCTGGTTTAAATAGGGTTTATTTATTCATTATCTATGGAACAAATATAACACGAAGTACATAATCAGCATATAAAAAAAACAAAGTAGTAGCTGGTATTGTGTTCAAGTACATCATCAACATACACATGGCAGCTAATGATCCCTAATAATGGTATAAAAAAAAAAGACGACTCAAAAAAAAAAAGTCTGAATAGAATGGTAACAGCAGATAATGAAATACTTGGCAACCTTCCCGTGAAGAGACAGGCCTATTGAAAAGATAAGTAAACGTTTGAAAAGAAAAATGCCAGTGTCCTTTGCTGTTCTTCCCACTCAGAAAGTTATGAAATGAAAAAGTAAAGGAGGGAAAAAAGAAGTAAAGACAAGACAGACATATAAACAAACAACAAGCTGCAATATGAGATGAACAAGATCATCGACAGGAGAAAATAAGATACTCCCTCCCCCGAAAGAAAACAATAACAAACAACCAAAACATCAAACAAACCAGCCAACAAGCCAACACACAAACATACGAGCAAACAAATCAAACAAACAAACCAACAACCAAACAAAACACACAAAGATCAGAGAGACTTAGTGAGAACAGATAAAGGCATCTTGAGCTATCCAAAAGTTGGTCAAACATTGAGTACACTGAGATCAGCCGTACTATACCAACCATGTGTAATAATGTGGTATTTTAAAAGCCTCTGAGAGCCTGTGCTGGAAATGTCCCAAACCCTTAGACCCTCCAAGACGATGAAGAACTATCAGACCTGCACACAGTGGATCGGTGGTCTACAGGTAACGCATCCATCTAAAAGCGAGAAGTCGATGGTTCGATCCCCGTTTGAACAGGAACCTTTTCCCCCACCCTCTAGACCTTGAGTGGTGGTCTGGGTGCTAGTCTTGCGGATGAGACAATAAACCGAGTTCCTATGTGCAACACATATTTAGCGCACGCAAAAGAACCCATGGCAATATGAGAGTTGTCCCTGGCAAAATTCTGTAGAAAAAACTCCACCCTCGTAGGGAAGC
>CM054134.1:41437713-41452713 GCA_028751875.1 Rapana venosa
TCTCTCTCTCTCTCTCTCTCTCTCTCTCTCTCTCTCTCTCTCTCTCTCTCTCTCTCTCTCTCTCTCTCTCTCTCCCCTCTGATGCCTTGCAGCTTGATAACAGAAGTGACGTGTCAAAGAGAAGACTTAGGTTCTGAATACTTTGGCTAGCCCACAACTCAAACCTTTTTGTGCTACCCAAATCCTGAAAGCATCGCTTAAACATTTGTCTTGCAGGCCAATATGAAGCAAGAGGAACTTTTTTTTTTTTTTCCAGTAAAGCGCATTTAGGCAGAACATTCAGTTGCAGTCGTTACGAGTGAATAATATGTTGTACTAATGAATTAGTAAGAGTTTATTTTGTTGTGTCAAATAAGTCCATGTGACTTTTATGGCAATAAATAGAATTTATATAGCGCTGTATCTTGCACAGACAAATCAAAGCGCTTGCACTCAACTCATTCTTACACAGTGATGCAACCAATAGCAATTAATAGTTCTAACAAGTCCAAATGCACACACACACACACACACACACACACACACACACAGGTTGTACACTTTGGCAGGGTGATGGGATTTTGGCTGTTGAAAGCAGGGACATCTATGAAATGAAACAGGAGATGAAAATCTTAGGTTTGAAATAAATACGTCTTGAGGCTGGATTTCAAAGTGTCATTTTGAATCAGTTGCAGCCGTTACTGGCTGAGCAAGTGAAATGGATGCATGGATGGTCCATTGTTCCAATCCAACCCATTGACATTGATTGCAGCCCCGCCGACCACAAAGGTCACATCAGGCTGTCACCAGGTTGGAGTTTAAATCTCAGCTGACATGTGTGCAACCCTCTACAGATTAAAACAAGATGGAAACTAACCCTTCTGTCGTACCTCGTATAGCCTACTGCTAACTTTGAATGAACGAGGAAGTATGTGGACATACATTAAAAAGCATGTGAACAACTTTGATTGGAGACTTTGATGGTTTTTGTTTGTAAACGACTGATTTAATCGTGTGTATTTCTTTATTAAATTTTTTTTTAGCTTACCTCCCTGATGCTAACTTGGTCATAACAGGTAGAGCAAGATCCGTCAGCCTAAAAACATGTGATAATGTAACTTTATCCTTCCAGAAGCAGAACTCTCTTACGCACTTGTTTAATAGTTGATTTAAAAAAAAACTCATTTAAAATAGTACAAAGAGGAAGATTTTATAGTTTATTCACTGTGGCCTTTGTAGGACTGTCAGATGGGCATTATTTGAGTTCTGCTGTTATTCGTGTTGGAAGAGGAGGAGCATTTCTACTCTAGGTTCCCAATCTTTCAAAACAAACTACAGTTTTCTACACTATTTAAGCGCTATGGTGAGCATGTTAGAAGATAAGGAGCATTTTAGACGGATGGAGATCTCCACATGACTCTAAAGATTATATAGCAATTTTAAACTCCCTGTTACAACCCATACATGCACACGTGAGTGTGTATATTTGTGTGCCTGCCCGAGTATGTCGCGTGTATTCATGTGTGTATCGCGGCCGTTTGGCGCGCGTTGTGTAAGGACATTTTCTTTAGTCTCCTTTTTCTTTCTTCTTTTCTCTTTTTCAAAGCTAGGCCTAAATCGTACGATCGTCACGGTTCGGTGCTCGTGTAAGGGCCGTGCTGTGTCAGTGTGACTGTTCGATAGATAGATAGCAGGGGGAAGTTATAGAACCTGGCCTACACCGCAGATCGTCTGCAAGAAATCACTGGCGTATTCAGCCTGTCCACACAGCCATGTGCAGACACACACACACACACACACACGCTACATAGTATCCATACCTACCTACCTACCTACCTACCTACCTACATACATACATACTGCATACATGCATACATACATACATACATGCATACATACATACATATGTACGTACGTACGTACATGCATACAGACATACAGACAGATCCATCCATCCATCCACCCCCTCACAACACACACACACACACACACACACACACACACACACACGCGCGCGCGCGCATACATGCATACATACACGCACACGCGCGCTCACACGAGCTTTGCCTGGACTATGCATACGTTAGTCTTCTTGTTAACATCATTCTATTCACCGAAGAGAGATATTGGACAGAAAAGGGGGTGGAAAGAGGAATGACAATTCATGGCAATGGGTTTGTATGTAAAGTTGCATGAATAATGCACACATGTATACAGAAAGGAACGTCTACATGCATGTCATGTACAGTTAATGTTCATGAAGCATGAGAAGTACATGACCAAAGAATTAGCCTTCAGAAAAGTTAATGTGTTAAACTAAGCCAAATAAACCCGAAAGTAATTAAACAAACTAGAACGCAGTAAAAACAAGTGTTGGTAAGTGTGTTAGTTTGTTAGTGTTAGTTTTAATGTGTGTGTGTGTGGGGGGGGGGGGGGGGGGTGCGCGCGCGCGCGCGCACGTACGCACTATTATGTGTGTGAGTGCATGTGTGTGTGCACATGCATGTGCGCGCCAACATGTGTATATGTGTGTGTGTGTGTGTGTGAGAGAGAGAGAGAGAGAGAGAGAGAGAGAGAGACAGACAGACAGACAGACAGACAGAGAGACAGAGAGACAGAGAGAGGCAGAGAGTTTCGTGTAAAATCCAACGAATCATTTTATAGCATCACTATCAGATGATGACTCATAGAAAATCATGCAGCTGCCTCATTTCAACAAACACTTTCCTAACTTAGTGCACAGAGTCTTCTAAACACTGACTACCTATCACGAATACAGCAAACACAATATCTAAACTGAAAAAAAAACCAACCATGAAAACAGCAAGCACAATATCTAGACTGAAAAATGAAAAGAGAAAAGTAATTTTCATTTTTTTGGGTTGTTGATGTTTCAGATGAGGGGAACAACATGACAGAGCTGTTGCCGGAGGCCTGGTTTTCCCACGGTAGTTCTGACAGGCGGTTTTCAGTGCCAGACAAGAGGTGACTGCTCCGTTTGTCTGACACTCCACCCTCCGTGTTGCAAAACCTCTCGCCCTGGTTTTTCCTGCAGCGTTCTTCCAGTCGCGCAGAGCAGACGACTTTCCCACGCACAGCGGGGTTTTTTTGGTGGTGTTTTTTTTGTTTTTAACTCCTTTAGGGCGGTGCATTTCAGGAATTTGAGAGAACTTGTGTTCTTTGTGGACGCAAAAGAAAATGCGCATTTCCGTTCATAATTCTTGTGAATACACGGGAAAACGATGCTACTGGAAGATTCCTGCGGCTAGATTAATGGTTTATGTTTCATAGTTGATCCAGTATTTGATAGGGTTCTTCGGTAATTAATGTAACATGTCATTGAGACAGACGTTGGCTGCAAGAACGTTTGAAGTGGCCGTATCAGTTCATTGTTAAGTTTAAACAGAAGCACAGACGGTTTTGTACAAGGACTCTGCTGCTTGACATGACTGGTTTCCACACCGGGCACCAGAGCGACTCTGGCAGTCTGTTGTGATCCAGCAAGGTTTCTGTGGAGGGCTCCTAAGAAGTAACGCTCGGAGCCAAACATTGCCTAGACTGCAGTATCACAGAGAGAGAAGGTTGGGACTAAACTCCTCCCCGTGGACACTGTCATCGCCGGCAATGGCAAAGTCCGTGTGTGTGATGGCCGCCGCTGTGGCGGGATTCCTCGGCAGAACTGTGGCCCTGGCCGTCAGCACCACGTCACAGTGTCACGTGTTTGAGTACTATGACGTCAACACGGGCACGTGCAGGCACTGTGACACTGCTTGTTTTGAACACGAGAACGGCACCATCGTGGGCTTCTCTGAAGCCAGGTGTCAGGAACTCTGCCCAGGTAAGATGTAAGGAAGTTTGAGTCAACATCAAGATGGAAATTAGGTAGGTAAAGGTAAAGGAGTCCCATAACCTATAAGGTCGTAGGGGAGCGAGGCGTCAGAGGCCTCACTTCTCTATGGCCAGCATATTGAGGGCGGCGCCCACCTCCTCTCCCTCGCTGCTGTACCTTCCCTGACCCTAAAGAGGGCAGGTACCCATTTACAGCTGGGTGAACTGGGGGAACTGTACTGAAGCCAAGGCGCGCAAACGGTCACCACCCATCCAACTGGTAACCACGCTCGACGCTGCTTAACTTGGCTGGGGGAAAGCGAGTGCTCCGACCATATCCCGTCCCCTCTGGATGGAAATTACCTAGACGTAAAACCCAAAGAACTCATCTGTCTCTGAGCCATCCTACCCCAGAACGCAGTAGCTTCCCCCTGCCTGCCGCCTTGTCTCCCCTGGTGCCATACTGCCGCTATTTCAGCCTTGGCTCAAACCTCACATGCACAAGACTTAGTATGGGGGGGGGGGGGGGGGGGGGGGGGGGGCACCAAACCCTTGAGGCCCGGACACAAGGCGCCTCTGAGTATGAGATGCGCTTTTGCCTGTACTGGGTGAAGATGAGGAGGACAATCAGGATTCTGTTTGTCAGTCAGGTCTGAAGCCCCCTGGCAGGACTGTACCTGGCATTTCCTTTCATTCGTAATGTCTACCCGTATAAGCTATGTGTGCCCCAAAAGGGCGGGTAGTTTTAACGATACACAAAAAGTGGCTTTATTCAGTTGGCGATATTCAAGTGGATAAATCCAGATTGTCCATTCAGCTCATCTCTAGGCAGGAGCGTTTCGGAGCCTGGTATTTCCCGCCACAGCCACAAGCATCTGATGGGGAACGAACTCGCCACCCTACAGCACAATAGAGAGAGATTAAATTTTAATTTTAATTTTTATTTTATTCTTTTATATCGAGGATAATGGAATAAGCACTTATGTGCTTCTTGACATCCAGTCCCCGTGTGTATGCGGTTTTGTAAAGTTTGTCATCTGTTCCCACCGGCACACAATGGCCTACTCTTACGAAAAGCGGAACAGGATTTAACGTGTGCGCAAGATGTTTTACGTGCGTTCGCTCACGGAGCCTCGGTTTATAGTCTCATCCGAAGGACTTTTGAGGAGAGTGGAGTCGGCACTGATGTTAACTCCAGGGGAAAATATCCCCTTGAACGGGAATCGAACCCGGGTCATCAGATTGTGAGCGCAATGTTCTGACCACTAGGCTATCCCGTCAACACGGGAACGCGAGAGCGAGGAGAGAGAGAGAGAGAGAGAGAGAGACAATGACAACAGTTTATGACAATGACAACAGTTTATTGTGATAAGCATCATCGCCCATTCACAAGGGGACAGTGGGATGGGGATTGGGCACAAAACACAGAATCAACGAAAAGCATAATTAATTAATGACAGCCCAAACAGTCTTCATGACATGGATTCCATATCATTGTTCTATATACATATAATGTCATTCATCGGACCACAGTTTCTTCATGTTGTTAAGTCAGTCCGGAAGTGTACAACACATTAATCAAGAAACATCTTTGTAAACATTTCCCTTCAACACAGCAGTGGTCCTAGCAGTGCACTGTCTCATGTCACGTAGCATGAAGTGGACATCTTCAGCTTTCTCCGTCATTTGCTGCAACCTTTCCATTACATCTGCCAGTGTAACAGTCTCTTCCCTTTCGCAGCTTTCATCCCCATCTTCCATAAACCCCCCACACTCTGCTCCTGTTACATTCTCTGCACACTCTTCCTCACTCTCATTCTCCCCACACCCTTCCCCACTCTCACCTTCTACACCCTCTCCCTCACTCTCCCTCTCTGCACGCACTTCTCTGTCATTTTCTGCTTGCATCACATCCCTACCTTTCTTCACATGCTTTTCGTGATTTTCCACACCCTCCTTCCCCATTTCACAATCTCCCTCTTCATTCCTGTTATCATGGACACAATCTTTGATTCCATTTATGTAACTACAACCACACTCTTTTGCTACATTCACAATTTCACCACATGATTCATTTCTTACATTTTTGTCAAATGAAATTGTCACTGTCTGTCTGTCAGTGTCATCCATTATCATGTCAATACTTTGTTCCTTTTGACAGTGGCTTGAAGAGGGAGGGCAGTGGGTTTCATACACAAACATGTCCGTAGCAGTGTTGTCAGAATGGCCTGTAGTATAGCACAATCTAGGCGGGGTGGGTAGAAACAAACCCGAGGGGGATGAAACTTGTTCATTCACTTTCTTCTGGTTGTTATTTCTATACCTTTCTGCTCTTATTTTGTCTCTATTCACCTGAGACGGACACTTCTTGCGATACATTGCCTGTTGAACTGGAGTAACAGGGGAATGGCTGGCAGCGTTACTTGTCAATCGAATCACAACAACAGTTTGATGTTCTCGCCCATCCACTTTGAATGAAGACACCGTCTGTTCATGCAACACTGCGTTCAACATGCCCTCCAAGGTTACAGGGAGGCCCACAACTGGCATTTTGAACAGGAATTGTTGAAGAAAAGGAAAAACTTACAGGAGCTGGAGAGAAAGCGTCTTGCTGGCAGCCAAGCAAGGGAAGCCACCGAGAGAGAGAGAGAGAGAGAGAGAGAGAGAGAGAGAGAGAGAGAGAGAAGAGAGAGAGAGAGAGAGAGAGATATTAATAAACCTATCTGCCTGTGTAATCCATCCATCCAATCAATTCTTATCTCTGTATCTTTTCTTAAAATATCTATAACTGTCTATGTATGTATGTATGTATGTATGTATGTATGTATGTATGTATGTATAAATGTATGTATGTATGTATGTATGTATGTATGTATAAATGTATGTATGTATGTATGTATGTATGTATGTATGTATGTATGTATCTATCAATCTATCTATCTATGTCTTTAAAAGTTTGTGTAAATGGAGTTGCCCATGTAGAAGACTGCAGATTGTTCCTCAGCCAGTTGTGAATGCCGTCACACTGCTATTTAGGGCTGCTTTTATTAAATATTCAGAGGTGTTTGCATAAGCAGTTGTCTGCGATGAATATGCTGTCAAGATTTGCTCGTGGTTATGTTATTCTGCGCCTGAGTGAATGCATAAGACTTTGACTTTTAACAAAATCTGATATTGATAACACAATATAAAGAATGATAGTACTAAACCAGACCTACAGTTTGTTTCTAATGTTTCTTTGATTAGACAGTGAATTCTTCTTCTTCTTCTTCTTCTTCTTCTTCTTCTTCTTCTTCTTCTTCTTCTTCTTCTTCTTCTTCTTCTTCTTCTTCTTCTTCTTTCTCCTCCTCCTCCTCCTCCTCCAGTAGTCACCTAGAGACCTATGTGATGTACAACCACCACCACCTTCTATACCCCTCTGCTGCTTCTCATGCATGCATAGGCGCACACGCTTACATGCTTGCCCCCCTCCCTTCCCCACCCCTCTACTTGGAAAAAGACAGGTCCTCGTTTCCCAGTTTCTCAATCACTGTTTTATTTATTTATCTATTTATTTATCTATTTATTTTACTGTGCTGAAAACAGATATCGATCTAGTTCAGTTCACCATCCTAGAGCAAAAATAGTCCTCAGCTTCCTTCACCCTCTGTCCTCTCATCCCGATTCCAGGCTACATCAAAGAGCCGCGTGTGCCGCAGTACCCCCGGGTACCGGAGCAGGTGGCGCTGACCCTGATGGAAGGCAGCCTGATCGGCTTTGTGCTGGCTGTCTTCATCGTCTGCCTCCTGGTCCTGGTCCTCCTCAGGGCAGACATCTTCGCTGCCCTCAAAGGCTGTGTCCACTCCACACGGGACCTCTCTGCCGTCACCAGTGTCTGTGGCCACAGCAACCGTGACGTCAGTGGGGAATCCTCTTACGTCAAACTGGCGGGTGAGACTTAGTGTAGTAGTGATGGCACTCACGACATGCTTCATCTTTTGATGAAAAGAATTTAAAAGGCAACATCACAACAAGAATACAGTTAAAAGCTGATAGGAAATGTATATATATTACGATTAAATATCAAGGAAAACTATTTCCATAAGCGAGCCCTAAACATCTGTAACAGCCTGCTAGAGACACTGTTGTCATGGCACGGTTTGTAAATGCTTTTTAGAGGAAACACTGGAACTATTTGTCTTCAAAGTTTGACTCAGAATGTCACCAACAGTTCTGCTTTCCCATCAGCAGTTCTTAATCAGGGTTCCCAGCAGAAATCCGCACTGAGTCACAGAGAGCGGAACGAGCATGGCAGGCCAGCTAATGGAACAGAAGTGTTGTCAGAGAACTGACAAGTGTCCTCTAAGTGCAACCTTACATAGGGTGCTAACATGCATGCAGACCTGAGCTACAATGTAGAATGGTAGACAGACTGAACAAGGGCTATCGACACCTTTAAAGTTGAAGTTCAA
The DNA here is from genome assembly GCA_028751875.1 of Rapana venosa. Classification (NCBI taxonomy): domain Eukaryota; kingdom Metazoa; phylum Mollusca; class Gastropoda; order Neogastropoda; family Muricidae; genus Rapana; species Rapana venosa. The sequence goes on from CM054134.1 coordinate 41,445,972, forward strand.
AGGAGGCTGCAGCAAGACAGCATGCAGATACTGATGGGTAACAATTCAGTGAGATATTTCATCACACACACACACACACACACACACACACACACACACACACACACACACACACACAACACACACACACACAACACACACACACACACACACACACACACCCCACCTAAAACGCTCAGAAAAGTAGCAGAAAGGCATCATGTGCTGCCCACTCCCCAGAGATGCTTGGTGTTGGTGGTTGAGTCATGTTGCCCTGCTGACCACAGAGGTCATGACTGTCAAAGGTCTGACGTATAACTGGACACTACGCCCTGGTCAACAGGCACTCAGTTCACCAGCTGACCTTTGGCCTGATGCCCTGACTTGGGCAGAGAGGCACGAAAATAATCTTGCTGACTGATTAGCTGATTGAGTGTTACGTGACTTTCATTCATTCATTGATTAAACCATTGACTGCCTGACTGAGAGATTGTCATAGTAATGAATACACCAGAGTGACGTTTGGTGGAGTCAGGCATCAGAACAGTTTGATCATTTAGTTCTTAAATTACATCTTTATGAGACAGTATATTCTTACTGTCTGCAGTCATCACTGCACATGCCTGTTTGTCTGTCTGGGTGGAGTGTACTCTTCCACTCTACCAGCATCCCACTCCCAGCTGTGCAGTCCTTTATCTGTGTCTCCTCCCCTGCAGACACCTCAGACAACACACTGACTTGCTGTCTGTTCCTGGTTTATATGATGGAAGATCAAGTAACTTTGGCTGGGTGGACACACTCAACACAGTGGTGACACACAGTTCTGTGGATGTGTTTGTGTATTTTGACTCACTTTTATTTATTTATTTTGTTGTTTTTATTTTATTTATTTATCTTTTAATTTTTTTGTTTCTGTATTTTGATTCTATTTTCAGTTGGTTTCACTGTTGAAAATCACAGTTGGACAAGAACGGCATGTGCACTGACAACACTGTCATTGTCACACTGACCAGTTACATGTCTGTCGGCTGGCCCTGTGCTGGTCATGACGGATCTGGCAGCGTGTCTTTGTGCCATGACACTGAACTCAGGGTTCGTCACCTGTCACTTCTGTGTACACTGACTTGTCAACTGGTTTCAGTCTCATGATGAGCACGATGTGACGTGTTGGTCAGCGAGGTGATTAGGATTGTAACTGCTGGAAGGCCAGTGACTGTCTTTTTAAAGCTGAAGTGTAGGCTTTTACTGCAGCTTACTTATAGCACACCCTGTCTGTCAACTTCATGCTGTGTGACCCCACAGAGAAAGAGAGACAGAGACAGAGACACAGAGAGAGACAGACAGAGAAAGAGAGACAGAGAGAGAGGCATGTCTTGAATGTGATGGGAAAAAACTCTGAAGTGAAAGTGTCTGCGCACACACGCACACGCACGCACGCACACACACACACACACACACACACACACACACACACACACACACACACCACACACACACACACACACACACACACACACACACACACACACACACACACCTGTTCACACAGCGCACACACATGCACCCACTTATCCATCCTTTCAATCCTCTCGCCCACCCACTTATGCAATAATGCATGCTCACTCTTGCGGATGCTTGCGCTTAGATGTTATTACCATTCAATGATATCCAACATCAAGGAACACATAGAGCTAACAAAGACAGTGACTGAAATATACAGAAAGAGCAGTAGCAGTAAATATTGATAATCAACAGTATCAAAGCACAATCAAAACCACCCCCACCACGAAAAGAACCCAACCAAAACAACAACAACAACAAAAACAAAACTAGAAACCAAAAAAACCAAACCCCATCACAATTAGTGGTAAACAGACATACATACAAAGCAGAGAGAAAGAAAGGCCCACACATTGACACAATAGTCGTAGCTAACACTGATACTGGGTGTGCTCCATGTGTGTCCTGTAATGATGATCCTGATGTTCTGTAACAGATCCCTCAGACGATGTCGTGGTGATTATCGACAGAGTGACGACCGTGTGATCTGCTTCCTGTGATGATCAACTGGACTTTGCCCATCTGTCAGACAATTCCATACAAGCTGTGGTGTCTAAGGGAAACTGGGAGGCCTCCTTGATCATCGTCAGAGCCCTGCAATAACCACTGTGCCATTTTCATGTGTCATCACCAACTAGACCAGTCTGTCTCGGGTACTGTCATCATCTGTTTGCAGAAGAGAGTGAGAGGTGCTGGTATACAACGAGAAACGTGTAGCGAACACTCGCCCTCTTGACTAAAGGCCTTTTTTTTTTTAGTTCCTTGTTTCAAAGGTAACCTTCATAGTTGGTGTGGCGATAACCAATCTATGAACGACTGAACACTTGCCACTTTTGTGAAACATATATTTTTTTTTTTTTGGAAAGGATGGCTGATTATTGTGGATATTCGGCTCTGGCTGCCGCGTGTGTTCTAAAATGTTGTGTAGTTCTCGACATAACATCTACAGAGAGGGCCTAGAGTTCTATCATGCTACATCATTATCACACTGGATCTCCATCACATCGTCATCTGCCCTATTGTCATTATCCATTTTGAGATTACAAAAAACCCTGTGAGAGATATTTTGAGTTACAATGGACATTGACATATTGTAAACTCGTATGTCTAGCATGATCAAACCAAAGTTTGTGAGATGCTTGACCAAAGGACTACAGTATTTGATGGAGTAACTCTGTTTTTGTGCTCAAATCACAATGACTGCATCCTTCTGCAAAGGGAAACCCCCAGAATATTTAGGCGTTGTATGATTGTTATTGTTTTCTTGCGATGCCTCTTTTGTATGTTGTATCTTGTGTCTTATCAACTAATTTCCCTTTTCTTTAAAAAACACCTCACAAGTCATTATCAAGTTACAGAACATGTTTAGTTATTAACATGTTCTATAACAATGAACTAGTATTACCGGCGATATAAAATACTTTTAATTCGATTGTTCATGATCTTCAGTCGGAGCAGCTAATGAAATATGTAAAACAATCAACAAAAACAAAGAAAACCCAACCCCACAACAAACAAACAAACCACTTGATTTTCCTCTTTGTGATTTGAAAACTGCACACACAGAACACAATCTGCCTCGATTACTCGCACGTGCATATGTGCCATACATCTGACTTAAGACGCTTGTAAACGAACACACATAGGAATCAGGTGCCTAACAGAATGATATCAAGCTAGGGTGGGGTGGGGGTGGGGGTGGGGGAACACAACGATGACGCATGAAAAACCTTACACACAAAACAAAGACCCACACTCTCTCTATTTCAACATCATATTATTATCTTCCAATACAAAGGAAGGGAAGATGATGCTGTGTTTGGCTGTCGCTCTCTCCTCCTGCACTGCCGGTCCCTCTTTCGTTTTCGTTGGACTAAGGCATTAGAACTATACACACCGGGCGGAGTTCAGACCTTGTTAGAACACAACCACAAAACACTCAAACCATGCACGCATGCATGTGTGTACATCCCCCTTCCCCGCGCGCGCGGGCATACACTCACATACACACGCGCGCGCGCGCTCAAACAGACAGACAGACAGGCAAGCATGCACACACACAGACTCTCTCTCTCTCTCTCTCTCTCTCTCTCTCTCTGAGTACCCAAAAGGACACCTAATAAGATGGTATACGTGATTTAGGTAGATATCCACTTTATGTCAACTCCTGTACTAGTACCATTAGGTACTGGTTAAAACTATCGCAAATGGATCAAAATAGAATACCATATAATGTTTACTGCATGCAGCTAGAGTTGGGTAGAAATGGGAAATATTGCTGGATTTCAAAAATAAGAGAGATTTTGTGTGAAACATGTTTTAGCATTGTTTGGATGCAACAAAGGGTTGGGGATGTAAAAGCTTTTGTTTGTGTGTTTAAATAAAGATTAGTGGATATGTTCATTCAAGAATGGGACGGGACTATGAGAGATAAAGAGAGGTATGATAATTATAGATCGTTTAAAGGTATTTTTGTAACAGAGTAATATATAAACACTACTGATGTCTATTGCTTTCGAGTAGCAGTTACACAAGCAAGATTTAATGTTTTACCCCTTAATAATAATGTATATAAATTTAGTGAGAATGCTCGAGACAAATTGTGTCCTTTATGTAAAACAAAAATTGAAAATGAAACTCACTCTCTCTTGGAATGTTACAAGTACACAAACTTGAGAGTACAGTTCTTAAGCAAGTGCGTCAATGTACCATTGCCAGATCTGCTCAAAGCCACACATGAAGAGTACAGACCACGGTTTGTCCAGATATATTTTTCACTGTTAACAAAAGGAAGTCAATGCTACTTTAAGGTGTATGTTGAAAAACTATTATGATTTGATGCATGATTTTCTCAATTTTCCTTAGATATCATCTCCTTTTGTGATTTGATTATACTTGATACAGGGGTCATGATAATGAATTAGAATAGTCTGTTTTTCTACTTTCATAAGTCATAAATGTTTGCCTTTTTGTGCATTTGCTTTGCCAGTAATATGAATGAACCTATTGTTTCATCCCAAGCCCAACAAATGTATTGTGGCCCAGGGCCATTGTACATTCAATCATTTCAGAGTTCAGGGTTCTCTCTCTGTCTCTCTGTCTGTCTGTCTGTTCTCTGCTCTGTCTTCTCTTCTCTCTCTCCTCTCTCTCTCTTCCTCTTTTCAGTTCATAATATGCCATTGCGGGCAGAGCATAAGGTTTTAAACACAACTTTACGGGGGGGGGGGGGGGGGGGGGGAGGTTACAACTAGGCGGGGTAGCCCAGTGGTTTCACTGTTGGCTCGTGATATCACGACCCGGGGTGGAGCCTCTACAGAGCCGTGTTAGGAAATGTTACCCTGGAGTCCACACCAGTGCTGACTCCGCTCCCCCAAATGTCCTTCGGATGAGACTATAAACCGAGGCCCCGTGTGCAAACGCACGCAGAACATCTTGTGCACACGTTAAATTCGATCCACATTTCGGAAGATAGACCACTTCGTGATAGTAGAAACTTAATTAAAAAACCCCAACAACCTCGCATGCACACAGGTGTGTTTAGACACAATTCCCGAAGTCGGAATGCGGCTACCTTAAATGGTGGGTAAAAAACGGTCGTGTACGCAAAGTCTCACGATTTGTGAACCCCGGAGCTCCAGCTGAGGAAACACCCCCCCCCCCTCCCAACCCCCCCAACCTCCCCCCCCCCCATCCCCCAAAAACATACAAGCCAAAAAAACACAAAAAATAAACAAACAAACAACAACAATAACAATCAAAGAAACACACAAAAACCAACAACAACCCCCCCAAAAACCCAACAACAAACAACAACCAAAAACAACAACACAACACAACAACAGAACATCACCCACTCAGAACAACGTAGCACTAACACATGCAATATACATAAGCTTAATAATTATTGAAGTACTGGAACTTGTATGTGCAAAGGAGGGGTGCAGCAAATAATAATAATAATAATAATAAAAATGGAATTTTTATAGTCGCTGAATCTTGTAAAAAAACAAAAACGAATCGAAGGGCTCGCACTCAAATCATTTACACGCAAGCAACTCTCTCTCCGCTAAACAACTTCATGTCAAAATAGATGGAAAAGCTAAGGCTCAGAGCATTCCACACCCACTGCAATACACCAACCGAGTCCCAGAGAGTGGGAAGTCCTTCTGAAGGTACAGAGAACGGTGAGAGCGGCAGATGTGTGGTGCAGGTTTCATAGCATCATACTGGTCTGTGAAGGCCTTGGTTGCAGTGATACTACCAGTTATATTGGTATGTGATGGGGGTATCTATCTATCTATCTATCTATCTATCTATCTATCTATCTATCTATCTATCTATCTATCTATCTATCTAAACACACGCATATATACATACACACATACATACATAAATGCATACATACGCGCACGCGCGCGCGCGCGTGTGTGTTTATGTGTGAGTGTGTGTGTGTGTGTGTTGAATGTTTACTTTTTAGTCTCGATGTCGCGGCTAGTTTCCTAACAATCACGTATTTTGATTCTGTGTCTGATTTTACACACACTACTACAACACACACACACACACAACACACACACAACATACACAAACAACACGCACCACACGCACGTGTTGACTTTTGAGTTTAAAATGTCACTGCAGGTTTCATAACAATGAGTGTTTTGATTCTGTGTCTCTGATTCACCCACACATACACACACTCGCGCGCGCGCGCGCACACACACACACCACACACACACACACACATACACACACACACACACACACACGCACACCACACCTTCACATATCCTCGAAATAACAAGAATAATTAAAAAAAACAATAAAAACACACACACACTCCTCACACACACACACACACACGCACAGCACGCACGCACACACCACCACGCACGCACAGCGCGCGTCGGTCTAATGTGGTCTAAATATCACCTTGATACAACCTAATTAAAGAAAGAACACACACAACACACACACACACACACACAACACACATCCCCCCCCCCCCCCCCACACAACCCACACTACACACGCACCCACACACACCACCCCACACACACACACACACACAACACACACATGCACCACACGAACACACCCACAAACGCGCTGTTTCCTTCCTGCTGAGTTAACTGTGGGCATCACAGCTGGAAGTCACAGCTCACTATCGACACTACAAAGATGTATGTGCCTGCAAACGATC
>CM054134.1:41457713-41470213 GCA_028751875.1 Rapana venosa
ACAGGAGCAGCGCCACCCCTTATCTTATTTCTTTTCCTGTCTGCAACTGTATCTGTTTCCCTATCAGAGTGGCTTTTTTCTACATAATTTTGTCAGGGAGGACTCTCTTGTTGCCCTGGGTTCTTTTAGCGTGCTAAAATAATTTAATGTAACACACAGGACCTCGGTTTAACATCTCATCCGAAAGACTAGCACCCAGACCACCACTCATGGTTTAATGGATGGGGGAAAAGTTTTGGCCTAAATGGGGATCAAACCACTGCACACTTCCGATGGGATTTTTTTGCATGTTACCTCTAGACCACGGATGTACCTTGCAGGTTCCCCTGCCTGTGTAGTGGCCAGTGAAATAGGTTCCTCTGATGGACCTGTTCTGTCTTTTGCTTAACATACCAGAACACACATCATTTTTTATAGCTGTATTTCAACACACATGGATAGTTGACAAGGTTGTCAAATTCACACAAGATGTTGTCATTGTCACCTGTCCATCAGTACTTTTTGGAATACTTTCCTTTTTCTATCATGCACCTGTGTACTGATGTAACTAGTCAAGGTTGAAAGATAGTCATTCATCACATTTGCACCACACCCACCATTGTTTTCTCAATAAATAGGCTCTGTTGTCATATTTGACTGATGGCAAAATACCCTTGATTCACAGTCAGCATTGCAAAGAGATTTTACCATTCTGTTCCTGACACAAGTTTGACAAGTCTTGTGTACTGTTTCAAAGCTGTGTGGAATGCAAGTCTCCTCAGGCACAGTAACTGCTGATGCTGAATATGGCAACAAATTGATAATTGGATCAGAGGATGATTCAACACTGACCTATTTTTGTCTAGTTGATGTGCCCTTCTCTGGTCCCACTGTACCTGGCCAGCTGGCTTCTTTCTGTTCTGTACTTGTGAGGTCTGATTCAGCACAAGGTCAGCCATGTTTGCTGATGTTAGGCTGACCTGGGTAGAGTCAGCTTCACCTACAAGTTTTCAACTGGTAACATCGTTGGTGAGCAGGGTGCTTATAGTTGCCTCTGCAGCTGCTGGAGCCCTGTAACTGGCAGGGTAGAGATTTGTATGGGAAAATATACTGCTGTTCTCATGAGAATAAAAAAAAATAACAAAAATAAAAGTAAAATAAAAATAAATAAGGTAAGAGAGAGTATCAAATAGCCTAGTATAATGAGTAGCTGAAGTTGCTAATCCCCCACCCCCAACCTTCTCTTGATAACTACTCTGTTTGTTACCAGGCCCTGTGGTGTGGTAGTCACTGCATTAAGATCCTGGCTAGAAGGTCACCAGTTGGCATCCCTTAGGATTCATGGCCCATCTTTTTTTCCTGCTGCTGGCCACTAGCCAGAGTGTGCTGTGGATTATTGGGAAGACGGAGACCACACAGTTCAGTTTCATCCTCTTTCTGGATGCAGCTTTTAAAGCACTGCTCAAACTCCTTAACCAACACTGTGGTTGCCTGTAGCTCTCAGACCTGTTTGATACCTGACTGTATTATGACAGGAGGTGTATAGTACAGCCTTGCAAATAAGTCTCAAAGCTAATATACCTCCATAGCATCATCAGCACAACCTCATCATCATCAGTAAAGAAGAAAAGTCTCTTTTTTGGTGGCTTCTGTTGTTCTGGCGTTATGGTAACCTGGATGGTGGTTTTCCATACATGGTCATGCCGGAGGTGAGTTGGTGTCAGAGCCTCGGGAGGTCAGAGGTTCAAGGAGGAGGGTTATAAGCAGGACGTTGGGGTAATCACCATCCCAGGTGGCGGTCATACTAAGTCTGGCACACGACTAATCTATCATAGTTGATGGCTGGAGGCTTGGTAGGATGTGTCTTTTGTATATTTGCTGAAAACTGGCATCACTGGTCAACAATGGAGTGGATAAGCAGCAGTGCAGGGCCCTTCTAATTGGTGGCCCCACAGCAGTCTAACACTGATAAGCTCCCCTTGGACATTTGACCTGAGGATGCTGCATGATGAACCTAAGCATGGCAGGATGGAAAGATTAGAATGTGCAGTGTGGGAACTGGAGGAGTAGAACCTCACATAAGACAAGGCTACAAATGATAGATAAAAAAACAAACCCAAACAATCTGCGTGATGGCACTTTCCTGTCTTGCTGCTTAAGAGCACATGTACTCACCACATGTATGCAATGCACCAAAATTTGACCATGCTTGTATGATGTTTATATTAGCTTCACAGGCATGTGTGCTTGTGTACCTGCATATGTACACAACTAAATCATATGAATTTCCCTTTGTCAATACAACTATTTTTCAGATAAGTCTAAATGTTAATGATTCTATTTATCTAATGAAAACTTGGTGTGTAAACTTGGTGTTCATATCATTATGCATGGTGACATCATAGCATTTACAATGCCTAAAATGTATTTAATGAAAACAAAATATATCTTCAGGTTCTTTGTTGGCCAAGTTACCAAGACAGTGAAACACCTGAACAACACTCGGTAATAAAGTGGATAGCCTAGAGGAGAATTCATATTAGTCTTACATTTGAAAGCATCAACATGATATTCGTTGCACAGCCATCAACAAACATTCCACACTACACAGACCCTGGGGAAAAAACCTACGACTGGAACAGTTCTGTTGTAACAACAAACTCTTCTTTCCTTCTGCCTGCCCCTGTGTTCGTACCCTGCAACAATCCTCGGAATGTTATCAGTCCCTTTGCAGCAGAAATGGTGGATCTTGTGGTCTGTGGCGGAATCCTGCCGGTCCTGGTGACCTCTGGCGTCATCACTAACGTCATCAACATGGCCGTCTTTGCACGGCAGGGGCTGTCAGACAGAATTCATCTGTGCTTGTTCAGGTAAGTGCAGACTGGTTTGGAGCTAAGAGTAAAGTTGGTATGTGAAGAAATGTAATTGGCTCACATCTTCCTGTCTTCTTCTTCTTCTTCTTCTTCTTCTTCTTCTTCTTCTTCTTCTTCTTCTTCTTCTTCTTCTTCTTCTTCTTCTTTTCTTTTCTGTCTCTGACCTGTTCACTCTGTGGGGATGTGACATACCCAGGTAGTGGAAGAAGCTAGTGACTGGTTCCAAGGAATAAGGACATTGTGTCAGAATGCACATGTGTGCTGGAACAGGTGGGTGAGTGATGTGGATCACAAAAAATAGGTATGGCCCTACTTCTGTGCCTGTGATGAGTTTGTGTCAAAGTCTTTGGGGTTGAGGGTTCGCCGGGTTGGTTGTTGAAAGGATGTTGTGGTGGTTACCACCTCGGGTGGGTGACTCTTGCAGTCTGTCTCGGTGACTGAGCTAATACTGTTGTTAGTAGGGAGCTTAGTAGTTGGTGTCCTGCATATGCTAACTCAGAACAAGCACCATTGAACACCACCAAAGTGACCCAGCTTCAATGCGGGGCTCCTTTGGCTGGTGGCCCCATGGCAGCCTGATATTGATGGGCTCCTTGTGGACTTTCGACCCTCAGGATGCGACATAACAAATCTTGATATGGCTGTGGTGGGGAGATTGAAATGAACCATGGGAGTGGGGGACAGGAACGTCATAGAAGATGAGGCAGCCACAAAAAAGGTATGGTATTTAAAATGACAAATAATGACATAATTTTGAGCAGCTGTTAAAGCAAAATTCTGACAGGTGTATCATGACTGTTCCACTGATAATTTTTATACACAGTGCAAGAAAATTGTGGCATACTGTTGGCAACGTTGGTGCTGAATTTGAATCATGCATTATTATTCTCTGTGTGATGTGGTAGCCATATCATAATACATTGTTTTTTTTTTTGTTCCTTGGCTAACTCTCAAAGATTTGCCAATGGTGACATTTTCTGCATGTGCCTGTTTGCCCACTGCTACAGTAACCTCATTTCGACTTCAGGAACGAGGTCTGAATACACCAGTCTATATGCCCTTTAAAAACGTTTTCCATCCATTCCCAGTAGCACGCAATGGCCCAGTCTTCCGAAAGGCGGAATGGGGTTTAACATGTGAACAAGATGTTCTGCGAGTGTATGTTCATGGGACCTTGGTTTATAGTCTCATCCGAAGGATCTTTGGGGGAGTGGAATCAGTACTGATGTTAACCCCCCTGAAAAATTCACTCAAATGGGCGGCTTGAACACGTGCTATCAGATCACGTGGTCAACGCTCTAACCGGTAGACTATCCCACCCCTAACCATGTCACAGTGATCACTGTGGTCTATCATTGTTGCTTGGAATGCTTTGATGCTATGCGTCCCCTTAGCATGTGAGCCAGGTGAACAACCTCACCCATCAGACCATTATTATTGCTAGTTGTAGTCCTCTGTAGCTCTCTTACTTCCTGATTCCCCCCCCCCCCTCTCTCTCTACCCCCCCCCTCTCCCGCCCCCCTCGAGCATTTCCCTTTATTTTCCCTTTTCTCTCTCTTAGTTTCCTTCTCTGTTTTTGCAGTTTGCTTTGCCATCCTGCATTATTGTTGTTTTATTGCTGGCAATACTTTAAATTACAGTTTTGCTATGGTATATCTGTGGTTTTTGGTGTAAGTGCGCGCGCATGTGGTGTGTGTGTGTGTGTGTGTGTGTGTGTGTGGTGTGTGTGTGTGTTGAAAGAAAGATGAATGCAGAGTGGGATGGAAGTTGGAATGGGTGTGGGGTTTTTGTGAATGTGCGTGCGTGCGTGCGTGCGTGTGTGTGTGTATGTGTGTATGTGTGTGTGTGTGTGTGTGTGTGTGTGTGTGTGTGTGTGCGTGCGTAAAAGGAAAATGATTGCAGAATAGAATGGAAGTTGTAAGGGGTGTGAGGGGTTTGATGATCGTGCTTTTGTCTAACATTTCTTCAAAACATGTGGTTTGCCTGTTTGCAAAGGAGATAGTGCTGGGGACAGTGAACACATCCAGTTGGACTGCATTACCCGCGGACATATTTCTTTTGTGTATATAAGCCTTTTTCATTAATAAGATTCATGATTTAATCTGCACTGCCCTTTACAACTTGTAGTTTAGTAGATTTTCACTTTATCCTAAACGATAGCAAGCTTTAAAAAAACCTTACACACAATATGTCCACTTAGTCAAGTTCTTTTTGTACTAATTAGTCTTGTATGATGTTGTTCTTAAATGTGGTGCATTTAAAAACATTTGAAAACATCTGCTTTAAAGTATACATCTTTATAGAAAACGCTCGGCTCTTCATGTGGAGACTGCCTTACCATGGTATGGTCTCTTATGATTGATTGATTGTTTTCCTCTTCACGCGTTTATTTACTTACCAAAGAGAGTGGATATAGGGGGCACAATTTTGCCAAGGGCTAGATCTTCTGGCATGACTGTATATATATACATGGACCACCAGTCTGTTTTATATGGGATCCTAACTAATTCCTTCACTTGTAAAAACTAGCACCCAGATCATACTCACAGTTTCAAAAATGCACGAGAAATAGAAATGTTGGTGACTTGGCAAAGAAAGGCACAAGGCAAGAGATGATTGATAGGTCTGTACATTTTTCTTAGGTCAAGGCCATCATCAAGGCCATGCAGCAAAGCAAGTGGACACAGCGGCATTCACACTACAGCAGGTCAGATGTCTAATACCGGCTTCTGCAATGGGAAGTCTGTACATTCAGGCTAGAAACAGGCCACAACCACATGTTCAGGAAACTCCGTATGGCAATAAAGAATAGCGCCCTTGTAAACCTGGTGCCCAGAAAACAACGTTTTTGCTGCAGTCCAGCCTCTTCACGAGGCACTCCAAAAGCTGGTCTGGCCTGACCCTGGCTCAGTGGTCCAGAAGCTGTCTAGCGCTTAGAGGACCAGCAGTGTACTCATGCTACCTTCAGCACAGCGACTGAGCTGTCCATCACCAATGCGAAAGAAAAACAGATAACACATAATTATCGTGTTCCTAAGTATGTGAACTACTTTATTAAAAAAAATACTATGTATTTCTCTGCAGTTGTTTGTGTTGACTTTGTTGTCATGGTGTTAGTCTGGCAGTGTCAGACACGGGCTTCCTGCTGTTCCTGATGGCTGGCAAGTCCTACGTCCTCCTCGGTCTGCTGGATCCAGTGGCAGGCAGTTACTGGCGGCAGGCTCATTACGGACCTGTGCTGGGAATTTACCTGGCCTTCCTGGCCATCTCCAACACCATCACAGCTGTCATCTCCATGGAGAGATGTCTCTGCATCCTCAGCCCCCTGAAGGCTGCCAAGTTCTTCAAAACAAAGTGGGTTATAGCAAGACATAGATCAGTCTTTTCCTTTTCTTCTTCTTTACTTTTTTCAAGGTCATGTAGTTTTTTGTTGTATGCTTTTTGTCTTGATCACAAGCTTTTGTTAGGGCACCATAATTTTGGGATGTATTCAGAATGCAGACAACACTGTATACTAGGACAGTTTCGAAAGGTTAGCAGTTAATGTTCAGACAGCATCTTAGAATTCAATGAACGATGATGCAGTTACTGATGTAGAGTCGGATAACGTTGACCAACTCTGGGGACTGTCATTGCAAGTGATCTTTAGTGGGACCAGATCTTTTTTTTACCTTTGTGAACAGGGATTCCGGGGAGGAGGGTGGTCTGCCAGTATAAGTAGCATCCAAACCTTCTGAAAATTCCCTCCTCCTCTTTTCTATCCCTCTCTTTGTTTTTGCCTTGTTCCTTTTCTTCATGTCACCTTCTTGTCTATTTTCTGCCTTCTTTGACCATTCTCCTGCCTTTTTTCCAGAAAGACTTAAAATTGAACAATTCTCTCCCACGCTGAAGTCGGATGCGCTGGGCCTTACTTGTCAGGCGCTTAATGGCTTTGCAACGCATTTTCGATCATATGGTAGACAATATTTACTGTTTGAGCATTCGAAGAAGAAGAAGAAGAAGAAGAAGAAGAAGAAGAAGAAGAAGGAGGAGGAGGAGGAGGAGGTCTCTTTCGATGTGACCAAAAAGAAGAAAAAGCTAAGAAATAAAATTTTTTGTCTATGGTTCAGTGATTGAAATTGAGCGAGTGGAATGGAGTGAGTTAGTGAGTGAGAGTTTGTGTGTGTGTGTGTGTGTGTGTGTGTGTGTGTGTGTGTGTGTGTGTGTGTGAGAGAGAGAGAGAGAGAGAGAGAGAGAGAGAGAGAGAGAGGAGAGAGAGAGAGAGAGAGAGAGAGAGAGAGAGAGAGAGTGAGTTAGAGTTAAAGTCAAATATTTATTTCCAGATGGTACATTGAATAAACAATGCATTAAGCTTTTTTCGTTAAGCCATCTATCTAAGAACAACATCACCAATAGCCACATAAGCTGCAATATCATCACAGCACAATTGAGGTTTGAAAAAAAGACTCAAATAGAAAAGCGATATACTGCAAAATACACACACACTAAAAAAATAATCCCCCCAAAATAAACAAATTGTATCAGGTTACATTTGCACTTCACCTATTCGTTCTCATCCATACTTCAATATAAATATCTAGATCTATTCACAGGGCAGGGACAGGATAGCTCAGTGGTCGGAGCACTCGCTTTCCCTCAGTTAAGGTTAAGCAACATCGAGCGTGGTTACCACTTGAATGGGTGACCGTTTGCGCGCCTTGGCTTCAGTACAGTCACCCAGTTCACCCGGCTGTAAATAGGTACCTGCCTCTTTAGGGTAACGGAAGGTAAAGCAGCGAGGGAGAGGAGATGCCCTCAATATGCTGGCCCCTAGAGAAGTGAGGTCTCTGACGCCTCGCTCCCCTACGAACTTACAGGTTATGGGACTCCTTTACCTTCTTACCTTATACACATGGCATTGGCAAAAGTCACCATGATGCCCCTTCTGTCCCCTCTATATACATATATGTGCACGCACATGTATGCATGCTGGTATGTTTGTGTTTTGTGGTGTGTGTGTGTGTGTGTGTGTGTGTGTGGTGTGTGTGTGTGTGACTGACTGAGCGAGTCACGTGCGTGCAGAGGGAGGACAAACATTGTCTACATGTCTTGAATTTCATTTTGAAAAGATACATGAGCACAATCATGTGTGATGTATTCTCTGTTATTTCAGCACCTTATAGAATGCCATTATGATGTTGTTCAGAATGTATTTTAAGAATGTTCACAAATGTACACCAGCCGCCGTGGTATAGAGGTTAGCTCATTGAAGCCCTGGCTGGAGTGTCAGCGGTTTAAATCCCGCCAGTCATTTAGAGCTGGGGAGGGTGAAGGACAGGGTAGCGCCTATCGCCCAGAGTGACCTTGCTGTGAGCTCATTGGGAAGACTGGGGCAGCTAGCCCCCAAAGTCAGCCTGTGTTTACTTCATGGTATGCTTCTGAGTGTGTTGCTCTGTGCCCCCACTCTGGGTTTCAGTTCTGTGTTTCTGTGTAAAGTGTGTTGAAAACGAATAAAACTGGGACTCTTGCTGTCTTGAGAAAACTTATCATTGGTGCATTAAATGTTCTTGTTTGTAAGCTAGCAGTAAGACTACATAACCTTCTTCTTCTTTTCTCTTTTCTTTTTCTTCTTTTTGGGGTTATTTTTGTTGCCTTTGCTTCTGTACAATTCATGTTCTGCTGTTCCCACGCCCTGCATTTAGGTCACTCTGCTCCAGCCAGACTCAGATTTGCTATGTCGAATCCTCAAGGTAAGAAATCCACAGGATCAAATTCAGGCCCCCATAGGACCACCATCCAGAATGGCCCTGCACTGGTGCTGAGTCACTTTGGTGGGGTGCCTGTTCTGAGCTAACATATGCAGTACACCACTTACTAAGCTCCATACTGAGGTCAATAATAACCTGGTCGCGGATCCAGACTGAGTGAGACTCCCATCCGGGGTTATGACAACCTCAAAGTCCCTCCAACGACCCTCTCCCAGGAACCCCCAACCCTACAGGCTTTGACACGAACTCTCCACAGGCTCATAAATATATGATAAGCCAAAACTAAGAACAGTGCAGTGCATTCGTGGAAGCCACCAAATCGAGACAATTTTTTGGTGATACACAGTAAACAATGATACTGCTTTGGAAGTGCTTGTTCTTCCAGACGTCTTGATAGGGCTGTTATGCTGTCTATCATAATATATCCCAGTGTCATCCGAGCCTGAGAGGTACGACTTCTACAGTGTTGGTCAGGTAATTTGAACAACATTCAAAACCGCATTCGTAAAGTTAATACATATCAATACAATGGTCCCAGTCTTCCGAAGTAAGCCCATAGCAAACTCACCTTGGGTAGGAGTCAGCTAGAGTCTAAGAAATCCCTTTGACTGAAGGGGTTTGGACCAGAGACCTTCCAGCCTGTACGCCAAGCCATGACCAGTGCACCATGGTGGCTAGTTCACATCAGCCTCTTGTATTGAACTGCTTAAATATTTTTTTAAAAGAAAGCCTTGTTTTTGTTTATCGTTCAGTATAAGTTCATTCCTTACTGTTTGTTCAGGATCCTTTGTTATAATAATTATAATATATTCATAAAATTAAAAGACGTAGAGAAAAAAAACTCCGGATCATCTGGAGGGCAATACAGAGCCATGCAGTTCATCCCCTGTTATGACCTGTGCAGGTACATGGGGCTGTTCATGGTGGTGGTGGCAGTGTACACACTGACAGTGATGGTCACGGCCCTGGGGGTGAAATACCTGACTGTGCAGGTCCTGGACCCTGTGACCAACACCTCCACCTTCATCACAGACCTGGGCCCTCTGTACCTCCAGCACAGAACTCTCATCGACATTCTCTACCTCTACTCGCTTCTCGTTACCCTTCCTTTTGCCTGCCTCATCGTTGTCATCAGCTGCAACACAGCAATCATTCTCCGTCTGAAGGTCACGGCTAACTGGCGCCGGAAGGCTGTAACCAGTATGACGTCAGGGGAGAAACAGGAAGTGACGATAACACGGATGCTGGTGACGGTGTGTTGTATATACGTGGCATGCATAACGCCATCAGTGACGCGAGGTATCTTATTATTCATTCGTCTGCCAGGCTTTTTGAACACTAGCTATCTGTGCAACGTTTTTAAAGTGACTGTTATTTTGACTCACATGCTGGAGGCGTTAAACGCATCAGTCAATTTCCACGTTTACATCAGGCAGAGCTCTCGCTACAGATCTACCCTGAAGCAACTGTTCAAGTGTATGGTTTGCCTGCCAACCCACACAGGATCGCAGGACAAAAGAGGTGCAGGAAACAATTGGAAAGGAGACAGGAAAACAAACACAAAGAGCTAACAAAGAACAGAACATCCAAACTGCACACATGACACAGGTTTTCCCCTCTGTATGTGTTACAAGAAACTGCACCAAGAGGAAGCTTAAACAGTTGTAGTCAGGGATGAATGCTACGCTCTACATTCACATAAGCCAGCCTTTCATTATATCTGATATTTTCACACTTTACTCCCTTCACGTCAAAATTTGGTTAATATTGCTTTTGGACTATCAGGGCTGTCAACACGCTGAATAAATGACAAATAAAAACTTCAAGTTTCAGCAAAGCGAAGCAAACTGCAAAGAAAAGTAGCAAAGTCTTTGCTAGCTGACGGACGCACCGAACCCCACTTTGACAATGACAAGGAACAGTCATATCAAGGAGAAAGATGGTGCTTCTGTTGAGGATTGCGGGCAAGTAGTCCCGCTACAAACGAAGCCTCCATGGTCACAGCAATAAAGCTGCACCTTGCCTATCGCAGTGCCGAGAGTGTTTGGTTGTCAAAGCACAAGAACTGTACACGATGCACGGAAAAAAGAACAATAAATAACCCTTGCCCCGTTAGTGCCACACACACACACACACACACACACACGCACGCACGCACGCACGCATGCACGCGCCACACACACACACACACACACACACACACACACACACACACACACACACACACACACATACATACGCACGCACGCACGCACGCACGGTTACTAGCGGTCCATAGATGACAGACACGCATGTATGTGTGCGCGGGCATATGCATATGAACGTGTGTGTGTGTGTGTGTGTGTGTGTGTGTGTGTGTGTGTGTGTGTGTGTGTGTGTGTGTGTGCATGTGTGTGTGTGTGTGCGTGTGTGTGTGCATGTGTGTGTGTGTGGGTGTGTGAGTGAGTGAAGAGAGAGATAAGAGAGAGAGAGAGAGAGAGAGAGAGAGAGAGAGAGAGAGGAGAGAGAGAGAGAGAGAGAGAGAGAGAGAGAGAGAGAGCTTGAACTGGAATGATTTATTGGCTCATACTTGAAGGGGATAGTCCACTATTTGGTGCTTAAGTGAATTAAAAAAAAAAAAACTACCAAAAAAGGAAATTAACAAATCCAGAAAATAAGTAGGAGAAGAAGCCAACAGCAACACAGCAAAGCAAAGTTGATCTGTAACAAGAATCGTCAGTTACCATGACTGTTGATATAACACGATATTTCTTTATTTTAAAAGTTTTACACAAATATAGAGCAAGACTGCACACATTCTTATGAAAACTATATGCTAACAATGAACAAGAGAATCTTTATTCAGTAATCGTAGTTGTTTTTTTTAAACAGTAATCGTAGTTGTTTTTATTTTTATTTTTATAAACAAACACGCTGCTTTGACCTCCACTTGCCAGCACTTTACACACAGTTGTAAAACTGTGGAACCCCCCCCCCCCCCCCCCCCCACCAGATCCCTAAACATCTGTAACCACTAATAACAGGTACAACCATTCGTACAACCGTTTTTCATGCACTGCTACATTACTTTTCTTGTTCAAACATACCAGGCTTTACAAAGGTCTTTACGTATAATATTTTCTTCATCACTCTTCATTATTCCAGCAAGTTGAACACAGATACTTTCCTGCATTTTATTTTGTTTGATTGCCAGAGAACTGGCCAAAATTAAAAGGACAAAAGCACAACGAAATAAAATGAAGATAATGAGTCGAATTTGATATTTTTAAAAATCACGCGAATAGCATATTCTTCCTCACACACACACACGCACACGCACACACGCACGCACACATACTCGCAAGCACACACACACATCTTGCGCACACGTTAAATCCTGTTCCGCTTTTCGTAAGAGTAGGCTATTGTGCGCCGGTGGGAACAGATGACAGAATTTACAAAACCGCATACACACGGGGACTAGATGTAAAAAAGCACATAAGTGCTTATCCCATTATCCTCGATATAAAAGAATAAAATTTAAAAAATAAATAAATAAAATAAAAGACACAGACACACACACTATAATCACTGTATGTATGTATATATGTATATGTACGTATTTATGTATGTATACATGGTATGCATGTATAGCCTATACACGTACACGGACTCACGCGCGAGTGTGTGCATATTGTCGTTATTCGATTTCCATCGTTACTCGGCTAGAACTCCGAGGTTCACAATGGTGACATTCAGATAGCAACTTCTGTCGAATGTCGTATGACAAATCGCGAACACAACGCTCTAATCATTAGACTTTCCCTCTCTCTTATTTCATTTAAAGTCTGTTCAGTCCTGGTGATATCAGAATTAAACAAGAACTGAAGCTAAAGGTAGCTGCATTCCGACTTCGGGGATG
>CM054134.1:41474448-41493825 GCA_028751875.1 Rapana venosa
CCGGGACCGCACAGTCAGGTATTTCACCCCCAGGGCCGTGACCATCACTGTCAGTGTGTACACTGCCACCACCACCATGAACAGCCCCATGTACCTGCACATCTTCACATCAGGAATATGTGGGTTGTTGTTTTTAATTTCTCTCCAGATCATCGATTTCTTATTACATCTTTGAATTCCATTATGTGCATGTAATGGACAATCCTAATTGCAAAGTAAGGTATAGAGCAAGGTCTTGAACAATCAACAAGGTTAGGACTTCAGTTCTTAAAATAGATAAAGACACATCTTTAAGCCAGTAGATTCTGACTTATCTTTCATTCAGCTGACTGAAAAGGAAACACCTAAAAAGACACTAGAAACGTCCCACGAAGGAAAAAGTTATGGCTGAGTCACATACAATCCAGGAGATAAGTATAGACTGAAACTAGAATGTCCTCATGCTAAAGTTGAACCTTTTGGTCTTGAATAAATCACACTGGACTCTAAACACATGTGGTTAATGTGTATTCAAGAGCAAAAGCTTTACAGGGGAGAAAGTACACCATTACATAGGTGACAGAAACACTTTTCGTACACAAGATCCCATTCTCCTTCTCTTCTCCATAGCAAATATATATGCTATGAAAGGCTATCGCAAATGTAAGGTTCAGCTGACTAAATGTACGGGCTTTGTCACTTTTGTGGCATGAAAGTAATGCAACCTTCCAGAAACAAGTTCATTGTGTTTTGGGTTTGAGTTTTGTGTTTGGCCGAATTTCTTTCTTCTGCATTGTATTACACCTTAAATAGTATCTTCATCCCCACCTCTCCTCCCCACTTTTAATTTCATAATCACTAGCCATTTGGTATGTAATAATAATTAATAATAATAATGTATGGAATTTATATAGCGCTGAATCTTGTAAAGCAACAAATCAAAGCGTTCAGATTTTATTTCATACCACTTTAAGTCACGGCAGATTTCTCTCCTGAAATTCGGGCTGCTCTCCCCGGGGAGAGCGGGAGAACGCGTCGCTACCTAGCGCTGCGCCACCCTTTCACCCTTTTTTTTTTTTTTTTTTTTTTTTTTTTTTTTTGCTGCAGCTGTATTTGTTTCCCTATCAGAGTGGCTTTTTTCTAAGAATTTTGCCAGGGACAACTCTCTTGTTGCCGTGGGTTTTTTTACGTGCGCTAAATAATTACGTGTAACACACGGACCTCGGTTTATCGTCTCATCCGAAAGACTAGCGCCCAACAAATACACTCATGAACTAAAGATAGGGGGAAAAATTTGCCGGTCCTAAGGGGTACGACGTTCCCGCGACACTTCAACCCGGACGTTTTCCGAATTTCTAGACAGCGCCGATTTAAACTGTATGAACCACCGATCCCCATAATGGGTACAAGTCCTAGCGTTTCATCTTATACATTTTTTATATTCAATACCCAACACCATAGGTTAATGGTGTGGGATTTGATCATACGTGTCGTGCTCATGCTGAGACCGATGGGCTTTCTAGACGTCGTTTGCCCTGACACATCCCCTCTGTATGTCGCTGTGTGTTTTTTTGTGTTTAAGTATGTAGTTGTGTTGTCTGTGTGTTGAGTGGTCTGTTGTTTGTGTGCTGTGTGTGTGTGTGTGTGTTGTGTGGTGTGTGTGTGTGTTGTGTGTTTGTGTGTTGTGTGTGTGTGTGTGTGTGTGTGATGTGAAAGAAAGTGCAAGTGCGTGTTTGTTTGATCTGTATTGTGAATTCTTCTGTAGCCTAGGAAATGAGGAAAAGCATCGAGTTCAGAATGTAACTGAGATTTTGTTGAATTTCCCTTCCCAAATTTTCCGTACATTATATTTAATTTCTCTAGTTTTACATAAATCAGTGAAATAATGTTACACGTTTATGTTACCATAAAGGAATGTAAAATCAGTTATAAAGCCAAGAAGTCCACAAACTATTATATTCCATGAAAACAATCCAACACAGACACCCAAACTGTATTTTCAGTCTTCTACAAGTTCTAATTGATAACAGATACAACATTCTTTTCTCACAGACATGTTTTATGACTTAAGATCTTTAAATTTGCGAAGAAAGGCAATTTTAACTTTACAAACACATGATACGTGCTGCTAGTGATCCCACGTCTGGCTCTTAAACTTTGCATTTTTTCTGTTCCACTTCCTGTCCAGCCACACAGTGACACAGCTGCTTGAGAGTGGAGCGGTAGCGAGAGCTCTGCCTGACATAGACATGAAAGTTGATGGAGGAGTTCAACGCCTCCAACATGTGCGTCAAAGCAACAGTCACCTTAAAGGCATTGCACAGATAGCCACTGATCATGAAACCTCCCAGACGACTGAAAATCACCAACGCCCGTATCACCGATGGCGTCATACACACCACATAAATACAACACACAGTCACCAACATCCGTGTCAACGTCACTTCCTGTTTCACTACTGACGTCATATCAGACACAGTTTTGCGTCGCCAATTGGCGGTGACTTTGAGACGTAGGATGATGGCTGTGGTGCAGACGATGACAACGACCAGAGAGATAGATGGAAGAGTAACGAGGAGGATGTGGATGTAGAGAACATCAATGAGAGTTCTGTGGCGGAGGTAGACTGGTGAATAGTGGGAAGTGTAGGTGGAGGTGTTGGTCATAGGATCCACGGCCTCTGTGGTCACAAACTTCAGACTCAGGGCTGTGGTCATCACTGTCAGCGTGTACAATGATATTACCACAATAAACAATCCCGTGTACCTAAAAAGGCATTGAATAGAATTAGTATAGTTCTTTCAGTGATATTGCTCTCTTGTCATGATCTGAAAAGAAAATGAAACCTCATGTTGTCTAATGGTAGTTGATCACAGGATAGTGTCGCTCTTTTTATTTATATGAAAATGTGCAGATTTAATTTTAGACCAGCCTGTTTGCCTACTCTGTCCACCCTGCATAATATTTTTTGATACTGTTAATTGCACAGTATCATCAGCATAGCCCAGGTTTGTGAGGTATTTCCCTCCCTACTTTTACACATAGACCTTCTGCATCAGCACCTCTCTAGATGTGTCCCATATAGTAAAAAAGAAGTACTGTGAAAGGATGCATCCTTGTTTAACTTCCCTTTGGTCATTACAGAACTGATATTTTAGGTTTTCCATCCAATTGTAACCTTTTGGTCTTTGCATGGCGAGGCAATCATTGAGATGAGATGTTGAGAAAAGTTCACTTTGACTACTGTTGATCATTTTGAGGTAAAAATGATGTTTTCTATTTCCTTTGCTGTAGTCTGTGAAGGTTACAAAAACTTCATCAGTGCTTCTTATTTTCTTCATGAATATGCATGACACACAGGATGTGTAATTTGTGCCTCTGTTGGATGATGATGTACACTGCCTGATGATTAGATAGTTTTGTCTTGGTTTTCTGTCTGTTAAAACAACCATTAGCAAAATCTTATTTGCAATGCTGATTAGGAACAAAAGGTTATGTACCTGTTACGGCTTTGACATGGAGAAAAAAAAATATAAGTAATCCGTAAAGAAATAGAAACTGATGAGTAAATGATCACACCATCGTTTAAGGACCACATTACTTTGTCTTGAGAACTTGGCAGCCTTCAGGGTACTTTTGAGGATGCAGAGACATCTCTCCATGGAGATGACAGCTGTGATGGTGTTGGAGATGGTGAGGAAGCCCAAATAATTACCCAGCACAGGTCCGTTGTGAGCCTGCACCCAGTAACTGCCTGCCACTGGATCCAGCAGACTGAGGAGGACGTAGGACTTGCCAGCCATCAGGAACAGCAGGAAGCCCGTGTCTGATACTGCCAGACTGACACCATGACAACATCGTGAACACGGACAGTGAGATGGAGGCAGGGACACTAATACAAAGCCAGAGCCAAGAGAGTCACGGCTACAGAAGGCATGTTCAGACCTTGTCTCATGGGCAAGTTGAACCTGATGGAGCCCATTCATCTCCTGTACAGAGTGCATGCTGGGTATGTTTGTGTTTCTAGGACTCACCATGTCCTAACATGAGTTTTTTTTTTTTTTTTATTTTTTTGGGGGGGGCGGGTCGCTAAAGGGTTGTGGTGTTTTTTATTTATATTTTTATTTTTTTTTTTTTTTTTTTTTTTTTTTATTTTTTTATTTATTTTTTTTTTTAATTTTTTTAGGGGGGGTCAACCACAGCCTAACATGAGGATGGTTCATTAAGCGAGGCGTATTTGATCTTTTGTATGCATATATACACGAAGTGAGATCAAAGGCACTTCCAGGAAGGAAATAAGATCCATGGTTAAAACAATTGTTAAAAACAAGCAGTTGCTATTGGCGAGTGTTATTGCCCTGGAGTTACGCAGGCTGGAGCAGTCGTCCGGTTTGAATCCCAGTAGAGTTCATAATTCAAAAGCAGGTACACTTAGCATAGCTGCATCATTATATAGCGATCCACGGAGCATTCACTGACCCACATGCGAATAAAGACAGCTTGTCTTTGATTCGTGTAGCCTTGGTTTGCCTGTCTTTAGCTGACCTCAATTTTCGGTTTTCCACCCCATACACTTCTGGTCCCTGTGCGAGTGTTGTGCCAAGAGCCTTTGTGTGGAATTCAGGGAAAAGAAGTCGTTGAAGGGGGGGGGGAGCAATTGTGGTAGTCATGCACCACTGTGGGTAGTCTCCTCAGTGCTGGCTCCTGCCACGTACCGCAGTGTATTGAGCACAGACGGGGGGGACTTAGTGCGGTTGTGTCTGATGTATACCGTCTTAGAACAGACAGCACTAAACACCACGCAAAGAGGGACCCCGAAGCAGTGCAGGGTCCCCGTTGACTGGTGGTTCATTGCGACCCGAGAATTTAGATAGACGCTCCCAGAGACAACTCTGACTCTGAGGATGCGACATGGCGAGCTCTGGGTATGTTAATGCAGAAAGATTGAGATGATCTAGCCACAGGAACAGCGAAGCTCGCATGGGAAGGTCAGAAGAGCGTTGGAGGCGGCAAAAAGCCGAAAGCCATGGTAATAGTTTGAGACATCGGTTCCAGCAGTATGTAATCAATAGTATATCAAGTGAATTTCCACATGTAAAAAATAAACTAGGTGAAACTCAACCAAAAGCGCATGCAAAACAAAAGGCTGTAATGTATCCATTTACAGTATTTCGTCCTCTACCAAAACAGATGGAAATGATTCTCGTATAGATAGTAGGCAATGTAGAGATCTATATGTTCAATTCTATAATAAAAAAAAAAAAAATACTTCATTGCTACAGCTTCTCGTACGCATGATTAAAGCCAGCGGTTTAATGCGCTCGTTAACAAACACGCAGAGAGAAGAGAGCGGTGAGAGAGAGAGAGAGCTAGAGAGAGTGAGAGAGAGACGAGAGAGAGTCTAGCCCCATAGTGAAGCTAAGCGAATGCTACCTGTGAGAGTTTGTGAGTTGAGCTCAACTTGAACTCACCTGAACAAGCACAGATGAATTTCGGTCCTGACAGCCCCTGCCAGCAAAGAACCGCCATGTTGATGACGTTAGAGATGACCCACATGACCAAGAGGACAGCAAAATCCCGCGCAAAACAACGCAGATCTATACGTTCGCCACAAAGAGCACTGACAAGTGTTTTCTGGGATGTCATACAGGGAACCGCGATGGGTGTAGCTGTCAGTGTCAGCAGAAGAATAGATAATCCTGTTGAAAAGGCGCTGTTCCAGCTCTAGAAATCTTGTTCAGGATATTGTGTGGTGCAGAATGTACTGTTATGGCATGGTGGATGTCAGATAGCATAGCCATGCTGTCAATCAGCCAAGAGGACTTAACCAGTCCTAACTAGTGCTGTGTTTTATTCTGTCTGTCTCAAGGACTGGCATCTTATAGTGTACTAGTCACAGAGCGCATTGGTTAACTGTGGGGAAGGGTGTGCCATCGTGTGAACTGAGACGAACAACACATTTTGGACAGTGCAGGATTGCTACTGGTAATAGGTCCAGCGCGTTCATGCACATAATTGTGAGTTTGATTATAACACCACACACACACACACACACCACACACACACACGACACACAGCACGCGCAGCAGCACACACACACACACGTACTCACACAGAGAACATCACACGGGGCTCAGCGCTTCCGCATGCGACACACGCACAACATGCTGTTTAGGTGCCTCCTGAAGTGGAGTTACCAGGGTGGGGTGCTGGAGCAAGCACATGAAATCAGGAGAGCCTAGTGGTTTAGAACCTTTGCGCCGCATCTGCCGTACCCAGTATTCGATTCCCGTTCAGCGGGGATATTTTCCCTGAGCGGTTAACCATCAGTGCAGACTCGCGCCGCTCCCCAAATTCTTCGGATGATCATAAACCGCAGGTCCCGTGTGCGAGAACGCACGCAAACGCACTTGCGCAGCGACGTTAAATCCTGTTCCGATTTTTGTAAGAGAGAGGGCCATTGTGTCCGTGGGAACAGCGTGACAATAATTTACGAAAACCGCGTACGCGCGACGGAGACTGGACGTAGAGTAAAAAAGCACATAAGTGCTTATGAGCCATCATGCCTCAATATAAAAGAAAAAAGACAAGAAAAGAAAAAGCGAGGAAGTTGAAGAGGATTTTCTAGAGGTCTGTCTATTCGTTAAGGATTGCACGTGCCTTAGATAGACACAGCGACAACAAAAAAGAGGGCTCCTCGCATCCGAACCTTACAAACCACCAAACGATGTATTTATAGGAACAAGACACTGCTCCTCCCCTTTTTCTGAATCTAACCCCCATCGAAGTTTTTGTCAATGTTGTGAGTATGATAAGCACTTTCGAAAACCCAGTTTCTTCATGGGGATCGTCCAGTGGAGCGAAGACGCATCATGTGAAATTGTGATGTTTTTGTGGGGGGGGGGGGGGGGGTGGGGGTGTTTGGGGGGGGAGACGCACAGTGGGAAAAAGATATAGAACGACTTGCTCGCGAACCTAATAGCTAAACGTAGGTTTCAAGACTTACGTTTGTCGCAGGGTAAGCGTGAGCGAGGGAGAGGACTATAGCAGTGCTAAGGATCATATGGAGGAGAACCAAGGGTGCACAAGATAATGAAATACTATGGCCGAGGCTGTTGGTCAGATTGAGGGCAACTGCCGCGTTTCATACCTTTTAGATTTTAGCTGTACGTTTTGATACTTCCGCTTGTATTCACTGTGGCGGGTCGCGTGGAGATATAACTGTCTGTCAGCGGCAAGGCGGGTAGCTTGGAGGAGGGACAATGCCAAGGACTTCTACAGTGTGAGTTCTGCCACGGAATCACCTCCACGTCGCCTGGGTCTCCTCGGCCCGTCGTCCAGAGTCAGCGGGGTGAAGACGCAAGGCTGGCTGGTTTTGGCGCATGCCGTGGTGAGGTGCGCGCGCGACCGCGGCCGCGAAATGGTTGGTTGTTGTTCTATAAGGGGGAGCGGGTACGGCTGACTTCAATAGTTCAAGAGCTGTGTAGATTAGAAGGTGTGCGAGCTAACACTAATGGACACAAGAAAAGCTCCTGCTTTTGATCAATGCTCAGTTGAAATCCGATCACGTTGTTAATCCTTCGAGATGACTCGCGCGCTCGCGACAGCAGAGCGTGTCCATGAGTCACGACATTGCAATGCGCGTGGCATCTTGACTTAGTGCCAAGAAGTAAGACCCATGGCAAAAGTCCACGCAGAGCAAGTTAGCACACCCTCACGAACCCTTCCAATTCTATAACCGTTATAAGCCAGCGGCCACAGATCAGCATGAGTAGAACAAATGGAAGAAGTAACAGGATACGGCCTAACACACGCTAACGCGAAGTGGTGCATGTAGTTCACAGCTGTACACTATCTAGAGACTGTGCAAAACTTGAATTGCAACAGTCTTCCTAGACTCCTTTGACCTCCCTGACTACCCAGTCGAACACATACAAACCTTGTTGTTTTACAGCCAGCCCCGAGCCGACCCACAGAGGCCATATAACAGGACTGGGTCAACCAAATAATCGATAACTACTTACATACTCATAAAAAACTGTACAACCAAAAACAAATACAGCTTAAAGCTGGGCTTTGAATCCAACCTACTGTCGTTCCTTGATATCAACGCCCGACTGGCCGCGGCCATAAGAGACCACCCAGGACTGATCGGCCAGGTTCGAAGAAACCACGTAAATAACACCCAACATGAGACAAAACCAAAGCCAGATTCTTTAAAACCAACCTTGTTCGAACTGACCAACTAGGACATCTTCACTCATATCAGACAGAAAATGCCTGACTCTCTCTCTCTCAGAAAGTTAAAAATGTTGTCCGATGGAACATCTTGGAAAGGGGAAGCAAGGACATAGAGAAGAAGGAGACATCATAAAGAGAAGGAACAAGGCAGCAAGAAAGAGAGAGACAGAAAAGAAGACATTCCAAGCACAGAATTTCCAGAAGGTGTGAATACCATTTATTATGAAAGGTTCCTCATCCCGCATGGCGCCACGGGAGGGGGTAGGGAAGGGGGAAGGAGGCGGGGACTCCTGGCCACAGAATTGTCAAGGTTCTACTCTTATTCAGAAGTCCTAGTACCCTTCCAAGCTATAACCATTACCAATCTTTATAGCAACATGTTTATAACTGGTCAAGATTTTATAAGAGCAGAACATATGGCAAGAAACACGAAACATCCGGCTCAAAATGCAGGTTGGGGTACATGTCATCTCATCTAGCAAGGAAGTGACAGTTTCAAAGTTATTCATGTTTCTTGTTAATTGAGCTGCCTACTGCTACTTACTATGGGCCCCTTTTCTTAGCAACCGCCACATAGTGATCAAGCAAGGCTAGTGAACACTATCCAACATCATCTCTTCGCATGCTTGTTTATAAAGATTTACAGTAAGGAAGGAAGGAAGTATGAATATTTTGAAGCAAAAATATTTTCACCTTCTGGAAGTGACCTTTAATTAGATTTGTTTCATTTTTCTTGATTTCTATGGGTATTTTACATAAGATAATGAATAAGCACGAGTGTGCTTTCACATTCAAAACACACAGTGTGTAAGTGGTTTAAAAGACAAGGGCACTTCACTTTTCATGACCATCAATACAAGGCTTTTTATGACATAAAAACTAATTGCACGCAAACTTTATGTTCTTTGCATATGCACATAGACATGTGTAAATAACCCTATACAGCCTGTGACCTGTGTTCCTCAAAGTAATGGGCCTTTTTGCTTGAAAACCATGATGTTTTCAAACATACTTGATCTCGTAATCAAAACTACCTAGAAGATTGTTGATGTATACAAGACCCCCTTCTCTCTGGACAATTTATTTTAAAGAAAAATGGTGTAACTGGTTTAAAACATAAGGCTGTCACTTTGGGGGGCCTTTAGCGACTGTTGACACACACACACAATAACCAGACGTACAGGTCAGATTGTCCACTGAGCACACTATTATGCAGTTCATATGGAAGAAAAACAGAGTGGTCGATGAAACTTTCAGTAATAGTATGGTGCTCAGGTGATTCCTCTTTTAATTACAGAAAGACGAGAAGCTAGTGTGTGTGTGGTGTATGTAGTGTAGTGAAGTGCGATGGGCGACGCGCGGGCTTGCAAATCCAGCGCGCGCGTGCTATGCTGCAGTGTTGCGAGGGAGTGCGATAGCCAGTCGCAAGCTTGTCAGTTCACCCCACTTACAACTCCTCTCAGCTGCTATTCATTCCATCCCATCCCAGCTCAGCTGGGGCCAGCTGGTGCTAATGACAGCAGGAACTGACCACACGTGGACTTGGTTAAAGGAAGGGGGCATGCTTATTTTAGCACTGGGTCCTGGACCCTTGGCAGAGTTATGTTGGATTTGTGAGCTGTGACGTGTGTATGTGTGTGTGTGTGTGTGCGTGCGTGCGCGCGCGCGCGTGCACGCACGCACGCTTTCATGCAAACCTAATGTAACTTGGTCAAGCACACATGTAGCACCACTGCATGACAATCTGCACATGGAGTGTGTTGAGAATGCAAGCAATATGTATCAAAGTGCTTGTAATGTTTCTGTGGGTGGTGTTAGAGTGGCCCGTGTGAGTGTGTGTGTGGTGTTGTGTCTCACAACACTGAGCACACGAGTGAGAGATACAGTCTCCTGTGCGACGTGTGCTTAAAGCCACACCCACACACACGCAGGCGGTGTGCTAGCGATATATGGCAGTGATCATCAGAGCGATCGAACACACCACGCATTCTTGTCCTCATAGCGTATCTGCGCATACGGATACACACACCTACACGCGCAACTAGAGCTGAAACACTACTGGGTGCATACACTACTACGACAACCACGCGCACGATGCCTCTCTTCTACACACCTGCACTCAGATCTCCTGTCTGTCTGTCCTGTCTTTCTCTTTCCTCTCTCTCTCTATCTCTCTCTCTCTCTCTCCTCCTCTCATCAATAACAATCATCAATATACTTCTCACTCTCGCATCCACGTGCATACCACTCCACCACCAACTCACATAGTCTAAGTGCATCAGGTACTACACCAATCCTTATCTCTTCAATACAACAAACTCTTCAAATACAATAATACAATGGCCCCACGTTCGAGCGTCTACATTTTCATCAATCACATACTATGCTCTCCACCAAAGCACGGCTCTGGCTCAGACCTCTTCTCTATATCGCACACCCCATCTCGACTGTATGTACTACATTCGTGTATTACTTTACTGACACGAGGTCAGGAGTGCAGTAATGAGACAACCTCCACGAGCGGCGACAGACACACTCAAGGGCGTGTTGGACTGAGGATTGTGTATCTTCACGAAGGTGAGTTTACAGAGTGTCGACATCTATAGTTCTGGTGCGATGCAGCGCCAACTAAATCATCTCTCTAACATATCTACTACAAGCAAAACTTATATCTCTCCTATATCTATCACTAACTCCTCCTCCCCCACATCATCCTCAGCACAGACATGCTGCTCAATCCTGCGGCACGGCGAGAGCGGATGTCAGAGTGGTGAGCCTTCCCGAGATAAGCCACGCTAGAGGAAGAGTATGTAAATCGAGGCAAGAGACACAGTAACAGCAATATAACAGAGTAGAATAGCAGAGGGGGAGGGTATCTTGTATGAGGTATGAGCGATGCTGTGGCAATATCAACAGCATCCGTGATATGAGAAGGTCTCACACGTGCGTGAACTCTTTGGGTCAGCGTTAGGGCGGACACCATGATGGCTGTAATGGTGGACACCCAGGAGTTAAGATACTTCAGTATCAGACCAAGTCCAATCAGCACAGGCCAAGGGAAGGTGTAGCCACTGGGAAAAATTTATGTGTAAGGCCAGACCCGCTTTTTCTCTCTCTAGGCTGTGATGGTTTTCTTGGCAAGGAGAGTTGTTGGTTCCGAATCCCATAAGACACAAATGGTGGGTTGTTGTGTTGTGAGAAGGGATCTCAGACATTTCGTGACACACAGTAGACATACCTATCTAAGAATGGGCGCACTCTACTCACTCGCTGCTCTCTCGCATCACGATACCGCGCGAGCGGCATATCGACAGCTACAAGACATGCTCACTCGAGTCCGCACAGCACAAAGATCGCGAAGCGAGTTCAGGTTCTATCTGCTATAGAGAGTGAGAGCGCTCACAAGTAGACTGACCGCGATGCCTATGTGTTCACAGTGTACATAGTATTCAGTAGCGCACAGTGAGCAGTCTCGTTTGAGCGCGAGCTGCTTTCAAGAGGAATGGATGATGCGGCATCGAGTCTGAGACGTTACAGACTGTGATTGGGGTTTAACACACTGGACCTGGGACAGCTTCTGCCTCACTTCTGCAGGACTCACTGAAACAATCATAACACGACTCCTACTTATCTGCTGAGCCTACTAACTGCACTGAGAGTAGATCACAGAGGGAGACGAGGTATCGTCTGTGCAGTACGCAGGTATCTGATATTCATCGTCACAAATCAACAGTTTCGCTCCATACTGTAAATACTCTACTATGCACAAGACAGGACTCTAGCGAGAGTACTCAGCATATCGTTTCACAACAACTGTGACATGAGAGGATGGTTCGCATTGTGGGCGTAATATCAGGTCTACATGGGAGGATGGAAGGTGGGCAGAGAGTAGTTCGAGCTCAGTTCTGAACATCTACAGGTCGACAGAAACATCATAGTTAAAGAGCCAGGAGACAAAATGAGTTGCAAGCCTAATCGTATCAAAATTTGCTATAAAAGTTATCAGTCGTGACTCTCAAGAGACATAGTAACTGGGGTTATATTCACAGCTCGGACACGCCGTGTGCGAACTAGTGAGTCACGGCACATTCGTACATTTCTAAAAATAACTAAACACTACACATTAAATACAGATATACTGAGACGTCGATGAGATAGTGTGACACGTGCTCGCTTCAATCACTAATGAATAATATAGAGAATTCTAAAATATGTATAGGGTGCTGCACGACGCTTGAAACAAGGGCTGGATATATATGCGTCTATTGGGAGGGAAGAACAATGAGGGAGTGTGTCGGACGTGAACAACAGACGGGCGGGGCGGTGAGGCACTGTACACGGATTCACAAGACGTCACTAACCGGCGGCGAGATGAGTGGACGTATGGCTGTGTTGTGTTATTGTTGACAGCACATGAATAGAGCGAGAGAGTTGTAATATGTTATTTATCATTCGATTTAGTGAGGAGAGGCGATCACATAGTGATTGGACACCCAGGTGTGCACGCAGCCGCGGCTATGACACAACATATCTCATATAGGTTGTGTAATAGTTTTTGTGATTGAAAAAATTAAATATAGTGTGATATAAGGGGGTATTGGGGGTGATTATTAGTGGTGGGAGGTATGTTGTATGAGTGATGATTGTATTCTTAGAGTGTTAGATAAGGGGATTGTTTTTTGAAGAGTTTGGTGTATGTAATGGGTTGGCATAGGGATGTGTCTGGTTGGGTATTTTGTTGTAAGTTGAGGGTAAAGGATAGTAAGTTACATTTGTGTCAGATTGAGGTGGTGGAATTTTTGTTTTTGATGGTTATATAGATAGGTTTGGAGTTTGAATGGTATATTCGATTATATTGATAAAATGTGGGTGACATGTAGATTATAAAGAGTAGGTGAGGAGGTAGTGATGGTATTAAAATTTAGATGAGGAGCTGGGGGGATGGTATGGTGATGAAGGTATCACTGTTTTCATATTATTGAGTAAGAGTATATGGATAAGAATTACACGGAGTGAAATTTATAAATGCTGATCTGGGCATGAGCTGTGTTTTAAGAATAATTTATTATCATGCCGGTGGTGGGAGGTAAGCACTATTAGTTGGGTTGAACTAGTGAAGAGTTATGGCTAAATGAATGCTTAATGGAAAATACAATGAAAATTGTATGTTGACATGTGGAATATTCGGATTTTGTGGTTTTAGGGTCTGAAGTGGTGCATTGTGTAAATAAAAGTGTATGGTCACAGCAAGAATGAGTGTCGAGACCTCAGGAAGAAATCCAGGGCTTAGTCGTAATAAGAGTGGGGTTTATCAGGTGTCCGATTGCAGAGCAACCTCTACAAATAAAATGGCTTACAAAGTAAAACCAGATTTTTATAAATCGGCATAAGTGTTTATGCAGCTCAGTGACCGGTACATCATATGTGTTTCTGTTCATTTTTAAAAATGCAAACTGATAGTGGTGGGGGGGTGGGGTGGGGGGTGGGGCTCTGTGAAGCACACAGTAGGTTTTTAAGAGTGATGGTTTCAAACACCCATAAAATAAATATAAGGTGTCACTATCACAGTTTGTAATGATTAAAAGAAACAGGGTTGCGTAATGCTTAAAAACTGGATTTGATTGTTGAATTTCTAACTATGGAGGGCTCATGGCATGTTTTTGTTTTTTTACAGACCAAGAAAATAAAGCTTTAAAATCGGCAAACAGTTTATACACATATCATAACGAAAATCTATTTTACACCACCCATACCAACATTCTTCACATTTAGCCGTTTGAACTTAATTTCATCACTCTGTGTGTGTGGTTGTGTGTGTGTTGTGTGTGTGTGTGTGTGGTGTGTGTGTGTGTTGTGTGTGTGGTGTGTGTGTGTGTGGGTGTGTGTGTGTGTGTGTGTGTGTGTGTGTGAGTGTGATATTTTCATCGCTGCCTTACTTTAGTGTCAAATCGATTCATGGCTCCCTTTTTGAACTGTTTAATCACAAAAGAGCAGCTTTGGGATGTACTGCTCTTATTGACTTTGAGGCACACAAACAAATAACATTAAAATAAACTTGAAAGCAGACAGATCTTGACACGTCCTGTTGTATGGATATTGAACGATTGAATTTTAAAAATATGTTTCTTTCTAAGTTTGGCGGTTATATTTTTGAATATGCTACATCGTTATGTTATGTATCTTTGAAACACTCTATCAAATAACTGTTGCGTAGATTTGTTTTTAGCTCATGCTGAGTAATAGTATTTTGCAAAAACTTTTTACACCTAAGTTTGAAGTCTATTCATATAGCCGACATAAAGGAAACGTTAAATGTACATGACTGTTGTTATTATTGCAGAAGAGGAATCTAAACAGATGTGGCCGCTTTGTTTTGTGTGGTATGAAGGAACATGTTGACGATTATCAAACGGAAGTTTTCACTCACAAAAATGGTTTCACTGCAGAGACATACTCAACTTCTTAGGTCTCCTTTTATATAATACTTCTTAATTATCGAAAATTAACATACACTTTTCCACAAAAATCATTCTGCCATATATATCATATGTGTGATTCTCTTTTTTTTTAAATTAAAAAAAAAAATAGATAAAGGAAACGTAGAGTGATATCAACAAGCTTCATATAAAGAGCATAATTACAACAATAATGAGTAGTGTGTACAGGGAAAGGAGAAAAGGATCAATACCTCATGTGTGTGCGTGCGTGCGTGAGTGCATGCGTGTGTACACACACAGACGCGTGTATGCGTGCGTGCATGCATGCGTGCTGGTGCGTTTGTTTTCATGTATTTGCTTTCTTTTTTTGTAATTGTACAGCCTCCATTTTTTAGCATGATTGTATGCTCATGCTTCTCCGTGTCTATCAGTGTCTAATCAGTTTTCTTCACACATGTGCGGTGTGTGGATTTATGCTTCCTTATAGGCTTCTAGCCTGTGCCTATAGGCTTCCTAAGAGTGACTGCATGCGCGGATGTGCGCGTGTGCGTACGCGCCTGTGTGTGTCCATGTGTGTGTCCATGCGCGTGTACACTCGTAGGGGTACTCACGCGAAGTTGTGTGTGTGTGTGTGTATGCGTGCGTGCGTGTGTGTGTGTGCGCGCGTGTGTGTGTCTGTGTGTGTCTGTGTGTGTGCGCGCGTGTGTGTGTCTGTGTGTGTCTGTGTGTCTGTGAGAACGCGCACGTACGTATGTGCTTGCGGGTATGCGTACGTACGCGTGTAAATATTGTATGCATGTGAACACAACATTGTTAAAACGAAACAGCACATTTTTGGATACAAACGAATGAATACATGAGCAAGCAAGCAAGCAAGCAAGCAAGCGCACACACACACAACACACACACACACACACAACATACAAAAATCAAAACACACACACACAAAACCATATAATTTATTTTATATATTATATAATATATAAAATATACACACCACACACACCACACACACACACACACACACACACACAACATACACACACAAGCAAGCAAGCGCGCCCCACACCCACACACAACACACACACACACACACACACACACACAAAAACACAACATACACACACATACACACCACACACCACACACAACATATATATTATATATATATATATTATATATTTACACACACACACAACACACACCACCACACAAAACCCACACACACACACACCACACACACACACTTTACACAAAACACACACACACACACATACACACCCCACTTACTTAAACCATGCATGTGCAGGCACCTGCTAGCATTTAAGGACTACCTTTTGTTATTCAAAGTTTTGCGGGATGAACACCTCATGCTATTTTCCCTCACTGGATGTGTATAATATGTATAAAAGCTACCCCCAGAAAGTCACAGACAATGACTATAAACAAATAACAGACATTTTCAGCATATGCAAATGGCTACTATGTTCACAAATGTAGCAATCATAGGTCAAAGTTATGTGTAACTGCTGAGTGTGACCCTTATTAGATCATGATTATGGGCAGATCTACATGTCACAATAAATAAACTCTAGTTACGGTCATAACAAAAAATTATTCAGAAAACGTGGTTCTTAGCAAATGCATATTTAAAATGTCCATTTCTCCTGATTCCACAGAAAGGAGATTCGGAGTGTTCAGATACTTCCAACCCCATTTGTTTAGGGAGACTTAACTCAACCTCTCCCTTAGCATCTAAAGGATTGTTGGGGCACTGTACTTTATTTTTCAGGCAGTATTGTATTGTATACCACTTTAAAGTCACCGCAGATTTCTCTGCATGAATTCGGGAGGCTCTCCCCGGGGAGAGCGCGTCGCCACAAGAGCAGCGCCACCCATTATTTTATTCTTTTCCTGTCTGCATACTTATAAATGCTCTCGGGGGTGATCTCCCTTGGATATAGTCAGGGCGAAATTTTGCTGCGTAAATTTTGTGTTTAAATTGCCAAATAAACCAGCACCATGCCAGTTGTCCGTTACCAACAACGCTGGAAGTGACGCTAGGTGCCCTGCTGCAACAACACTGCATCACCTCATGGAAGGTCTGTGGAGAAGGCGAGCAAACGATTGTTGTGCTTCGACTGAAGGCTGGCTCAAGTGATGGGAACATGGCGGGTCAACAAACACCTGTGTACTTCTGCAGAAAGCCGCCCAGTCAGACCAACAGGGACCGACGAAGGACAGAGGAGAGGAGACAGGCAGAGGAGAGGAGGCAGGTAGAGGAGAGGAGACAGACAGAGGAAAGGCAAGAAGACAAGGCAAGTGCATTGTTCCCATTCGAAGAAACTTCGCCAAGTTTGTTTATGCCAACACCCCCCATCACCCAGTCTATCTCACAGTCACACACCAACACCCCAGCCTCTCCAAACCACATGCCTTCGCAATCGCTGCTTCCCACACATGATTATCGCTGTGCGTCAGGTGCTGTCACAGGTTGGAAGCTGACACAGTGGTCTGAACAACAAGGTGGAATTGACCTGGTTGAGGTGCCTGTACTGACATTACGATGGAGGGGGAAGGACTGTGACGATATCTAGATCAGATTCGGGATGCAGGCTACAGTGGAGATACTATAAAAGAACTATGTGGGTGGGGCTGAAAACAGATCCCTGCAGAGAAATCTCAGGGACGTTTCTAGAAACAAAGACTTTCTTAATGTGTATACCTTGATGAAATACCTGATACTATCATTTGTGAAAGTGAAGATTGATTTTTCAGTTTATCTGAACAGATGACACTTACAACCCTGCTGATTACTTTTGGTTTGCAAAAAAGAACACCAGGCAACTGACTCAGGAGTAAAAAGACATTTATTCCAAGCTGCAGCTGTGGACACCTGCGGGTGACAGAATCAAAGACAGAATTAGTGCTGGACTGGATGTTTTACATGTTATGATGGATGTTATCAGATTTTTTCTGGGTTAAAGTGACTGTGGTTGTCTGTATATGTGCGTGTGTGAGTGTGTGTGCATGCGCACCCTCTTGTGCGTGCGTGGGGCGCGTGTGTGTATGTGTGTGTTGTGTATGTTCGTGCGTGTGTGTGGGTGCGTGCGTGTGTTTGTGCGTGCGTGTGTGCGTGTTCGTGCGTTGTGTTTTGTTGTGCGTGTGTGTGGGGGCGTGTGTGCATGCATATGTGTGTGCATAATGTGAGAGAGAGAGAGAGAGAGAGAGAGAAAAGGAGGAGAGAGAGAGAGAGAGCAAAACAGGAGGTTAGGCATATTGTTGAGTTAGGTTTTTTACGTGTTGGAAAGAGCATGAGTTACCGGATCAATCGGAATGTAGGGAAGGAAGCCCTGTCACAGACTCGATGTTTAAATGATGTTTGTGGTTGTTGTTACCCTCCCCCCCTTTCCCCTTTACCCAATGGGCGAAAGTGTTAGGCACCAATTCATCTGAATCGTAATGTAAAACACTTCACCATGTCGTGGAATCCATGCCATGTCGACCATTTGGGCTGTAGAAATGATACATCTGTATTTCTGAAAATACGTGTTTTGTGCCCAGTCCCCTTCCCACTGTCCCCTTGTAAATGGGCTTTAACAGCTTATTACAATAAAATATTGTCATTGTCATTGTCATACTTATAAATGGTATGGGCATGTCACAAGATCCAAAGGACTTGCAAAGACAGTTTTACAAGGCACTGTCCAAGGAGGAAGAAGAAGAGGCAGACCAAGGAAGAGCTGGGAGGATAACATCAGCGAATGGACAGGCCTAGAACTCAACAAAACCCTGAGAAAGGCAGAACAGAGAGAGGAATGGAGGGAACTGGTTGTTGAGTCTTTGATGGTGCCCCCACGGTCGTCAGACTACGGGACAGATAGATAGATACTTATAGTATATGTATTTGGTTCTCTATCAGAGTGGCTTTTTTCAGTGTATGGCGCGCAAGTTGAACCTTCGGATCAGACTATAAACCGAGGCCACCGAGGCCCCGTGTGCGAACGCACGCAGAACATCTTGCGCACACGTTAAATCCTGTTCCGCTTTTCGTAAGAGTAGGCCATTGTGTGCCGGTGGGAACAGATGACATAATTTACAAAACCGCATACACACGGGGACTGGATGTAAAAAAAAAGCACATGAATGCTTACTCCATTATCCTCGATATAAAAGGATAAATAAATTTAAAAAATTTAAAAACCTGGCAGAACCCACCCTTCTCCAGGTAGCAGGATACATATTGGGTGTGCTCATACCCTCCACATAATTATGCTCACTTGTGTATACAGATTTTAGCTACGTTAGCCTTTCGCCAAGGTTTCTTTTAATTGTGAATACAACAAGCTTGGCATCTCTGCATATCCGCAAAGATGGTGAGATGCTATTCTTTGGACCTTCCTACTTTGGGCCATGGAGCTGTCAGGATTTAGCTCGGTCAGAATTCTGAATCCATTTCTGACCTGACAAGTAATGGACAAGTTGTCCAAGCAGAAATCACGTCAGACCGTCTGGGCTGTATGTGGCAAAGCTGGCCACCATTTTATTTATTTATTTATTCATTCATTAATTCATTTCGAGGATAATGGAATAAGCACTCATGTGCTTTTTTTACATCTAGACCCCGTGTGTATGCAGTTTTGTAAATGTTGTCATCCGTTCCCACCCGTACACATGGCCTACTCTTCCGAAAAAAAATTTTTCTTCCCCCCCTTTTTTG
>CM054134.1:41494325-41564325 GCA_028751875.1 Rapana venosa
CGTGCGTGTGCGTGCGTAGTGCGCGCGCATGGATTTGAAATCTGTTGCTCATTATGTTTAAAGAGAGTTGCATGCCTGTAAATGATTGAGTGCAAGCGCTTCGATTTGTTTGTTTTTTGCAAGATTCAGCGCTATATAAATTCCATATATTATTATTATTATTAATATGAAACAGGAGGGGAAAATCTTCGGTTTGAAATAAATGTCTTCAGGCTGGATTTAAAAGTGTCATAACTAGGCTTCTGGCGAAGAGAGAGAGGGAGCTCATTCCAGGTCGATGGACCCGAAATAGCGAAAGAGCGGCGGGCAATGGTGGATTGGTTGAATCTATGTATTCGTAGGCGCAAGGTATCTGCAGCAGAGTGGAGGGAACGTGAAGAAGTGTACAGGTTAAGACATTCACAGAGGTAGGAGGGTGCGGTATTGTGGAGACAGTTGTAACAGAGGGTACTGATCTTATAATCTACTCTCTGTGGCACAGGCAGCCAGTGGAGAGATCGCAAGAGAGGGGTAATGTGCTCAGATTTTTTCTTTGTGAGAACTAGTCGAGCTGCGGAGTTTCGTATACATTGAAGGGAGTTGGTAGATGATGCTGGAAGACCTCACAAAAGAGAATTGTAATAGTCCAGACGTGACAAAATGAGAGAAGTGACAAGTTTGAATGTTGCATCGGTGGACAGGTACTTTCGAATGGCACTAATACACCGTACTTGATAGTAGCATGACTGGCAGGTCTGGGTGATGAATTTTTGCATAGAGAGTGTTTTGTCGATAACAACACCTAGATACTTCACAGCAGTGGATAGAGGGACTGATGTATTGCCGAGTTCTATTGAAGTTGTTGTAATGGAAGAGAGTTTGTGTTTGGTCCCTACGAGCATGGCTTCGGTTTTATTTGCATTTAGCTGTAATTTGTTCTGTGTCATCCATATTCATACCGAGATTCAACCAATCCACTGTTGGCCGTCCCTCTTTCTCTGTTTCTGGTCCAGTGATTTGGAATGACATCCCTCTCTCCCTTCTCCAAAAGCCTACTTATGTCACTTTTAAATCCAGCCTCAAGACATATTTATTCCAAATCTGATTGTCCCCCTCTTGTTTCATCTCAAATCTATCCCTGCCTAAAACAGCCCAAATCCCATCACCCTGCCAAAGTGTATAATGTGTGTGTGTGTGTGTGTGTGTGTGTGTGTGTGTGTGTGTGTTTGTGTGTGTTTGTGTGTGTGCACGTGTATGTACATTTGAATTTGTTAACTCTGTTAATTGTTATTGGTTGTATGTATGGGTGTGTTAAATGCAAGCCCTTTGATTTCTTTTTGCATGATATAGCGCTATATAAATTCCATTTATTATTATTATTACTAGATAAACAATGTAGTAAAACATTTCAGTTTATGAAGCCATTGTTAGATGAGTAAATTTATTTGCATTTGAATAACAATTCTTCAACTTTAAATATGAAATGAACAGTTTCAGGTTACGTTCCATTTACGAGTGTTAAGTCAACAAGAAGCCAGGAAAATAAAATGCAGTATTCCTCTAATAAAGTACTGAAAGAAAGAAAAATCCGTGTGTATGTATGTATGTATGTATGTATGTATGTATGTATGTATGTATGTATGTATGTATGTGTGTGTGTGTGTGTGTGTGTTTGCGTGCGTGCGTCACCCCCCCCCCCCCCCCCGCGCGTGCGTGTGTGTATGTGAATGCACGCAGTGTGTATTTATAAGCGTGCGCACATGAGTGTGTGTGTGGGGGCTGAACGATTGCGTGTGCGTGAGCGCTTGTGTGTATGTGAGCGCATGCGCGTGTGTGCATGTGTGTGTGTGTGTGTGTGTGCATGTGTGTGTGTGCTAAATGACATATTTGCCTGTTTCCAAACATGCCTGGTTTCCTTCTAACAATACTGTGTCTACATGTACAACATATTCTAGCACTGACATTCTTTCATCATTTTTACAGTGTAACTTCACACACACACACACACACACACACACACACACACACACACACACACACACACACACACAACACACACACACACAACACACACACACAAAACACACACACATCACACGCACACTCACACAGCGCGTGCGCACGAAATATACAACGAGGTGTGAGTACAGGCACGGATGTGCACAAGCACAGGTAAAACACACACACACACGTGCCTACTCGCGTGCCGCCTGTGTACAAACGCACAGGGGCACCTATACAAACGTGCATCCTCACACCGCGTGTTTGTGCAGAAAAGTGTACACTGATATACACTAAGGAGTGCAATGTATGCACGCACTTGCGAACACACATACAGTGACTAACAGGGAGAGCAACAACAATAAAAACCCCAATGAAAAACAAACATGTGACAACAGTGTAGCTGCACTCGCACACACGAACACGTGCAACCGCCCCCCCCCCTCCTTCCACACACATACTTCGCACATACACAGGCGTGCGCGCGTGTCAGACACAAACCTACGAGCATACACATGTTCAGGCATGCCACCTACAAGAACAGACCCGCATTTATAAAACACACACATACAAACCCAGCTTGTGTTCACCCGCTAGTGCATTTTACATTATAAAAAAAAGAGACTTGGAATCCAACATCTCGGTTGAGATAGTGTAGTGGTGGACTGGGGAAAAATTGAAAGAATAAACATGCAAAAAAGACAAATTGTCTAATTAAAAATAACAACGAATGAACATACGCAAAATGAAAAAAACGTAGAAAAAGTAGGCACCAAGAAATGTTTAGATCAATTTAAATGTTCTTTGTTCTGTGTTCACATTTGGTTTTAAAATGTATTTGCCAGGTTCAGTAACATCGCTATTTGCTTTTGCACACACACACACACACACACACACACACACACACACACAGAGTGAGAGAGGACCTTCTTTTCATTCTCCCACACCCTTAGTATTGTTGCTTTTTAAGGCTGCTGATACCTTTCCTCATGATCTGTATGGTTGACTTGCTTTTCATGTAACAGTGTCTATTAGGTTATAGCAAATTTGTAAATCTTATACAAAAGGAAACTCAACATGCTTTGAGAATATCTATGCACTGAATCAGTGTTGGTGAGTGAGAACTTCCAATGATAACCCTGAACCAGTTGCATCATTGAAAACAAAGTTGGCCACGTTGAGTTCTTCCTCAATCACCAACAGTCACTCTATTGTTTCCTTCAGAATCTGAAATAGCTTTCAATACCTACCCCTAAAAAATTTGTTGGGTTCTTTTTTCTGCAAAATATTATTACTCAGTTTAAGCTTTAAAAAGTTCACACAACAGTTATTTTGTTAAATAATTTAAAAGCACATCACGTGTTTCTGTGGGGTATTAAGAAATACACCTATCAGAGATAGACAGAACATGGTTACTGGAATTGGGTGTCACTATATCCACAAAAGAGCCTTGTCAAGATCTGTCAACTGTCATGTTTCTGTTAATATCATTTGTTTGCCAGCCTCAAAGTCAGCTGGAGCATAAAACCTTGAAAGCTTAGGTGGTGTGATTACACAGTTTATAAAATGGAGAACTTAACTGTTTCTCTGGCCACTGATTGCAAGACTGAACCAGAGACTGGTTTTACCTATTAACTATTTGCATTAGTTGTGAAGCTCTTCTGTTTCAGTGTTACTGGATAACGTCTAATGGAATTTCTGATTCAACCAATTTTTAAACTCTTCTTTTGGGCATTCAGTTTTGAGGCTATAGACAATGACTGAATCATCCCCAAATCCAAAGCAAGCAAATGAGCAAACAAGTAGCAAGCAAACGAAGACCATAGATGTGATCTGGGTTTTTTGCATGGACTCCCTATGACATAACACCACTACAGTCCCCTCCCACTTGCTGTGGGTCACCAACTTCCCCACCCACCCCAAACTAGAAACTGCACAAGGGAAGTATTGCAGCCTAACTGCAGACAATAACATAGCATTTCCATATTTGCGCCAGGAATGAACTCTGGATGTTCCCTTTGTCTTGTGAAATTGACTTCGAATTTATGTCGTTGGCCTGGTGAAAGCACAAACAAGCTGAAGGAAAATATGTGCATCAGAATCCATACTATACATTATGATTAAGTGGAAGACCTTGGCACCAGAGCACATTCAAAACTCCTAGATCTCTTCAACAGCAGCTGGAGGTCATGGCATGTTCCACAAAGTTGGCAAGAGGCTGACATGGTACCCATCCAAAAGACGGGAAAGGACCGAGCAAAATCTGACAGCTACCATTCTGTCAGCCTAACTAGTTGTGTTGGTAAGCTCATGGAGTGAATTATCAATACCTGCTTAGTGTGGCACCTGGAGAAGAACATCAGCACTCCAGAGCAGGCAGGCTTCTAGACAACATTGCTTTGCAGAGGACCTAGTGACTTATATAGCCCAGAAGGTTGAGGATGGTTTCTAGGACAAAGATCACACGCTGGCAGTGTGGGTAGATATGGAGAAGGCCTATGATAAGGTCTGGAAAGATGGGCTCTGCCTGAAACTCTAGAACAGTGCTGTGACTGGTTGT
Source organism: Rapana venosa (assembly GCA_028751875.1). Lineage (NCBI taxonomy): Eukaryota > Metazoa > Mollusca > Gastropoda > Neogastropoda > Muricidae > Rapana > Rapana venosa. The sequence goes on from CM054134.1 coordinate 41,498,866, forward strand.
GTGTACCAGTAGGTCTCCCAATACCTTACCAATAGGAAGACTTGAGCCCACTTCAATGGAGCATACAGCCGAAAGAAAATTCTGAGATGTGTTCCAGAGGAAGATACCAATACAAGAACAAACTCTTGAATATACCAAAAGCATGAGAAATTCATGTGGGTTAACAGCATCTTCTGTCTTGAGCCCTACCATATTCTTGGTTTTCATAGACGACATTGTCAGAGATAGTCATAGATTGGCAAGAAAAGTTCATGGAGCCTTATACGCTGACGACCTTGTCCTGTGGCGCTCAGAGGAATATCTTACAACTGCCAACTACAGCAAGTGCTGAGCTGTTTTGAAGCCGGGACAAAACTCTAGCTTGTGAAAATCAATACAAAAAATTCCAAGTACACTTTTTCAGTATCTGCCCTGCGTATAAATGAGCAGTCCTTGCTTGCTGAGAAAAACCTCACCTACCTTGGGATGAAACGACTGACATGGAAGCGACAGACCACAAATACAGAAGCCAATGCCAAGGTACGGTTTGCCCCCATGAAAAAGTTGGAAGGAACCACCTGGGGTGCAGATGCCACAACTCTCAAAAGGCTCCTCAGTTGAAGAATTAGACCAGTAACTGAACATGGCATGGCAGCATGAGGCACTACTGCCAAATCCATCTTTGATTGAGTTAGCAAGGTTGAGAATCAAGTAACCAGCATCATCTCAGGGGCCATGAAATTAACACCAATATAAGACCTTGAGACCATCACAGGACTCCAGTCTCTTAAAGATCATCGAAACACTAAGATTCTCACTCAGAATTGCTGCCTTGATGCAATTGTGAGCGCCTTGGATTATGTACTGGAAGGTTGCAGGTTTGAATCTATTTAGACGCATCTATAGAGAGTTTTTGGACTGGTTGGATCCTACCCAAAGCGAGTTTGCTATGGGCTTATTGGAACTACCGAGACCACACAGTCGAGGATGCAATTTTGAGAGTCTGCTCAAATTACCTGACTAACACTGCAGGTGTCTGTATCTCTCAGGCCCAGTTGACACTGGGACATACCATGATAGTAAGCATAGAGTGCAGCCCTGTCATGTAATCTCAAAGTGTAGGACTTCCAAAACAGCATCATTACATCATCTTCATTGTCATTTTTCATCATGCAGTACAAACTAATTATCTCAGATTCCATGGTCCTGGTTGCTCTATTCTCATGGTGACTTCAATTTTGGTTACCCTGTACACTTTCGTGCCTGTGATGAATTTGTGTCAAAGCCTCTGGGGTTGGAAGTTCTCAGGAGAAGGTTGTTGGAGGGACATTATTGTGGTCGCCACCCTGGGTGGGCATCTCACTCAGTCTGGTTGCGCAATTGAGCTATTACTGTTGTCAGTAGGGGGATTAGTAGGTGGTGTCCTTTGCATCAGAATAAGCACCACTGAACACCACCAAAATGACCCAGTAGCATTGCAGGGCCCCTCTAGCTGGTGGTGTTATGGTGACCTGACAGCGATGGCCTCCCTGTGGACGTCTGACCCTGAGGATGCGACATAATGAATCTGGGTATAACTGGGGCAAAAACATTGGAATAAGAATTGTTGGAATTGTCACAGAAGATGAGGCAGCAAAAACAAAAACAAAACAAACATTTTCATCTGGACTGCACAATTCAATAGGATTAAAACAACCACATAAAAAGAAGACTGTCCCAATGACAAAAGGGATGACTTAAAAGAGGCAGCTTCATTTACCAGAGCAAGATGCTTAAATGATGACATCAGGAAATCTGTGACAATGACCTTAAAGATATCTCTCAGTATCTAGCTGTCCTAGCCTGGAGTGAGGGGGCTCTTTCCCTCATTTACTACAAAATCCATGGTGTAGGACTAAAAGACTCTCTGACTGGCCCCGAAAACAAGTCCTACAACCTTGAACACCTCCATACCCACTACCCAAAGACTTATGGACCTATGTATACACTGATGGCTCTGATGAGGATGCAGCGCATAAATGGAGGGGCAGGGATCTACGTCCAGTATCCTGAAGGCAGAGAAGATAGAGTTAGTCTCACAACCGGCATGTACTCTGCAAACTACAAAGCGGAGGCAGAGGCCATAAAAAGAGCAGCAACTCATATCATAGCCAGCTGATATACTTCCAACAGAGTAGTCTCCTTGACCGACTCCCTGTTGGTCTTACACGCACTTATGGTCCAACAGAAATACTGACGTAAACAACCTATCCTCCACTCTTGACTTCCTCTGTGAGAGTCACACAGTAGTCCTGGAGTGGATCCCCTCCCGTTGCAAAGTGCTTGGTAATAGACTGCTGACTCCCTGGCAAAAGAAGGCACAAGGCAAGAGTAGGTGGACAAGTCTGCTAATGTTTGTGAAGCCAAGACCATCATTTTGGCCAAGCAGCACAAGAGGATACAACAGTATCGACACTACAACAGGCCAGACTCCTATTATCTGCTGGCACAATGGGAACAGTTCTGTACATTTAGACTCCAGCTAGGTCAAAACCACCTAAATTACCAAATGTACACGAAACTCCACATATGCCACACAGGGCATGCAACACCAGCTGCCAAATAACAGAATATGTGCTGTACTTCTGCCCGCTATATGAGGCACTCTGAAAGAAGATCTGGCATGACCCTAACCCACTGGCCAAGAATCTCTACGGAAACTTGAGGACCTGCAGCATACAGCTTCCTTCATCACAGGGACTGGACAATCCATCTGATGAACACTAAAAGAAAACAACAACACCACATCCCCCCAAAAAAACCAACAACATAGGGAGCCACTTTGAAGTTTGAAACCATGAAACTGTCACTTTGTTGCTGGATGCAGCTGACATGTACCCCAACCTTGCATTTTGATCAACGATATTTCATGTTTCTTGCCAAATCTCTGCCTCTCAAATATCTTGGCCACCTTTGCAAATTGTAGCCCACATACAGCAGGCAAATCCAGCATAACACAGTTAAGGAACCAGGGCCCAGTGATAAGATTAATGCGCCCCTTCCTTTTAGGAAGTCCAAGTGCACTCATTTCCTGCTATGATTAGCGCCAGCTGGGCTGGAATGGAATGGAATGGAAGGACAGCAGCTGAGAGTGGCTGAAAGAGGGGGAAACTGACAGCTGTGCACATGGCTGTATGTGATCTCTTCTTGAACTTGCTCTTTGATAGATGCAGTCTCTTTGATGGCCAGCAATGACATAGGCCTTGTGAACCAGATAAACCCTGACAACTCGCTGTGGTTGAGAGTGAGAATGTCTATAGAGCAGCACCTTGCCATCGTCACAGGTCCTGTCCAGGACTTGCTTACATGCTAATCTGTACACTTGCTTACATGCTAATCTGTGTAATCAACTGAAAACAGTACCCATGCAATTCGTAAATTTTGTCATCCGTTCCCAACAGCACACAATGGTATACTCTTCCAAAAAGTGGAACAGGTTTTAATGTCTGTGCAAGATGTTCTGCGTTCGTTCTCACATGGGACCTTGGTTTACAGTCTCATCAAAAGGACTTCATAGATGAGTGGAGTCGGCACTGATGTTACCTCCAGGAGAAAATACCCCCTTGAACGGGAATCGAACCTGAGTCAGCAGATCATTAACCTGGGCCAGCATATCATGAGCGTGTGTGCACTTTGCATTTAAACTCAAATATATGCGCATAAATTTGCTGACTATACCAGTGGCAAATTAACTGTCCAATGTGTTGTTTGTTGATTTACAGAAGGCACATCATTTTCCAAATGAAACTGATGTGACTGGATTTTTTCCTGTGTAAGGAGGCAGATCACTTTCCTGTTAAACTGAAGATCCTAGTCATTGAGACAGAAAACACAGCACAGTTATGATTGTTAAGTCCTCTTGTCATGATTGACAGCATGGTTATGACATCCACCATGCCATCAACAGACATTCTGCACCACACATATCCTGAAAAGACTTCTCAGAGCTGGAACAGCTCTTTAAACAGGGATAACTATTCTTCTGTGACACTGAAGCCAACATTCTTTCCCTGTGACAATCCCAGAAACCTTGTCAGTGCCTTTGTGGCGGAACGTATAGATCTGGTTGTCTTTGGCGGGATTTTGCCTGTTCTCGTGGTATGTGGCGTCATCACTAACGTCATCAACATGGCAGTCTTTGCACGGCAGGGGCTGTCAGACCGAATTCCTCTGTGCTTGTTCAGGTGAGTTGAGCCAGGTAGATAGCATGAAATAGGGGCATAAAGCACTGATCAGCTTTTGCACTGCTAGACTCCCTACCCTCTGTTTGTCTGTCTCTGGTTTTTTAAATCATCATTATTATTATCGCTATTATAATTTATATTATTTCATTTCGAGAATAATGAAATAAACACTCATGGTGTTTTTTTTGCAAGCAGTCCCTTATCCATGCCGTTTTTAAAAAATTTGTTATCTCTTCCCACTAGCACAGAAAAAAAGGCGGGCCATGTTTTAATGTGTGCGCAAGATGTGTGTGTGTGTGTGTGTGTGTGTGTTGTCCGCCCTTCCTTGTTTCTGTCAATATCTTCACACCATTGTTTGATCCAGCTTTCCTTTGTGGCCCTATTTCCTGAGCAGTCATCTTGTTTATAGTACAGCATTTCTCATTTACTTTCTAGTTTTCCTGGGCAGCTTTAAGCTTCTTCTTGTGTGAAATACTATTAACATTGCTTGTGATCCAGGGCTTGTGTTTCTATTGGCTTTTCCTAGAGACCCCTGTTGTATCAGTCATTGCTTGTGCAAAACTGTTTAAGAGAACTTAAGATCTTCAACTAACAGTAGTAATGGGGGGAAAAATCCATAGTCCATGGCTGCTTGAGATCATTAATTTTGGTAATGTCGAACTATGACACTTTTCTAAGGCCAAATTTATGGAGTTTAAAAGGTTTTTTTTTCTTTTCCTCTTGACTGTTTTCAAAAGTACTTTAAAAAATTCACTCTGATAAAGTCACGATAGTACGACATCAGTTCTCGGAAACGTATTTATTTTAAGGCCGTTGATGCCACATCCTTACCAGTTCTTCACTAAAATGCAGACTTTTGGGCTGTGACACTGGCTATTTGGAGAGTGTCTTGTTCATTGTCAGTCTGGTTGCTGTGCGTTACAAAAAGACCAGAGTCATTGTAACTGACGAATGTTAACATTGCAGTCCTTTGTGTTACAAAAAGACCAGAGTCATTGTAACTGACGAATGTTAACATTGCAGTCCTTTGTCCTTGGTGCTCTTGTTGTAGCAGGTGTAACATATTGTTGCTTTAAGTTATATCCCCTGTTGATTTCATTATATATGCATACGATTGTGATTAGTCTACGTTCTGGTTTTGGTTGATGATGGCTACTCAACACAGCCTAGATTAAACGTGTGGTTAACTATTATTGTTGGTCTTCTTCGTTGTTGTATGGACAGAATTCAACAACAGGGGCTGCAGAAACTCCTCTGGTCTCCTTGGTCATCCACACCAGTCTTGACATTCCAGTCATCCCCAATGGACAATAGCGTTATTGTCAGACTTGCTGATGACTGGAGTTGGGTGTATATTCTTCAATCAGCACAGTTATTAGTGGGAGGATATATCTGTGATGATATTATTTCAAAAGGGGGTAGGGTAAAGTAGTGGTCAGAACAGTGAACTTGACATGTGATGGTAACCAAGCGACTGGATTAGAGTTTATCCATGCAGTGGGATTTTTCCTTAGGAGAAAACATAGGTACTGATCTTACTCCCCTGAAAGTTCTTTAGATAAAACTTTAAACAAGCTCCCATGTGCAAATACTCAAAGAATATACATACACACGTTTAAACCCCTTTCAAAAAACGAAGAGACAAGCTGTACTGGAGGTATGAATGATGTGAACATACTCAGCATGCATCCTGCTACCTGGAGTTGTGTAGGGTCTACCGGCTTCAACTTGCCCAAGATACACTGCCTAAAATAGTCAGTGTAGTGCCCCAATGACTTCTGAAACTTTTTATTTTAGCTGCCTCATCTTCTGTGACGTTCCCGTTCCGCTGTTCCCACGCCGCTCATCTCAATCTCCTCGCCACAACCATATCCAGATTCGTTGAAGTCCACAGGGAGCCCGTCAATATCAGGCCTCCGTGGGGTCACCAGCCAGAGAGGCTCTGCACTGCTGCTGAGTCACTTTGGTGGCGTTCAGTGGTGCCTGTTCTGAGCTAGCATACACAGGACACCACATAACAAGCACCCTACTAACGACAGTATTAGCTCGGTCGTGGAGCCAGACTGAGTGAGTTGCCTACCCGGAGGTGACCACCACAACATCCCTCCAACGATCGTCCCCGAAGAACCCCCAACCCCAAAGGCTTTGACACAAACTCACCACAGGCACAGAAGTATATGGGCAAACCGAATCTGAGGTCACCATGAGACTAGAGCAACTGGGGCCACCGAATCAGAGGCAGGGTTTTTATTTTATTTTAAATTGTATGCTGATTAGTGATAACGAGAATGATGTAATGATGCGTCTATGGAAGGGCAAATGCTTTGAGACTACTCGACAGAGTTGTACTCTGGGCTTACTTTCTTCACATATCCCGACGTCAACCAGGACCGAGAGATACAGACACCTGCAGTGTTGGTCAGGTAATTTGAGCAACACTCTCAAACTCGCATCCGTAAAGTGGTTGAAGCTCAACTGTGTGGTCCCATTCTTTCCAAGAAGCCCACAGCACACTCACTCTAGGTAGGAGCCGACCAGAGTCCGAAAAATCCCTATGGCTCTTATGGGATTTGAACCCACGACCTTACAGTCCGTAACCCAGGGCTCTAACCACTGCGCCATGGTGGCTTGTGACTTCTGAAAGAGTTAAGGAAAAAGTCAAGCGAAGTCAAATCAAGAAGTTAAGTGGTTCGGCCTGTATGTGACGGTCATGGTTTTGCTTGAACCAGAGCAGCATGTCACCACAGTTTCTATGATGTTCTAGTTGAAGAAAACCTCACTTCATGTTTGTGGTGGTTATTTTTTTTCCGCCTCTGCTTCTGCATTGCTAGTTCAGTTGACTTTGCAGAAGCTGAGAATACCCCATGGGTCAAATCTTAAAGCTTTGCAGCCTATCTGGGTGTTATTATTGTGACATGCGTTCCATGAAATCACTATAGTTTCTCCCAGTAGAATCCTGGAGGAGGTCAGTGGATGGTGTGGTCATTGATACTCTAGACTATGACTAACCCAGTATGGTTTTTGTATCTTTAAAAAAAAAACCCTCAACAACTACAGCATACCTGAGGCAGATAATTGTGGGCTGCATGGTTACCTATGGCAGAGGAACATTCCACCTTGCCCTGGGCAGGAGATATGGTTACCTCAAAGACACAGTTGGAGTTTGTCACAAAGGGCTGAGTGAGCGTGAATTCTCCATTCCATCCAGTGCAAAGGGAGGAAGGTACAAGCCCACCCAGAGCCTGAGCAAGTCATAGTGATACGCCTTATAGCTGATTGTACTTTTGAATGCCATACCCTACCTGACAAACCACTTCGCTATGGCAGTCTGTTTTGTAACCCTTTTCTCCCTGTATTGTCATTATGTGCATTTTAGTTCCGAAAGGTATTTGTTCATAGTATATTATATTTCAAAGGCTTGAAGCATGTTTGTCCTACAACATTCCTGAATGCTAGCGCATCTGCTAAAAAGTAAATCGTTCAGAAACATGCGCACATTTATGGGCAAGTCTCTTGATCCAAAGACCTTGCTAAGACAGTCCTACATGGCACAGAGCAAGCACGGGTAATGATAGGAAGACAGAGGCGATGTGAGGACAACATCTCACATTGCACAGGCGTGAGACTGGATGAAGCACTGCGAGAGGCGGAAGACAAAGAATGATGGAGAGTGCTGGTTGTCGAATCGTCCTATGGTCGAGAGGGCTACAGGATATGTAATGTAATAAAGACACGCACACATGTACAGCCCTCCCCCTTCCCACCCTTATATACTGTGACATGGTCCTTGTCGAACAAATTCGTCTTTGAAAACACCCACATGGATATAGAATGCTCTTTGAAATGTCTAGAATTGGTTCTTACATCTCAATGAATAATATTCTGACAAGAGGATAAGCTGACTTATAAATCAAATTTGATTTCTTTGATCTCACTTAAATATCTCCAAATGATCCAGTCTCCATTCAGAGGTTTCACAACAAAACATAATATCCAGCTTCAAGAGAATGATTTCAACAAACACGGTAGATCTGTCATCAAAGGCTTGTGTTTACACTCTCTGATCATGAGTTAGATCTGTGAAGATGTCCTCATCCACAGTCTTCAGTCCTCATCCTCTCTTATCTATCTGCTGCAACAACAGGTTCTTTGATACAGATTTGGTGACTTCCCATAGCCACTGGCAAAGACTGGAAGGTATGAAATCATTCAAAAATTCAGACAGAAAAATTAATATGAAGTTAGACCTAGGGCAATGACGTGTTTTCTTAACAGACTTGATATTACATCATAAGTACATGCCTCATCGCCAAGAACGTCACATGCTTAATTAATGAGCACAAACATTTTTTTCCAGATAAACATTGCCATCTCCATGATATAACATGGGAGTCTGTCCATGATACATTAACATACAAATTTGCAAGTATGCGCCTTCAACACTCATCTGCATCTAGATATATGCACTCATAGTTTAACAATTAACTGTAGAAATGTTCACTGTATGCCTTCTATATCTATGACTTCATCTTGGTTCTGTCTTTGGATTAGTGTCCTTATCCCCATAACACTGTTTTTATTTTGTTGTCATGGTGTCAGTCTGGCAGTGTCAGACACGGGCTTCCTGCTGTTCCTGATGGCTGGCAAGTCCTACGTTCTCCTCGGTCTGCTGGATCCAGTGGCAGGCAGTTACTGGCAGCAGGCTCATAACGGACCTGTGCTGGGCAATTACCTGGCCTTCCTGGCCATCTCCAACACCATCACAGCTGTCATCTCCATGGAGAGATGTCTCTGCATCCTCAGCCCCCTGAAGGCTGCCAAGTTCTTCAAAACAAAGTATGTGCGTTTGTGAGAGATCTTCAACTTTTATATGCCTGTCTGTTTATTTGTTACTGCTCATAAAATTGACTCCTGGCTGAATGCTTATGTAACTGTTCATTTTGGGGGGGGGGGGGGGTTGTCTCATCATCATTATGTATGTAACTGTTGCTATGCTCCTTTCAGTAAGAGCATAGCAAATATGAAAACCATAATGTTCGAAATGGCTGGTTTGTAATGTTCACAAATTTGCGGGGTATGAAAAATCATCCTGTGTTGTATTAATTTTTGGTCTTGCATCTCATAAACAGTAATTCCTAATCCAACAAAAACGTCTGAGGTTTTAGGATACCGTTTGGTTTGGTGTTGGATTGTGAGTAGATGTGTTTATGTGTTTCTCTATATACCTAAGTCTGCCGCCTTAATTTGGTCTGTTGGTGGTAATGTTACGTGTTTGTGTGTAACTGCCTTTCTCTCACTTTTGACCTGGCTCTGAAGTGTCACCAGAATCTAATAAATCATAACAGCTATGGACAGATGCTGTGCATTAAGGCCTAAAGATTCATTTGGGAAAGTCACTGGAGGGACTTTGTGATGGTGACCACTCCTGACAAGCATCTCACTCAGTCTGGTTCAGTGACTAGGCTAATATTGCTGTCGGTATGGAGCTAAGCAGGTAGTGTCTTGTGTATGCTAGGTCAGAACAGGCACCACTGAACACCACCCAGGTGTCACAACAGCAATGCAAGGCCCTTCTATCTGGTGACCTCAATGCAGCTTAACTTTAATAAGTTTCCTCTGAACTTGGGGCACTGAAGATCCGTCACGTCGAACGTGGGTGTGGCTGCGGCGGTGATATTGGAATGAGTGGCATGGAAACAGCAGTACAGGTAGGTCACAGAAAGGAAGGCAGCAAGTAGAAGATAATTACTGTATTTTGCTCTGTTGCCAGTTCTTGCTTTACAGATATTAACGTTGTGTTTTTGTGTGTTCTCAAACATTGTTCCAATGCTTCGTGACGTTGCTCTGTGTTTTGGAATACAGTCTATATAACTCTGGAGGCTATTCCACTTTTCTGAGAAGTTGCGTTATTCGTTGTCTTTTGCGCTTCTCCGGTTTGGTGTTCATGGAGCAATTTTATCCTTTATTTCATAACTACTCCCACAGTAACTATTTTAGTGACTTTTTCAGTGGCTGTGCTTGCACTGTCCATAAGAACATGAACAATGGTCTGACAAAATGCTGGCTGGCTGGCTGTCTACGAATGGGCTGGCGGTCAAACTGGTTCAAAATCAGTGCTTTTGTCACCATTATCAGAGTCCTACCTACCATAATATGAGAATGGTTTCTGACAATGGAGACTGAATTGATAAACTGGAAATCTTTTTTGACAGCCAGGTTTAAATACATTTCGACAGTCTTCATACTGTTCTTATTTTGAGTGTGTGTGTGTGTGTGTGTGTGTGTGTGTGTGTGTGTGTGTGTGTGTGTGTGTGTGTGTGTGTGTGTGTGTTCTTCAGTTTAACGTCTATTCACATTTAGTGATTTTAGACGGGAAGAAGTAATATAAACAAGAGAATGCAAACAATAACAAAAAGTGTCAATTAACAGTACTTAAAAACTAACTTTAACATACTACAAAAACTGAATTATCGGACTTCTTATCAATCCTAACACAATGTTCAACAGTAACGATGGTTCAGACAAAATCTGATCCAGTGATAAACCTGGTATAGCAGGTAAAAAGGCTTTTAAATGTCCACAATCAAAAATAACATGACTATTGGTAATCTTCTCCCCACAAATACAGTTTACATCTTTCACGTACTTTGTCCTGAAAGCATTTAGTTTAAATCTGTACATAAGGGATAACATATTTCTACGATTATGCCAACCACAGACTTTGTTAGAAATTAAAGTATTTCGAAAATCTATCACATTGCTTGTACAGCCATTATAGAGACAATAGCCAGAATCATATATTTTCTTTCTGAAGTGCTTCCAGCAAGCGTTTTGTAGCAAACTGTATCCCTCATGCAGAGATAAGGCAACGTTTATTTCACAAGAACTATTTTTATTTCTCGCGCCATATTTTGCAAGACTGTCAACTTTTTCATTAAAAAAGATACCAGTGTGTGAGGGAACCCAACAGAAAGTAACAGTACTACCTCTTAAAATCAAAAAGTGTACCAGATGCCTGATTTCAATGATTAGGTCTTTTCTTACTTTAAAAGTAGAATTTCTTAAAGCATGTAAAACCGATTTAGAATCAACACACAAAAGTATGTTGAATATGTCTTTAGGGAAGTCAAGTACATAGTTAAGTGCCAACACTATAGCAGTTAGCTCAGCTGTAAATATAGATTTATTTTTTCCCAGGTAGACAGCTCGTTCTACTTTTAATGATGGAATAATGAAAGCTGCACCAGCCTCATTAGTATTTAAAACGGACCCATCAGTGTAGATTTTGAGATGATCAGGATAAGTAGTTTGGATATGTTCTTTTACTAGCGATGTAAGAATGTTAACATTTTCAGCTTTTCTTACAGAAGAATAATTGATGTCAAAATGAGCTTTAAAAAGTTCCCAAGGTGGGTAGGGAGCTGACTGTACTGATTTTGTTAATTTATTTGGTTTAAGTTCTGAATGTTTAAAAAGGGGAGAAGTGTAAGTATTAATTGTAGTAAGCGAGCTGATAGTTCTTGCTCTTTTCGGAAAGTGAATGTCAGACTTTATCTGGACTTCATTTTCAACGTTGCTGTCATTTGTTGTACTTCTTAAGACATATTTTGCCACAGCAAGCTGTCGATATTCATTTAAAGGAAGAACTCCTACTTCCTTATATGTACCTATAGATGAGGCATGAGCTGGTACACCTAAAGCAAGTCGAAATGCTTTACAATCAAGACTCTGGATTTTTTGAAGCAAATAATTTGGAGCACTGAAAAATACTTCTTGTCCATAAGACAGTCTTGATCGCACAAGGGACAAGGACAGATGCTTTAATACGGTAATATCTTGTTCCCATGGCTGTTTACTAGTAACTTTTAAGAAGTTAAGAACTTTCTTAGCTTTAGTTGTCATATATTCAATATGTTGATTCGACGTTAACTTAGAAGTAAGGAATACTCCTAAGAATTTCACTGCTTGTTTGTATTCTAGAGCTTCTCCATTTATTCGAAAATTAGGTAGAACTTGTGGGTCAACACCGTTATTAAAAAGGACAAGGTTGGTTTTTTCAGGGGAAAGTGAAAGACCATTCTCAAAAAGATAACCACTAAGTTTTTCAAGTTCTTTTTGATATACTTTTTGATAAAAATTTAACTGTCTTTTGGGTGTTTTCTTTTTCATAGTAACATCCATCCACATACATATATCGTCAGCATATTGTACAATAACAACATTGCTTGATAAAAATCTAGGAAGGTCAAATAGTAAAATGTTGAATAGATAAGGTGATATTACTGAACCTTGCGGGATACCCATGTCTGGTGACCTTGAGGTAGAATAATAATTCCCAACTTTAGCTTGAATGATTCTTTCTGACAGAAAGCTTTTAATATAGAAGTAAATATTGCCAGAAAGGCCAATAGATTTCAGTTTATAAAGCAATCTCTCATGCCACACATGATCATATGCTTTATGTACGTCAAAAAATGTGGCAAGTACATTCTTCCTTCGAGCAAACTGGTATTTAACTTGAGTGGTTAATTTAACTAAATGATCAACTGTAGATCTACCCTTACGAAAACCTGCCTGATTTACGGGTATAATTTTATTTTTATCACAAAAATATGTCAGTCTGTTTAAGATTATTTTTTCCATCACCTTCCCTGTATGTGAAGTTAATGCTATTGGTCTATAGTTATTCTTATCGCTTATGGTCTTTCCTTGCTTTGATACCGGTATCAAAACGAATGTTTCCACAATCGAGGTAAGACTCCATGAATCCAGCAGTGTTGAAAGAGATCTAATAATAGAAGTAACCAATTAATAGGGAGATGCCTTAGTAGTTCATTAGATATTGAATCTCTACCTACTGATGTTTTTTTAGTAGGAAGAGAGAAGATTACATCTCTTACTTCTTGCAACGTAATGGGGGCATTCACATAGTGTGTATTATCGCATTCTGGATCTAAATATTCGTCTTTCTGTACCTCAGTTTCTCTAAACGTTTTAGATTCATCTGAAAGGTTTTGAGTGCTCATAGAATCAGAAAACATATTTACGAAAATTTCAGCTTTTTCTGAATCAGAAAGAACTTCTTTTTCCTGTATTTTGATCGGACAATTCTGTAAACAAACCCCATTTTTCATATCATTGAATTTTTTCCACACTTTTTTTTAGATCTGTATAGTGTGTGTGTATGTGTGTGTGTGCGTGTGTGTGTGTTTTGTGTGTGTGTGTGTGTGTGTGTGTGTGTGTGTGTGTGTGTTTTAAAACGTATTACCCCCCAAAAGTCTTTGAGAATATATTCGTACTTCTTTAATGAGCACCGACAATTTTTCATAGTGTATTGGGATGACGAATACTCATCTTTTGTACAAAAGATTGGAACAAAAGAACCAAGTTTAATATTGCTTCATGGGAAGCAACGTTACTGTAAAATGTTAGGCTCTCTCCCTAAAAGGATTGAGCTGAAGAATCAAAATGATCGGAATCTTGTTTCTGAACAATGAGCGGAAGTGGGAAAATCTAAGAATGTATTTATGAGAGCTGACCGAATCATCTATGATTATAGCTCGTGTTTATTTGTGGACATTGCCTGGATCTGCTTAAACCACGGCTTAATGACGGTTGTATTCGGTGATAAGACACTCTGTCTAAGCTGTGACTACTATGGAGTACTTGTGAACTTACCCACCATTTGTATTTAATCAAAAACGCCGTGGTTTGTCTTTTATTACTGTCAATGATTTGCTTGAGATTTCAGAGTTGTACAGAAGCTAGATTACTCCTGATAAAAGTTTCCTCTTTTAAAAAAGTTCTTGATAAAAATTTCGAATATCTCTCTTGTGCATTAGCCTTGAATGTTAATGGTCAGATAAAGACATCAAACTTTTCCAAACAATAGTTAAACTAATGCCAAATGACTGCAGTGAAACCAAAAACCAGTCTGTACACAGTGTAATATCTAAAACCATTTTATGTTAGCCAGCCAACAAGCTGGTCAGCCAACCAGATAACAAATACTCTTCCAAAACACCCCTCTTCATCCCCACTAACCCCCCCCCCCCCCAAAAAAAAAAAAAAAGAAAAAAAAGAAGAGAAAATACATTATGGTAATTAATCAGCTTCTGTCTTCCTTAAACATGTAATACAGACATTCCATTGTATGTGATAGTGACAACATGTAATACAGACATTCCATTGTATGTGATAGTGACAGTCAAGAAATACCCAAGATATACATTTTATTTAAGGGCATTATTTAAGGTAAAAAACAACAACAACAACAACAACAACAACCTATAAGGAAAGTTGTAAAGTTGAAATTCTTTCTTTCTCCAGGTACATGGCGCTGTTCATCACCGTGGTAGCGGTGTACACTCTGACAGTGATGAACACAGCCCTGAGTCTGAAGTATGTGATCACAGAGGTCAACAATCCTCTGACCAACACCTCCACCTACATTTCCCACCTGGCCCCAACCTACCTCCGCCACAGAACTCTCATTGATGTTCTCTACATCCACATCCTCCTCGTCACTCTTCCATCTATCTCTCTGGTCGTTGTCATCGTCTGCACCACAGCCATCATCCTACGTCTCAAAGTCACCGCCAATTGGCGACGCAAAACGGTGTCTGATATGACGTCAATAGAAAAACAGGAAGTGACCTTGACACGGATGTTGGTGACGGTGTGTTGTATTTATGTGGTGTGTATGACGCCATCGGTGACAAGGGCGTTGGTGCTGTTCAGTCGTCTGCCAGGTTTTCTGAATACTGGCCACCTGTGCAATGCCTTTAAGGTGACTGTTGCCTTAACGCACATGTTGGAGGCGTTGAACTCCTCCATCAATTTTCATGTCTATGTCAGGCAGAGCTCTCGCTACTGCTCCACTCTCAAGCAGCTGTGCCACTGTGTGGCTGGACAGCACACGACCAAGAAAGGTGGCAAGACCTAGAAAAGATAGGGACAGAGAAAGACAGGCCAAGAAATAAAAGAAAGGTCACATCCATCTCTCTCTCTCTCTCTCTCTCTCTCTCTCTCTCTCTCTCTCTCTCTCTCTCTCTCTCTCTCTCTCTCTCTCTCTCTCTGATGTGAGTCGAAAGTAAACCGAGATCAACCATCCACTTTGTACAGGCGATGAAGGCATTGAAGTGTTGAATGCACCTGCCCAAAATGGAAGATTGTGAATTCGGGTATGTTTACTTTGCAGGACTTAGGGGCTATGGCCAGTTTGTGCCCAGAGTTGAGTAGATAGCTGGCTCATTGAAAGACCTGTCTTTGATTCCAAACCAGCCTTAGGTCTTCAATTTTTCTCCTGGTTTTGAAACATCCTCCAACTGTTTTAGTCTGTAACTTGGTAGTGATACTGCGATGACTGTGGATGGAGGGGCATAAAAACAGTTTCTGCTCTAGGAATAGGTCTGGCCGGATCGGAATTGTTATTGACAGCAGTTTTAAAAGTTATTCATGCTTTTTCCTTTGGTGGTTGTTACATTTTCCCACTAGCTAGAGCTCTAAGGTTCACCAATGGTGAGATTTTGCGTATGCGACCGTTTTTTTGTTTTGTTTTTCTCACCGTGAAGGTATCTGCATTCCCACTTTGGGGATGATGTCTCACCATGACACCAATGTGCATGACTTTTAAAAAAGAACGGTTTCCTTTCCTACCGGCCCGTAATGGCTTACTCTTCCGAAAGCAAGTTTCAACATGCGCGCAAGATATTCTGCGTGAGTGTAATCGTACAAGGGACCTCAGTTGTTGTTGTTTTTTGTCATATCCGAAGAACTTTCGGGGTAAAAGAGTCTGTACTGATGTTGACTCCAGAGGAAAACTCCCCTTGAACAGGCAACTCGGTGGTGGCTTGAACCTGCGCCGTCAAATCCAGAGCTGAAAGTTCTAACCACTAGGCTGTCCCAGTCCCCAGTGGTGTAGAATATAGAGTCTCTCTCAGCATCTCACGCATCAGTCCTCCGACCCAGTAGTCTTAAGAACATTCCTTGAAGACGTGGCAACCAGAAATTGCGTAACTATGCTGAATCTCAACAGGCTCCAGGAAACACCGCAGAAGTGACCCACCAGTAGTGCTGGGCTTCTTCTGAATGGTAGTTTCATGGCGGCTTAAAAAGAACAGCTTCATGTTGGCTTTAGTGCTGGTTCTGGGGGTTAGAATCTGGGTATGGTTGTGTGTGTGTGTGTGTGTGTGTGTGTGTGTGTGTGTGTGTGTGTGTGTGTGTGTGTGTGTGTGTTTGTGTGTGTGTGTGTGTGTGTGTGTGGTGACATTGAGTACGGTAGGAAGTACAGCGGTACAACAGAAGAAAAGAAACACACACGCGCGCGCGTGCACTCATTCACAAAAAAGAGAGAGAGAGAGAGAGAGAGAGAGAGAGAGAGAGAGAGAGAGAGAGGGGAGGGGGGGGGTGCAGCAGACTTTGTAGATAGTGTTTTTGCACGAGGAGCAAGAAGACTGCAATGTATATTGCCAAATGTGTTTGTGTTGAAAGGCTATTTCTGTCATTCATTCGGTAGGTATACTGATTCTTAATGTGATTTCTACACCTCAAGAAATATTCGTTTACAACCAGGGAGAATTATTTCTTGTATGTGTGGAAGAGCATTTGCTGCAGCTGGCAGCACCAAAGTTTGCACAAGGCTGATGAGCCCACCAAGACCAGAACAATGTCGTGCCATTGTTTCCCTTCATCACAATCTGCCTTACTGAGCACTAGGAGTTGAAGCTGAGCTTTGAATATTTTCTTTTCAGTCACCTAAGTATAGTGTTTATTCACAAGTAGCAAACACATATTTCGTGCATCAGCACCCACCCCCATCTCCCCATCAACTGAAAACCCTGTTTTTGCCCTCTGGTTCTGTGACTGTGAAGATTCTGTGGTGGAGTTACAGTGACTGGTAAGAACTTCACAGTGGACTCAGCAAGAAGTCATTTCTGCTTTCTGTGCCATTAGTGTGGTGTGCTTTTTTCTCCGACACTTCATACACTGTTCTGTACCCAAATGTGACGTTCACAAATGTTAACTTTATTCAACACAGCGAGTTCCTTGGGAGAAGAGATCCTTAAAATGCTTAAATACTTGCTCACATCCATCCTTCAATCATGATTGTTTCCTCTTGGAAACGAGATCATCTCATAATCACTACTTAGAAATTCGGGAGGGGGGTGGGGTGGGCTAAAGACAGAGTTCTCAATCAGTGATAGAGATGAAGCCATTGACATTGATCCACAACCCACTGGACACAGGCCTGCATGAATGGGTCTGCAGATGAAGGCACCTGAATCATGGGAGAAGGGGGGCAAGTAATCAGATGCAACGATAGAGACTATCACTTAAGCCATAGACAAGTACTCAATGACTTTCAACATGGAAAGCAAATCCATCGAAAAGAGAGCAGAGAAAAGGGGAGTAAACCACCTTCAACCACATCCAAAGTAGCTATCCTGAATTAACCAAGTTCTTTCATTCATCTGTTTACTCCACAGCCCAGCCAGCAAGGCCTCTCAACAAGCGACAGCACTCTTGGTGGACCTCACAGTCTGTACAGACTTCCTTTCCGAGTGGATCCCAATTGACTGTCAGATTCTAGCAACACAGGAGCAGACAGGTTGGTGGACTGGTCAAGGGAACTTCAGCAGCTCAGCTCAACTCATTCTCTTCAAGCTGAATACAGGGCATAGCAGGCTGCATGCTTACATGCTCATCAAACTTATAATAAGAGAGCCAAGGAACGAAGACTGGCATAATGTCTGTTACACAGTGCTGCCGATGTCACAATGCTGCCAAACACGGCCAAAACCAAAACCAAGCTGCAATGGCCGCTTAAGGACCTCCATCTAGTTGAAGTGCTCGACATATTAGAACACAATCTGCCATTTAGCAACCTGGCAAGCTTTTGTTGTGAATGAAACACATACCTTTGACATCTAACGTGTGTGAACTCTGTTTTGTGCAATACAGAAAGATTGCTTATGAGCAACAAAACACGGTTATCTGACACAAAGGAACTCCATGTACCTCAAGAACTTTCCGCATACACCCTGTCTTTCATTTTGCATCTGCAATGGATGTAAAACAACTGACGAAAAGTAGCTGCAAACTTCTTGCTGGTCAGAGTATACAAAACAAAATTCACAGACGAATTAATCAAACTAAATATAAAGACTACTGAGACTACCACAGCAGATATGTTTTCATACTGACCGATATCAGCATATCCATCTGTACTGTAGATAAGTCGAGCAATGCCATGCATTATATCAGGAGCTGTGCAGACAACAAATAAAATACAAATGCTCAAAAGCATCATGGTAATTTTCTGTTGTTCAGCATCTCGTTTGTCATGTGATTGTCCAGTCATTTGGTTTCGTATTTTCTTACTTTTTCTCAGCGTGTTCAGAATAGAACACGTACAAAACAGAACAAAGCCCACGGGGAAAAAACGAAAAATTGACGCCATAAATATATCCAAGTAGAAAATGAGAAACTCAAAATTTTCAATAGCGTACTGGCTATACATGATTTTCAAAACAGTGGCATTTATAGCGGTATCAAAGGATTCTTCAATCTTATAGATAAATAACAGACAGCTTCCACAAGCAAATCCAGTGAAGTAAACTGCCACAATGGAAAGTAACACAGTTTTTCTTGTTATCCACTGGTTTGCTTTCAAGGGATACTTAACAACAATGTATCTCTCCATAGCTACAAGACATATAAACAGTGCTGAAATTCGACCTAGTATGTATGCAGGTATGAACAGGTAACAGCGGGTTATGACTTCTATCTTCATCGCAAGGTACTCATTGAAATAACGGACAATGCAATCCAATTCAGCGACAAAACTGAAGACGATGAAAAGCAGATCTGTAATTGTCAGTCCAATCAATAGAATATGCGTGGCTTCCTTTGTGCCTTGAAGGAAGAGCACAAGCAGGCTGACAACGTTTCCAAACATGCCCACAAGAAAGATCACAGGCAGAAGAACACAAAAAATGTCCTCTATTTGCCGTCGGGTCTTTGCACTGATAAGTCCTTGAAGACCATAGTTCTCTGAATTGTCAGCCGAGATGGAATCTGAATCGTTGAAGTTCGTGGTCGTGTCAGTTCCTGATTGGTTAAACACAGGAAAATAGATTCCCGACTGCTTGAATTCCATGGTCAGATTAGTTCTTGGTTGGTTAAATTCTGTTCTTGTGTGAATCCATAGGTGACTTGAGCTGCTTTATCTGGCGTTGGAACTCCTTTGATCTGTAACCAGAGAAAAAGTTATTGACTTTTTTTTATATGAAACAGTGACAAGAAGACTGAATGATCAGTGATTAAATAGTTCATCAAAGTGTATGTGATGCAATTCCAAAGAGAGTTAATAGTTTGCAATTATGTTTGATGGTAAACAAGTTAATGTATTTGTTCTGTAAAGGAGCACAAATCACCAAACAAGAAAACAAACGGTCATCGTTAAAAGTGCACACAATGGACTATTGATGCTTCATTTTGTATATACTGCTTCTGCATTACAATTATTTTATGCCATGACGTAGTGATATGTTTATATCTACTCAACAGTTATGGCAACAATACGTTTCTCACACTAAGGGAGAGCAGTGCAGGCAGCATTTGGAAGGTGGGAAGAGGGGAAGGAGGGGGGAATGGAATGTTCCAGAAAGACCCAACTCAGAGTACAGGTGCATGAGCGGAAAACTGATGAAGACATTTCAAACCGGTGTTCCTCAGTCTTTGCCCTTCTGAAACGCACAATTCTGCAGCACATTACTTACTTGTTTTCGAAGATTCACTGAACATTCCCAACTTCCAAAAGTAGGCCCTAAAACGAAACCTCTGTAAATCCACTTGAATTACCTCTCTCTCTCTCTCCTCTCCTCTCTCTCTCTCTCTCTCTCTCTCTCTCTCTCTCTCTCTATATATATATATATATATATATATATATATATATATATATATATATATATATATATATATATAATATATATATATATATAAGAACCGCATACACACGCAAAACAAAAAAATCATCTGAGCGCTTTGATTTGTTGCTTTACAAGATTCAGCGCTATATAAATTCCTACTATATTATTATTTACTATATATATATAAATATTATATATATATAATATATAATATATATATATATATATATTATGTGTGTGTGTGTGTGTGCGTGTGCATAATATATATATATATATATATATATATATATATATATAATATATTATATAATATATATATATATATAGATGATAGAAGAGTAGAGAGAGAGAGAGAGAGAGAGAGAGAGAGAGAGAGAGAGAGAGAGAGAGAGAAGAAGAGACAATGACAATGACAAATTCTTTTATTTCGAGGATAATGAATAAGCACCCATGTGCTTTTTTACATCCAGTCCCCGCCCTTAAGGATATATATGATAATAAAATAAAATAAACCCATAGCAATACACTTACACAGCTTACGGAAAAAATATCTACACAAAAATCCCCACAAAAATCACCGAAGAGAGAGAGAGAGAAAAAAAATAACAACAAGTAAGAAAGAAAGCAGAACAGAAAACACAGAAACAACCGAAAAATAGCAAGAACCAAGAGCAAAACAAAAACGGCAAGAGAGAGAGAGAGAGAGAGAGGAGAGAGAGAGAGAGAGAGAGAGAGAGAGAGAGAGGAGAGAGAGAGATTGCTTTCATTCATTTCGTGATTATAAGCATGCAGAAGATCAAATATGCACGTTAAAGATCCCGTAATTTAAGTCAGCGTTTGGTGGGCTTCAGAAACATGAACATACCCACCTGTACAATAAAATGAACTGCTCTTAAGTCGGAATGTGTCGGCTAATGCCAGCGGGCAGACCTACAGCATAGCCACGAGCACGGGACAAACCAGGCACTGCACAGCTGGTATCCAACCCAGTAAGGGAACGCAGAGAAGAGAGAGAAAGAGAGAATCTGTGTTGAGTGCACAACTAAAGGAAATCGCAGCTGCATTAAACCAATGACCCGCTGCTACAGAGTCTGCGGCAACGTGTCTTCGTGAAGTTGTACCAGTCATTAGTCCCGCTGACTGACTGAAAGGATCGATTATCAGCATGCTTAATTACATTCTTGCAGAAACTGGTAATTAGTGTGTCTACCGTCCGCTCCTGTAGCTATTGAAAATCTTTGAATTTGCTCAGTTAATGATGCACGTGTTGCAGAGACTTTAACAAAACGGGTATTGAAGTTCTGACAAAAGGGTTAAACCATACATTTTTTTCTACATTGATATGTTCATTTTCACTTTAGTTTATAGTTGTATATAGTTTTGTATTGCTTATAAAAAGAGAGGTTAGCCAACGATATCAAAACTGACACCATGTCATCAATACAATTACAACTACTACAACAACAATGCCAACACAACAGTAACATCAATAATGATAACAACAGCATCAACAATAACAGCCACAGCTGCAACAACAACAGTACCAACAACAACGAATGCAACAACAGTAACGTCAACAGCATGTACAGATTCGAAAATCAGACATTAAAAACAAACAGATTTATTTCATAAGACCAATGTACTTCATTTAAGTATAGGATAAAGCAACAGTGCTCGTGATTCTCAAAGCTATAGTTAAACCCGAAGAAAACCACTGATTTTGTTTTCTCTCAGGAGTGTAAACATAGTCTGGGATGAACCATATCAAAACAGTATTGCTGCAGACTAAACACACAACCTTATGCACTGCTTTCAGGGCCTGAAACAGATCAGGTGAAAAGATATTCTGACTGACAGTTTAGCGACAGTGCGCCATCAACAAGCACCCCAGCATCTGCATGTAGGCTGTATATAGAGGTTGTCCTGCTGCACATCCCACAAGCCTAAACCCTGGTTGTACATGAGACCACAGTTGTTGAAAGAGTAAGCTCCTGCTGCATTGTTCCTATCCCGGCCATTGCTGGATTTGGACGGGTAAGAAGAACCCGGTACAAGCCATGAGAATTACATGCAGAAGAATGATAGGGCAGCTTTATTTTTTCAATCTACATGGCTGATAAGTACAAAAAATAAAAATCTAAAAAAAAGTTTGCGTTCATCACTGCTAGACTAGAGTATTCTCAAAAAGGATAGCTACTTTAGTAAACTGCCATCAAAATGAAGTCATGAATATTAAGAAATTTGGTTCCTGAGAATCTCAAGTTATCTTCATCAGCTCATTGCTGAATTTTATGTACGCAAAACTAGATGTCCTCTTGAGTGTGTTCCCCTAAACCTGTTGATTAAGCGACAAAATCGCCAACAATAAATGAACATCAAAAACGGACACACAAATTGGACAGTGCCGTTGACCTTAATGTTGAAGGCAGCCTAGATAGAATGCTGCCCGGGGAGCAGATCCAACTCCGGCACAAAAATGTTACAGAAGATTCAGTCTGACTTTAAAACTCCTCACTCCCTTGAATTAGTTGATCAGATAAAGGAAACTACCTCTAAATCTGAGGTCATAAAAATAAAACAACGCCTTTTTCTGAATGCTCTTATAGTAAGTAGTTTTGTCCCCATTAGAAAAATGGCAACGCTGGCTAATTTTCAAAGATATTGCAAATAAAAATTTCAAAGCAAATTCAGCTATCATCAGTAGCTTTGATTTAAAATAAAAACCACGCTAGTCTGTTGATATGAACCCATTTGTTTTCAATCTCCTTGTCGGTGTGGGAGCTGACCATCTTTTCATCATCCTGCATAGCAGGTATAATAGGGCTGGTCACATCCTTGCCAGGTTTTTATGAATTCATGATTAAGGCCGGCTACAATAAAGAAAAGAAGAACTATATAGTTGGTATCATAATTAGCTGAGAACAGTTTTGAAGTAAACTTTAGTGAAATATTTAGCCAGATTCCTCTGTGTAAAATTCGGGCTCCTCTCCAGGGGAGAGCACGTGGCTACAAGAGCAGCGCCACCCATTATTGTGTTTCTTTTCCTATCTGCCTGTGTATTTGTACCCTATCAGAGAGGCTTTTTTTCTACAGAATTTTACAAGGGACAACTCCCTTGTTCGCGTGTGTTCTTTTGCGTGTGCTGAATGCGTGAGCGTTCCTCTGCACAAGAAAAGCTTCTGTCACTTCAATGACCAGTCATTTGCAGTTAAACTGCTTAGGTCCCACCAGTGACAGCCAAGGGTGCCTGGGAAATGTGGAGTACCTTTTCTCCCCTGACCTCATGAACTACCTGCACTTTATTACAATTCTGTTTGCCGAGATACATGTCCTGGAAAAAAGATAAACTTGCCATCGTAAAGGACCAGAAACTGTGATGCAGAGGAAGACGTTCCTGTTACTCGGCTGTTCAGTAGCTGTAGCGAGAGCTTCTGGGCTGAAGTGCCATAGTAACATTATCTCAGTCCAGACACTGCGCTCTCAGGGACAGGGTCATCACTGCGGATCTTCCATGGCTTTCCTTCATTCTCCCCCATTTCCACGCAAAGCAAGCACTGCCAGTGTTCTGAACCAGCTGTGGAGAGGTCAGTTAGAAGTGTGCTGAAATTATATGACTCCATTGAAAAATACTATACTGGCAACCTATTTTCACAGACAGCCTGGCTTTGTTCATTCATGTACTATAGCACCGAAGGATAAACTTATGAATTTTTGCAATTTTCTTGGATGGAAGAGTTTCATGAAGTTTATCTTGGAAATATTGCTGAAAATATCATCTAAATTAGTTTAGAAGAGCATAAAAACGTAACTTAGCAATCGTTTTCAGAACCAATGTAAAAACAAATAATCAAAATAACGTATTTTTCATCAATAAAGCTGCAAGGAGAGCTGAGCTGCTTTGCAGTGTCTTTACCTTACCTGGATGCAGGCAGGAGACGACATCATACTGGTAAGTATTAGGCAATGTGGTGGTGTCCAGTTTTCTGATCATTTTTCTTATGCTTGAAATGTAACTATTGCCTAAGAAAAATAAACTAGGAAATGAGAGTCTGTGTTGAGGGGAATCACGTCTTAAATCTGTTTCTTTATTATCAGTATTATTATTCCATTAGAGAGGTTGCCCTTATCTACAGAAGCACACACTTCACACCCATTTTTTCCCATTTCATTCTTTTATTTCGAGAATAATGAAATAAGGTTTCATGTGCTTTTTTAAGTATCCAGTCCCCGTTTATATGCAGTTTTGTAAATTTTTTCATGTGTTCCTACCGGCACACAATGGCCTACTCTTCCGAAAAGTGCAATAGGTTTGAACGCGTGCGCAAGACGTTCTGCGTGTGTTCGCACACGGGACCTCGGTTTATAGCATCATCGGAAGGACTTTTAAAGGGTGTGTTCAGTAGATGGATGTGAAACTGTTCAAACATGTGATTTTTATCATCATGTGGTATTTCTAAACCAGTTTTTTGATGAGCTAAACTTTCAATGGCGAGCATCCCCATGACCTAAGTTTGGAACCAGTTTAGTGGTAAAGCATTCCATGTCTTTCAATGAGCTTGTGTCTGCACCAAAGACTAAGAGAAGCCCAGAGCGCATGCTTTTTCATGATTTACCAGAATACCTTTTTCAACAATACACTCAAAATGCTCGTCGTGAATATCACAAAGGACAAGGGGTTTATCTGATTCTGAAACAATAAACCTCCCTAAAGAGCCTGACACTATGATTTCTGGCGAGTGTCTGAAGATGGCTGGAAAGAGATACATCTGGTCATCACACACTGTTGCTCTAGTTGTGCTGTGCTGTACCTTGTCTCTTCTGGCCATGATGGCATGTACGTCAGTCTCAAGTTTTCTCCTCGAGGGTACGCAGCTTCGAAAAGTTAGTGAGGAAAAACACCACACAATCAATTTGTTTTCATGAACGCCAGACCGGCTTCATCAGTTTCCTAACCATTGACTGGGATTAGATACTTACTGCATCAGCAAGAAGTCACAGCTAATTTCTATGTGGGTCTGAAATGACCAAACATCTTCACTGCTTTGGGAAGCTTGGTGTAGGACCGATCTCAAACAAACTGATCAATGGGGAATCTCCCCGACATTCAGTGTGTTTATGCATTTTGTCTATCAACTATACGTTTCACAGACTGTGCATCCTTGCCAGAACTGTAACAGGAACTCATTCTGTCAAAGTACCTTACAACAAAGAGCTTGTACCTTACTTGGTCCGCCTTGCTTCCTCACAGGAAGTAGGCAACATTGAAGCCATGGTAATAAATCTCACCAGCCAGCCTTTCTTTTCCTTTCTCTTGCTAAAGAAGAAAGCTACATGGTGAGAAATATTAACCTCATGGCTGTTTGAGGTGTTTCTCACTGTCACATTGCTGGGTCTGAGCTTGTGAGGTGCCAGTACTAAACAGACTGTGTGATAGCAGCATGCTGCTGTAGCATGGAGAAATTCCCTGTGTAAATGCAGACTGGCAAATGAGCAAATAAGGCCGTGGCCAGTGGGTGTCTTGAAAAATTACCTGAATGAGAAAGAAACCATCCTCTATGTGAAACTCACTCGCAGGGCAAAGAGTTTTAGGAGTTCTGTGATATTTAAATTCCTGTATTTTGTCTGAAAATTGTTAGATATACTTTATTTGCTATTTTTTCTGATTGGAGTATCAGCGATAGTATTTTTATGTACAGCCAAAGACAATAATAATTCTTCTGACTGAAACAAACTGCTGCAGTCGTTGATGGGCATCTCACAAGAGGCACACACTCAGGCTCTTTGTGGACACTGGACTGAGGCAGTGGCTGGTGATGATGCAGAGGCTTCCCATGCTCCCTGGCTGGAGCTCATAGTTAAGAACAAGTCCGTTTTTGAAGAAAACGGTTTTCGTTTGTTTCTCTGCTTGTTTTATGAACTTTTCTTAGAGAGGAAAACATCGATTTTTCTATTCTGTTGCTGAAGTAGATTATCATCTTCAAAATACTAGGTTGATAGGATAACCTCATATGACGAGCCTGGGTCATCGTGGACAGCAGGTACCACATTTCAATAAGTACTGATCAGCTTTTCCAGCGTAAGAAGCATCAGCGGGAGCACATCATTATGGCTAAGGGTTTCTGTGCAGTTGCTGGTTGATATTGAGCAGATGCCACCTTCGTAGTCTTCTCCAGTCAACACTAACTGCTGACTGGAACCCTGGCAGAGCTTCAGGAGCAATTATTAGAACTGGTGAGGTTGCTGTGGCAGACTGTAGACTTTGCCATCTTGACCAGATTTTAAAAAATGTAGCAAGGTCAGAAAATAAAAAAGAGGAAGAAGAAGAATGCTGACTCGCTTTCGTACGCCAAGAATCCCATACCAGTGTTATTTCCCTTTCTGTCTTTTAACAACGATAAACAATTTTGTTAATTGACGGGAAAGGAAAATAAACAGCTAGAAACTGACAGGTCACTTACAAAGAGTGGACCATCGTTGTCTGTACGAAACACTGTCGCCTGTGAACTTCTGTTGAAACACATTTCTATGTCATTAACATTCTTCAAGAAAATGAAGTGGATGATTTCCTATTGTTTTTGTACGAATATAGTTTTCTTCGCGTTTGTTTTATTTTCAATTGAAAGCAGTATTCTTGGATTTTGTCTGTGCGTTTTGTTTTGTTTTGTTTTGGGTGGTCGTGGTGGGGTGAAAATAACTTTGTCTTGTTTTTGTGTATGTGCTATGCTGGTGTTCAGTTAGTCTACATGTATTACAGCTAGCTGTTCCGGAAAAGAAAGATCCGTGTTTTGGATACCATTCGTCACTGGGCTCCTTCTCCCGATTCCACCACACCTTAGATGCGGATCTGGGTGAAAGTTCTTTGAATAAATCCTCTGCACACACCAGCAACACACCCTTCATCCCCCCCCCCCCCCCCTCCATCTCCATCCGCCCCCCTCCCCCCCCCCCCCCCCCCCCCCCCCCCCACACACACACTCAGATGCACGCACGCCCGCGCGCGCTTCATCACCCAACTCCACCCCACTCCACACACACATGCACACACACACACACACACCACACACGCACGCACGCACGCACGCACGCAGACAAGCACACCACCAAACATGCACGCGCGCAACACGTACACACACACACACGCACGCATGCACACACCACACACACGTAACCACACACACACCACACACACACACACACACACTCATTCACTCCACCGCACATGCGTGCTCACGCAGGGATAAAAAAAAAAACCAACCCAATCCAAACAACAACAATCCATGTTTGTGTGTGCCTCCATGATGTACCTTGTATTGGCTGTTTGTCGTTTTAGTTTTGTTTCAACACACACACAAAATTAATGTCCTTTTAAAGATCGAAAGGACGAGACTTCCATCGTCATGACGGTGTAACAAATTACCAGTGAACTACAGAACTGGTTCTTTGTTGGGTCTTCATCCGTCAGATGTCTCTGAAAATCGACCCATCAAAACACATACCCCCTCCTCTTCCATTATCAATTAATATACCACCACCACCACCACCCCTCCTTCAAAAATAAAACAACCACAAAACGACCAAACAAACAAACAAAAACCCAACAGGGAAGGAGCACAATCTGTCTTTCTCATTATTGATTCAGGTGTTGATCACCTCGTTACTCCTTTGGTCGTTGTTTGAAATAATTATACTGATATACTTACACATATGCTCGTGTATGTGTGCATGTAGAGACGCATACTTATTCAAGTACACACTCAGAGAGATTTTATATATATATATATATATATATATATATATATATATATATATATATATATATATATATATATATATATATATATATAGAGGAGAAGAGAGAGAGAGAGAGATGAGAGAGGAGAGAGAGAGAAGATGCGCGCGCATACACACACACACGTGTGCACGTCATGCACACGTTTATGAACACATAATAATACACACGCAGACACACATGCAGACACACGTATGCACACACATATATACGCACACGCAAGCATGCACTCACCTACATATGCATGTACACACATGCACGTACACTCATACACACACACGCGCGCGCGCGCGACACGCAGACACCCTCTTATACACGCGCATGCGCAAGTGCGTGCGCGCATGCACACATATACACACTCTCACACACACGCATGCATCCTGTCACCTACATATGCATGTACGCACACGCACACGCGCGCGCGCGCGCACACACGCACGCACACACACACACACACACACACACACACACACACAACATACAAACAGATGTTCTGCTTCTGTCCCGGGGTTAGAGGTCAGGGTAAGCCTAGGTAACTTGTGTTGAACAAGGGGTAACAATGCGTTTGTAAACTGGGGGTGTTTTTCTTAGAATTCCCTTATGGAAGTTTTCTTTGTTTGTATCTTTGTTTGTATCTTTGTTTGTTTGTTTTCAGTTTTTTGTTTCAGAGATTTCCCCGTATGATCGACAGCTTATGACAGAGCTCTGTCTGGCCGGCTTGACATTCCATGTTTCAAGAGTCTCAGGTCAGTGTTCCGGAAGGCTGGAAAAGAACGGTTGTCTTTCTTGTTATCAACTAGACAGTTAAAAATTGGTCAAAGTAAGCTTGATGGATTAAAAAGATCTCAAGCAAAGTCATTATTTCTTAATCTACTTAAAAGTCAGAATGATGTAAAGCACAGTATTGTAATCATCATCATATCATCAATGCCTTTGTGCCTTATTGGCACGTAGGGCATCAACAAATGTTCTCCACTCCTGTCTGTCCTGGGCCAGCTTCCGAATGGTTCCCCAGGTATGTTGGAAGGTCTTCAGCTCTGTTTCGACAGTCCGACGCCAAGTGTTCTTGGGTCGTCCTCGTTTGCGTTTTCCCTCTGGTGTCCAGTGGAGGGCTGTTCGGGCGATGTTTCCCTGTTCCCGACGGCAGATATGCCCTATCCATCCCCATCGCCTATGCATGATGATGTTGTCCATGCTTTCTTGGTTGCAACGAGCAAAAAGTTCTTGGTTGGAGATGGTCTCAGGCCAGAAGATGCGCAAGATCCTTCTGAGATTCTTCGTGTAGAATGTGGATAGTTTGTCGAGGTCACTCTCAGACATCCTCCAGCACTCCGAGACGTACAGAAGGGTGGAAAGTACACAGCTCTGGTATAGTCTTAGTTTGGTTCTGGTGCTGTACTGGGACGATTTCCACACATTGTACAGATTTCTATAAGCATTTCTTGCTTTGCTAATCCGGTTCTTGATGTCGCTGCCTGCTCCGCCGTCATGCCTAACAGTGCTCCCGAGGTTCGTGAACTCTTCACTTGTTGGTAAATCTTCTCCATTCACTGTGACCGGTGAGGGGTTCTGAACGTTCAGTGTCATCACCTCTGTCTTCTTCTGACTGATTTTCAGGCCTACTTGCTGTGCGAAAGTGCTGAGACGGGATGTCTTCTCTTGAATGTGATGGTGGGTATGTGAGAGCAGTGCCAGATCGTCGGCAAAATCGAGGTCTTCAAGCGTTGAGAAGGGGGTCCATCTGATGCCCCGTGACTGGTCAGCTGTTGTCTGTCTCATCACCCAATCAATTGTCAGGTTGAAGAGTAGTGCTGACATAGGGCAGCCTTGTCTGACGCCGGTTTGTACACTGAAACTGGTTTTGCTGTTGACTACTCTGCACGTGAAGTTATTGTAGAAGCTCTTAATGACTTGGATAATCTCCTGTGGAATTCCATATGTTCGGAGTATGCGCCATACACTTTCTCGATGAATGATGTCAAAGGCTTTTTCAAAATCTACGAAGTTGATATACAGCTGTCTCTGCCATTCCGTTCATTGTTCGATGATGTTGCGCAGGGTGAAGATCTGGTCTATGCATCTTCTTCCTGGTCGAAAACCTGCCTGTTCCTTTCTGAGTTGTTGGTCCACTGCCTCTGAGATTCGTCCGATGATGATCTTTGCCAGAATCTTGCTGGGAACAGATAGCAGAGTGATTCCTCTCCAGTTGTTACAATTGTTCAGGGCTCCTTTCTTTGGGATCTTCACGATGACTCCTTCTGTCCAATCTGCTGGTAGCTGTTTCTCCTCCCATATAGCTGCAAAGAGTGGCTGTAGAACTTTAGATGCAAACTCTGGATCTCCCTTGAAAAGTTCTGCGTTGAGGTTGTCCTGGCCAGAGGCTTTTCCATTCTTGAGAGAGCTGATTGCTGCTATAATCTCTTCCTTCTTTGGTGGTGTGCTGTTCACATTGAGATCAGCATCAGGATCTTGTACATCTGCCTCTTCAGTTGGTGGTGGTCTGTTGAGAACTTCGCTGAAATGTTCTGCCCATCTCGCATCTTGTTCTGCTTCTGTGGTAAGTATTTGGCCTTGTTTATCTAGGATTGGTGTTTCGGTATTGCCCCGTACTTGCCACTGACAGTCTTAGCGATCTTATACATCTGTCCTTGCTCTCCCTTTGCGGCGGCCTCCTCTGCTTGTCTTGCAATATCATCCATGTAGGTATGCTTGTCTGTTCTTGTCATTCTCTTCACAGCTTGGTTTGCTTCTCTGTACTGTTTGTACCTCTCTCTCATCCGCTCTGACTTTGTCTCTAAGATTTTCTTCTTCAGTTCTCTCCTGTTCTCGATGGCTTGCCAGGTGTCTGCTGTAATCCACCTTTTTCTCTTCCCCTGTCTCTGTCCTAAGCACGTTTCACAGTATTGTAAACTAAGATGAAAACTTTCGCAGAAATATCCATCCACGGCTACAGGAAACGAAAGGGACACTACTTTGGTTCTACTTGACAATTAACTTTTTTTTAAATGTGATTCCTTCCCTTTATTCGTTGCACCCACTCCTAACATTTTTCTGTCCAGAGGACCACTCCTAACATTTTTCTGTTCAGAGGACCTTGCTGGCTGATTTGATGGGATGGATGTACCTTGATCTAAGGGTCAGGGTTTGTATCCCGCTACTAGAAAGCGCCAGGTTTGGAAGGGAGAGTTTTGGGAACGAACATTAGTGCTGATTCCAGTCACCATTCATTACTTCAGGATGAGAATGACTTCAAAACTGATGTCCCCTGCAAGGACGCATGCGTGACAATTAGCCAAGCCTGCATGTTTGTCAGCTAATAATAATAATAATAATAATAATAATGATGATGATGATGATGATGATGATGATGACGACGACGACGACGACGACGACGATGATAATAATAATAATAATAATAATAATAATAATAATAATATAAGGAGGAGGAGGAGGAGGAGGAGGATAGCAACGACAACAATAATATCATTATTAATGATGATGATGATGAAACATTTATGTTGTACTGATTACAATGCTTAAAGTGCATCACTTGGATACGATTACAAAAACTGCGACATAAAGGATTTGCATTCATTGTCTTGCAACACAAAATATTCATTCATCCATGATTAATGAGTGACAGCCTAAGACAGGCAAGATGTGTGTGTGTGTTGTGTGTGTGGTGTGTGTGTGTGTGTGTTGTGTGTGCAGTCTTTAGGCATGTTTCACTACTTCAATGAAATGAGTTTCTTACACCTGTAGTTGTTGTCGATTCATGTGTGATAGTTTTGTGTGTTTTGGTGTGTGTGTGTGTGTGTGTGTGTGTGTGAAAGAGTAGTGAAGGAAAACAACTGCAGGTAACTATTACAACTCCTTCATCATTGCAAATGCTGTTTTCCAAAGATTTTGGTGACATAATCGGAGGCTCTTTAGCAGTAAAGGACCATATTGATTTGCCTCCCCTGACTCTTTAGAGTTTCAACTCCTGGATGATCCATCATCAGAGGTCTCGGCGGTGGTTTGGTTTGGTTGTATTATAGTCCCAGCGGAGCAGTTGGATTGACGGACTGCACCATGAACCAACCATCGTCAAATGTAGAGGTTTTGTCTAACCATCCCCGGTACCTTAGGAGAAAAACACCTCTCTAAAACACAGAGGACTTTTCACTCTCACAGGAATAATATGATAATCCTGTTACCATATCCATGCATAATTTTTGTCTTTCCCTATCTCCCGATTACAGATCATCTACATCAGTGAAGGGATGCATAGACAATCATCATGCATAGGAAATCATATGTACAAACAGTGAAGGCCTCCTAAGACAATCATGCGATGGGAAACAATCTATGTCAAAAGTAAGAAGTTATCTCCCATTGAAAATCATTTTAATGTGATGTTTGGTTGTATAAGTAGAATTCCTCTTCAATAGTTATACTTTATTTTTTCATATTTAATATTGAAGTTACTCGACACTTTTAAAAAAATCATGTTTTCCTGGAATATTTGAAAGGTGTGTTTGTGAGAAAAAAATTGGGGATTCGGCAAAATCATGAGAACTGTTTTGGAAAAATGGCTTGGTAATGGTCATAGGCCTAAGCCATGACAGTCATCAGCAGGGGTTTTTAAAGTGATGCCTTACTTGATGTGCCGGATCAGGACAGCTAGTTCTGAAAACCACCCAAGTGATGAAGGAAGAAATTAAGTCTTCATGATGGCAATATTGTGATCTCCATGTAACCGGCTAACTGTCAGAAATGATAAGACTTAAAAGACAACAATTATCTCCCATGCTTAAGTCGGATGTGCTGGGCTTGACTTGTCAGGCGCTTAACGGCAGCACAACGCGTTTTCGCTCATATGACAGACAACAATAGTGGCTGTCTGAGCGTTCGACGACGATGAAGAAGATGTGATATGACAGTCATGACTGTCGCTGTCTAGTGAGGCTGGGATGAGTAACCTAGGAACAGGGGTCTAGGGTTTACAGTGACACAAAAGTGGGAGGAAGAAGAAAAAAGTCTACAACTTGAAAGACCAGTGCAATGTTTTTTTCCTGCAGTTAGTACAGAACTCAGAATGGGTAACAAACAAGCTTACTTTTTCTCAATGAACACAGAAGTGGTCCCAGATAATCGTCTTGGAGAGATCACAGTGAAATACCTATAGTATGTGATACTAATTCTAATTTTTCAGAGTTTTTCAAAATTGTTAGTACCTTTAAGGGGGGGGGGGGGGGGGGGGGGGGGGATGCTTTGTTTTCCAGAGATCTGGTTGGTTAGTAGTCGGTTTTTTTCTTTAGCGAAGTCTTGCACTGAAGTATGCACCAAGGTGCCTTTGAGAATGCAAACTATTTGAGTATGACAGGAGTAACTGGTATGCAGTACTCTGTAGCAACATTAATTTAAAATGTGTTCCCCAGGGTGCAATGCAGATGCCACCCTTAAAGAATACCAAAATGTGTCTGCCAGCCATCTTGGCACAGAGCATGGTTGCAATGGATTATCCTTGTGGGAGGTTTGATTACCAAAGATGTTAATGTTTTGGTTTTGACATGTTTCTTATCTGGTTCTACACCAAGTTACAAATTGGATGGTATCACTTTAATTGGAAGGATTTAAGATGTCACTCTGTTTGACACATTTAATCTTTACTGAGCACATTTGCACAATGTGTTTCTAGGACTATATGTTCAACACTGCATATGTTCATCTCTTTTGGGTATGGTTTGACACCAAATGATGTTACATAAGTAACATAGAGCATAAGTTCTGTCACATGATCTTAAACCTAGATGGACCTCTATGGCATCATCATTCTCATTGACCATGACGTAATTAATTCAATGGTCTCTGATTCAGTGGACTCTGCATTTTGGTCCCTACAGTGACCTCAGGTCTTGGGTTTCATTTTGTTTTCACTGTGTGTGTTGAATTTATGGTGAGATCTTCAGTCTGGGAATTGATAGGAAAGTTGTGATGAGGGATGTGTTAGTGGTCATTACTCTAAAATGGTTCTAAGTCAGTCACACTCCAACTATATGATTATCATTATCAGTAGAAGGATAAGAACATGGTTTTCCATATACCAGAGGAGGCTCCACTGAAAGTCTTCAGAGTGATCCAGCAGCAAAGCAGGGTCGTTTCTGGTGGGTAACCTTACAGCGACCTGAGATTTGCTATGTGTATGTTGCTGGCCCTGGGGACTTGGCATAAGTTTCATTGGTACGGCTAGACAAGGTTGACCAGCATAGGAGTAGCACCACCAATGGTGTGCAATACAAGATGGAGC
The DNA here is from genome assembly GCA_028751875.1 of Rapana venosa. Lineage (NCBI taxonomy): Eukaryota > Metazoa > Mollusca > Gastropoda > Neogastropoda > Muricidae > Rapana > Rapana venosa. Next base: position 41,533,081 of record CM054134.1, read on the forward strand.
AGCAAAAAGAATGTTTCTCATGGTAAAAGGTGCCCATAACCTGGGGTCAGTGGGAGCCAAGTGTCAGAGACCTTAGCTTCCCTAGGGGCCAACTACTTGAGGGTGGCACCCATCTCTTCCCCCTGACTGCTTTACCTTCCCTGTTCTTAAAGAGGGCAGGTACCAATTCACGGCTGGTTGAACTGGTGTACTTCACTGAAGCCAAGGCATGTGAACAGTCACCCAATCATATGCCAATGATTGGAGCCCTTAGAGCAAATTTAAGAGTAGGCTGTGAGATCAGTCCTTCTGCTTAATTTTATGTCATCCCCAGATTGCAAAACAGAGTAAACATAAAGATGGACAATGCTTGACACAAGTAAGGAAAGAAAACCAGAGGAATGGCTGTGTCTGTAAAGAACAGTGCAGAGCAGGTGTTCCATGCTCATCCAAGTATATACAATAAGATGACGTAGTTCACAGAAGAAAACTTTATACATAACCTCCAAAAAACAAAACAAAACAATAAAACATGGTATTCACCTGCCATTGTTCAAGCAAAGACAGAGGAATGGATTGCAGAGCAGAAAATATGGGGGAAAACAGACAAAGGACAAACAAAAATAACAAAGAGTGACAGAACCATTTTTTCAGAAGGCGGAGACACTATTTACCACAGAAAAAAACACCATACACCATTATCCCCATAATGACTCAAGGAAACTGGACAAACAAGACATGATCCAACAGCACAGTCACACTTCCATACCAACAGTCAAGAAACCAACTTCAGTTTCAAATTCCCACTTTTATTCTTTTAGTGATAAATATTTAACAGATTGCTCCCACAGCGGTAAAGGCAAAAATACAATTTCCCTCAAAATCTACAGTTACCCACATTTGTGCACCATGCATAGTATTTTCAGCAAACGTTTGTATATAAATATGCACCAGTCCTACAGGAGTCCAATACAGGTTCCGCAGTGGTTAAAGTATTATAAGGCAGCTCTAGGCTTCAGTCCACAGGGCGTATGTCAGGCAGTCCACATACTTTGTGCTTCTTTTCTACAAATACTTAAAATCACAACTGAACAGAAATTTTCACGCACCCATCCTGGAATTTGGAAGATGAAACAAACAAAAAAGCAAATCTGTTCAGATCTACAGCTCTTTCATTCTTGTTTTTTGGGGTGTTTTTCCCAGATTTTTTTTTTTTCTGTTTACACATTCAACACAACCTATATCACAAGTATCATGTAAACACATGTAAGAAAATTCTCTCACTCCTTCTTTGCCTCTCTCAAATACACACGCAAAACATGTGCACATACCCACACTCAACATGTGCATTCATTCACACACTTTCACCTATGCACACAGTGGAGACCAAAGAATGGTCGAATACAAAGTAACAATGATGGGACACAGGAATGTAAAAAGTATGAGCTATAAAAATTAAAAGCCTATCATTAATATCATCATATTTATAGATTCCCTAAAAAATCTGAATATTTCCCACTATGCAGGTCAGCTTGGGATGTAAGCCCGAGTGTTTATAAAGAGTGCTCTTTTCCATGAAATTTTCATAAACACAAGACAAATGCGCTTTGAATGGAAATAGTATGTGCGCACTTGCAATAGCTGTAAAGCAAAAGTCAAGAGAGACTTTCAGCGTAAGCAAGCATGGCTTCTGGATGTCAAATCCTTCAAAGCACAGCTAAACGGGGCTGGCTGGCTCTGTCAACCCATCCTTTCAGCTACTGAGGCTTACAGGGGAACACCCCAAATCCCAATCCCATCCACATAATAAAAAGTATTAATCAAAATGCATAGCATGCATCATAATCACCAACATTACTATGTGCTTAAAGTAACAGAACACAATACGGTGATGATTTTTCATCAAGAAATATTGATTGGAGAAAGATAAAACTGGAAATAAGATGCTAACAATCACAAAAGCTTGCATTTGTCCCCCTTCTTTTTTTGCACTCCTAGAATCAAGCAATGGAACAATTTGACGATAAAAACGGTACAGGGATGCTAAGATAATAAAGGTGCCGATGTGAGGTGTGGTGTGTATCAAACAAAACAACAGCTGTTCAGCAAAAAGAAAAGTCCGTAATCATCTGTTTAAAACTGTAGCTTTTTGGGAACTTCCCACGTGAATTCATTTCTGCCGAAGTGTCCGTAGCAAGCTGTGTTTTGGTAGATGGGCTGGCGCAACTTCAGTTCCCTGAAAAACACAAATGATTGAGGTTTCATTCTTTTTATTTATTTATTTATTCTTTTATTTTGAGGATAATGGAATAAGCAATTATGTGCTTTTTACATCCAGTCCCTGTGTGTATGTGGTTTTGTCAGTTTTGTCATCTGTTCCCACAGGCACACAAAATGCGGAATGGGTTTTAACGTGTGCGCACAGAACCTCGGTTTATAGTCTCATCTGAAGGACTTTTAGGGAGGTGGAGTCGGCACTGATGTTAACTCAATCCTCTTGAACGAGATTCAAACGTGGGTCAGCAGATCATGAATACACTTTCTTAATTCTCTTTTAAATTTTTTTTATTGTGGTGTAGCATATTTGGAATAGTTTGTATAAAGTGACAACTCTGTAACAAAACCGAACTAAACTGCATCTGTTTCAGTTTGACTCTTTCCATTACTCTCATAAATTAAGGATGAAACATTATCAGTGTGTGTACTTTCACTGCTGAATTCAAAGGTGTATGTTCAAAATCTGGAGAATAACCTAAAAACATCCAAGATATCAGCAAAACAGTCATATAAAGTTTACAAATATCAAACACACACACATACAAAATAGTGACTGAACATGAGAATAATCAATGACTGTATGCAACTGTCATATAAAGCAAACTCACTTGACAATGCGCCCAGGTCGGAGATCAAAGTTTTTCTTCACAATGTCGAGCAGCTCTGACTCGGATTTCTTCGATGTTCCATAGCTGAAGACTGTGATTGACAGTGGCTGTGCAATGCCAATAGCGTACGATACCTACACACACAATTTAAGTCCAGTTTACCTCACCTTCAATAAAAAAAATTCTTGCACACAACACAAGTTACTGTGTAAAAGACCTTACAAATTTTTAAAAAACTCAATGCTACTTAAAATCTACAATAAGAAGTGGCGCAATAGTTCAGTAAACAAGCGAATTGTTCTTTCAGATACAAAAGAAAAAAGTTCTAAAAAAAGGCGGGTCATGGTTTCCAATTTTGACACACCTAGTGGATTACAGAAAGGAATTTCATGACCATCTCCAAGGTCCCCTTCTATGTACACCTGTAAGGGCTTTCCCCGCTTCCTGTAGCCATGCATGCAGAATATCAAATATGCACATCAGAAATCACTTTATCTGTGAACTGAGAAAACAGATCACTTAATTCATGACCATAGGAAACAGATCACTTTATTCCTGAACTGAGGAACTATAGAAATACTCAGGATGCTTCTGAAGTTTTTCCAGTTCATTGGGTCCAGCAGTCAGTTTATCATCAGTTTACCGAGTTTCTTGGCAGAAATCTAAGGTGCAGTGTGTATGGAAGGTTCTGCACATCATGACAGCCAGCAAAATCTAACAACTTTCACACACAAAAAAGAAAGAAACTAAAAACAGAAAAAAACCCAACTAACTGCCACCTTTCTTTTGCTTGCATCAGTTGATTCTAAACATTTTTGGTCAACATGGTTTTCGTACAAAAAAACCCAAACCCAACAAAACCAATGAAAGAAAAACACCTTCCTCCCCATCTTTCTTGTACAAGATACTATTTTTCTATCAGCAGCTATGTGAATGTCTTTTGTTTCTTGAAAATGTGTTTTAATCTGAAAAAAACAACAAACTTTTACTTGTCTCTTTTTCTTTTAAAATATACCTGCCACAAATGAAAGACAGTACCACTTCAATCACTACACACACACAAAAGAAAAAAATTCACCCTTGACCAAAATAACCTTTCTGTGAAAGCTTTCCACACGCATCCTTACCTGAACGAGAACACGTTTGCAGAGGCCAGCTTTGACCAGGGACTTGGCCACCCAACGAGCGGCGTAAGCAGCAGAGCGATCCACTTTGGAGAAGTCTTTGCCAGAGAAGGCGCCGCCACCATGGGCGCCCCAACCCCCGTACGTGTCCACAATGATCTTACGGCCTGTCAGACCAGCATCTCCCTGAGGTACACACACACACACACAAAATGGAGAGATCATTAACATATCATGCTAAGATTAAAGCCGACAACAGCAACACAATCTTTTTTATTCCTTGAAACTGCTATGTACAGAGATGTGAAACAGAATTCTTTAGATTCCTGTTGTTTGGCAATATTTGGATAAATCGATACTTTAACATGTTTGCCTGTCCAGTGATAAAAGTCACACTAGAATTCTATGTGATATGCACAAATACAATCATACTGCAAACAGCAGTATGGTCAGTCTATGCAGCATGATTAATCACTACACTTACAGCTTTCTTAATATGAAATTTAGGCTGCTGCTATCCACAGAGAGCCCACGACCTCAAAAGTACCCTACCATATCCCCCTCACTTCAACCCCCATCCCACAGTTACATGCCTCCCTGTACAAACAGTTTCTCCCTACAGTACTCTGCTATTGTCTGCACACGCACACAAACATGCTTGCCCATCTTCACTTCTTTCTACTCAACTCTCATTTATAACTGTCAGCAAGTTACATACATTCTCCAAGATCCTTTACAGATCCATCGCTCACAAACAACAACAACAGTAGCATTCCTGTACCTGAGGCCCTCCAATGATGAACTTGCCAGACGGCTGCAGGTGATATACTGTGCGCTCGTCCAGGTACTTGGAGGGAATCACGGCCTTGATCACCTTCTCCATCAGGTCTTTTCGCAGCTGCTCCAGAGTGATTTTTTCGTCATGCTGCGCTGAGATCACCACTGTGTGGACACGTGTGGGCACTGCTGCTCCCTTGATGTATCTGTACTCTACTGTGACCTGAGCAGGGAACAGACAAGGGAACCGGTACTTAACCTACAAAGCGAAGATGCAATTTTTGTGTGTGTTCCTTGACTAGAACTACAGAGTCCACCAATGGTATGATTTACGAATGTGACCGTTTTGTCTCACCATTAAGGCAGCTGTATTCCTATTTCAGAGATGGTGTCTAAACACAACACCTGTGCGCATGCATATTTAAAATTTTGTTATCTGCTCCTACCCCCATGAAATAGCCTACTCTTCAAAAAGATGGAACCGGTCTTTTTAATGTGTGTGCAAGATGTTCTGAATGCATTTGTACACAGGGTCTTGGTTTATAGTGTCCTCTGAAGGACTTTTGGGGGAGTGGAGTCAGTGCTGATGTTAACTCCAGGGCAAAGTTCCCTAAAATGGCACCTCCATGGTGGCTTGATCCTGGGCCATCAGATCATGAACGCAAATCTTTAACCCCTAGGCTATCCCACCCTTCTCAACGATGTAATTCAACATCATTATTTCATATATATAACAGAGATAAGCTATAAAATAAAGTAAGTATCCGATATCATCCAAAGATAATGAACTAAACTAGATGAAAGTGCTAGCATCAACACATGTGGCCTTCATAAAATTACAATGATTTCCAAAACAAAACGCAAGCTGTTGCTGGCATTGATTTCCTTTAATTACAGTAGATTCTGTGTGTGTGTGTGTGTGTGTGTGTGTGTGTGTGTGTGTGTGTGTGTGTGTGGATAGGTGGGGGTGGCGAGGCAGGGGCTGTGTATAAGGTGAGTGTGCCTCTTGGTGCATGGGTGTGAGTATGTGTGTGTGTGAACGAGCATGCATGTGTGTGAAGATGCCATGCACATTTTTAGACTGTGTTTGGGCACAATCACCTTCACCTTCACCTATCCCGTAGTCTGGTATACCATTGGGGCACCACTGAAGATTTTGCAAACCAGCTTCCTCCACTCCTAGCAGTTCTCAGCTTTCTGTAGAATGTTTCACTCAACAAGGCCAGTCCATTCTCTGATATTGTCTTCCCATCGTTTTCTCTGTCTGCCTCTTCATCTCCATCCTTGTACTGTACCCTGTAGGACAGTCTTGGCCAGTAGAGATGTTCGTGTGACATGCATGTTCCACTTAAGGTTGTGGTTTGGGGTGAGGTTTTTTTCCCCACTGATGTCAAGATCGGTGGGAATGCCAGGGGCCTGTCAGTGTAGATAGCATTCCTTCTGGAAATTCTGTGCAAGGAATTCCCTCTTTTCTGTTCCTCTCTTTGTTTCTGCCTTGTTCCTTTTCTCTTTGTCACCCCCCTTCTGGTATATTTTCTACCTTCTGGGTCCATTCTCCTGCTTTTTTTCCATAAGGACTTCAAAGACTTAAAGGATAATTCCCTCCCATGCCAAAGTCAGATGCACTGCTCCCTCCCATGCCAAAGTCAGATGTACTGGGCCTGACTTGTTATGTGCTTAATGGCAGCACAACACATCTTTGCTCATATGACAGACAACAACAATACTTGCTGTCCAAGTCATCCACAAAGGAGGCGGCCTTCACATGGCCCAATGGCATTTTCAATTCTGGTTTTCTCTTCTTTGCTGGTTATGTAATCTCTGTACGAGATACCAAGAAGTTTGCCAAAGCATCTCATTTCCATTGCCTGTATCCTTCTTTCAATGTCTTCTGCTACGGTCCCCATTTCACATGCATACAAGAAAATGGACATAACCTGGGAACGCCATCAGTCTGATCTTGGAGCTGATGGCAATGTTCCTGTTGTTGCAGATGACTTTTAGTCTGGTCGGTGCAGCTATGGTCTGAGCTATACTGGAGAAAACTTCAAGTTTTGATCCTTCATCAAACACTAAAGCCCACACTTTGTGCACATTCATCTGAAAATACAATCTTCCTACCAACAGTGTTATTCACAAGCCCCTCTCAGCAGCACCTGTGCACATATATCCATCCATCTGTCAGCAGGTGTTAAATGCACATCTCCTCCTGACACATTTAGACGTTTTTCACAGGAGAGTCCTAAATCTGGTAGTGGCGGTTGTGTTTTTTAATAAAATATTATCAAACTACACATTTTACACACACCTGCTAGTGAGCACTGTTCATATTTGGCATAGACTGATAACAAGTGACACACCTGCCCTGTTAATGAGCTTTGCTCACTATGTATAGATGGCCTGTAGGGTGGGAGGCCAGAGTTAATCTTTTCTTCTTGGGAAGGGAGGGTGGATGTCAAGCTATCTCCTATGTACATGCTGGTTATCCTACCTGTGTTTTTGTGTCTGGTCGTGCCCAGGACATCTCCCCATTGCGTCGCAGTTGTGCGATTTTAGCGTTCAGCTGATGAGACAGCACGACTGTCAGGGGCATGCACTCTTCCGTCTCATCTGTGGCGTAGCCGAACATGAGGCCTTGGTCACCAGCCCCAATGTTGTCGTCATCACGATCTACATGCACTCCCTGCGCGATGTCAGGGCTCTGTTCCTCCAGGGCAATGAGCACGTTGCAGGTCTTGTAGTCAAAGCCTGTAAGTCAGACAGTAAACGTCGACATAATGACAGCCGAGTGCTGGGCCACAATAACATCCCCATCAAAGATGCCCTTGTAATCAAGGGGTGTGTGTGTGTGTGTGTGTGTGTGTGTGTGTGTGTCTGTCTGTGTATGTGTGTGTGTGTGTGTGTGTGGTGTGTGTGTGGGCGTGTGTGTGAGTGTGTGTGCATATGCGTGTGTGTGTGCATATGCGTGTGTGTGTGCATGCATGTGTGTGTGCATGCACAAGTCCACACACAATTTTGTGCAATGTGTCCAGGGCATGCATCACTACTTTCTTAAGCGGCAGAATGGCATAGCGAAACAATCAAACCATCTAGCCGCAAACAGTTTTTAACTAACTTGAAACATTTTAATATACAAACACAAATCAGACCTTAGTTATAGGAAAGAACATATGTATCCATGAACTTCCTATAACCTCCCCCCCAACTCTTTTCTGCATTTAAGCATATCCACACATTTAATCAGTTTGTAGCCTGCTGCTACTATCCTGAACAAAACTGAAAAGCAATAACTTGTTTTGAAATCAACGCTGGATCATTTATCCCCTTTTAAAGCTTATCATAAAATGTACAAATGAAAGTGGCTCGGGTTTGGGACACGAGTGATTCTTTTCCCCCCAGATAAAAGTCACTGCGAATAAATTAACTTGTGAAAGTGAGCGACAGGTGGTTCATGAATGTTTCTAACACAAATTACATTATCTAATGATACATAAATATACTATCATAAAAACAGAATTTCCAGTACACTTTGGTGGTATGTTTTCCCAAACAATCAACTTTAGTTTATCACGTAGGCTTTTTCACCAAGCCAGAGCCAGGTAGTGAAGGATTGGGAGGGGGGGAGGGGGGGGGGTATTTTTGTATGGCTTTGGTTGGGATTTTTTTTGGGGGGGAGGAGTTTCGGGGGGGGGATGGGGGTTCTCTTTTGTAGCAAGCTAGTTGAAAGGATTCCATGGCAAAATAGATAACATTAGTTTTCATACACGTTTTCTGATTCTTACCTTAGCTGAGTCAGAAACCCTTTTTTTATGGTTACATTACACAATACCCTCAATTCACTTAATTTTGTTTCAATAGCCAGTACCTATCGACAATGTCAATATGGTCAATTTCTAGTACTCAATTATGTACAGATAGTGTTACAGTTAGGTTTGAACCATGTTTACATGGGGAATGTTATAATAACATACACAATCATAGAAATCAGCAAACTGCTTATATCATACTCTAACAATACTCGTCAATAGGCATCAAAGCTTCATTTGGCAGAGTATAACATATAATAACACAATAAGAAAACTATTATTAACCACATTGCAAATTTTGTTGCTGTTTCTTTGTTTAGGCATTTAATTCAATGCATCTGACAAAAAAAACCAAAAAAAACCTTACTATTTCTAACAATCATCTACTAGTACTAGCATCATCACTACGACATCAGAGTCACAGGTAAAAAAACAACAAAAAAACCTGACAGATAAAATACACTTCAAAGTAAATAAAAGCGTGTGTATATATCACATTTCAACTTTAAAAACCACTGCCAAAATCAATATTAGCAGCACATGTGTGTATGGGTGGGGGAGGGGATGCATGTGTAGGTGTGTGTAAGGCTGCAGGCACAATGCCTTGCAGTGTGCAAGATGGTAAATGGAATGCTGTACATTCTGTATATTGTATACAGGCAAGCTTATGAATCTTATCACATTAGCATTTCTTTTTTCTTTAAATTCCAAAAGATCAGGCGGATTCTGCTTCCTTCACTTCCATTTTAAGCTGAACATCAGCATACTATATCAGTTATTCAATATAATTCTCCTGTGCTTTAGTAAAACCAAAAAATCTGCAACAATCAAGCCATACCTCCAACTATTTTAACACAGGTTTTGACGAAAAGGAAAGAACAGGAAGGCTGGAGTCTTAAAAAGCAAAAAGGTAATTACTAATAGTAATATACCACTTTTAGTAATGGCAGGTATCTGACTTTTTGTTCTTCCACTTATGGCTATGATTCTCTTCATGTTCATGAATGAAAACAATTACATCTACACTGTAACTAAGCAGAATCAATTTAAAGGGGAAAAAATGTTAACAAAAAAACAACAACAAAACCTTAATCCAACAAACATCAATGACAAACTGACAGTGCAAAAAACCCATCTGTTCAGGATTTTTTTTTAAACAAACCTTACCTACGCTGAGTAAAGCTAACATGAAAAAGGACCCACCTTTTGAAGAATCATCATAGCCGATCTGTTTGATGGCGCCACGGATGACTGACTGATAATCGACGTTTGCTTTGGATGAGATCTCTCCACACACTAGCACCATTCCAGTCTTTGTCACTGTTTCACAGGCAACTTTGGCGTTGGGATCCTGCTTCAAGTGTGCATCCAAGATGGCATCACTGATTTGATCACAAATTTTGTCTGAAAGAGAAATGTGTATATATGTTATCACTGATTTCTGTGCCAATTTAAAACACACAAACTTTAAAATACAGGGGGCAGAAAATTAAACACACATCACTGTCATCAGCAGTAACCGGGTAAGAACAGCTTTGCACATTAAATGTGCATGTTTCTGACACTGCAAGCATATGTTTTTCTTCTAATAATACTGTTTTTCTATAACTTGCTTTTAAAATGTATAGACTGAAGTTATAAAAAAAATCCAAACTTTGATCAGAATATTAATGAACTAAAATAGTAAAAACTAAGGCAAAGTCCATACAATTTAACATTGACATATTCATTGATGATATAACAAAAAAAACACACAAAAACATCCATTTTCTGATACTGATTCTCTTTAACCCCAGCCTCAAACACATCTTTCCAATTTCAATCACCTTCTTCCATCTTTCTAACTGTGGGTTGGTACAGCTTAGTACTAAAAAACATATGTCTATCTTACTCTGGCTTTAAATCCAAACATGGATATAATCTTTTCCACTGGATTTGTGTGTTATTGAGTGAAAGAGAGAGAGAGAGAGAGAGAGAGAGAGAGAGAGAGAGAGAGAGAGAGAGAGAGAGAGAGGAGAGAGGTGTGTGTGTGTGTAAATAATAATTCTTTAATATGAAAGGATAAAGATTTTAAGCCATGTCTACTCTAACACTAAGTAAGTTACAACATGTCCTGCTAAACAACAAAACATACATGTAAATTGTAATGCATATATCAAAACAAATGATAAAACATGGGGGGAAAAAGAAAAACACCCAAATAAATTGTACCCAAGAAATATATCATGCCACACAGTAATAAATAATACCTTTTTGTTTAAAAAAAAAGTATGCACTTACATACATGCACAGTTGTTGAAAATGATAGTATTATGAATGATCAACACTACAAAAATTTTTTAATCATTTTCCCTATTGCAAATACTGGAGAGAGAGAGAGAGAGAGAGAGAGAGAGAGAGAGAGAGAGAGAGAGAGAGAGAGAGAGTCTTCATGCACCCTATCTAAAAGATATAACAAGCAAAGAGAAAAGTTTTAAAGTTTCCACACTTGCTCTCAAAGTTTTAATACATAGAACATGTAAACAAAGAAAATAACCTTGCCCTTCAGTGCCCCCCAAAATGCACTTTTACATCACCAATTTCCACAGCCAGTAGCTAACACAAATTTAGACCAATTACAAAATCCACACTCACCCCCTCTCCACCCCCACCCCTCAACTGTTAGCAGTCTAGTGCACCACAGTTAAAATCGAAAGTTAATATGAAATGATTATGGTTTAATGCTACCACTACTGAAACTGATAAGCTGTCTCTGCTGTCACTGTCACTATACTGGATACCACACAATTGTGCGTAAACACAACCCACGTGGTGATAGTTCTCACTTTCAGTTTTTCCAAAACGCGCGAAAATTGTTCCAGACACTGTTTTATTCCTACCTGGGTGGCCCTCTCCGACAGACTCAGAAGTGAACAGGAATGTGCCGATGTCATCCTGACTACACTCCTCTGCGTAGTGATGGTTGATTTCCTTGTAATGGTTAGCACCGTTGACAGACATTCTTTTTCACTTGTTTAGACTGTTTTGAGTACTGTCTTCAGTGGAAAAGAGGCAGAATGGGAGAAAGCTTGCTGCTATATACAGTTTCGTTGGTCATGTGACTGGAATTGCGCTGTTGCGGATTGGTCGGCGGGGTAGAATCATAGCTGAGGATAAACTTGTCCATGTTCGGGGTTGGCAACTTGGAGATTTCCACCCTGTGCGTGTTTTTCCGTGGATGTCGTCTCAGTTTGAGTCATTATTCAACCGAGAGACAAATTTTCTTCCCACGGTTTTCGCACGTGTGTTTAGATCCATTCAAGCTTTGTTTATCTTGCCACTCTGTGAAACAAGTCGTTAGGGAGACCCAATCGACCTTTTAGCAGACGATACCATTTTGTAATGTTGACTGCCCTTTACTCAGTTTGTTACTGTTAGTCGAGTCATCGTGGAGCACGATGTGTGTTTAGTGGCATGTTTTAAAAAATAATTGTGAAGCGTTACTCGATCCATACCTTTCGCAGAAAAAAAGGAAAACTTACTGTTGAATTAGTGCAATGTGCTCAACAAAGGAGTAGACTTTCTAGCTCTTTTTTTTTTTTTTGGTGCTCCACGGGGCTTTTTGTCGATGACGTCAAACTCTTTAGTCCTTTTTTTTCCACGCAGATCTACGAATTTGAGATTGAAAGAGCGATTGCAAGACATTGTTTTGAGTTTATATGTTCGAAAAGGTTTTACAGTGTGTTTACTCGACGTTATTGCTCATCTCAAGCAGTTCAGTTCGCCAGACAAAATTATATCTGTCAGAATTTGTTTGTTTTGTTTTGGGTGTGTTTCTTTTCAGTTTTTCTTATTAAGTTTTTTACTTGAGGCTTTTGGCTTCTTGTTGGGTTTTTTGTTGTTTGGTTGGGTTGGGTTTTCTTTTTAGAGTGGTGGTGGTGAGGGGGTGTGGCTTTTATTTGTTTGTGTTTTAGAGGACAGGGGTAGTGTCAATGTCCTGTATGATTTACTATAGACCTTTAGATTTGCTTGTTTTGTGTGTGCTCAAACTCAGCTAACGCATGTTGGGCTCACACACACACACACACACACACACACATGATGAATACACAGGGAAGATGATACATGTCGTCAGAACAGACACCACCATTTGCTTTTTCATGTCAGTTAACATTGTCTCAATTAAGAGATCGTCATTAAGCGACACAGACAATGCTGTGTGTGTGTGTGTGTGTGTGGTGTGTGTGTGTGTTATAATTCATTTAACATCTTTCCACTAGTTGCGATATTAGAACGAGGGAGAGAGAGAGAAGTGGGTAATACTTGGGAGAATTAATCTCAAATTATTAAATACTGAGTAATGAAAAAAAAGCCCAACCCTCTGCATTATCAACCCACTCAGCTACAATAAACAAAAGGCAAAATGCATTCCTCCCCTCCCCCCACTTTTCCCCCATTGTTTGGTTAGAGCTCCAATGGTGACATTTTTGCATAATTACGCTACCGGGTGGGTTTTTTGGCCATGCCATTAATGTAACCACATTCCGATTTGGGGGATAAATGCATTTCTAACTCTATCTAACAAAATAATAGATTTCCAATGAAAAATGTGAATAACTTTCAATTACTAAATTTCAAACGAGAAAAAAAAGTGTAAGTGAAAAAAAGAAAAAAGTGTAAGTGAAAAAAAAGGACCAACTAACCAACCAACTAAACAAGCAACACGTGTGTGTGTGTGTGTGTGCGTGTTTCTTCTTCTTTTCCTCCTCCTCCTTCTCCTCCTTTTTCTTCCTCTTCTTCTTCTTCTTTTCCCCCTTTTCCTCTTCCTCCTCCTCTTTCTTCTTCTTCTTCTCCCCCTCCTCTTCTTCTTCATCATCTCCTCCTCCTTGTTCTTGTTGCTTTCAACTCCTGCAGGTAGGAAGCCAGCAGTTGTAAATATATATATAATATATATATATATATATATATATATATATATATTGATTTTTCTGTTCATTTCTCCTACAGAGGGGGCTGGCTGTGTGTGTGTGTGTGTGTGTGTGCTGACCTGTAGGGACTTTGCGACTCATTGATTCAGTTGACCACTTCGTTGTTTTCTGTCTTGCGCGGAGTTCTGCCTGTGGTTGATAACGTCTTGCCGCCACCAGTAGTCAGTTTCGTCACTTCTAATAGCTAGCCTATGTCTGCCCCAGTACGATGTGCTGGTTGTCTAGTAATAGCCATGTAGATCAGCTGGTGGTGGTGATGATTGTGGTGGTGGTTTGTGTGTGTGTGTGTGTGTGTGTGTGTGTGAAGTCCAGTCAAAATTATCTTTATTGAGTGTAAAAGATTAAGTTTATATAACTTTTTTTTTCATCCTGCCCTCACATTTTTTTCACTACCCCCAAAAGTCCTTCGGATGAGACTATAAACCGAGGTCCCGTGTGCGAACGCACGCAGAACATCTTGCGCACACGTTAAAACCCGTTCCGCTTTTCGGAAGAGTAGGCCATTGTGTGCCGGTGGGAACGGATGACAAATTTTACAAAACTGCATATACACGGGGACTGGGTGAATAAAAGCACGTGAGTGCTTATTCCATTATCCTCGAAATAAAAGAATAAAATAAAATAAATAAACAAAAGAAAGAAAATTGATTTTCTGTGTGTGTGTGTGTGTGTGTGTGTGTGTGTGTGTGTGACCGCATATGTGTGTATGCGCGCGCGCGTGCGTGCGTGCTTGCGTGTGTTAAGAGCTGTAGGAGGCCTACACGTATACAGATGCTGAAACAGTCCAGTCAGAAAACGTAAGAGTGCACGGTCAGTTAATATGGATAATGATCTCCTGTTTCTTGCTTGTAATGCTTAACCAACCGTTCTGGTCCGTCTGCGACAGCTGTGTCGGCATCACTTAGTTGCTGGGCCATGTAGCCTAGGACTCCTGGTTTAATTAATGAATGAATGAATGGATAAAGCTTTCTGATAGCTGATCCTAGGACTCCTGGTTTAATTAATGAATGAATGAATGAATAAAGCTTCTGATAGCTGATCCTTCACTTCGATCGAGGAAAGATATACAGTGACTGAGATGTTACTGTGTGTGTGTGTGTGTGTGTGTGTGTGTGTGTGTGTGTGTGTGTGTGTGTGTGTGTGTCCCCTCTCTCTCTCTCTCTCTCTCCTCTCTCTCTCTCTCTCTCTCTCTCTCTCTCTCTCTCTCTCTTCTCTCTCTCAAGCAATTACATCTGACAACTGGTGCATATACTGTTTTTTCATTGAACAGGTCAGCTTCATCATGCGGCAACAGCGATCCAGGCTCTGTGTGTGTGTGCGTGCGTGCGTGAGTGTGTGTGTGTGTGAGTGTTTGTATGTGTGTATGATGAGACAAAAAGCACCTGTATACCACTGTCACTCTTATAAACATCAGTATTACAGGTGTGGAGACCAGAGAAAGAGAAACTGGCATGCCATTAGAAATAAGGAATACATATACACAATCTGAGACAGACACTTAAAAAAAACCCTCAATACAATGATCCCAAAATCGTTTGCACTTTCAACCCCTGATCAGACGAAACCCGCCAATAGCAGCTACCATTCACGCTTGCTTCCTCTGCCCTATGTTCTGTGAGGCCCCTGCCTAGCTTGCTGTTCCCACGCCGCTCATGTGGGTCTGTCTGCCATAGGACTAGCCATACCAAGTTTTGTCATATCTCACCGTCAGGATCAGAAATCCACAGAGAGCTTAGTAAACAATTACTTTACAGCTCAACTTTTTTTTTCTTCCAGTCGTAGCTTAGTTATTAAGCAAGAGCTGTATTTTTCACTAGGCCGCAAGCTTAATAGCTTACAGTCACTCTGGGTTTTTGTTGTTATTGTTGTTGTTTTTACGTTTTTCGTCCCTCAGCTTAGAACTCCGAGGTTTACCAATGGTATGATTTTGGTATGCCAATGTTCCCACCAGTACGAAATGGCCTTCTCATCCAAAAGATGGAACGGGTTTTTGATGTGTGCGCGATATGTTCTCAATACGTTTGTTCCAGGAGTCTCGGTTTATAGTCTCATCTGAAGGACTTTTTCGGGATTTAATCAGCACTAATGTTATCTCCAGGGTAAAATCCCCTACAACGGGCGCCTCTGTGGTGGCTCGATCCCTGGCCGTCAGAGCACAAGCGCAACGTTCTAACCACTAGGCTACCCCATCCACAGTACAGGTCACACTAAAAACAAGAAGTAGTCATAAATGACATCAATACCAGCTGTAAGCAATTGAGAGGGTAAGGGGGGTGGGGGTTGATGACTGTAAACAATGTGCAAAGTCATGGTTTGATAGCGCCTCTTTGACTTTAGCTATCAGTCATGTCACTGGACTTCAGTGCAAGGACTGACTTGAGTGTAGGTATAGTTTGTAAGCAAGTAAAAGAAGAAGAAGAAAAAAAAAGCAGAGTCATACTTGACTGACGTTCCACCAGTAAGTACCTAGGTCCACTCGATTGTATGAGTAGACAGATTGGATATGCTGACACTTCTGTTTACCCCCCTTCCCCTTCCCACCTGTGTGTGTGTGTGTGTGTGGTGCGCGCGCGTGTACGTGCACGCGCATTCACGTACATGTGTGTATGTCAATCTTTTTCGATTTGCATGACTGCACTCTCATGCGGGTGTAAGCCCACGGGCGAGTGTCTCTAAATTCTCTGTTTCTCGAGAGAAAGGTAAACAGCATACATGTTGAGGCTGGTCAGGCTTTGCTGCGGAAGCGCTGAAGTGAACCTTGGTGCCGATTACACATGGCGCAGACTTCACTGACCAAGCAGAACAGACAAGCCGTGTTCATGTTCCGGCTGACAGCACTTTGCAATCGGTCCCCCCGTTCACGTCATGTTGTTGTTGTTGTTGTTGTTGTGCATTCCCCAGCTTAACACACTGGGAGTCACCCAGAATATGCACTCTTGACTCGCTCATCCCACCTGAGAATCACTGTGAGATAGGAAGTACACCGGATGAGAAGTTTGCGCGTGTTACTGTTTTCAAGTACCTCTCCATATAGGCAGCCATACTCCGACTTCAGGGGATTTTTTTCCTTAATGGAGAGTGCATGTTGTTATGTGTTGTTATGTCATGGCTGACGGCAATCTCAACACAACATTTTACAACATACTTTAATGTAGGCCGTGGCACTTGGCTTACATCAATAACTGACAAAAGTTTTGGCCTGGGCCAAATGTCATGTCACTGTGGTCCTAGTTATGTGACAGATGCTGTGGCCGAATGGTGAAGATAACGGGCTTCTAATGTAGTTCTCAAGTCGTGGGTTCAATCCTCGACAGTGATCTAAAGGAAGTTAATGACGATTTCTTTGGTATCTCTTTATTGTCCTGTTGTGTGTGGATCCCTCTTACCAGCGCCCTCTCTCTCTCTCTCTCCTTTATGAACACAGAAGGTAGACTGAAGACTCGAGAACACAGCGAAAGATTTCGTAATTCGTGTCAGTGATCTTGCAAAAACATGAAAAGTCTGCCCAGCATGTATCCCTAGCCTGACTAGTGCATTCGGTATTGCAGTTCGACAAGCATGTGTTAAGAGGCTATTGTTTGGGTGAATGAGGTTAACGTACACAAAATGTTGGTTTACTTCAATGATATGTGTGTGTGACAGAGAGAGAGAGAGAGGGGGGGGGGGGGGGAGGGTGTAGAGTTTTAGGAATAGCAAGTGAATGCTGAACGCTTTTTCTTTTAAAAAAAATTTTTAGACCTGTTATTGTCCTATCAGCAAGCTGGTTTGTGTCAGATAATCTTAAGTAGGAGACAAAACAGTACTACAGCTCTACTTCATACAGAAGCAAGTTCGCACAAGTACACACGCATACACACACACACACACACACACACACACACACACACACACACATGATGACTTAATTAAGTTGTCAGGAGGTTGATACTGACAAGGATAGTAAGTAGTCAGGTTTATCTGCAAGTGAGTTGGTTTTAATCTGGGTACTAGTACAGAAATCACCCTCAGCATATCGCATAATTCTCTCCTTTAGGATAAACCGCAAAGAACTGGTTTGTGGTGGGGTGGGACACACACACACACACACACACACACAGAGAGAGAGAGAGAGAGAGAGAGAGAGAGAGAGAGAGAGAAGAGATTCAACCGAATAAAATTATTAATAGATTTGACTTCCAGGGATACAGATTTGGGGCCAAGCCCAGTCTTACAATCTGTCCTTGTGAGCAAACATGTTATCAGTAAAACATGGAGGGGGGACGGGAAATGGAGAGAAAAAATATAACAAGCAAACAAACAAGAGAGACAAAGGTAAAGGTAAAGATGTACCATAAACTATGTGGTCGTAGTGGAGCAAGGCATCAGCGGCCTTAGCTTCTCCAGGGGCCAGCATATTGAGGGCGGCGCCCATCTCCTCTCCCTCGCTGCTTTACCTTCCCTGACCCTAAAGAGGCAGGTACCCATTTACAGCTGGGGGACTGTACTGAAGCCAAGGCGTGCAAACGGTCACCCATCCAAGTAGTAACCACGCTCGATGCTGCTTAACATTGGCTGGGGGAAAGCGAGTGCTCTGACCACTGAGCTATTCCGTCCCCAAGAGAGATAAGGCAAGGCAAAATTCTTGATTTCCAAGATAATAGATAAGCACCCATGTACTATTTACATCCAGCTCTGCCCTTACTAGGGATTATACAAGACAGACAGAGAAACAGACAGACAGAGGGTCAGAGACAGACAGAGAGGGGAACAGAAAGTAAAGACACTCACAAGAGAGAGAGAGAGAGAGAGAGAGAGAGAGAGAGAGAGAGAGAGAGAGGCAAATAGAATAACAGGGGTAGAGACAGATAGAGACAGAGTTTGAAAAACAAAGTCAATAGTGTGGGTACGCCATCCGGCGCAAAAGATTTCGTATTCATAAAGCAGATGTTGATCATAAATATTGCCAGCTTCTGCACAGAACAAATCATCATAATGATTTCTTCATAGGCTAATTTTGTAGTGCCTTACTTCAAAATCAAATTTGATAGTGTGTGTGTGTGCGTGCGTGCGTGCGTACGTGGTGTGTGTGTGTGTGTGTGTGTGTGTGTGTGTGTGTGTGTGTGTGTGTGTGTGTACACAAATACATATCAATGTAAAAAAAAAAAGTATATATACATAATTGTATATTCACATACATAAATATGTACATATACACATCTTTACTTATACACACATATACATCTAAGTTTTAAAGAATATTTCTTCTTGCGCACGCGCGCGCGCGCGCGCACACACACACACACACACACACACACACACACACACACTGAACTGCCAGTAGCTGTGGAAACGATGCTGAACGCCCTTCAAATAAACAACACTATTACCAGCTGGAAAATAAGAGGCGAGACCGATACCAATGTCGTTGTTTTGCGACTCAAACCAGTAACTGCACAGTCCCCAACAAACATGATGGAGCCAGTGTTAAACCCCACGCCACAAGTACAATTATTCAGAAAGAAATCGCCCAGTAAACGTCACTGTGTGAGGACAACTGCCTCAAACAGATGCAGGCAAGTGTGACAAAACCCATCACTAGTCTTGTCAGTGTGTCACCTGTGTCAGGTTTCCCTGAAAAGTTGTACACGCAGCAAGAACTGCACACAGTACACACAATGACAGAAATAGGTCTGTGTAACAGGGAGCAAGGTGTGTTGCATGGGCTGGATGACACAGCTTCGTTTTGCTCAATGGACTGAGCGCTTTGATTTGTTGCTTTACAAGATTCAGCACTATATAAATTCCATGCATTATTATTATTTTATTATTACTGTGGCAGTGGGTTGTGTTTTGAGGTGCCTGGGACGGTTGCCCCACCAAAGTCTGGCAACACTGTTGATGGATTTGACTACCCTGTGGCAGTTGAAGACTGTGTGGCAACTATAACTGACAGATCTGTGACAAGACACCTGAAAAATAAGAGACAGGAACGAACTGTTTAGAAAAGTTGTGGTGAATAATAATAATAATAATAATGTATGGAATTTATATAGCGCTGAGCAGTAGACACGGTTCTGTGTGAATCAGACGATATTGTTTTGGAATGGTCATGTGCAAACACTGATTGTGTGTACTGGTTCATAACACAAAGGCAGAAAAACATGCTGCTGGAAGAACACCACAAACTTTGCACACTGCACAAAGTCTAGAACGATGGGGAAGAAGGAACACACAGAGGCTGGACCAGCACATGATTTACCATTATTGAATGTTCTGCATGGTCTCATCTGTTTCTGTGTGGGGTCGGGGTGACATCACAGCTGGGTCAGTGACAATCCCTAAATTACAGGCACCTTACGAGGTCGTCTATTGTTGACTAACACACGGCAAAATTAATGTGTTTTCTACATGGTGTAGTCAGAAAAAACAAACAGGTTGTTCCCTTCCCACAGTCCCCTTGTGAAAGGGCTTAAAATCTTACCACAATAAGCCATTGTCATTCTCTCTCTCTCTCTCTCTCTCTCTCTCTCTCTCTCTCTCTCTCTCTCTCTCTCAGCTTAGGAGTATGTTTCTTTGTTGAATATATGTAGTATGTAGGTGTTATACTGTGTGTATTTATTTTTTTAATTTTCTATTTGATATTAATTTAAAGTTATGTTTGAAATATGGTCCATGTATAATGATGTGGGTATTTCATTTATCTCCTTTCTCACTTATTTCCTTTCTTTCGATCATAGCTTGAATGCTGTTGTTACAGTTTCTAATCAGGGCAAGGGCTTTTTGAAAAGAAAAGAAAAGAATGTAAATGCTTACCTGTAACAAAGGCAATCCATTCTGTCTGTCTGTCTGTCTGTCTGTCTCTGTCTGTCTGTCTGTCTCTCTCTCGTACAGGGAGATCCGGAAGCAGCCTTCTTTACGCAGTTGTCTAGTTATCATTGTCACCGAGTAATCAACATGCGGCCTTTCTCTCTCCACTATTTGGCCAAGTCATCTTGAGCGTAAAATTGAGCTGACGTGATTTCTACTTAAAGTTCCTTGTATCACAGTTGGCTTTTGCACACGACGTAAATTGTCAAAACAAAAACGCTTAAGTCAGTGGGTTATTAGAGGGCCTGCTAAATGCCTGGCAAAGCTTGAACAGCAATAAATCTTAGTCATTGTTTTTGCTCGGCTAAAAAGTATAATAAACTAGTTTACGATGTACCTGTGTCTGTTGAACCACAATGTGGAATCCATGTCATGATGATTATTTGGGCAGTTGGGCATTGTTTTTACTTCTTCTTGAGGATGTGCTTTTTGCCCAGTTCTCTTCCCACTGCCCCCTTGTGAATGGGCTTGAAAGCTTACCACAAGTCAAGTCAAGTCAAGTCAAATTTTTATTTCCAGATGGTACATTGAATAAGCAATAAACCTGTGTGTGTGTGTGTGTGTGTGTGTGTGTGTGTACGCACTTCAACTTACACATGCTCATTCGTACATATTCTTCCTTCCCTCTTCAGTCATAATTCTTTTTCCTATCAGTTAACGTGGAAAGACGTTAACACATAAATTATACACATATAACCTACAAAAGCGTGCCGGCAGGGGTTGCTTTTTAAAAAAACACACCAATATCCGACATTAACATATTATAAAGTATTTGTTCAAAAGTTATTACCGAAACATAAATTAAAATCGTATGTGGGAAACAAATATGATTTAAGTAATTCGAAATGTAAAGTGACACGATCAGGCGATAGATTAGAACTACATACAGTATACACACATAATATGTTTACAAATTTTGGTTCTAAATGCACCCAATCTAGATCTAAATATCAGGCTTTTTAAATCGTCTTTAATAGATACACCTTAGGGCACACCTTTTCACAATTCAATACAAGTTTAGCCTATTCGAAAAAATTTTTTTCGTGATTTGCCTACAGTTCCAGCAAGCGTTCTCCGGGAAATGGTAGCCTTCTTGAAGACTGAGTGGAAAAGTTAAAGGTAGCATTAGTATAGTGTTCAGTTCCGTGGCAGCAGCCTTGGGGAACAGTCATCCCATTCGTTTCCAATGATTCCACCATGTGGCGGAATCCAGCAAAAGACAATGGTGGTACCTGGTAAAGATAAAAGATTATCAGATGACGAATGTCCGTAAGTAACTCACCTCTTACCTTAGTGTTAAAATCTTTTCTTCTTTCTTCTTCTTCCATCTGCCGCTGGTGCCTTTTCGGCGTCGCGGGGTAATCTTTTGATGCTTCTAAAACAAATTTTGAATCAATAAAAGAAAACCACTTTAAATACAGTATGTGGTAGATATAACCCTGGAAGGCCCAAGCATAAAATAGATCTCAATGGGATAAAGTATTTCCTTTGTTGATCTAAGATGGAAAGAGTCTGATACGAGAAATTGGATTTTTCTTCTCTAAAATCTGTGACAAATGTGGGATTTTTGTACTGTCCCCCCCCCCCCCCCCCCCCATAAAGTACATTGGGATTTGATGTTCCTATGTGCTTATGCAGTGCTGGTTTTAGGGGTCTTGTTTGTTGAAGCATATGACATGAAAGGGATGTGTTTATAAGCAGTTTCAACTGTAAAACACAAATAATCCCTATTCTATGAATAGAACACATAGAAAAACAAACATTAATACTTTGGGGACACACACACACACACACACACACACACACACCATGCACACACATCTGCCCGCGTCCACACGCACCGCGCGCGCGCGCGCGCGCACCACAACACACACACACACACACACACACACACACACACACACACACACACACAGAGGCTCAATTCAAGTTGGTTTTTATTTTATTTTATAAAAAAGCAACAATAATATTCATAGACAACTACTGACATCAGCTGGTAAACAGTTACTGCACGGTATCGACCGGAAAGATACTGTCAGTTCCACAAAGTGACATACACAAAGTCACTGCACAGATTAGCACACAGTTACGTAGCTACAGTCACGTCAGGTCAGCATGAGCTGCTTGCTATCTAGCCTGGCGAGTTCTGTCTAGTGAGGTCACAACACCTGGTGATGTAAACTGCACATGTATATCACAGATAAAGAACTCTTGGGAGTCACAGGTGCAATTCCGTGAAGCAGTTTCTCCCCTCCTCCTCCAGCAAGGAGACAGGCATGGCACACTTTTGGCAGTTAGGTGTTGGTTGCTTTCTGTCCACACACCTGGCAGCGTCCACCTGCAGCTTTGGCCTTTGTTGATTGGGAAGTGCATGCGTGACTCTGTCTGTGCAGACATCTTTCGGTGGCTGACTGGTGTCATTCTTTCTCTTCTTGAGGAGGGGAGTTTCCAGGTCAATGCACACGTCTGCTGCTTTGCTTTTCAATCAGGGAGGTTGCCGGTATGGCATCCAACTTTCTCTGGTTTCTCTAGGCCATTTTCGGCATTAGACAGAGTCTGCAGTCCTGTCTGTACAACAGCCAGGCCCAACGTATTCCCTACCCCCATGCCCCCCCCCCACACACACACACACAAGCACGCACGCACCCACGCACGCACGCACAAACGCGCCAGACTATAGATTGTCTTCAACTGTGCCCCAAAGTATTCGCTAAACCACACTCTGCCCCCAGAGGGGACACCCATCGTGCCCATGAGTGTGCCATGAAACAGCATCTATGACCCACAAGTCCCCTGGAGGGGGAGAGATCACGTTACCCAAAAAAAATCTCTAAAGCACATGCTTCTGAAATTCACTAGTTTTATGCTTTTTACTATAAAATATTTGCATACAAGTATCAGCTACACAATAATACAAGCTATGGTAGTAATCTCTGATGTCCGTTATACATGATCCAATTCAGAAGGCGGTCACACTGTCAGCAACTTAGCAGAGTAGCTATTAAAAAAAAAAATTGCACAAGGGAGTGCACTTGGTTCATCAGCTTCAAATTGCTTCCCTTGTTGCCCATGGTGTTCCCCGAAGGGTCAATGACCTCTGATGGCAGTGACAATTCAAATGAGATGTTTTAAAATATTTGAGGGGGCTATTTTCAGGTTGGGTCTTGGGGGATGGGGCTGTGGGGAGGGGGGGAGGCTGGAAGTGGGGGGGGGGGGGGGGGAGGGGCATCCAGAGTTACAAAGTTTAAGGCATTGATGAAGCAACACCTTCTGTCCTAAAGATTGAAAACCCCTTAGCTAGAGGAAAAGATTCCTCTATCTTTGAAGCAGGAAT
Organism: Rapana venosa; assembly: GCA_028751875.1. Classification (NCBI taxonomy): domain Eukaryota; kingdom Metazoa; phylum Mollusca; class Gastropoda; order Neogastropoda; family Muricidae; genus Rapana; species Rapana venosa. Next base: position 41,556,799 of record CM054134.1, read on the forward strand.
TACAAATGCACTCTGTGTGCTTGTGTGTGTGTGTGTGTGTGTGTGTGTGTGTGTGTGTGTGTGTGTGTGTGTGTGTGTGTGTGTGTGTGTGTAGGTGTTCATACGTGTGAGCGTTTGTGCCTGCATACATGCGTGCATATACATGTGAGTGTGTGCATACGCGCGCGCGGGCGCGCGTGTATGTGCGCGTGCGTGTGTGCATGTGTGTGTACGTGCATGTGCGTGCGTGCATGTTTGTGCATGTGTGCGCGTGTGTATACGTACGTTCGTGCGTGTGTGTATGCGCGTGCTCACGGTCATAAGCGTTCAAACACACTGACACTGACAGACGCCCAGACACAAACACACAATGTATCATGGCAATAGGCTTATAAGCTGTGTTATGTCACGTGTAGATTAGTGTATTACTTACCTTCCAGTGAAGGATGCATAACAGAAATTTTAAAAAGACAACAAAACCTAAAAGTGCAGCTAAGCACGTGTGTGTGTGTGTGTGTGTGTGCGTGCGTGCGTGCGTGCGTGCGTGCGTGCGTGCGTGCGTGCGTGCGTGCGTGCGTGCGTGTGTGTGTGTGTGTGTCTGTCTGTCTGTCTGTCCTACAAGGATCTCATCCACGCAACCTCGCAAGCACAAACAAGAAAGATCGGTGGTCTGGGGGTAACCCACCTGCCGGGGAAAGCGAGAAGTACAGTTTCCATCCCTGTTTGTGCCCAACCCCCCCCCCCCCCCCCCCCCACCATATCCACAATACACCTTGAGGGGTGGTCTGGGGTGAGATGATAAACCAAGGCTCCCAATACATCACACATACAGCACACGTAAACACACACACAAAAACCAACAACAAAAAAGCCAAACAAAACCCTAAACAAATATACCCGGCAACAAAAGATTTGTCCCTGGCAAAATGTTGAAGAAGGAAGCTACTCCGATAAGGAAACATGCAGACAGGTTTTGCTGTTGCTGGTGTTGCTGGTGTTGTTGTTGTTTTGTACTGGGTGGTGCTTTTCCTGTGTGGACGGGCTCTCCCTGTGGCGAAAAACCGGGATTGCATGTAAAGACCTCTGCTGGACTGAAAGCAGTGCACAGTGTGCATGACAAACACATGTGAGCACCTACCGGCATGAGTGCAATGTACGTAATCATTTCATGGCTTCGTCATAGAATAAACCAATGTAAAATGATATGGGCGCGATCTGCCTAACTTCGTTACAATGTCATTTTGTGTGTGTGTGTGTGTGTGTGTGTGTGTGTGTGTGTGTGTGTGTGTGTGTGTGTGTGTGTGTGTGTGTGTGTGTGTGTGTGTGTGTTTTAAAAAAATCAAGCCATCCATTAAAAAAAATAATAATAATAACAAGGAAATACTTCAATACCAAAAAGAAAAAGAAAAGCGCTAATATAACACACACACACACACACACACACACACACACACACACACACACACACACACACACACACACACACACACGCGCGCGCGCGCGCGCAATCTAGCCAGCTAGCACGCTAGTGAGATAGAGAGATAGATTTATTTATTTATTTATTCTTTTCTTTCGAGGGTAACGGAATAAATACTCATGTGCTTTTAAACATGTCGTCCCCGTGTGTATGCAGTTTGGTAAATTTTGTCATCCTTTCCCACCGGCACTCAATGGCCTATTCTTCCAAAAAGCGGAATGACCTCGGTTTATAGTCTGATCCGAAGGACTTTTGGGTGGAGTGGAGTCGGCACTGATGTTGACTCCAGAGGAAAAATCCTCTTGAACGGGAATCGAACACGGGTCAGCAGATTACGAGCGCATCACGCTAACCACCAGGCTATCCAGATAGATAGATAGATAGATAGATAGATAGAATAGATAGATAGATAGATAGATAGATAGATAGATAGATAGCACTCACGTTCATTAACAACGGTTAAAAAACAACAATGTGAACACTCAAAACATCGATAAAATGTACACCATGGTATGCACGCACCACATAACAACAAATATAAAAATACTGTCACAACAAAGTTATAATCCGCACGGGCATGTGTGTGTATGTGTGTGTTGTGCGTTTTGTGCTCTATGTGTATGTGTTTGTGTGTGGTAGTGCGTGTGCATGTGTGTATGTGCGTGCGTGATAAGGCGTGTGCATGTGTGTGTGTGTGCCTGCGTGTGTGATAGCGTGTGTGTGTGTGTGTGTGCGTGATAAGGCGTGTGTGTGTGTGTGTGTGTGTGTGTGTGTGTGTGTGTGTGTGTGTGTGTGTGTGTGTGTGTGTGTGTGTGTGTGTGTTTGTGTGTGAGAGAGATAAGGTGTGTGTGTGTGTGTGATAAGGTGTGTGTGTGTGTTGTGTGTGTGTGTGTGTTGTGTGTGTGTGTGCGCGCCTGCATGATAAGGCGCGCGCGTGCGTGCGTGCGTGCGTGTGTGTGTGTGTATGTGTGTGTGTGTGGTGTGTGTATGTGGTGTGTGTGTTGTGGGCGCACCCGTACGACGCCCCCGTGCACTTACGTCATAAAGGCTTTTACACATGCACGCCTGTATATTTGCATAGACAAGTGTTATTGGACATCGATACAGCGGGGAGAAGATGCTGCTGAAGACATCTGGTACAAGTTTGTTTCTGCGAAAAGCATCAACACCTACTTTTATCATTGTGGTCATTCATTCATTCATTCATTCATTCATGAGTGTCAGTCAGTTAGTCATTTGGTGTGTCAGTTAGTTAGTCATTTGGTGTGTTAGTGTGTGTGTGTGTGCGTGCGCGTGCGTGCATATGTTTGTGCGTGCGCGTGCGTGCATGTGTTTGTGCGTGCGTCCGCATGTGTGTGTGTGTGTGTGTGTGTGTGTGTGTGTGTGTGTGTGTGTGTGTGTGTGTGTGTGTGTGTGTGTATGAAAGAGATTGAGGGCAGTTCCAAACCTTTGCTCTTGGCTTCCACAAAGACGTCATGTAGACTACAGAATTAACTGTGCAACGAAAGATAATCAGTTGAATGATTTAATTGTCGAACAACAACAAAATCAGCTAAATGACTTGTCGCAGTATAAATCAAGAAACAGGAAAAAGGAACTGTTGGCAAAACATATTTCTAAGCTGAAATTTACAAACTAGAAATTCATGTGCTTATAATAAAGAAACGGCATGTCAAATAAAAGATCCTAGATTCGGACAGTTTGTCAATAAACATGGTCTTTTTATTTTACACGTGCAATGAGCACATCAACACATATGAAATGACATGTCAACTTTCTCATGCACATTTTGAAAACATCAATGCCATAATAATAATAATAATAATAATAATAATAATAATACAAGGTGCAAGAATAGAAGGTGTAGGAATACAATCAGTGGGATATCAACTTTGAAATGGTCTTTTTCCCAAATGTTTATCCAGCAAGACATCTATCTACTCACAAAACAGTTGTAATTCATAGTGACATCCTGAACCCACGTAATAAAAATACTATGATATGAATGCTTCTTTTTTTTTTAAATTGCTTGACCTGCCTGTTAATGTTTTCTTTCTGTTTCTTTTGACTGGTTGAAGAATTATACAGTAGCCCTTGCTCTTAAGTGTGAGACATATTTAAATGTGTGAATTTTCATTTCTAAGTAAACATATAAGCCTCCAAATAATCAGAATCATCAATTAACCGGATTAAACGATGATCGAAGTCTGTGTAAGTGCTGGAAACAATCTGTAAAAGTGAAGCTGATGAAATTCTAGCCACAGATTTTAGAAATTGTTTTGCCTAAAGATTTCTTTCACGAGGAAATAGAGCTTTTGTTCATCATTTTATATGAAAGCGTACGAGTATAATAATATTCATCTTTTCTGCTAGAGAGAGAGAGAGAGAGAGAGAGAGAGAGAGAGAGAGAGAGAGAGAGAGAGAGAGAGAGAGAGAGAGAGAGAGAGAGTGAGAGAGAGAAGAGAAAGAGACAGAGACAGAGACAGAGATGGGGACAGGGGGAGGGGCCAAAGACAACAACCAAACAAAGAAATACAAGAGAGACAGATTACACGCATGAACTATAATAATAACAATAATAATAATGTATGGAATTTATATAGCGCTGACACAGATCAGGACACAGACGGAAAGGAACAGAAACAGGGTGACTGACAGACAGACAGACAGACAGATAGACAACAAACAAGAGAGAGAAAATGTTGGGAAATTCTACACCTGTGTCAGCTTCCCAAGCGCACATCAAGTTGAACAAATTCTCTCTCTCTCTCTCTCTCTCTCTCTCTCTCTCTCTCTCTCTCTCTCTCTCTCTCTCTCTCTCCTCTCTCTCTCTCTCTCTCTCTCTCTCTCTCTCCTCCCTCCCCCCCCCCTCTCTCTCTCTCTCTCGCTCTCTCGCTCTCTCTCATGGAGAAACATTTAAGGGACGTTTTGAAAAGGGAAAATAAAAAGATTGGGATAAGGTGTTTCAGATATTGCTTCCCATAGACTTCATGATGGACAGTACAGCGACCATAATCCTGTTTGTTCATTTTGTTGTGATGCACAGGGAAATGGAGTACATTATTTTGTGCTGCATTGAATAATCTGAGAATAAAGGTAGAAACTCCGACATTTAATATGACAACCTGCCTTCTCTGTTTAAACTTATTTCACTACTGCCATCACACCCAGAAGGCGTTATCAGACAGCTATTTTATTGTGTGTGCAAAGCGTTTCAAAACCACTCATGTAGTTGTACTTGATATCATCCTGCTTTACTTCTGAGTGGAAAGAGACAAAATAAACGCAGCCGTAATGCGGTTGGTTCTGCAGGTGACTTCTAAGAGTCAAATGATCAGACAGGAGAACGCATGAAAGCATTCTTGATGAACTCTCGGTGCAAAGACAAATGCTGGCTGAAATCTATCACTTCATACTGAGATGTGTTGGTTGTGCAAACAGAAACACACTAACAAATCTGATGACGACAGTTCTCCAAAGTTAGGCTGAGGGTAAAAGGACAAGAGGCAGACAACCAACATCCTACATTGCCAACATCACTAAGGTCAGTGGTCTGGGAGGAGGGCTACAGGAATTTGTAGAACTCAGCAGACACAGAGAAAGATGGCGAGCCCTGGTGGCATTGCGTGGACCTCCTACCGACAACAGTGCCAATGGAGACACCTGATCTGACCTGACCTGACCTGACCTGATCTGACCTTAGTTCTGATCTGAATAACTTTACCTTCATTGGTGAGGGTGGGGGTGGGGTGGTGTGTGTGTGTGTGTGGGGGGGGGGGGGGGGAGGGGGCTTGGCCGTTATTGAATAAATCATCCGAATAGTTCTCTCTCTCTCTCTCTCTCTCTCTCTCTCTCTTCTCTCTCTCTCTCTCTCTCTCTCTCTCTCTCACTTTTTAGATATCTGTAATAAACATCTAAACATGACAGAAAACCCGGAAGTTTCTTAGACGGACAAGGACTGCAGAAGAATCTGCAAAAGAAGGAAATCACGGAATCCAGTTACTTCACCTCAAACATGCTGCTAAAATGGAATACTCTCACAACGTTTGTCTTGGCAGATAAAGGGACAGAGAAAGTAAGATTTGGCAGTGTCTTGAGTGCTATGAGTGCCAGAAGAGGGATTAGGTAAAGTTTGATAACCTTGAGCTTAGAATAATCGCCTGACATTTTCGCTGGATTTGCATTACACGTTCAGATTTTTAATTCTTATCATCTTTATTTGGATATGGAATTGAGAAGGGCAAATGTTTTATTCATAAAGACCCTTCAAATCTGGGCATGTGCGTGAAAATCATTTTGATACGGCAACTTAGCTTAAACTACAAACTGCCACGTTTTCCTTCGCTTCTTAAGCGTGTTGTGCTGCTTAACTACTGCTTCATCGTTTCCTTTGAAGAGAACATGCCATGCATGTTGGTGGTAGCCGTTCATGGAGTATTACTGAACTCGGATCAAGTATGGCAGAAAGCAGATTTTATGTAAATGGGATACATGTTTGTCGCTGCAATAGTTTGGTATTTTTGCCAGAGAATCTTTTAAAGTCTACAGAAATGAACAAGCACAAAGTGTTCAATTACTTTTGCCATCTAAACCCACAACCTAGAGCTGTGGAAAGGGGCCTGTCACGATTCCAACATGACCTGGTGTGTCAGGCAGCAAATAGCACTGAATCATCAGAAAATGACACAGTACATCACTCAACAACATCCACCGCAAATACGTCTCTATGCTTTCCTTCCGAAATGAAAACAAATGACTGCCGACTCAGACATAAAAAAGAGGCAAAGTATGGTCACAAGCATCTCTCTGGTGTACTCCTGTGGTAAACCTGTATGATTTGTCACAGCATTCTCCTGTGTCATACACTGAACTCGTTTCTTTCTGGTGATTTCATATTTTACTAACAGGGCGACAGCAGTTTTGTACTTTAGAAATGAAATCAAATGCCTTTTTTGCAAAATTATGACTCGAGACAAACTTTGACTCTAAGAAAATCTGTTTATGCATGAAGACCAAAGAGGTGAACCTGTGAAGATTCAGTGGCTTCAGAAAACCAGAGACAAGGAGTGAATAAGGTATGGGTAGTGTTTCTGTGAATAAGGTATGGGTAGTGTTTCTGTGAATAAGGTATGGGTAGTGTTTCTGTGAATAAGGCATGGGTAGTGTTTCTGTGAATAAGGTATGGGTAGTGTTTCTGTGAATAAGGTATGGGTAGTGTTTCTGCTTGTGCATCTTCTTCAAGCACTGCCGTGGAGTCAGTCACTGGGGTATATCACTCAGCAAACCTTACAGCTTACACACATCACTAGAAAACGAACATGTGCCCACAGCACGACAACGATGATGAAACACTGCATGGATTCAGATGTGTCAGCAAGATTCTGTTCTTTTCCTCCTGGGAGTCTCACGTCTTATCGAACGTACTTTCTGGAAGTTTCGAAATCTTTTGCACTCGGAGAGAGGCAGGAAAACACGACTTTGCCTTATGTAAAGCGGCCAGACTGCTCTCTATCTCCCCCACCTTGGCCCTGGAGATAACAGTCATGTGTTAAGTCGGTTACGCAAACGCTGATGTCTGCTTCATGCCCATGATAAGAAATGGAGATGTAGGTAGAACGGCCCCAACTTCAAACAGGCAAGCACGTTTTATCTGACCGCAGCGAGGCCTTATCGGGATTTGAACTGCAAAGATGTAACACCCCAGTCCTACTCCTCAGGCATGTCCGTTGGCCATGACCGTCGTCTGATCCCGCCAGACTTCTGACACGTGGGAGTCACTGCTTTCTTGACCTTGCCAGAGTGACCAGGACTGACCGTGCGCAGGTGATGGAGGAAGGAAGGAGGGAGGTGCTTTGATCGGCCCAAGTAGCCCCCTCCCCCCCCTTTCCCCGCTCATATGGTAATGATGGTTTAAACAAAATTTAATAGTTTAGAAACAATGATACTTTTCATGTGCCTGCATCGCCAAACCTGCCATGAATGTCCTAACGACCGTTTTGGCTCCATATTATGTATGACCTAACGGAAAACTTTTGAATTCACCCAGCACATCTTGATACACATCGAGTTAT
>CM054134.1:41566825-41569325 GCA_028751875.1 Rapana venosa
ACATCACCTTCTGAAATGTGACGGTACACCACCCAAAAGAAAGACTCTGGCAATCAAAATGAGGGGATGCTCGGGCATGATCCATACACTGCTGTACACTTCCACACGTCTGTAAAGACCATACAGATAAAACTGTCACAAGTACAGAAGTTATCGGAAGAATCAGAAACATCCACTGGCCTTTTCGAGGGCCTTTGGACAGTGTTTAAAAACAACAACAACAACAATAACAACAACAACAACAACATGCAAGCTAAGATCATAATTACGAGTCACATCACCTAAGCATCTTGCCTTGTAAAAAACCCTTCTAAAGGGAAAGTAAAGATGACAGTGGTCACAACAACAATTCGTTGTTGGTCACATTGGCACGTGGTCACAATGACATGAGGTCACGGCGACATGACCCCCGGTAGTTACACCTACAGTTATCATCCGGCTGTGCAAAGATCATGTGGCTCGCGAAGCACTATGACCAGGAAATCACGCAGAGATAGTGGAAAGGCGCTACTGTGGATCAAAGCGCGGCAGACAACCGACAGGGATAGTGGAGGATTGATGAAACATTTACCATCCCCAGGGGACGGGATAGCTCAGTGGTCGGAGCACTCGCTTTCCCCCATCCAAGTTAAGCAGCGTGGAGCGTGGTTACCAGTTGGATGGGTGACCGTTTGCGCGCCTTGGCTTCAGTACAGTTCCCCCAGTTCACCCAGCTGTAAATGGGTACCTGCCCTCTTTAGGGTCAGGGAAGGTAAAGCAGCGAGGGAGAGGAGATGGGCGCCGCCCTCAACATGCTGGCCCTAGAGAAGTGAGGTCTCTGACGCCTCGCTCCCCTACGACCTTATAGGTTATGGGACTCCTTTACCTTACCTCCTGTGACCCAAGATCAAGGATTGATGTACATGGATTGACAGTGAAACAATCAGTGATGGTATTTAAAGCGAAGGCTGTACATTTTGGGACGGGATTTGATTTTCGTTTTGATACTCGATTTTTGTTGTTGGAATGAGTTTTCTTTGACACAGCGGGGAAGACAATGACTTAACATGGTAATAGGTGTCAATGGAACTGAACAGAATGCAACCAGGTTGAGAGGATTTAGACAACTTTCAGATATTTTTCCCGTCATAAAAATGATATTTTAAAACTTGCACCCCTATCATTTGTTAAAACTTGCCATCACTATCCTATTTTAAAACTGGCACAGCTATCATACACACCTACGCACACGCACCCAAGCTCGCATACACACAAATGATGCTTGTGGGCCAATTTGCATAACACATTTCACCCACAGTTTATTTCCGCCTTCTTGTTTCAACTTTCCCAGCCCATTTTCCACCTTCAATCTCTCCCCCCCCCTCCCCCAATTGATTACCCATCCAACCTGACCTACCCCCATTCTGTTGAACAAAGACACTCGGAAAGACAATGGCACTTCAAGAAAAGTCGATAAGCCAGACCAGCTGACCCACCGGGAATTCAGGACAGGAAAATTCCCGCCAGGATGAATCCTCCATGATTCCAGCACTTTCCAAGAAGCCAGGCTGGTAAAAGTCCAAGTGGCCCCCATCAGACGTGTCCCAGTTAAACTCCAAGAGCAGCGGAAGGTCAAGGAAAATGCCTTCATGCCTGCCCAGCTGATCTCTGACCGAGAGGTCAAGGTCACCTGAAGTGACTCAACTCTCCTAGGAAGAAGAGAAAGTTTGAGGGCAGATAAGATTTTTCAAGTCTGAAGGTCAATGAGGGAGAGAGAGAGAGAGAGAGAGAGAGAGAGAGTCCGGCAGAGTAGAGTAGGGTAGAGAGAGTCCCCGGGCAGCGGCAGTAAGCTAGGCTAGCCTATCTGACATGTTTGCTGATGCTGTTGTGTGGACGGAGAGGTGGGTATGTGTACCATGGTCTGTTTGCCGGTTGTCGTCCTCTCTTTCTGTTTGCTTCACTGAATGATTGACTGATACCCTCTGTGTGTGTGTGTGTGTGTGTTGTGTGTGTGTGTGTGTGTGTGTTTGGTCAGTACAGGGATCAGGATCACTTGAAGAGGAGAGGGGTTAAACGGTTGACAGCATTGAGTAAATGATGTGATGGGCTGGTTGGCTGGTTTGTCCTTTGTTTGGTTGAACAGTTTATTGGTTGGGTGGTTGGTTGGCTGGTTTGTTGGTTGGTTGGTTGGTTGGTCATCAGCCTATTTTCAGGGCTGGTTGCCTGAATTTTTCTGTTAATAGAGAGATTCATACATTATACAATCTTTGATTTAAACAACAGCAACAACAAGAGCTTTGACTCTTCAATTCGTTGCACACAGGCCAGTTTATATTACAAAATACACACGCATAAATACATACATACATACATACATACATACATACAATACATACATGTGCATGCCCGTTCTCATGCACACACGCGCGCGTACACACACTTATGCGCCCCAGTGTGTGCGCGCACACACACACATATATACATACGCACGCACACATACCTACAACAACACACACACACA
>CM054134.1:41574325-41594325 GCA_028751875.1 Rapana venosa
TAGCAGCAGCAGCAGCAGCAGCAGCAGTAGTAGTAGTAGTAGTAGTTTCTTCGTTGCGGACTAGTTAGTTTGACAGCAAGTACCCCATTGCTGAAAAAGCAAGTACACACCAATGGTGACTCATTGAAAAGTTAATACCTAAAAGAGCCTCACTTGACGAATAAAAATGTCATAGTGAAGATTTGGTGAGTGCTTAATCCATTCGAAACATGAAAAACTTAATTCACAGTTTGTTACGAAAAAAGGGATTACGGTGAAAATGGCTTTCTTCATCATTTTGTTTAATTGTATATTGACTTGGTCAAAATATCCTGACTCTTACACACACACACACACACATACACACACACACACACACACACACACACACCATATATATATATATATATATATATATATATATATATATATATATATATATATATATATATATATATATATATATATATATATCGTCGCTACGTCACTGTGATTATTAAAATTTAGCCTTATGAGAGACTTCTGGTTAAAAAAAGACAAAAAGGTTTATTGGACTCTCTCTCTCTCTCTCTCTCTCTCTCTCTCTCTCTCTCTAACGTGTGTGATGATAACACACTGAGCATACGGAAAATTTTTCTCCTGTTTCTTTGCGGTGTAAGCATGTAGGTAAAGAGGTCACCGATAATATTTATGGTTGGAAAAATCTTTTGTTGTAATCCAGTCAGCTGGACAGATAAATCAGAGGGGAATTTTGTTCATGTCCACACACAGATAGGTGTGTGTGTGTGTGTGTGTGTGTGCGTGTGCGTGTGCGTGTGTGTGTGTTGTTACTTTAACGTCTTTTCATACTAAGAGGTATTAAGCATAAGGGGAAACAGGACTGCAAAGGAAAAAGAAGTAGAGGCGTTTGTGTGTGTGTGTGTGTGTGTGTGTGGTGTGTGTTCGTGCGCGCGTGTATGTGTGTGCGTGCGTGCGCGCGCATACACGCATGTGTGTGTGACCTTTTCTTATGGAAACTTTGTCAGTTAATCTTCTGTTCGACTAGGTTCTGACCAAATCTGCGATAACCAGTCTTCCCTTACGTATACCCCGTACAGTGGTACAGTGGAAAGTTCACTGTGCACTAGATATAATAGACATGTATATCTTTCTCATGATCGATCGTGTGTAGGTGTGTTTATGTGTGTAGGAGGTGGGAATGTCAGGATGGAGGGTACATTTGTGAATGTGTGCATGCGTCCATACTATGCATGCATGTGTTGTACGCGTTGTGTGTGTGTGTGTGTGTGCGTGCGCGCGCGTGTGTGGTGTGTGTGTGTGTGTGTGGGGGGGGGGGGGGGGGTGCATGTGTGTGTGTGTGTTTGTCTGTCTGTCCGTGTGACTGTCTGTCTGCATAACTCTGTCCGTTTGATGTGTGTGTGTGTGTGTGTGTGTGTGTGTGTGTGTGTGTGTGTGTGTGTGTGTGTGTGTGTGTGTGTGTGAAGAAACCATACAAAGAATCTGGAATGGGGAATTGAATGGGGAAGAAGGGAGCGGAAAAATTCCGGGGGTGTGGGGGGGGGGGGGGGGGGGGGGGGGGGGGGGGAGGTGAAGGTTGTATAAAGTGTTTGTTTGACTGACAAGTGTGTTAGACAACAGTCTGTAAAGACTGTAAACATTGCCAGGGTGGTACAAGTTGTGAGCAGTCAACACTTTGGACGTAACATTTCGTCTCAGGTCCGTGACAAAGTTTTGCTCTCTCTCTCTCTCTCTCTCTCTCTCTCTCTCTCTCTCTCCTCTCTCTCTCTCTCTCTCTCTCTCTCTCTCTCTCTCTCTCTCTCTCTCTCTCTCTCTTCTCTCTCTCTCTCTCATCTCTCTCTCTAAGTCTCTCTCTCTCTAAGTCTCTCTCTCTCTAAGTCTCTCTCTCCCTCTAAGTCTCTCTCTCTCTAAGTCTCTCTCTCTCTCTCTCTAAGTCTCTCTCTCTCTAAGTCTCTCTCTCTCTCTAAGTCTCTCTCTCTCTCTCTCTCTCTCTCTCTCTCTCTCTCTCTCTCTCTCTCTCTCTCTTCTGGTATGTATCCGGATGTGTGTGTGTGTGTGGTGTGTGCGGTGTGTGTGTGTGTGTGTGTGTGTGTGTGTGTGTGTGTGGTTGTATTATGTGTGTGTGAGTGTGTATGTGTGAAGAGTGTGTGTGTGTGTGTTGTTGCATGCGTGCTATACGTGCGTATAGTGTGTGTGTGATGTGTGTGTATGTGTGTGTGTGTGTGTGTGTGTGTGTGTGTGTGTGTGCGCGGGTCGTGGCAACGCTTGTATAAGATCTGGACTTGGGGGTTTGATGTTGGGAGAGGGGGGTTCGGGGGGAGTGTGGGGTGTAATGGGAGGGGTTATGGGGAGGTTTGAGTTGTATAATGTTTGTTTGATGACAATGTTTTTGTTTAAGATACTAGTTGTTAAAGATGTAACATTGCCAAGTGTGGTTACAATTTGTGACAGTCAAATTTGGATGTTAACATTTTCGTTCTCGGTCGTTGACTAAGTTTTGTTGTCTTCTTTCTTCTCTTTTCTATCATCTTTCTCTTCTGTTCTTCTCTCTTCTCTCTTCTCTTCTAGTTCTTTCTCTGTCTAGTTTTCTGGGTGGTTCTTCTCTATGGTCTCTTCTTTAAGTCTCTCTCTCCTCTAGTTCTTGTCTTTTAAAGTTCTTTCCTCTTTCTTTATTTCTTATAAGTCTTGGTTCTTTCTAAGTTTCCCTCTGCCATCTAAAAGTCATCTTCTTTCTCTATCTCGATAAATCTTCATTCTTCTCATCTTCTTCTCCTCTGTGACAAATCTATCAAGGTTAAATTCACATCGACAGGAAGTGAAAACAGTGCCTGTAATGAAGATCACACAGCTGCAACGCTATCGTGTCTGGATCAATCACACCCTCTCATGAGGTTTATTTAGTAAATTTATAGGCCTATGTTGATCTCTTGCCATTACTAATCCACAAAAACACATTAAAAGATAGCATGCGATAACACTTTTTAAAAAGTTACTCCCATTCTGTTGACATGCATAAAAGAATGTTGTATTGATCCACATTGATGTTTTGAAATTTAAATATGTATAAATAAGTAAGTAGATATCTTTTTAATGATGAAAACCAGTTCACTATGTACAAAATGATGGCTCAATTCAGTTCAATCCAATTCTTTTATTGTCCTCTATTAAAGGAAATTTGTCATAAACAATAATGTGAAAACTGCAGCGATGGTGTAAAAAAAACCTCATGCTGATGACACTTCTGAACAGATGTGTTTTTTCTTTTGCCAGATATAAACCTTTGTTACCAAAAAAAAAAGTATAAGTTTTCCAATCAATGCCATAATGTTACCAGCATTTGGGGAGGAGGGGGGGGGGGAGTAATGGATGTGATAGAACGAATTTTACATTTTGTTTGTTTTTAGGTTTGGGGTTGTTTGTGGTTTTTCCCACTCATTAAGATGGCTTCAACAGGCTGCACTTTAAAAAAAAGAAAAAGGCAGGAAATATAAATCCGGCGGCGGATATGCCAGGTGTTGCAGGTTCCATGATGATGTAACCCCACGACATCACACAGCGACCAGAGGGTCGAATGGACTGCTACCAGTTTGTGTTTCGATCTGAACATTCAAAATGATGCAACACATAGACAATGCTATGGTTGTCGCTTCTTTTATGCGCTCTAAACGCGTCACGGGATATCGATTTGTAGTGTCGTCCACAACAGACCAACACCTATCACTGTACTGCGGGCCTGGTGGGCATGTGGGAGAAACTCTAGACTCAGGCAAGATTCTTTCTTTTTTGTCTTCGTCGAACTCTCAGGCAGCAACTATTGTTTCATGTTATATGAGCGTAAATGCGTTGCGCTGCCGTTAAGCGCCTGACATGTCGGGCCCAGCGCATCCGATTTCGGCATGGGAAAGAATTTTTTTTATATAATTCTTTTACATCGAGGATAATGTAATAAGCACTTATGTGCTTTCTTTTACATCAGTCCCCGTGTGTATGCGGTTTTGTAAATTCTGTCATCTGTTCCCACCGGCACACAATGGCCTACTCTTACGAAAAGCTTAAGTCTCTTAAGTCTTTCTGGGGGGGGGGGGGGGGGGGGGGGGGGGGGAGGCAGGAGAATGACCCAAGAAGGCAGAAAACAGACAAAGAGGGACAAGAGAAAGGAGACAGGGCATAAATAAAGAGAGGGATAAAAAGAGGAATTCCTACCGCATCATTCCAGAAAAGGGGGATTTACCATCAGCCCAGAATCCCCTGGGGGTGGTTAGCAGATTGGAACCCAGGACATCGCCTTCATGCAGGTTTGTCACCAGGACATGAACCACCCCACCCCCCTCTTCTCGTCTGCAACTGTAATCAACAGTACCCAAAACTTGCCTGCTTTACAGTCTCAGTTTCGACACATAGCGTTCGCCAACCTCAAGCATTGGTGTCCCACTCCCTTCCCCCTTATCTATAGCCTTCCCTCCCCCCCCCCCCCCCCGAAAAGCCTTTTCCCCGGCCCCCCCCCCCCCCCCCCCCCCCCCTTCCTTCCCTTGTCATTTTCGTTGTTTTATCTTTAAACAAATTATATGTCCCAAACAAAAAGAGAACAGAAAGGGAAAAACGTCACGTGATTGCACCTTGGACTTTCCCAGCCCCTCCGGCTCAAAAACGAGACCAACTGAAGAAGCACTCTCCGTGCTGTACAACAGTGGTTCTGAGCGTAACGCGTCAGTGACTTTGGTGACTTTCCTACATTTCACATGGTTCTTTATCAGTCAGATTCCACAACAACAACCCCCCCCCCCCCCCAACCTCTAGTGATGAGATTCTACAGAACTTTTAAGACAATGGTGTGGGATGGGAGGGGGGTGGTGAATCGTCATTGGTCATGTGAAAAGTGTCAGGTTGTTTTTATAGTGGACTTTTTTGTTTGTTTGTAGTTGCTTTCCAATGATCATACTCTACAGGCTTTTAGAGCAAACATCGGTTGTTGTTCTCTCTCTCTCTCTCTCTCTCTCTCTGGGACTCGATTAAAAAAAGCACATGGGCGCTTATTCATTATCCTCGAAATAAAAGAAAAAAAGAATTTTCTCTCTCTCTCTCTCTCTCTCTCTCTCTTCTCTCTCTCTGACGTAATGTCATGATCCAGAGGGATAAAAGAACAGAAGGCAGTGACTTGGAAACCTGGTCACCGCCTTCATTGTTTGTGTTGTGTTGTCAATGGTGTGTATGTTTAGTGTATCTCCACCTGGTCCCTTTCCACTGATCGAAAGCTTTATGCAATCAAATTCTGTGTTGTTGTTGTTGTATGCAGGGTATGATTAATTATGTTATTAATTATATGCACATTTTGTGGCAATCCCCACCCCACTGTCCCCTTGTGAATGGGCATTTTTGCTAAACACAATAAACCCTTTGTCATTGTCATTCTCTCTCTCTCTCTCTCTCTCTCTCTGGCAGCTCAAGGATACCTGGCAAGTGGTGGACGTGCAAATCAGCTCTGTTAATTTCTATGGAATTATGGACAGTTTGAGTGCAGTGGTCCTTTTGGAATTTGGCTGACGTATGTATAGTATATGTGTGTATCAAAAGATGTTATCAAGATGTTGAAAAGGTCAGTTGCTGTTCTTTAATTAACATTTGAATATTTACATCACATAAAGAAGGAAATCAACCAGATTCCAGTAACAGCAACTCACCATCAGTCTCTGGCCTTCAGTGTAGATGGGGCCAAGTTGCACATGCTTAGTTCCTGAGATCTCTTGCACAGTATGTTAGCTACAGGCTAAATTTAGCATCTCTGATGTGTGTGTTGTGACACTTTGTTGTGCACTAGAGTATAGTGTAGTGGACATTTGGGACTGCCATTCAAACACAGGCACCTGAAAGTTACCTTTAAAAAATGTCTGTTCCTCCTCAAGGCAACTTGCTATATTTTATTGACTGCGATTTCATCAAATGCAACAAGGTTTACAGCTGCATCTGGCAGGCATAAAAAACTATATTGATGAAAAGTTTTGTAACCTAGAAGACAATTTCTCAGTCCGGTCTTGCCGCTGGACTGACAAGATGGCTGTTCTGTGTGACAAAGAGCTAAGAGACAATCTAAGAACAAGTAGTGTTCCCATGGCTACTGACCTCACCACAGGCCAATGGGACTTGCTGGAGCTTCACCGTGATCAAGACAAGACTGCATACTTCCATGGTGGAAAGTTGTATGTGCATGATAAGGAGCAGCCCAAGTCTTTCAGTAGCAGCCACAAAGAAAATGACTGGCCACAAGTACAGGCTGGTAAACGTGTTAGCTTCAAAATAAATGGGAATACCTGGCACACAAGTGGTTACCAGACTAAGAGGTTTCCAGCCAAGCACAGGCACCAGGCAGAGAGAGGCCAGTTTGACAGTGCCCATCAGGATGGGGATGGTCTGTCTCCAAGACATGGTGTCAATGGGACCAGATCACCATATCCATACCAGAGCATGTGGCGTGACAAACACCACAGACAAGCAGACCCGGAGGAGCGCTCAATCAACAGTTCCAGAATAAAGGACAGATCCAGAGGCTTGAGTCACAACAAGACCACAGAGAAATGGCATCTGTGCCAGTGGTTCCTGGTATTCTCTCATACAGTGATGATGTACACACTGCCAGATTAAGTAAAGAAAATGATCTGGACCACAGGAGAATTGTCAGAATGAAAGATTCCTTGCAAAAACCTAGGGTGATAAATACAGAATCTCACAAAAGGTGCCTAAACCTTCAAATGGGCATCAGAGGATCACTGGGCATAGCCTGGTTCCTTTGGAAGGAGACAATGCCAACAAAACTGACCTTAATCTTCAGCATGCACTCAGGGAATTGGAAGATCCTGTACATGCTGAAAACTCTGACAGTGCTGACTCCTTACAGAACAAAGTGTCACAGAAAAAGCTTGACATGCATGACAAAGACAGAGACAAGACAGACACAAGTGATGATGACAGTATGATAAGTGATACTGCTAACATCACAGAACCTCACATTGAAGCTCAAGACCCAGCTGTATTTGTTGGGATTAGAAAAGATAGCTGTTTAAGTGAGGACGCATTTGATGTCAGGTGTACAGAAAGCTCACCAAAACATTTCACAAATATAAAGAAAGGTCAGAAAGACATGATTGAAACAGTTGACCAAATCAGTGAAGATGAAACTAGCAACTGTCCCACTAATGAACAAGACAAAGGACAAACATGTGAGGACTTTGACAAAGAGAAGGGTCATACTGCTACACTCTTGCCTACAGCCATGACCAAGAAGGGTTGTATCCAGCTTTTGAGTTCACAGGCAAGCATGCAAGAAAACTGCTAGTAGATCCAACAGTCAAGGATATCGTAGATTCTTTGAAAAAGGCAGAGTCTGTAAATCAGGCAAAGGACAAAAACAAGCCACAGCAGTCAATGTCCCAACATAAAAAGAAGGGTGCTTCAGGTACCAGAGAAACAGTCCATATCATGTCAAAATCAATCTGTGGTAGTTCAAAATGTAAATAATAGTTCATTTAAATTTCTAAACTATAATGTAAATGGTCTCTTGCCAAAACTAGAGAATGTTGACTTCATTAACTTCCTTACTTCATATGATTTTGTATGTCTAACTGAAAGTTTGTTGGGTTTGAGTTTGAATCTAATTTGTTTAATGATTTTGTAATATTCACTTCAAAGGGAAAAAACCTGTCACATCAAAGGAGGTACTTTAGGGGTGTAATTGTTCTAATAAGAAAAAACATTTTCCAAGTTTGTGAAACGTGTTCATGTAGGACAAGAAAATGTTGTTGTGGTAAATATACATAAAGATCTGTTCTACACTGAAAAAAGCATTATGTACATGTGTTGTTACTTACTCCATGTGATTCCACATTCTGGAATAGCCAACAGGATATTTATGGCATGGAGATGATAGAGCAGTGTTTTGAACATGTGTATGATTTGTATAGTGACTTTTTTGTTTTGATAACTGGGGATCTGAATTCAAGAACAGCAAGTAAGAATTATTCTTTCAATGGAAATAGCACTGACTTTGATGAAACATCTGTACCTGCTGAAAACAAATTCCCAAGGAAATCACAAGATAAAGTTGTTAACAACTTTGGTGATCAGTTTATTGAGTTATGTAACATGTATGATTGTATTATACTAAATGGACTAAGTGAAACAGACTTCGATGATAGCTGTATTTATGTTGGACACTCTGGGGAAAGCACTGTGGATTATTTTGTCATATCTGTTGCACTTTTTTCTTCTAATCAAGTGGTTGCCTTAGTTGTCCAAAACTGTATAGAGTCAGATCACTTACCTGTTATCATGGAGGTGGAAGAAATGGGAACTCGTAAGGACTGCCATGTCAAAAGTAAAGTAAATGAAAATGCTGAATTTGAAAGATTTATCTGGAATAAAGCACTGGAAAATGAATTCAGGAATCCTTGGGAAAGCACAGATATTCAAAACAGCTTGAGAATGGCCATAAATAACTTGGATAGCGATGTAGATGGTGCTCTAGAAGTATTAGAGTGTTTAAAAGAGTCTAGTAAATGCATGCTCAAAAGATGTCATATTGGTGGGGCAAAAAGGTCAGAATGGTTTGACAATGAATGTAATAAAGCATAAAATGGAATGTAGAAAGAAGCTCAAATGTTTTAGAGCAACTCGAAAAGAAGCTGATAGGCTAATATACGTTACAGAGAGAAAACAGTATAAGTATATTTTGAAAACACAAAAAACACACTTTCAGAAAACAGAAAACTGAAGCACTGGCAAAAGAAATTAGCAATGGGTCAAATTTTTAGATCCAGCTCAGAAAAAATGGGTAGCGTAAACAAAGAAAAGGTAGTAAGCAGTATCACTAGAGATGAATGGTATAAACATTTAAAAACTGTTTTTCAGGGTGTTAGTGAAGAGCTAGAAAGGGACCTCAGCAGTGATATGGAACTCTTAGAGGAAACGGATCATGTTTTAAATACAGAAATATCAGAAGCAGAAATTATTCAGGCAGAAACAAACTGAAAGATAGAAAAGCCGGTGGAATAGATGATATCTTAGCTGAAATGTTAAAATGTGGTGGTAATAATATTATCATATTTCTAACAAAATTATTATTGTCTTTGTTCAAGGGGTTTACCCACAGGTATGGTCAAAGGCCATAGTCATACCATTACATAAAAAAGGAAATTCAAATGATGTAGATAACTACAGAGGAATCTCTCTCCTAAGCATAATATATAAATGCTATACTTCAATATTGAACAGGCGACTATACACCTGGTTAGAAGTCCAAACTTAATATCAGAATGCCAAGCAGGATTTAGAAGAAAATATTCTACAGTTTATCAGATATTTACTTTATATGCTGCCATCCAGAACCACATGAGTATAAAAAACAAGAATAAAAAAGGTAGAAAACTTGATGTTGCTTTTGTTGATTTTAGAAAGGCCTTTGATTCTGTTCAGCATGATAAACTATTGCAGTGTATTCAAAATCAAGGAGTAAAAGGTAAATGCTTTGCTTCACTTCAAGCTATGTACAAGTCATTAAAACCGTGTGTACGTGCAAATTTGGAATTAACCGAAATGTTTGACTGTCCTATTGGAGTAGGGCAGAGCTGTGTTCTCAGCCTTACACTATTTTCATTGTTCATAAACCAGCTAGCTGACCTAATGAATGAAAAAGGTAAACATGGGGCACAATTATTCCCAGATATCATGGAATTGTTTATCTTATTATTTTCACATGATGTGGCAATGATGTCAACAACACCAAGCGGTCTACAGAATCAGTTGAATATTTTACGAACATGTTGTGATAATACAAAATTAACCATAAACATTGATAAAACAAAGGTCATTATATTTAGAAAGGGGGGATTTCTGTGAAAACATGAGAGGTGGTTCTACAATAGTAATAGATTGGAAGTAGTAAATAGCTATTGTTATTTAGGATTTAAATTTACAACGATGATCAGTGCTAAAAATGGTACTCTGCATTTAACAACAAAAGGCAAAAAGCCAATAGTTCAGCTTAACAGAGTATTTAAAAACTTAACAGAAATGACAGCAAACACTTACTTTAAAATCTTCGATACGAAAATACAACCAATATTGCTATATCCTGCAGAAATATGGGAGAATAAACAGGTTAGAACACATAGAAAAAGTGCACATGTGTGTATGTAAAAGGTTTCTAGGAGTGCCAGCCAAGACACCAAATAAAATGGCATATGGAGATTTGGGTAGGATCTACTCTATGTGAATTCATATGTTACCTGCCTAAGATATTGGTTTAGATAATTAGAAATGGATACAGAACAGTGACCATATAAGGCCCATCAATATGTGTTACCACAGTTAGACAGTATTGGGAAGCAGTGCTGGGTATCAAAAATAAGAGAAATATTATGTATGACTGGTTTTAATATTATTTGGTTACAGCAAGGTGTTGGGAATGTAAAAATATTTTTGCATATATTTAAACAGAGGCCTGTTGATATGTTTATTCAAGAATGGACATGCACACTCAGAGAACGTGACAGATATCAGCCTTACACATCATTCAAGACCGTTTTTGAAAGAGAGAGACATTCTAGATATTGATGTATATTGCTTCCATGTTGCCATTTCCCATGTTTGACTCAACGTTCTCCCTCAAAATAACAATGTACATCGCTACAAGGATTCTAACCATGACAAAGCTTGTCCATTTTGTAAAAATCATATTGAAAATGAACAGTACTTTTTGTTTGCCTGTCCTATGTATGATGACTTGAAGCTTAAATTTCTAAAGGAATCAAATGGACTTCCTCTGCACGTTTTGCTAAGAGCCACAAACCCTATCCACAGACATAATTTATCAAAGTATGTGTTCCATGCAATCAACAGATGGAAGAAAATAGTTTAAACATTGAGCTTGAGCTTATCATGATCTGTACTTCTGTGCTTACCTATTGAATGGGGGTATCCATGGTTTTTTCTTCTCTTTTTTATGCAAAATCAGCAAACACCTGGAATAGAAAATGCAGGGCTAATGTGATTGTGCAGTACTGGTTTTCAAATCAGTATCTGTGTCGTGATAACTACCTCAATACGAACTATAAAATGTACTTTACACATGTTTTCTCATAGTCTAGTAGATGTGTTTGGTTTGCTATGATTTTAACTACTATGTGTTATAGAATGTTAACAGTTTTGTATTCAAGACTAAAACAAAATACTGAGACAAAGAAAGACAAAAATATTTGCAAATGTTGTGTTGTAATATATAAACAGAAGAAAGGTATAGTTACTTAAGTGTTGAGATTTAAGTTTAATATCAAAGAATGAAAACAAAAAAGCTTTCATTGTAATAGAAGTAACCCTAAAGTATGGAACAGTTTTCTCCTTGTTTTCGTATGTACGCTTAATCTTGTTTCCGATCAAACTAACGAAGCAAAAATTAAGCAAAGCTAAATTTAATCTGCACCTTAGAAGTGTTTATGTACACTGAAAAAACGAATGAATATGTATTGAATGTTGATTACTGTGTGTTATGTAATGCGTTATATCGTGATGCTTTCCCAACTCTACTTTGCATTGTATTGTGGCCCAAGGCTGATGTGCAATAAAACCATTTCAGAGTTCAGAGTTCTCTCTCTCTCTCTCTCTCTCTCTCGTTTCTTTTTTTTTGGTTTGGGGGGGGGGGGGGAATGAGTATGGTGGAGTGGATAGGGGTGGGTAGGGTTGCTGGCACGATGTAAAGAAATGTATCCTCTGACCTCACCAAAAATTCGTATTCTCTCTCCTGCATTGTCACTGCGCTTGCTCATGTGACAAAAATGTTGGACACCACAAGATAGCATGACGGAAGGACAATCGTGAGACTTCAAACGATTCGCAAATTAACCGTGTTCGTTGAGCCCTGTGTGAGAATGCTGATGACGACTGTATGATGTAGAGAGAGAGGCCTGACTGGGTAGTCTGTGTTCTTTCTGTGAGAATATGCATGTAGGCCTGTATATGTATGTATGTAGTATGTATGTATTATGTATGTATGTATGTAGGCCTATGTATGTATGTATGTATGCCTGGTATGTGTATGTATGTATCTATGTAGGCAGGTAGGGAGATAGGCAAGTAGGTAGGTAGGTACCTTAGGTAGGTAGGTACCTTAGGAAGTTAGGTAGGCAGGAAGGTAGGTACGTAGGTAAGAGTGTGATAATGTAATAATGTATGTATGTAGGTAGGTAGGTAGGTTAAGTAGGTAGGTAGGTAGGCAGCAGATAGGTAGGTGTGTAATAATGTAGGTAGGTAGGTAGGTGTGTAATTATATCAATTATATATGTATATATGCATGTATGCATCTATGCATGTAGGTAGGTGGGTAGGCAGGCGAAACAGCCTGGTGGTTTGAGCGTTGCACAATGCACTCGTTATCTGACGGGTCCGATTCCAGGTTCAAGCTACCACTGAGACTCCCGTTTCCTCTGGAGTTAACATCAGTGCTGACTCCACTCCCCCCATTCTCCTTAGGATGAGACTATAGACCGCGGTCCCGAGTGAGAACGCACGCAGAACATCTTGCGCACACTTTAAAACCTGTTCCACCTTTCGAAAGAGAATGCCATTTGTACCCCTGAGAATGGATGACAACATTTACAAAACCGCATATACGCGAGGACTTGATGTATCTATAGCACATTAGTTTTTATTCCATTCACCTCAAAATAAAAGAATAAATTAATAAATAAGATAATATTACTGAATACAAAGAAATCATACAGAGGTTTTGTGTGTTTGTGTGTGTGTGTGTGTGTGTGTGTGTGTGTGTGTGTGTGTGTGTGTGTGTGTGTGTGTGTGTGATGTTTTGTGTTGTGCTCTGTCAGTCTGTTGAGATTACGTTTTCGTTGCGTCACTTTGCCATGTATTGTGTCGTATTGCGTGTGTGCTGTGCTGTACTGTGTTATATATCATACTCTATTGTTTTGTATTGCTTTGCACTGCATTTTATTGATTTGTATTGTATTGCATCTTAAGTCTATTGCATTGTACTGTACTGTACCGCATTGTATTGTATTGTATTGTGTTTTATTGAATTTTCTGTCACAGCGGGTTTTTCCATGTGAAATTGGGGTTGCTCTCCTTGTCGTGAACATTGTCACCATAAGAGCAGCGCCACCCATTGAAAACGAGTGTTGTCTATAAGTGTATTTGTTTCCCTATAAAAGTGGCTTTTTTCATCAGAATTTTGCCAGGGACAACTCTTTTGTTGCCCTGTTTATTTATTTTTTGGTCCTTTTTTTTCTTTTTACATATGCTTAATTTGTGCTGCACACGGGACCTCGGTTCATCGTTTCGTCCAAAAGACTAGCACCTAGACCACCACTCATGATCTATTTATTTATTCTTTTATATCGAGGATAATGGTATAAGCACTCATGTGCTTTTTTACATCCAGTCCCCGTGTGTATGCGGTTTTGTAAGTTTTTGTCATCTGTTTCCACCGGCACACAATGGCCTACTCTTCCGAAAAGCGGAACAGGATTTAACGTGTGCGCAAGATGTTCTGCATGCGTTCGAACACGGGGCCTCGGTTTATAGTCTCATCCGAAGGACTTTGACATTCAGTTCGATTTTTTTGTCAAACTGGGAAGAAAGGGCGAGGCTGGGAATCGAACCCAGAACCTCACGGTTAACTTGTTGGCAGGTGATCGTCTTAACCATCCTGCCACCTTCCTTCTAGTGGATGGGGAGAAAGTTCGGGCTCGAACGGGGGATCGAACCTGCGCTTGTCGTTTTCTAGACAGGTGTGTTGCCTCTAGACCACCGATCCACTGCAGTTGTGTTGTGCTCTGCTCTCCCTGCTGTGTTAGGTTTTCATCTGTTGTGTGTGTTGCGTCAGGTTATTACAATCTGCTCCGGAGTGGGGACGGGATAGCTCAGTGGTTGGAGCACTCGCTTTCCCCCAGCCAAGGTTAAGCAGCATCAAGCGTGGTTACCAGTTGGATGGGTGACCGTTTGCGCGCCTTGGTTTCAGCACAGTCCCCCCAGTTGTAAATAGGCACCTGCCTCTTTAGGGACAGGGAAGGTAAAGCAGCGAGGGAGAGGAGATGGGCACCACCCTCAATATGCTGGCCCTTAGAGAAGTGAGGTCTCTGACGCCTCACTCCCCTACAACCTTATAGGTTATGGGTTACCAAACACACACACAAACTCACACACACACACACACACCACACCACACACACTCACGCGCGCGCGCGCGCCACACACACACACACACACACACACACACACACACACACACACACACACAACACACACACACACACATACACACGTTAACATCAGTGCAGACTCCACTCTCCCCAAAAGTCCTTCGGATGAGACTATAAACCGAGGCCCCGTGTGCGAACGCACGCAGAACATCTTGCACACACGTTAAATCATCGTTCCGCTTTTCGTAACAGTGGGCCATTGTGTGCAGGTGGGAACAGATGACAGAATTTACAAAACCGCATACACACGGGGACTGGATGTAAAAAAAAAAGCACATAAGTGCTTATTCCATTATCCTCGTATAAAAGAATAAAATAATAATAATAATATATATAATAAATAAAACACCACTAACAAACACACACACACACACACACACACACACACACACACACACACACACACACACACACACCAACTTGTGTAGAAGAAAAAAAGGTCAGAGAACTACGAATTCAGTCATAATCAACATCGTCAACAAATGTGTTTCCAGTCTGTACGTCTCGCACATATCTATTCTTCTCAACTCTTAACACTGCATTTATCGTCCTGCCAATGCGCGCGCGTGTGTGTGTGTGTGTGTGTGTGTGTGTGTGTGTGTGTGTGTGTGTGTGTGTGTGTGTGTGTGTGTGTGTGTGTGTGTGTGTGGATCGTATCATTTACACGCATGTATCCACACTTTAAGAAAAAAAAAGACTTAAATAGTACCCAGGCGACCCTGACACTTACTAGAAAAACAACAATAAGACATATCTTATTTTCGTTCCTCGGCTAGAGCTCCGAGGTTCACCAATGGTGAGATCTTGCGTATTCGACCGTTTTTCCCCCACCATTTAATAAGATATCATCATCATCGACGTCGTCGTTGTCGTGGTCATCATCATCATCATCATCATCATCATCATCATCATCATCATCATTATCATCATCATCATCATCATCATCATCATCATCATCATCAAATCAAAAAGTGCAGTGTATTTCAGAAGCCTAGGCGCCACCCTTAATTCCTAAAACGGGTCACTTGCTTCATCTGTATGCTATCGTCCTGTTGCAGATAACCGATTTAGTTATCGTTGGATCGACTTCAATCAAGACGCCTGTCCTCCTCTCTCCACTGCTCCTCCTCTCTATCTCTCTTCCCTCTTCCCCCTCTCTCTACCCCCTCCCCATCAACATCTCTCTTTTCTCTCATTTCCAGGTAAACAGTTTTCAAGTACGCACACAAGCGTAAGCCATGAGGTATGGAAGCACGTACTAACAACCCCCCTCGCGCGTACGCTCATCAATTGATAAAGCCCTGGTGTTTCCACTTGCTGTATGTTCTATCTTCCTGGTGTCGAGTTGGTGTGATGTCACCAGAAATATCTACATCAATTTTCCTTTAACGGAAAAAAGTGGATAACATATTCCCTTCCACTGACTAAAAACCTTACATACATTACATTGAAATGTCCTATCTGAGCAATTGTCAACTTTTTTTTTCTCTCTGTAGATTGAGACAGAAAATAAAAGATTAAAAAAAGTTATGTTGGTATTGCCAATGACGTCATACCTAACTAAGGAAGCTGGGTAACCTGGTGGTTAGAGCATTGTGTTCGCGATCTGATGGCCTGGGTTCGAGCCAACATCGAGGCACCCGTTCGAGGGGATTTTTCCCCTGGTGTTAACGTCATTATCGACTACACCTCCCCCCCCCCCCCCCCCCCCCCCCCCCCCCCCGAAAAAAAAAAAAAGTCGCTGGGATGAGATAAAAAAACGAATGTCTGTGTGCGAACGTACGCAGAACATCTTGCACACACTTTGAAAACAAACAAAACAAAACAAAACAAAACATTCGGCCTTTCGTAAGAATAAGCTATTTCATGCTGGAGGCAACGGATTACTTTTTTGCTTTAAAAAAAATGCACACTTGGTGTTGCTATAGACACCATCTCCGATGTCTGAATGCGCTGCCTCAATAAGGAATGACTGGTCTCATACGCAAAGTTTCACCATTGGCGAACGTCGGGGCTGTAGCGGAGGAACAGACCAACAATAAAGAACATAAAGAGGAAGGGAAAAACACAAACCCCACTTTGGGAAGACTGAACATCTTATTTCATTTATTTTTTTTAAATCTTTTATATCGAGGATAATGGAATAAGCGCTTGTGTGCTTTTTTTACATCCAGTCCCCCTGTGTATGCGGTTTTGTAAATTCTGTCATCTGTTCCCACCAGCACACAATGGCCTACCCTTACGAAAAGCGGGACAGGATTTAACGTGTGCGCAAGATGCTCTGCGTGCGTTCGCACACGGGGCCTCGGTTTATAGTCTCATCCGAAGGACTTTGGGGGAGAGTGGAGTCTGCACTGATGTTAACTCCAGGGGAAAGTATCCCCTTAAACGGGAATCGAACCCGGGTCGACAGATTGCGAGCGCAATGTTCTAACCACTAGGCTATCCCGTCCCCACATCCGCCACTCTAGCTCTTTCAAACCTTTGTTTGAACATAATTATGCACACCAACTTAGTTAGCCCTTTGTCATTGTCCACTCCTCCACTCGGGCACACAACAACAACAACACCACCACCAACAACAACAACAACACACTCACACATCCATTTTCCTCGAAATAAAAGAAAAAAGAAAATTATTATTATTATTAATATTATTAATATTATTATTATTATTATTATTATGTATGGAATTTGTATAGCGATGAATCTTGTAAAGTAGACAAATCAAAGCGCTTGCATTCAAATTATTCACACGCGTGCAACCGTCCACGAATATATAAGATAAACACACAAACATGTAATGTATAAACTGTGCATGCGCACAAACATGCACGTAACGCATGTAGTATAATATCAAAGTTATCTAGCGTAGACACAGTCATTTATAACATTCCCGGAAATAACCTTTACAAATTAAGCCTCTTGTATCCAGCCAGTGACTCATGGAATAGAGCTCCCAAGAAATTTAAAATGTATCAAAAACAAAAATCAGTTTTAAAAAAACACATCCAAAAGATAATTTCATAATAAATGGGGCGGGAGTGTTTTCTGTTGTTGTTATTTGTGTTGTTGTTTCTTTGGGGTTTTCTGCTTGGTTTTGCCCCTTTTTTGTGGTCAGTTTTTGTTTTCTGCTTTTGGTTTGGGTTTTTTTCGTTTGGATTTTTATTTTCGCTCCTCGGTTACAGTGCCGAGGGTCACCACAAAATATGGAATTTTTGCGTATGCCACCGTTTTTTGCCAAACCATTAAGGTAGCCGTGCTTCGACTTGGGGGCTGAGTAAGCGTTTAGAAGCTAATCTGTAGGTCAGTTTATCCCGGCATTATGCGCTTTCGTGTTCTGTTTCCCTGTAACGTGCTTATTGTGTGGTCTTCTTGTCGTTACTGAAATCGATATATTGTTTGTTGCATGTATGTAGTATGTGGGAGTGGGGTGGGAGTAGGCGGAATTGCCATTATTATTATTATTATTATTATTATTATTATTATTATTATTATCATCATCATCATCATCATCATCATTATCATTATTATTATTTTTTTTCTTATTATTTTTCTTCTTCTTCTTCTTCTTCTTCTTCTTCTTATTATTTATTATTATCATAATTACCATTATTGTTGTTGTTGTCATTATAAATGAAGAATGTACCAAGTATATATTGCCATATGTATTAATGTGTGTGTGTGGGGGGGGGGGGGGGGGGGGGGTTGGAAGTATGGGTTGGCTCTTCCTCTCTCGTTGGCTTTACACCGTCAGATGTGTCTGAGGAAAATAATGGCAAGTCCTTTCCCGCTTCTAGCGTGGGCCCTACAGCTTGGTTTGCCGTGGCATGGCTGATGTGGTAATGAACATGATATCACCACAGACACGGGGGGAGCCGGACAGCCTGGTGGTTAGAGCGTAGCGCTAGTGATCCGACGTCCAGGGATCGAGCCACCACAAAGCAATGCCCGTTTTAGGGGATTTTTCCCCTGGAGTGAACATCAGCGCTGACTCCAGTCCCCCAAAAAAGTCCTTCGAATGAGACTGTAAACCGAGGCCCCGTGTGCGAACGCGCGCAGAACGTCTTGCGCACACTTTAATGACAGGGTCTTCTTTTTGAAAGAATATGGCATTTTATTTTATTTTATTTTTATTTGATTCTTTTATATCGAGGATAATGGAATAAGCATATAATGCGCTTTTTTTTTTTTTACATCCTGTTCCCGTGTGTATGCGGTTTTGTAAATTCTGTCATCTGTTCCCACCGGCACACAGTGGCCTACTCTTACAAAAAGCGGAACAGGATTTAACGTGTGCGCAAGATGTTCTGCGTGTCGTGCTGGTAGGAACGAATGACAATTTCTTTTTATTTTATTTAAGCGCAGCATGCACACAGGCGTCGCGTTTAGACACCATCCCCAAAGTCGGAATGTGGCTACCTTAATGGTGGCCAAGGCAAAGTTTCCCTACTGGTGAATCTCGAAGCCCTAGAGCCGAGGAACAGAGAGAAACAAAGCAGACACGCTTTGGTTTGTTGGGGGTCTGCTGTGTGTTTGCTTGCTTGCTTGCTTGTTTGTTTTGTATCGCTTTTCCTTCGTTTGTTGTTGTTGTTGATGTTGGAGTTGGTCGGTGATTTTGGGTTCGTGTTTGTTTTGTCTGGGTGCATTCTTGTGATGGATGGCTTGATTGTAAAAGCCATAACAACAACAACAACAAATAAGTTCAAAAGTGTGTGTTGTATTGTATCGAATACAACTTAAAGCGACAGCAAATTGATCTGCGTGAAATTCGAGCTGCTCTCCACGGGAAGAGCGCGTCGCCACAAGTGTGGTGCCACCCATTGTTTTGTTTTCTTTTCCTGTCTGCATGTTTATTTGTAATCCTATCAGAATGTTTTTTTCCCAGGGACTTTTTCCAGGGACAACTCTCTTGTTGCCGTGGGTTCTTTTACGTGCGCTAGGTGCGAGTTACAAACGGGACCTCGGTTTATTGTCTCATCCAAAAGACTAGCACCCAGACCACTACTCAAAGTCTAGTGGATGGGTAAAAAGTTGGGGCCCAAATAGGGATCAAAAATGACTTCTTGCTATCTAGGTAGGTGCGTTACCTTTCAACCACCAAAGACAAAAGAAAGACAGACAGAAAGACATGAGAGAAAAAGAGACAGATATAGTCATAACATGGAGAAACTATGAACCCTAAAAACCTGATCATCTCATTTATGAGAAACGGAGAACGGCTGTACACAACGATACAAAAACAAATGAACACAGATGTCTTCGAACGCCACAAAATATCCCACATACAGCTAGACAGACAGCAAGTGCATTTCATATTCAATGAAATAGACACGAATGTTTTTCATAGACCCTCCTACGCAACAGATGTGACCCAACGATATCTAACATCCTATCTCAGCAGAATATCACCATAATTCCATAGTAACAAAGACAAGAGTTCACACGGACAGATTATCACAATAATCGAAAACTAATATTTATAAACGGACAGATTGTGACAATATCGAAAACTAATTATCATGAGGCTAATATCATAGAGCGGCATCAGCCAATCAGTACTTTCATAAAACACACATCACTACATGAATTGTAAACAAAAGCAAATAAGAAAAAGCAAGCACTGTCATCACACATTATCTGTTCATGTATGTATGTTTTTCCGTCGTGTCCGACGATGACCTCCAAAACAGCAGAGGAGGCAGCTGCTGTTTTGGAAACTGGGCAGAAATTTTATTATAGTGG
>CM054134.1:41596825-41606825 GCA_028751875.1 Rapana venosa
TCTCTCTCCCCTCTCTCTCTCTCTCTCTCTCTCTCTCTCTCTCTCTCTGTGTGCTAACTATGAAGCAACAAGGCTAAATTCGGTACAAAACCGTTTCTGTTCAGTTTCAAATTACTTAACATTTCTATACAGTTTGTACACAACAGGGAAGGAAAAGGACTGAACTTAGCGTACACCCCGCGTAATGTAATGCTGTCATTACAATTCTATTAAACACACAGACACAAAATGCTATCATTATATTTCTATTAAACACACAGACATAAAATGCTGTCATTATATTTCTATTAAACACACAAACATAAAAATGCTGTCATTACAATTCTATTAAACACACAGACATAAAAATGCTGTCATTTTAATTCTATTAAACACACAGACATAAAATGCTGTCATTGTATTTCTATTAAACACTCAAACATAAAAATGCTATCATTATATTTCTATTAAAGACACAAACATAAAAATGCTGTTATTACAATTCTATTAAACACACAGACATAAAAATGCTGTCATTTTAATCTATTAAACACACAGACATAACAATGCCGTCATTTTAATTCTATTAAACACACAGACATAAAATGCCGTCATTTTAATTCTATTAAACACACAGACATGCAGACACACAGGCAAAGATCTTTTGATTTTCTTTATCATCGAGAAAAAAAGAAGAAGAAGATGAGTATAGAACAGGTTTAAACCGGATGACAACAGACATACATAATGTAGATAATAAGAAATGAATAATATAAAAAAAATTTAAATGAACGATAAGATGGCGTAGTCAAGGGGTCGTCTGCTGATAATACGTCATCATCCTGACTTCAACAGGCACGTCCCTCTGTTTGTAAACAGATCTGGTTTTGTCTGGACAAAGTGTAATCGGCAGGGTTCACCGAGTGAATAATTACCCATTTGGCAAAACAAACACCCCAAAACATGTTTGGGTGTTGAGAGTGGGCCAGTGAACTATCTACCTGTCTAAGATGCTAGCCTCTCTCTCTCTCTCTCTCTCTCTCTCTCTCTCTCTCTCTCTCTCTCTCTCTCTCTCTTCTCTCTCTCTCTCTCTCTCTCTCTCTCGCTCTCTCTCTTTCAAGGGAGACGGGATAGCCTAGTGGTTAGAACATTGCGCTCGCAATCTGACAACTCGGGTTCGATTCCGGCTCAAGGGATATTTTTCCCTGGAGTTAACATCAGTGCAGATTCCACTCTCCCCAAAAGTCGTTCGGATGAAACTATAAACCGAGGCCCCGTGTGCAAACGCACGCAGAACGTCTTGCGCGCATGTTAAATCCTGTTCCGCTTTTCGCTAGAGTAGGCCATCGTGTGCCGGTGGGAACAGATGACAGAATTTACAAAACCGCATACACATGAGGACTGGAAGTAAAAAAAAAAGCACACAAGTGCTTATTTCACTATCCTCGATATAAAAGAATAAAATAAAATAAAAATAATGTAGGTATGTTCTTGTTTTGTTGTGCCTTTTATGGTATTTTCAGCTCTCTTTTGTTTTTGAGGGTGATTTTCTTTGTTTTTCTTTCTTCCTTTCTTTTTACTTTGTTGTTATAGCGGTAAAGTTGTTGTTGTCATCGTATTCCTTATTCTCCCCTCTCCTCCTCCTCCTCCTTTTTCCACTTCTGCTGCTTCTATTGTCGTTCTTAGAGAGAAGAAATAGAAGAGAAAAGAAGAAGAAAGAAGAAGAAGAAGAAGAAGAAAAGAAGATACGCAGTTGTACAAGTTAGAAAAGCGAAATATACACTAAAAAATGCTGTTTTTGAATGACATATTCTTCCTCTTCCCTAGGGCAGCTAAGGACGATAACTCGGTACTCAAAGAGGCTGACGGAGCTTACTGCCACCCGCACTCTGGGCTCCTTTGCTCACACCACGCCTTTTTTGGAGGCTGTTCTTTGGGTGCTTTCTTCTCAAAATCAGTGGCTTTCAGGTGCGTTCAGTGGACACTTGACTAGTCGAAGAAAAAGTTGAAGAGACAGAAATGACCGAGTTTCAGGATAGAGAGAGAGAGAGAGAGAGAGAGAGAGAGAGAGAGAGAGAGAGAGAGAGAGAGAGAGAGAGAGAGAGAGAGAGAGAGATTGCTGTAACCTTTTCCTTTTTTTTTGGGGGGGGGTGGTTTAATTTTTTAAAATAAACTTTAGAACATTCAGAAATACTTTGTGCAAGATTTAAAGTGAAGAATCTTTTGATTTTCGAAGTGCAACAACAAACACACCAGCTCAGGGGTTAAACCGTTCGCTTCTCCTCCAAGTGCGCCCCTCTAAGCCTGTCGCTCGAACCTCGACAGCACCATGGGATTAAACATGAACATTTTCTGGTCTAGTCCATCATCCGTTGCACAAATTCCAATCCAGTCGAAACCAATCATACCATGCCGATCACAGAGGCCATAACAGGGATACCGCATCTTTGAAGTTTAAGTCTCAGATTAAAACTTAAAACTTTGCATGCATATATAATTGACAAAATATAGTGAGGAAAAACAAGTGCAAGTAACCAGTTACAACATTGAAAATGATTTTTGTCCAACATACGAAAAAGACAAGAAACAAAAAGACAATGTTTACTACAAGATAAAATTTAAAAGGCAGCATTTTGGGGAATAATTGAGTTAAGGACCATGCCTTTGGCCTGACCTAACTCAAGTTTCGGCTCCTGGTTGAGCACTCTTCAGAGGTCCCGGCAGTGTTTGAAACCTCACTCATCCTCTGTGGTACGTAACAGCAAGACACCCTTCATAATTCAGAAATAATATATATTATATCCTTCCGCAGGTTCACCTATGGAAACCTGGTTACGACTTTTACTTCCTCTAAGGGGACGGGATAGCTTAGTGGTCGGAGCACTCGCTTTCCCCCAGCCAAGTTAAGCAGCATCGAGCGTGGTTACCACTTGGATGGGTGACCGTTTGCGCGCCTTGGCTTCAGTACAGTTCCCCAGTGCACCCAGCTGTAAATGGGTACCTGCCCTCTTTAGGATCAGGGAAGGTAAAGCAGCGAGGGAGAGGAGATGGGCGCCGTCCTCAAAATGCTGGCCCCTAGAGAAGTGAGGTCTCTGACGCCTCGCTTCCCTACGACCTTATAGGTTATGGGACACCTTTACCTGTGTTTATATATATATATATATATATATATATATATATATATATATATATATATATAATTATATATATATATATATCTCAAAACAAGATCAAATCCAACTCTTTAGTGGTTCCCTGTAGTCAACCCCCCAGCCAACCACGACGGTCAACTCAGGACGGTCATCGTGTTGTGGAAGAACCACAGACCTGATTCCTGGGGATTTCTTAGCAGACAGATGGGGGTGTAGCAGAATTACCGTGTGCAATATTGCAGAACAGGACACCTCTATAGGGAGAACGGGAAACTGAAGCACTGTCATTATCTTTCACTCCATGTCGCTTACAGCATAGCGTTGTATAGTACCGCGCAAACACATCCAGCTAGCTATTTTACTGCCAAGGCCATGTTGCTTTATGGCACTCGGGTATAAATAGGAAAAGCATGCATCAGCATGACGTGGTGTTCATTTCGGTGCGGCCTAGTGTTCAGTGACTCTACGTTGTGAGCAACAAAGAAACACTAAGAACGAGGTGGGGATGGGTGGGGATGGGGGGGGGGGGGGGGGGGGGGTAGCTGAAATTTTGCTGTATAACCGTTTCTGTGTACATTATTTTATCTTCACTCTGGAAGAAGAGTCAGCTTAAAAAGTAACTAATAATAGAAGTCTCCTTACACGCTACGTCACAATGAGAGACGGAAAAGAGTATCTAGCTGTCTGTCTGCCTGCCTGCCTATCTGTCTGTCTGTCTGCCTGCCTGTCTGTCTGCCTGCCTGTCTGTCTGTCTGTCTGCTTGTCTGTATATCTGCGGCTGTGTGTAGTTTTGTGTTTCTTTGCTTGTGTATATGGCTGGTTGTTCGTCTGTTACTCCCTTTGTATTTATTCGCGTGTTTGTTTTTTTTAAAATATATATTTTATGATTGATAACAATGCCACTGAAATATAAACAATAGGAAACAGACAACAATGTGTGTGTGTGTGTGTATGCGTGGGTGTGTGTGTGTATGGGTGTGGGTGTGGGTGGGTGGGTGTAGTGTGTGTGGGTGTGTGTGGGTGCGTGGGTGATATGTGTGTTTGGGTATGTGTGTGCGTGTGTGTGTGTGTGTGTGTGACACAAGTTTGTTTTTCTCTCTCTTTGGCTACAGCTCCTAGGTTCACCACTGGTGAGATGCTTACATTTCCAACCGTTTTTCCCACCACCATTAAGGTGGTTTTAAGTCGACCCCCCGAAAGACTTAACATTCGGTTCGAGTTTCCTGTCAAACTGGGAAGAAAGAGCAAGGTTGGGAATCGAACCCAGAACCTCACAGTTTACTTGTTAGAAGAACGTCTTAACCGTCCTGCCATCTTCCTTCTGGGATATAAAAAAATAATGTCGACAGAGGCAGGCCCAATTTCCTACAACCCACTTTGCTACTTTCGCAACGAACACCTGCTTCTCTCTCTCTCTCTCTCTCTCTCTCTCTCTCTCTCTCTCTCTCTCTCTCTCTCTCTCTCTCTCTCTCTCTCTCTCTTCCACCTTCTCTCACCTACAACCGACAAACAAACAAGAAGCACAGGTAGTAACAACAAGCCTCCCCTCCCCTCGCCTCCCCTCCCCCCTTCCTCCTCAATTCTTCAAGGAGAATACTTGTAAAAGTAAAACTCGGTGGATGACCTACGACGATTGCAACACTCGTGTTGTGGCCTAGCTGTTGTAGGTACAGATAGACAGGTCTTTCAGCCTCCCTTCTGTTCTGTTTTAGCAGCAGTACAGTTCTGGTGGTATGAGGGGCAGGGAGGGAGGGGCGTGCTGTTCTCTGCAAGGTTCAAGGTAGCCTAGCCTAGCCTGGTTGAACACTCTTGACAGATTACCCGATCCGCTTGAAACTGGATACAGCAATCTGTCCTTGTAGTATGTTTTGGTGTAGGCTACCCATGATTGATTAGGCTATTTAGGTCTTCTCATCTTTGTGTGTGTGTGTGTGTGTGTGTGTGTGTGTGTGTGTGTGTGTGTGTGTGTGTGTTTATTTATGTCTCTATGTTTTCTCTGTCTCTTTGTGTGTGTGTAAGTGTGTGTGTGCGTGTCGGCGCGCGCGTGCGTGCGTGCGTGTTTATTCTGTCTCTGTTTTTCTCTGTCTCTTTGTGTGTGTGTGTGTTTGTTGTTTGTTTGTGTGGTGCTCTTGTGATTGATTGATTGATTGATTGATTGATTGGTTGGTTGGTTGATTAATTGATTGATTGATTGATTGACTGTTTGCTGTCAATACACAAGGACAATGTGAATGCTATCATGGGCTGTCCATCACTCTCTAGTCGACTCATTACCTTTCGTTTGGAGAAAGCACCTTTTAGCAGCACCATCATCCAAGTTTATGCCCCCAACAACTGACGATGTGACCATGACGTTGAAGACTTCTACCATCAACTGCAAGAGGTCATAGAGCAGACTCCAAAGAAAGACGTCATTGTAGTTCAGGGGACTGGAATGCAAAGATAGGAGCAGAGGCTAACAAGAACTGGACAAGGATATGTGGCAAATATTGCAACCTTGAGACCAACAGAGAGGCTTGAGGCTCTTAGAGTTTGCCAATGACAACCACCTGAAGGTGGTGAACACATTGAGACGCTGGGCATGGCACGAGACATAGGAAGCGACCAGGAGCTTGTGATGATGACTTCCTGGCTCCGCCTCAAGAGGATTAAGAAGCAGGGCAACGTAAGGGTCAAGGTCAGTCTTGAGAAACTCAAAGTCCCAAACATAGTAGACTTCCAAGCAACGATAGAGGGAAAATTGGCCTACTCCTCCTCGTTGTTGACGAAGTAAGTACCTTGATCAACAGCTTCAACACTCCCGTGACCGAAACAGCCGACGACATCCTCGGCAAGTCATAACCAAGAGAGAAGCCCGCAGTCAAGCTGTGCAGCTAACCAAGAGAACGGAGGCAAAAGAAGAATGAGGTTAAAGGGGCAACAACTTAGCTTTTGCTGACCACATGGACGGCCTAGCTGGACAAGAGTGAGAGCTGATCAACTTGGTGAATCACCTGGATGAGGTCCCTTCGACATTATGGCATGCAGATCAGTGCAGAGAAATCTCAGTGGATGTCAAATAGTGCCAATGACATCAGCACTGACATTATCATAGACGACAAGAAAATTGAGACCGTCCATTGCTTTAAATATCTGAGAACTACAGTATTGGAGGAAGGATCAAAATCTGAAATTCTCTCCAGGATAGCCCAGACCACAGCTGCAATGACTGAAATGAAAGTCAACTGGAACGACGAAAACATCGCCATTAGCTTCAAGATCAGATTGACGCATTCCCTGGTCATGTCCACATTTTTGTAGGCATGTGAAACGTGGACCATAACAGCGGACATTGAAAGAATGATGCAGACAATATGGAAATGAGATGCTTTCGCAAACTTCTTGGTGTCTCAAACAGAGATCACGTACCCAACGAGGAATTGAAAACAAGAATTGAAAACTTCATGGCGCCGTGTGAAGTGCACCTGACTTCAGTGGAAAAAATGCAAACTGATGTGGTGCGGCACGTGACTGGACGTGTGGACTGGTCACATCTGTCCCACAGGGAACAGTACAGGGAGGGAGACGACGAGGCAGACAACATCAGAGAGTGGACTGGCCTTGGGTGGAACGACATACGGAAAGCTGAGTACCTCGAAGAGTGGAGGAAGCTGGTTGCAAGTATATCATATTATGAGTGCGATCATGCGTGTGTTTTGTGTTCTTTGTCCGTGTATATGAGTGTGTAAAAGACTGTGGTAGAGAGAGACTGGAGAGAGAGAGAGAGACAGAGAGTGGGGGGAGTGTGTGTGTGCGTGCGGAGAGAGAGAGAGAGAGAGAGAGAGAGAGAGAGAGAGAGAGAGTGAGAATGGATGCATGTGTGTGTGCGTGCGTGTGTGTCTGGTGGGGTGTGTGTTTGTGTGTGTGTACGCGCAAGCGCACTCGCGCATCTGCATTTGATTACCTTTCGTGACCTTTCTCTGACCTCTCCTCAGTTCCCAGACAAGCTGTCCAGAAGTGTACCGTCCTTTCAGATAATGTCATATAGTTGGAAGACGACACACGACAGACACCACCACACACACACACACACACACACAAACACACAAAACACACACACACACACACACAAACACACACACAACACACAAAACACAAAACACACACACACACACACACACCACACACTGTTTTGACAGTCCTTTCCTTGCCACGGAGTCGTATGATCCCAGAGAGGCAATGAGGATGGAGAAAAAAGGTCAACAATACATTGCAAATCAGGCCACCTCCAGATTACTCATTTATCCATATAAGAAGCACAAAGTCCATGCTTGGAATCTGGTCAAAAGTCCGATTTTTCTGTTCCTATTCCAGTAGATTTCGGGTGAAGGTCTTGGTGCTAGTCTTTCAGAGGAATAATAATAATAATAATAATAATAATAAATGGAATTTATATAGCGCTATATCTTGCAGAGACAAATCAAAGCGCTTGCACTCAACTCATTCTTACACAATCATACAACCTGTAACAACTAATAGTTCCATCAAGTCCAAATGTGCACGCACGCACGCACGCACACACACACACACACACACACACACACAGAGAGGTCACACACCCTGGCAGGGCAATAGAATCTTGGCTTGGAGGAGACGATTGATGTAGAAATTTATTCATTATGAAATGATTGAACATGTTTGGTAGTAAATTTTCCCTTTTTTAAAAGGTGATGATGACTCTTTTATGTCCAGTGTGTGGGTGGGTGTTCGCGCGCGCGCGTGCGCGCGTGGTCGCGTTGTGAGTGTGCGTGAGTGCGCATGCGAGACCCCGTGTCCATGTAGAAGTATAATAACTACAAATATGCTTCCAATGTGCAGATGTCATGGGGGTGTCGGGAAGGGGGGGTGGCACGAAAGGTAGGATCGGTTACTTTAATAAAACACAATGCCTGTAATAAAACTTCTGATGCAACTTCCTGTATGATGACTATTGTTATCATGACTATTTCATGTATTCACTCATTACTGTAGAGTGTGGCGTGCGTGCGTGCGTGCGTGTGTGTGTATGTGTGTGTGTGTGTGTGTGTGTGTGTGTGTGTGTGTGTGTGTGTGTGTGTGTGTGTGTGTGTGTGTGTGTGTGTGTGTGTGTGTGTATTAATGCTAGTCTGTAACCTACATGAATTTCTCTGTTTGAGATAATGAAGTATTCGTATTCGTGTGAAAATACGCATATAGCACACGTGAAATACCGAAAGCAGCCAGAGAGTTGTTCCTGGCACAAAACGTTCATTTTTTTGTCATGGGTATATTATTGAGGAGTGAAGTGACCCCTAGGTTTGGGGGAGGGGGGGGGATGTTGATCCTGTGCAATGTATGTCTGGGAGATGGGCTTGATCCTCGCCATGTATTTGTGTGATTTTTCAGGTTCTGACAGGCTCCTACCTAAACTGAAACCGAGTATGTTGTTTAGTGGGGAACCAGGACTGCACCCACCATGTTTTTCATTTCACGGATAACAGGAGAATGCTGCTGACTAAGTCAGTCTAGAAGGCAGGTGGCTGGCGGTATCCCTCAAGCCTGGGTTTCATTTAGAAAGGAAGCGTGGACTACAGCCTTGTCCACTAGTCTGACATGTCAGTACATCATTGGTGAACCTCGGAGCTCGAGCTGAGGAACAACAACAACAACAACAACAACAAAACAAGGATCGCAGAACCTATCTTGTAAAATTTTCAGAAAACAAGCAACAACAATGCAGAGAAATAGAACACAAAAATATATGTCTCGATATTCTCTTTGCCAAGGATAGCTTACGTCAAGATAAGATGACAGACAAAGTTCGTTTTTTAATGATATAGGACACAAACCAAAAGATAAAGTTCGGAAGCCTTAAAACAAGCACACACGGTCAACAAACAAAGGAGGCAAAGCAAACAAGCCAGACAGAGAAGTAGTCAGGAAAAGAAGAACTGGTGACAAAGAAGGAGCAAACATCAACTCAACTGTGCCACACGTGAACAAGACTGGATGCTCGATCTCTTTATTCCAGTTTTCTGTCAGTAGAATCGTGTAGTAGATGTGAATGCTGAGTGTGTGTAATTGGCAGATTGGGACAGCCTCTTGGTAGAGCTCTGTAAATGCTTGACAGTGTCAGTATTCTGCACAACAGTTCGGGCTCTAAACGCGAGTAGCAACAATGCTTCGTTATATGTAATAAATGGTACAAAACTTGGCAAACCTTACCACAGCAGCCGTAACAGTAATGAGAACTAAAAAAATAATAACGTAATGGAAAGATAACACTATCACCAACAGTTAGATGGGAGAAGTAGATGTAAAGAATATATTGAACAAAACAAAGCAAAAAATATGCTACATAACTACAACGTGTGTAGGTACCTCGTGCGTGCGTGCGTGTGTGTGTGTGTGTGTGTGTGTGTGTGTGTGTGTGTGTTGTGTGTGTGTGGTGTGTGTG
Organism: Rapana venosa; assembly: GCA_028751875.1. Lineage (NCBI taxonomy): Eukaryota > Metazoa > Mollusca > Gastropoda > Neogastropoda > Muricidae > Rapana > Rapana venosa. The sequence goes on from CM054134.1 coordinate 41,606,411, forward strand.
CGTGCGTGCGTGCGTGCGTGCGTGTGTGTGTGTGTGTGTGTGTGTGTGTGTGTGGCGTGTGCGTGTGTGTGACGAGATTTAGAGAGAGAGAAACAGACAGACAGACTGACAGACAGACAGACAGACAGACAGAGAGTATGGACAAAGAATCCTAGAATTACCTGGTAAGATACACACAATGGCAGCACTTAGTCTAATTCTCAAAGCACACAATAACCAATATGTGACAAACTAAAACCGTCTTCTAAACGAATAGCATTAACAGACTTTCAACAAGCATAGAAAAACCGATTTCTGAATGAGATGGGTAACAACAACAATATGTACACCAAAGAATAAGTCAGCCCAAGGTTGTATGCTATATCACAGAGTCATTTAGGAAAGAAACGCCCATGCTGACTACCAGTGGGATTGT
>CM054134.1:41611825-41619325 GCA_028751875.1 Rapana venosa
AATTGACAAAACTGCATACACATGGGGACTAGATGTAGAAAAGTAATGTGCTTATTCCATTATCCTCGAAATAAAAGAATATAAAAAGGAACACACACACACAACGAACACCACACACACACACACACACACACACACACAACGAAACACACACACACACATACACACACACACACACACCGAACACCACACACACACACACACACAACGAACACACACACACACACAACGAAACACCACACACACCCCACACACACACACACACACACACACACACACACACACACACACACACGAACACACACCACACACACACACACACACACACACACACACACACACACACACAACGAACACACACACACACACACACACACCACACACACACACACAACGAACACCCCACACACACACACACACACACAACGAACACCACACACACACACACACACACACACACACACACACACACAACACACAACGAACACACACACACACACACACACACACACAACACACACAACAACACACACACACACACACACACACACAACACAACACACAACACACATGCGGGTCTCTGGCACAGTCCTATAGGACATTTGTTATAACTTCATTACGTTTAATGGTTTTTGTTTGTTTGTTGTTGTTTTTTGTTTTGTTTTTAACTGGTTCTTCTTCCTTTGTGAAGTTTCTTTTTTGCCTCTGTAAACTATGTTTCCCTTGTACACATTTCAGTAGGACCTCTACCACCACCTCAACTTCCATGCATTTTTTTCGTCTAATATCACTGAGAGTGAACAGACGTAAAATCGAAGACAACAACAACAACACAACACGCACACACATCCACAAAACAACACACTCAGACACACACACACACACACACACACACACACACACACACACACACACACACACACACAACAACACACACACCACCTCACCCCACCCCACCACACCACAACACACACAACCCCCCCCACACACACACACACACACCACCACCACCACCACCACCCCCCCCCCCCCCCCACCACAACACACCACACCCACACACACACTCCACACCACACCACTTCACAACACACAACACTCCACCCCACACACACACACACACACACACACACACACACACACACAACACAACACACACACTCCACACCACAACACACACACACACACACACACACACACACACACACACACACACACACACACACACACACACACACACACACCACTTTCCCCGTCTAATATCACTATTTAGTGAAAGGACGTTAAACTGAAGAACTACTACTACACTACTACACTACTACACACACACACAACACACACAACACACACACAACTCCACACCACAACACACACACACACACACACACACACACACACAACACACACACACACCACACCCCCACACACACCACAACACACACAACACCCCCCCCCACACACACACACACACACCACACACCCCAACCCCCACCCCACAACACAACACCACCACCACACACACACACACACACACCTCACCACCGTTCTTTCCTCCTACACACCCGGTCCCACCCCACCCTTCCCTACCTGTTGTCACTACGGGTGTCGCCCACTCCCTACCTGTTGTCACTACGGGTGTCGCCCACTCCCTACCTGTTGTCACTACGGGTGTCGCCCACTCCCTACCCTACCTGTTGTCACTACGGGTGTCGCCCACTCCCTACCTGTTGTCACTACGGGTGTCGCCCACTCCCTCCCTACCTGTTGTCACTACGGGTGTCGCCCACTCCCTACCTGTTGTCACTACGGGTGTCGCCCACTCCCTACCTACCTGTTGTCACTACGGGTGTCGCCCACTCCCTCCCTACCTGTTGTCACTACGGGTGTCGAACTTGGTCATGATGGCCTCCAGCTCGGTGTCGGCCAGGTTGACGCACAGCTCGATGAGGATCTCGCGGAACTCCTCCCTGGACACGCAGCCCGTGTGGTAGGGGTCCATGGCCTGGAACTCCTTCCTCAGCTCGTCCCACATGTAGTCGATCTGTCCACGGGGCCACAGGTCGGGGATAAACCGTGTGTGTGTGTGTGTGAGAGCGAGAGGGGAGAGGGGGGGGGAAGAGGGAGGGTAGGTGAGAGTGTGAGAGGAGAGTGAGAGAGGGTGAGAGAGAGAGGTGTGTGTGTGGGTGGGGGTGTGTGGTGGTGTGTGGTGTGGTGTGGTGTGGTGTGTGTGTGGTGTGTGTGTGTGTGTGTGTGTTGTGTGTGTGTGTGTGTGTGTGTGTGTGTGTGTGGGGTGTGGTGGGTGTGTGTGTGTGTGTGGTGTTGTGTGTGTGTGTGTGTGGTTTGTGTGTGTGTGTGTGTGTGTGTGTGTGTGTGGTGTGTGTGTGGTGTGTGTGTGTTGTGTTTGTATGCATTCATGCAAAAAAAATCTGCCTGTCAATTTGTTTCCATAAATATAATTATTACTATATTCTTTGAACCGTCAACAAACTGACACCACTCACACACATACACACACCTCTCTCCACACAACACACAACACACACACACACACACACACACACACACACACACACACACACACACACACACACGCACGCACCCAACACACACCACACACACACACACACACACACACACACACACACACACACACACACACGTGCACACATACCTAATCATTGAACTAAAATGCTGAAATTGTATATCTGTCTTTAAAACGAAGATCAAAGTAGTGTAAATCATTTCAAGTGGACTATTTTCAGACCCCGACTTTTCTTCTTTCTTCGTTTTTTTTCTAGGCTTAAGCTGTTGTCACTTTGTTTCTCATTTAGAAACAATATCCTTTATATAGGCTTCCAGAATGTTCTACATAAACAAATTAATAAATTGACCGCTTAGTACAGAAATCTGTCTTCATAATGTATGCCTTTTGGTAACTCTTAACGTTTTACAGTCACTCTTTTTTCTAAAGCAAACAGAAATTCGTCCATTGCCAGATATTTGAAATATCAGAGAAATTTAATTTTTGCCTTTTTTTTTAAAAAAAGAAACCAGTTTGAATAGATTTCTGACATCTTTGAAACGAAACGTGTTTTGATATTATTTTTGAAACACTGAACAGACCTACATTGCATGCACTTTTACATCTGGCTCCACCAAATTCAGCTTATATAACACAGACACTCGGATGACAAAATGTACAAAACTGAATGCACACGGGGACTGGATGAAAAAGGCACATAAGTGCTTATTCTATTATCCTCGAAAAAAAGAAGAATGATGATGATGATGATGATGATGATGATGATGATGATGATGATGTGATAACACACACCTCCCCCCCCCCCCACCCACACACCACACACACCCACCCCACCCCCCACCCCCACCCCACTCACCCACACCCATCTACCCACCCCAACCACCACACCCACACCACACACCACCACCCCGACCTCACCTTCCCCACCACCACCACCACCACCACTCCCACCACCCCCTCCTTTAAAAAAAAACAAAAAACACCCAAAACCCAACCAAAACCTCCCTTCCTCACAACCCCCCCCCCCCCCCCCCCCCCCCCCCGTTCCTCCTACCTTCGACCTCAAACTGTCCTGCAACATGTCGGAGGCGCAGTTCAGTTTGCGCGAGCGGACCATGTAGTCGGCATCTCCGCGGCGCGGAGGCTGCAGCTTGGCGTTGGGGAAGGCAGCGGACCTCATGGAGAAGCCGAAGTGTCGGATGAACTGGTGATAGTCCAGGGTGCGGTCCGTGTTGGTGATGAACGTGCGCCACAGGTCCCTGATCTCCCCGCGGGTGATTTCTGGCCGAATGTCGAACCTGGGTTGGAAGGGGGGGGGGGGGGTTGAACAAAGGAAGATGGAGGATGGATGGAGGAGGGTGGAGGGTGGATGGATGGTGGAGGATGGAGGAGGATGGAGGGTGGAGGATGGAGGGGGGTGGAGGGTGGAGGATGGATGGAGGATGGATGATGGAGAAGGATGGAGGATGGAGAAGGATGGAGGATGAAGGAGGATGGAGGATGGAGATGGAGGATGGATGGAGGAGGGTGGATGGAGGATGGATGGTGGAGGATGGAGGGTGGATGGATGGAGGAAGGAGGAGGGTGGAGGATGGAGGATGGAGATGGAGGAAGGGGAGGAGGAGAAGAACGTAGAGAGATAATGATTATTCTGTTTGGGTGGGGTGGGTTGGGTTTGGGTTGGGGTTGGGTTTGTGTTGGGTGGGTTGTGTTGGGTGGGTGGGTTGTGTGGGTGGGTGGGTGGGTTTGGTTGTGTTGGTTTGTGGGTGGGTGGAAGGTTAGGTTAGGTGTGTGGTTGGGTGGGTGGGTGGGTTTGTGGTGGGTTGGGTGGTTGCTTACTTGCTTGCTTGCTTGTTTGGTGGGTGGATGGGTTGGTTAAGTGGGTGGTTGGATGGTCTGGGGTGGGTGCTGGTTGGTGGGTGGGTTGCTTGGTTGGTTGGGACAGGGCGGGCGCTTGTGTGGATGTTGATAGGGGAAAGAGTGGGAGTGAGCGAACGTGTGGTTGGCTGATTAGCTTTCTTCGTCATTGATGTAAGCAAAGCACCAGGAGCCATGGCCACATTAAGGTGTTGCGAAATGTCATGTTGAGATTGTCTTCATCCATGACAGGCTCTCTTAAATCTAATTTCTTTTACTTCGAAGAGAATGGGTAAGCACTCGTGTGCTCTTTTACATCCAGCCCTCGTGTGCATGTGATTTTGTAAATGTTGTCATCAGTTCCCACTGGCACACACCGGTGTACTCTTCCAAAAGACGGGAACAGGATTTAACGTGTGTGCAAGATGTTCTGCATACGGAACCTCAGTTGATAGTTTCATCCCAAAAACTCTTTGGGGAGTGAAAACCACACTGATGTTAGCTCCAGAGGGAAATTCCCATGAACGGGTGCCTCTGTGGTGGCTTGAACCTGGGCTCAAATCCGGGCCGTCAGATCGTAAGCCCAACGCTCTATCCACCAGGCTATCCTGTCCTCTAACAATGTACACTCTCCTTTAAAGAAACAAAAAATCTTCTGATGTCCAAATATGACCTTCTATGTGGCGAGCTACCTGGAAACAATCATACACTTAAACGTTCTCATCCAGTGTCCACTTTCAATCTCACAGTGATTTCCAGATGGGATGAATGAGTCAGAGCACATATTTTGGGTGGCCCCCACGATGTTAAGGAACAACATGTAATCTAAAGCTCAACAGGAATTCCCACTACACCACAGGATTTCTGTGGGATGTACACTGGCTCTGACTGTGACCGCCTTTATCAGAATGGCCCGTGGTGACTGTCATCATCAGAACGGCCAAAGGCCAGTGGTGATTGTCATCACCAGAAGTGGTGCTCACCTTTTCAGCAGCTGGTACATCATCTCCTGGGACAGACGTCTGGTGTTGGACTCATCCAGGTCCTGGAAAATCCTCTCCACGTCCTGGAAACGTTTGGTCAGCAGGTCCTTGATGGCCTGCACACCCAGTCAGCCAGTCAGTCAGTCAGCCAGTCAGCCAGTCAGCCAGCCAGTCAGCCAGTCAGTCAGCCAGTCAGTCAGCCAGCCAGTCAGCCAGTCAGTCAGCCAGTCAGTCAGTCAGTCAGCCAGTCAGTCAGCCAGTCAGTCAGTCAGTCAGCCAGTCAGTCAGCCAGTCAGTCAGTCAGTCAGCATGGCCGTGGTGTGGATGAACATGGACAGAAACACAGTGGGAGCACACACACACACGTACAACCTGAACAAATACACAACTCATCATGGATACTACTACTGTCATCCTTATTGTCAGCAGCAGTCTTCTTCATCATCATTAACACAATGAACTAGCAATAAATTAATCAAGTGTTCTGGTTATCAATTTAATAAAGAAAGGCTGCAGTCATAATAATAACAACAAGTACAAAGGGGAGGGGGGGAATGAAAGGAAAAATCAAGAAAATGATAGATTACTACTCAAAAAAGCAAAAGATAAAAGCATGATTTTCTAATAAGGTAAAACAAGCAAAAATATATATTCACTTAAATATAAATCAGTGAATTCAGTGGAATAAATGCTCAGCTCTGCATCCGCAATTAAGTTTTTCTTTTTAAATATTTGAAAATTCTCAATCAGTAGTTCTAGATCATTGGACATTATCCTTTTCGAGTTTTAAACTAACTCAAACAGAAACAATGAAAGTCTCTGCTCAGTGGACACTTGTTTCCCTGCAGCAACAAACCATCACAAAGCCAAATCAGCCCCACACTGCAAAGCCCCATGCCTGCCTGCCTGCCTGCAGTCACCCACCTTAAAGAGCTCCTGGGTGGTACGTCTGCGGTACAGCTCCTCCCCATCCACATCGGGCACCAGAGGGGAGGGCAGGGGCTGGTCTGCCGCCTTCTGAGAGCCTTGGGCACCCGGGCCTTCAGCGGGCACCGTGCCCTGAGGCAGAACCACAGGCTCCGGCTCCGCCTGCTCTGGGATGGCCGCGAACAGGCTGGGGGCCTGCCCTCTGCGAGAGATAAGGACGTGGAGAAAATGTCCATTTTCAAAAGATAAACACGGGGTGTAAGCAGGCATGCAGTGAGGCGCATGCATGCGCGTGAACACACACACCAAGCATGCTCATTCCAATCCACACGTATCTCTGTAATAAGATCATACTTGACGGTTTCTTGTGTGTGTGTGTGTGTGTGTGTGTGTGTGTGTGTGTGTGTGTGTGTGTGTGTGTGTGTGTGTGTGTGTGTGTGTGTGTGTTTGTGTGTGTGTGTGTGTGTGTGTATGACCAATAAGCTCCCTTTTCAGTTTCATGAATATATTTGTAATCCTATTTCAATTAACAGTAATTTAAGAAAACTTCTCTGGTGTTATTTTTTATGGATAAGCTGAGATCTGAAATTACAAGAGTGTTTTTTTTTCATATTGAATAAACATCAGAGGTATTCTGAATGATCAGGAGTTTGCTTGTTTAACTGTAAGCTTTTCTGTAACAGAAAAAAAAAACAAATATGCACAACAAACAAACGAAAGGACATTTTTTTTTAGCTCAACAGTTCTTCTGGGAATGCTTTATCTGGAGTTATTTCCCTTGAATTGCTATCAGCTTACTACACGATTTCTCACCACCTGTGCCTTCTTTTTTCAATTCGACCACAATGTCCAATGGCGGGTAAACTCCCACGCACACACGCACGCACGTGCGCACGCACAACACAACACAACACCACCACACACACACACTACCACCACCACCACCACCACACCACCACCACCACACCACATATACACACACACACAAACACACACACAACACACACACACACCACACACACACCACACCAACACACACACACACACCACCACCACCACCACCACACACACAACACACACACACACACACACACACACACACACACACACACACACACACCACACCACACACACACACACCACACACACACACAGGGATATTTTCCCCTGGAGTTAACATCAGTGCAGACTCCA
>CM054134.1:41621825-41636825 GCA_028751875.1 Rapana venosa
GGAGCAAATGACTGTAGGCGGTGACTGGCTCACCTGTGCTTGACATCGGTGAGCACGCTGTGCACCATGCCGGTCTCGCTGCGGTCCTGGAAGCGGTGCAGGAACTCCCTGTAGGGCACGCCCCTGCCCGTCACCTTCACAGAGCAGCGCGACAGGAAGGAGCCCAGCAGAGGCTTCTCCATCTTCAGCCCGAACTCTCCCAGCACCTCCAGGAAGTCGTCATAGCTCACCTGAACACAGTTGTCATAGCTCACCTGAACACAGTCATCATAGCCCACACTGAACACAGTCATCATAGCTCACCTGAACACAGTCATCATAGCTCACCTGAACACAGTCATCTAGTTCAGCTGAAGTCATCTAGCTCACCTGAACACAGTCATCATAGCCCACCTGAACACAGTCGTCATAGCTCACCTGAACACAGTCGTCATAGCTCACCTGAACACAGTCATCATAGCTCACCTGAACACAGTCGTCATAGCTCCCCTGAACACAGTCATCATAGCTCACCTGAACACAGTCATCATAGCTCACCTGAACACAGTCATCATAGCTCACCTGAACACAGTCGTCATAGCTCACCTGAACACAGTCATCATAGCTCACCTGAACACAGTCGTCATAGCTCCCCTGAACACAGTCATCATAGCTCACCTGAACACAGTCATCATAGCTCACCTGAACAGTCACTGCTGGGTTAAAGTTTAGACATGTCTCTTAGGGGTGTACCTTTAAAGTCAAAAGCTAGAGGCCAGAAATGACAATTTAAAGGAGAGAGGTAGAGTGACTTTGTATGCCTGACTTATGTTTGCTCACACACACACACAACAGACAAAAAAAACTATGTTGTATGCGTCAAGTTTGTTAATGGAAATGGCTTTGGAATAACTGGCACTGCATGCATATAGGACAGAATGGTTTTGGTATTTCATTGCTTTTTTGTTTGTTTGTTGTTTTGCCTTTTTCTGTGACCGGGTGTTTGGTCAGAAGGGTTATAAGTTTCAGTAATTTCGAAAGTTGTAGACAAAAACTGTACCCATCATTTTTCATTCGTCTCACACTACACGAGTGTACAATCAAAATGACTTATATCCCTGTCCTTCTGTGAAAGCTGCACAGTACTGACAAGTCTATGCTAGCTACAGACATTACTTTCTCCACTGGACACAACAGCAAGAGGTGCACTCACCACGCCCTTGCTGTCGGCGTCCTTGTCCTCAAAGGCCTTCCTCATGCTGAAGAAGCCCTCCCTGAACTTGTCCTTCAGCCACCTCTCCACGTCCAGCTGCTGCTTCCGCTCCATCTCCTTCCTGCGGGGAGTCCGCTGTGACTTCGCTGCAATGCACACCTTGTGTGTGACACACCTCACTTTGAAAGTAAAAGTCTTCTACTACGATCTTAATGACACGGGCAGTTTTGTTACACGCGTCACACTAAGAGTGTCCTCAGACATCTTCCTGGAATGGACAGTTTAACATTTCACACACACACATACACACACAGACGCACGCGCGCGCGCGCGCGCGCACACACACACACACACACACACACACACACACAGGGAGGGAAAGATAGGTAGAATGGTCTGGATATTACATGTATGGCTGCAGAAAGAAGCACGGACAGGACCCTAAAATAAAATGACACAAGGAACCGGGAATGATGAATAAAACAAGGAAATGTATCAGCCTGGATTACTGAGTGGCCTCACCAATGTTTGGACATAGGTTATAAAGACGACACTTGCAATGCACTCACTGACTTGTACAGACGACAGGACGCAAGAAACGTAACTCCTTACACCATACTAATGACAGCGACAAACATTCTGGATAGTACAAGTAATACTGAGAAATGCCTGTATCTTCAACAGTAAAGATGGAAAACACAGCTACAACTGTATCTTGGCTGGTAAAGATGGACAAGAAACTCTTTTTACACTCAGAAAATGAGAGACAGAAACACATCAACATTGGAGATATCAATGTCAATCATATCATACCATTATATGAAGAAGCAACTTAAATACAGTATCTTGTATTCTACAGGAACATAAAGAAATAGTGTATCGGTTATTTTAATGATTCTAGAAAAAATTGCAACATTTTGGATGACTCTCTTCACACTACAAAATGCAAAATCTCCTAAAATATTCTGCCATAATCACTGATCAACTGGATATAGGCTACATAATAAAAGCTTGCCAGGGTATTCTGTAATGAAGGGCTATTGTAGATTTGGTGAAAACTCCCGGCCTATCAGAGTGTGAAAAAACATTTTGACTATTGAAATTTTATTTCATAGATTTTGTCTGCAGCGCACCATGTTTGTAATATCTGCTTGTTTAAGCTATTGATTATTTGTCATGCTGTGTAAGATTAGGTTGAATGCATGCGCTTTGATTTGTCTTTGCAAGATATAGCGCTATATAAGTTCCATTATTTATTATTATTATTATTATTATTATAAAACGTTCGCAGACCAAACACATTCTCTGAAGATACTCCGATTCACATCAAAATGAACAAAGCAAGACATACAGCAAGTCGTCCTGCAGAATTCATGTTCAGTATAACATTAACCCAGTACCCCACACCCCCATATGATTAAATGTAATGTCATGTCATATGACGTGGTAGAAAATAATATCCCACACTGCAATGCAATCTGTTACTGTCATGAGTAATAGGAGTCCAAAGCAACACACACAACATTTTATAGTACAATGATGCTCAGTTACATTTACACCCAGGAATATATTCTGCTCCCAAAAAGTGTATATTTCTTCTGTAGCTTATTTAAATTAAAGGCTGTGGGAAGGGGGGGGGGGGGAGCTGTTCTGTAACAACGTTTGAACAGGTTTCAATAATTCTAATCTTGCTGTCACTTCATTACTTCGCAAGGTCTGGTAACTCCTAGCAGGTTATCACCGCAAGTATCAATAGAATGTGTATCACTGTATATATGTGTATGTGTGTGTGTTTGATTCAATCATACATTCATGAAGAAGATAATAATTTAGCTGTCCTTCCATCCTGGGACCAAGTACAGTTCAGCTAGGAAATACTGGGCTGGACAGGGTAACCATCCTTAGTTAATTCCCCTAGCAGGCAATCTCCCAGTGTGTTCTCTTTGGGGGCACAGCTGCAAACGGTTTCGATAAGGCTTTTCTCCCTTTGTTGGCTTTTTCTTTCCCTTAATTACATCCCCTGCATCGCTATGTTTCGCAGTTCGTTGTTTTGAGAATGACTGTTGTTGGTTTTGTTTGTTTGTTTGTTTGTTTGTTGCTGTTGGGGATGGGAAGAGGGGTTGTTTGGGGTTTGTTTTTGTTTTGGGTTGGTTTGGGTTTGGTTTCTTTTTGTTGGTGTTGTTGGGGGTTTTCTTAGGGTAGGGGGGGGGGGGGGGTGCAAATGTGATCCTTCTTAATTTAACTGTCATAGTTGCCAAGTTCGCCTGTTACAGCTTTTTGACTACGTTACCTTGCCCAGTGCTCTGATCATAAACACACACACACATGCGCGCACGCACGCACACACACACACACGCGCGCGCGCGCGCGCGCGCAAACACACACACACACACACACACACACACACACACAGTCGTCTAATATCACTGAGTGTGAACAGACGTTAAATTGAAGACAACAACACACACACACACACACACACACACACACACACACACACACACACACACACACACACACACACACACACTACGAGATGATACAACAAAGGCTAGTACAGCAGAACTAACAGAATTGTGCACACTGTTAGAATAAAAACGGCAAACAAAACACCAACACAAAAACTATATGTGAATAAAAACACTTATTTCAAGTACTTACTGGGAGCTTTTTTGATAGCAAATTGATGTACAGCATGAGCTAATAACACACTCCTAACAACAAAATTAACTGGTTATCACTGTAGATACATCTACAGTTCTTGATCTAAGGAAAAGTGTCACAGCTAACTCATATCCAAGTCGTAATTCCCATGGGGGGAGAGGGGGGAGGGGGATACCTAGTGGTCAGAGCGTTGTGCTCGTGATTTGACACCCCGGGATCAAGCCTGGGTTCGAGTCACTTCCGAAACACCCGTTCAAGGGTGTTTTTTTCATCTGGAGTTAACCTCAAAAACTGATATCCAAAAATATGGGAATTAACCTTAAAAAAACTGACAGCCGAAAATGTGGGAATTAACCTTAAAAAACTGATATCCGAAAAATATGGGAATTAACCTCAAAAACTGATATCCGAAAATATGGGAATTAACCTCAAAAACTGATATCCGAAAATATGGGAATTAACCTCAAAAACTGATATCCGAAAATATGGGAATTTACCTCAAAAACTGATATCCGAAAATATGGGGATTAACCTCAAAAACTGATATCCGAAAATATGAAATGAGTCACCTTTTCTCTTCTTTTATATTTCTTCGCTAGAAAAAAATCAAACAAAATGAAAAGGCATTGTTATAAGCAAATACAGAACAAGCAAACAAAAAATTAACATCAACAGTAACACCAGCAATAACATCAAGTTCTGAATAAGAACAAGCAACTACAAAAACAGCTACAACAATAAGTAACAACAACAACAAATCATATCAAGTTTCCTGTTGACAGGAGAAGTGCAAACAATGAGTAAGCTACACCAAACACAGCAATAGATAATATGTCACACTGCCAAACGTGTCAGGAGGTAAATTTAATTAGTGCTGTCCTCATGTAAGGGGTGCACAGGTGGGAGATCAGGAGGGTGAGACAGGTGGGAAAGGAGGGGGGGAGGAGGGAGGGGTGTACAGAGACTTACCTTCCTCCCCATTCTCATGGTTGGAGTGGACTTCTAGTCTGTCCACGTGACCTGCGTGACGTAGCACATCCCAGTGTTTCAACAATGTACAGTCTGCCGAGGGTTTGGTGGGAGGAGGGGGGGGGGGGTGAATATTTGTTTGGTTTCTTTGTCGTCTGCTTCTTTCTGTCCTATTTCTTTCAATTTTTTATATATTTTTTTTTGGGGGGGTGCTTTTTCTGGGTTGATTTCTTTGTGCCTATTCTCTGTTTCTTAGGTGTCTTTTCCTTGCCTATTGTAACATCAGCAATTGGTTTTCAACAACAACAACAAAATATTGAAGCAAAATTCAAGGAGACAAACACAACAGCTGTTAACTTTAAGATTTTTGATAAAGTAACGAGGAGAAGCAAAAGTTAGCTAAAATTGAAAACAAAATGTTTGGATTTAAACTAATAAGAGAAAGAAAAGAAGAAGAAACACGAAAAGGAAAAGGTTCCGCATTTTAAACATGATGAAAAGAAACATGAAACAGTTTCAGCATCATTAGCTCTTGGAGTGGAAGCTCCATAAGTTATCTTCTACCAGAGTGTCGCGGATATTAAAGATATATCATAGAATATGACTAACACACAACGCTGACTACTACTACTACTGCTACTACTACTGCTGCTGCTGCTGCTGCTGCTGCTGCTGCTACTACTACTACTATTACTACTACTACTACTTCTACTACTACTACTACTACTACTACTACTACTACTTCTACTATTACTACTACTACTACTATTACTACTACTACTACTACTACTACTACTACTATTACTGCTGCTGCTGCTACAACTGCTGCTGCTACAACTGCTGCCACTTCTGCTACTATTACTATTACAAATACTACTACTACTACTACTACTACTACTACAACTACTATATCTGCTTCTACTACTACTACTACTACTACTACTACTACTACTAACTACTACTGCTGCTGCTGCTGCTTCTGCTGCTGCTGCTACTACTACTACTTCCACTACAACTGATACTAATATTAATTATAATAATCTTACTTCTGCTGGTCTTCTCATTCTCCTTCTACACATGCAGATTTTCAACTGCTGCAAGTTCCCCCACCCAACCTATGTACACAAATTCACGACAAACTATCTACCTAACCTTTTCAATATTTTTTTCAGGGATAGCCAAAAATGTATACTTTTCAACCCGCCATACGGCACCCATACTCAGTGTTCAGGAAGCCAAAGGAGTGCACGATATCGCTAAGGTGTTACCTGAATCAGGTGAAGGTCTGCGCATAACACCGGACTGCCCACGCCACTCAATGCCCAGGGACTTGAGGAACTTGCCCCCGTCTATGATGCCCTCGTTGGATGGGTCGTACCTGGACAGAAAACAGGATAAACAGCAATGGCTTTACTCCCGTACTGAGATATCAGATTTATGTCTGCGGGGTGACTACTGGTGAATGTCTGCAGGGTGACTACTGGTGAATGTCTGCAGGACTGGTGAATGTCTGCAGGGTGAACACTGGAACACTGGTGAATGTCTGCAGGGTGAACACTGGTGAATGTCTGCAGGGTGACTACTGGTGAATGTCTGCACGGTGACTACTGGTGAATGTCTGCGGGGTGAACACTGGTGAATGTCTGCAGGGTGACTACTGGTAAATGTCTGCAGGGTGACTACTGGTGAATGTCTGCAGGACTGGTGAATGTCTGCAGGGTGACTACTGGTGAATGTCTGCAGGACTGGTGAATGTCTGCAGGGTGACTACTGGTGAATGTAGGGTGAACACTGGTGAATGTCTGCAGGGTGACTACTGGTGAATATTTGCAGGGTGACTACTGGTGAATGTCTGCAGGACTGGTGAATGTCTGCAGGGTGAACACTGGTGAATGTCTGCAGGGTGAACACTGGTGAATGTCTGCAGGGTGACTACTGATAAATATCTGCACGGTGACTACTGGTGAATGTCTGCGGGGTGACTACCGGTGAATGTCTGCAGGGTGAACACTGGTGAATGTCTGCAGGGTGACTACTGGTGAATGTCTGCAGGGTGACGACTGGCGAATGTCTTCAGGGTGACTACTGGTGAATGTCTGCAGGGTGACTACTGGTAAATGTCTGCAGGACTGGTGAATGTCTGCAGGACTGGTGAATGTCTGCAGGGTGACTACTGGTGAATGTCTGCAGGACTGGTGAATGTCTGCAGGGTGACTACTGGTGAATGTCTGCAGGGTGACTACTGGTGAATGTCTGCAGGGTGACTACTGGTGAATGTCTGCAGGGTGCACGGTGAATGTCTGAGGGTGACTACGGGAATGTTGCAGGTGATATGGTGAATGTCTGCAGGAGGGCAATGTTGCAGGGTGAACTGGTGATGTCTGCAGGGTGACTAGGTGAATTTTGAGGGGGACTATGGTGAATGTTGGGTGATACGGTAAATGTCGCAGGGGTGATTTATGGTGAATGTCTGCAGGGTGATACGTGAAGTCTGCAGGGGGATATGGTGAAGTTGGGGGGTGACTACGGGTGAATGTTGCAGGTGACATGGTAAAATTTGCGGGGGGGGAAAATGTCTGCGGTGACTACTGGTGAATTTGAGGGGATACTGGGGAATGGCGGGTGATACGGTGAATTTGGGGGGAACGGGAATTTGGGGGACATGTGAAGTTGCGGGTGATCTGGGGAATTTTGCGGGTAAAACTATGGTAATTTGCGGGGTTTTGGGGAATGCTGCGGGCTGGTGAATTGTTGCGGGTGAACGGGTGAATGCTGCGGGGGTGACACGGGTGAATGTTGCAGGGGGACTACTGGTAAATGTTGAGGATGGTGAATGTTCGGGGGTGGGCTATGGTGAATGCGCGGGGGTGTTTGGGAATGTTTGGGGGGTGATACGGGAATGTCTGCAGGACGGTGAATGCTGCAGGTGACTACGGGTGATTGTCGGGGGGACTGGTGAATGTCTGCGGGTGACTACTGGGAAGGGTGCGGGGGGCACGGGTGAATGTTGCGGGTGACTACTGGTGAATGTCTGCAGGGTACTACGGGAATGTCTGCGGGGGCTACTGTGAATGTTGCAGGTTGATACGGGTAAAAATTTGTTGGGGCGGTAAAAGTTTGCGGGGACTACTGTAAATTCTGCAGGGGACTATGGTGAATGTCTGGGGGTGCCACTGGTGAAGTTGCAGGACTTGGAATGTTGCAGGGGATATGGTGAATGTTGCGGGATGTCAAATGTCTGCGGGGTGACTACTGGGAATGTTGCGGCTGCAATGTTGAGGTGAAAAATGGTAAATGACTGTAGGACTGGTGAATTTTTGCGGGTGAAAAGGTGAATGTTGCGGGACTGGGTTTTTGGGCGGGGTGACTACTGGTGAATGTTCAGGAGGTAAATTTTGCAGGGGACTATGGTGAATGTCGAAGGGGATACTGGCAATAGCAGTTTAAAACTTTAAGACTGATGGTTGGTTTTTTTGGGTGAACAGGGGGAAGCGGGGTAGCCTGGGGTTAGGCGTCGGCCCCCCCTTGCGCCCCGGTGAGCCACCCCCGAGACGCCCTTTCAGGGGACTTTTTCTCTTGGGGTTAACTCATTTCCCAATTCACTCCCCCAAAGCCCTTGGATGACACTTATAAACAAAGGCCCCTGTGCGAACGCACGCAGACCATTTTACGAAAGGGAAAAAAAAAAAAAACCGTTCCCCCTTTTCGAAAGAGTGGCTATTGCGTCCTCTCTTTCTCTCATCCCCCTCCAAAAAAGAAAAAAACCACAACAACACAAACACAAACACACACACACAAAAAACACACACACACAACACACCACCCACAACACACACAACAAAACACACACACACACACACACCACACACAACCCCCTTTCAATTCTAAGTCCAAGCCTGTCCACTCACACACTCCTTTCTGCCCCACTCACTTGCACCAGAGTTTGTCAAACTCGCCATCGTCCATGTAGAAGTTCATTTTCTGCAGCATCTGTTTGAACTCGGAGCGCATCACGCGTCCTGACCCTCCAGGGTTCATCTGTGGAATCATGTCGGCCAGGTCCAGGAACCTGTCAACAGTCCATGTGTTTGTGTTGTTGTTTTATCTGTGAATCTGTCAACAGTCCAAGTGTTTGTGTTGTTCTTTCTGCCTGTGAGTTTGTCAACAGTCCGTGTTTTGTCTTATTCTGCATGTCAATGTGTCAACAGTCAATGTGTTGTCTTATTTAGCCTGTGAGTTTGTCAACAGTCCGTGTGTTTGTGTTGTTGTTTTATCTGTGAATCTGTCAACAGTCCATGTGGTTGTGTTGTTTTATCTGTGAATCTGTCAACAGTCCATGTGTTTGTGTTGTTGTTTTATCTGTGAATCTGTCAACAGTCCGTGTTTTGTCTTATTCTGCATGTCAATGTGTCAACAGTCAATGTGTTGTCTTATTTAGCCTGTGAGTTTGTCAACAGTCCGTGTGTTTGTGTTGTTGTTTTATCTGTGAATCTGTCAACAGTCCATGTGGTTGTGTTGTTTTATCTGTGAATCTGTCAACAGTCCATGTGTTTGTGTTGTTCTTTCTGCCTGTGAGTTTGTCAACATTCCGTGTTTTTTGTGTTGTTCTTTCTGCCTGTGAGTTTGTCAATAGTCTGTGGTGTTTGTGTTATTTAGCCTGTCAATTTGTCAACAGTCCATGTTTGTGTTTTTCTGTCTGCCTGTGAGTTTGTCAACATTCCGTGTGTTTGTGTTATTCTGCCTGTCAATTTGTCAACAGTCAATTTGTTGTCTTATTTTATCTGTGAGTTTGTCAACATTCCATGTGTTTGTCTTATTTTATCTGTGAGTTTGTCAACATTCCATGTGTTTGTCTTATTTTATCTGTGAATTTGTCAACATTCCATGTGTTTGTCTTATTTTATCTGTTAATTTGTCAACATTCCATGTGAATTCTGTGAATCTCTCAACATTTTATGTTTGTGTTATTCTGCCTGTGAATCTCTCAACATTCCATGTTTGTGTTATTCTTCCTGTGACTATTGACATGCCATGTGTTATCGTATTATGCCTGTCAATCTGTCAACAGTCCATGTGTTTGTCTTCAACAGTCCATGTGTTTGTCTTCAACAGTCCATGTGTTTGTCTTCAACAGTCCATGTGTTTGTCTTATTTGGCTGTGAAGATGTTTGCCTTCAAGTTGTCTTTCTAGTGGTCCATAGGTAACCTACAAAGGGAGCTATGCATCAAAAGGATTCAAGTTCCTTCTCAACAGTGTGTGTATGTTGTGTGTGTGCGTGCGTGTGTTTGGAGGTGGAGGGTTTGCTAGCGTGTGTTTGTTATAAGTCAAATTCGCTACCACACAAACCACCGATCTGCGTTAACATTATACCGGTAAGAGTAAACATTCCAACATTTGCATACGTTGGATGTCATATGGTACACTTTTGAACTCACACTAAAGAAGGCACACTAAATACATATTAGCGATCCTGCGAATGCACACGCACGCACACACACACACACACACATCTAACACACACACACACACACATCTATACCCCCCACCCCCACCCCCACCCACACACACACACTTCACACACATCTAAAACCCCCCCCCCCAATCCTCCTCCCTCCCTCCACCACCACCCATCCCCTTCCACCTCACCTCTGGCGGGCCTTCTCCCGCAGGTTATCATGGACCTGGGTGGCGCTCATGACGGCGTGGTCGGGCCTGTTGAGGGGGTTCATCCACTGAGGGTGGTCCGAGTCCATCTGGTTCTCCCTGAAGTGGGCGAAGAACTCGGAGAAGGGGACGACGCTCTTGTCCCCAAAGCCCAGCCTCTTCAGGATGCCCTGGCTCTGGTGGCTGGTGATCTGACGCCCCGCTATCGTCACCAGGATCCGCAAGAAGGCTTCCCTGGAACAAGAGCGAGGTCATCATCAGCCAGACCGTCTTGACACATGCCATCTAACGCACGGCTCACAGCGCACAAATCCGGCTTAACTCAGTCATGGGTCCTGGGCCCAGTGCTAAAAAACTAGTGCATCCCTTCCTGTTACCTAGTCCAAGTGAGGTCAGTTCCTGCTATGGTTGGCACCAGCTGGGATGGGGTGGAATGAATAGCAGCTGAGAGTAGCTGAAAGTGGAGGACACTGACAGCTGTGGCACCTGCCTAGAAAAGTGGGAGATTGTGGGTTCGGTTTCTGTGTGAACCCGAACTTTTCTCCCATCCACTAAGACCTTGAGTGGTGGTCTGGGGAAGGTGCTAGTCTTTTGGACGAGACCGTAAACCAGGGGCTCCATATGAAGATGCATTTAGTGCACGTAAAAGAACCCACGGCAACAAGAAACAACCTTCAGGAATGAGCTTTGCGCCCCTCAAATGAAAGTATTTGGGAAAAAAAGGGGTTGGTGACGGTCACCACATACCTAAACAGCATGTCCGTGAATCTACACACACACACACACTCACACACACATACACACAACACCACACACACACAACACAGAGAGAGAGAGAGAGAGAGAGAGGAGATGAGAGAGAGAGAGAGAGAGAGAGGAGAGAGAGGAGAGAGAGAGAGAGTGGAGAGAGAGAGAGAGGAGGAGAGGAGAGAGAGAGATGAGGAGACGAGAGAGAGAGAAAGTTTCAAAGTCACCATCGTTGGAAGCAGAAGGAAACCGAAACTGAAATCATCATGAAATGAGAACAGAAAGACGCTTTGATTCTTCTTCATCTTCGTCGAACACTCAGACAGCAAGCACTGTTGTCTGTCATATGAGCGAAAATACGTTGGGTTGGCGCATCGGACCTGGGCGTGAGACACTTTGATTGGCTTTACCCCCTTATTGCATACAAGCACCCCTACCGTTTAGTTTTTCTATTTTTCTTTGGTTAGTTTGCAGATTTTTGGAGAAAAAAATGTTATCATTGTTGTTGTTTTGTTGTTATTTGTTATTGTTGGTTTTGTATTGCTGTTGTTGTTGTTGTCACAGTAATTGCTACTGTCATTGATTGCTCTTATTGTTTTCGACGCCATCGTTATATTTGTTCTTCTTCTTCTTTTGCAAGATTTATTTTGAGTGATGTCCTAAGGATGAGTAAAGCTGACATTGACATGCATAGACGCTCGATACACTGTACAGCCAGGTTCTTTGTGTGTCCAAGTTAATGAGGTTTGTGTGCCATCTGGCCACGTATCGATCAGATAATGGATAATACTCATCACTGGACGCTATTTTGGGGTGCTTTACTCAACATGAAAAACACACTTAACGAACAGTTAGGTCACCAAGGAGGGACCAGTCGGGGTTTTTGTTTGTTGTTGTTTTTGAAGTTTGTTTTATATTTTGAACATGAAACAGCTCTCTCTCTCTCTCTCTCTCTCTCTCTCTCTCTCTCTCTCTCTCTCTCTCTCTCTCTCTCTCTGGTATACTTCCAAGCAAGTACGCACACACACACACCACACGCGCGCGCACGCAGAACATCTTGCGCACACGTTAAATCCTGTTCTGCTTTCGTAAGAGTAGGCCATTGTGTGCCGGTGGGAACAGATGACAGAAGTCACAAAACCGCATACACACGGGGACTGGATGTAAAAAAAAAAACATAAGAGCTTATTCCATTATCCTCGATATAAAAAGAATTTTAAATTTTTAAATGCACACACACATACACTCTTTATCAGAAACAAGAACAACTACTACTACAACACACGCACGCACGCACGCACGCACACACACACACACACACACACACACACACACACACACTCATACACAAACACACAACATACACACACACACACACACACACACACACTCACACACACACACAACACAACACAACACAAACACAACACACAAACACAACAACACACAACACAACACAACACAACACACACACACACACAACACAACACAACACATACACACACACACACGCGCGCGTGCGGTGTGCGCGCGCGCGCATATCAGATATATATATATAGACAAACAGATTCTATTCTCAGTCACTGGAGTACTCACTTGGGAACATTGCCTCTGCCCTCAGGGTCGTTGTCCTTGAATCGTTTACGGACCTCATAGTAGTTGTTCTTCACTTTGTCTCTCAGCAAAGCTTCCAGCTGCCAACAAACACACACACACACACACACACACACACACACACACAGAGAGAGTCACACACACACGCACACACACAGAGTCACACACACAGTCACACACACAGACACACAGTCCACACAGTCACACACACACAGTCACACACACACACAGAGTCAAACCACACACACACACAGAGTCATACAGAGTCACACACACACACAGTCACACACACACACACAGAGTCACACACACACAGTCACACACACACACAGTCACACAGTCACCACACAGAGTCACACAGAGTCACACAACACACAGTCACACACACAGTCTCACACACACACGCACGCGCGCGCGCGCCAAACGAATGCACAAATGCATAAACGCAAAGAACATATACACACGTATGTATACTCTCTAAAATACACATACATGTATGCCAATAGATTATATTACAGTTATATAAGCGAACGCATGAAGCAACCCATTCCTCCAACTCTATTTGACTCCTTCCTGCCTTCTTCCATCACCGCTTAATGTCGCGTGTGTAGTAGTAGTAGTCGTCGTCAGTGTTGTGTGTGTATGAGAGATGGAGAGAGAGAGAGAGAGGAGAGAGAGATGAGATGAGAAGAGAGAGAGAGGAGAGAGATGGAGGAGAGAGAGATGAGAGAGAGAGATGAGTGTGTGTGTGTGTGTGTGTGTGTGTGTGGTGTGTGTGTGTGTGTGTGTGTGTGTGTGTGTCTTCAATTTTACGTCTGTTCACTTAAATGTGATATTAGACGCTGTGTGTGTGTGTGTTTGTGTGTGTGTGTGTGTGGTGTGTGTGTGTGTGTGTGTGTGTGTGGTGTGCGTGCGTGCGTGCGTGCATTGCGTGCGTGCGTGCGTGTGTGTGTGAGAGA
Organism: Rapana venosa; assembly: GCA_028751875.1. NCBI lineage: Eukaryota > Metazoa > Mollusca > Gastropoda > Neogastropoda > Muricidae > Rapana > Rapana venosa. The sequence goes on from CM054134.1 coordinate 41,635,636, forward strand.
GAGAGAGAGTGTGTGTGTTTTCTTGGGTGAGTGATTGGGTTTTAAGTTGGTATGTTTGTTTGTGCTTTACAAGGAGTTGGTGTGTTTTTTTTAAAGAATTTTGTGTCCAGAACACCACGAGGCATTTTGTAGTTTGCAAGTGATCTAATTGTGCTGCTATTTTATTCCTATCGGAGGGTATGGGGGTCCTTTTTCTCACCATGGCCCAGACCTACCAACAGTTATGCCAGTCACAGATGTAAGCTGAGTACCAAGGGCTACACTAAAGTGTTGTTAAGCCTGAAAATGTTGAGACTCTCCTCAGCTATGACAAGATCACAGTATAACAACCTCCACTCTGCTTTGGGGGGAAAAAGTCTGTATTCGGAGCATGACCACTTATATGGCAAGGCACTTGATAAAAAAAAAAGCCATAAACTCAAACTTATCCAGTGTGTACTTTTTTAAAATTTCACGGTGATTCCCAGGTGGGACGAGTGAGTCAAGATTGTATATTCTGGCCAAACCCCAAGGTATAAAGCTGGGGTACGCGCACCACCAACAAAAACAACGATATTACGCTGTTGTTGTTGTTGTTATTATTGTGTTGTTGTTGCTGTTGTTGTTGATGATCCTTCCAGGGCTGTGACCTACCTCATCAATCTCCAGGCGGGCCTGTGTGGAGGCACGAGACATGCGCGTGGAGGCACGGCTGGCAGGTACGTCTCCATTGCCTGCCCGGCTACCTGCCAACAGAACGACACACAGGAAAAATAAGTCAGTGAAGGAAGGAAGGAAGGTAAGTAGGTAGCACATTAGCCAGAGGGCAAGGAAGCACAGGAGAAAGATGGTAAGGTGATGAATGAATGACTAGGAAAGTAAATGAAAGGCTAAGCGGGGCTGGTAAGTAACCACAATGATAGATAAAGAACTTCAGTCATACACACACACATACACACGCACGCACGCACCAAGCTCACACACGCGCTCGCACGCACACACACACACACACACATGTATGTATGTATGTATGTATGTATGTATGTATGTATGTATGTATGTATGTGTGTGTGTGTGTATTATATATTATATTTATATATATGCACGCACACATACATACACACACGCGCACGCACACGCAGACACTACACACAAGCACGCACGCACACACACACACACACACACACACACACACACACACACACACACAC
>CM054134.1:41639325-41644325 GCA_028751875.1 Rapana venosa
CTCTCTCTCTCTCTCTCTCTATCCAATCCATGTCTAACAGTAGCCGGGGGCTTTACGGTTCCTGACCACAAAGACTCCTTTGTAAGCATACGCCTTCGCTTTGCGCGTGACCATATTGAGCTCTTTCCGCTCATTCACGAGACCTCCACTGTACTCTGCAAAATGTCTACAGGGAAATCCGCTTGTATTATGCCGCTTCATGTTTGGCAGTCTGGACTTTGTGGGCGGAAATCTATAGATCGCCATGGAAAGGGCTACTGTAAGATTTGATTGTCAAAAGTATAATTAACTCTGAGAAAACGGCTTAAGTTTTCAAATTAATCAGGCAAGTGGTATGTCGATATCTTCAATGCTGTTAAGCGGCAGTATACTTGCAGGTAGAATGGAATGCTTGCTGTATTGTGGCTGCTTTTCACAAGGTAATTAGAACTATATCTTGTATAGGCCCCTATGTTAAGATATGAGGATTTCTTCGTCGTTCTGATTTTTTAATAGTAAAGGCGTTGGGGAGGGGGGAGGGGTATTATTTTTTATACTGTTAGCTTTTATTATAATTAAGAGTAAAACTATGATGGGGGGGGGGGGGGAGGTATATGATGATAATAACAGAAATAATAAAACCGAGAAAGAGGCTATCACTCGTGAAAATGAATTTGGATCTATTTACTAATTTTATCATAAAATTACTCATTTCAGGTGATATTTATAATAAAGTCAAATACTAGTAATACCCCAAACTTTGTTTCCACGAAAAAAAACCCACCAACAACAATGTCTTCCTTTTGACACTAGAAATACACCCTAACCTATCAGAACCTAAAGAGGATCAAAACACCATTTATCAAAACCCATGAGACTGAAAGAAATATACACAGTCAGCTTGCACTGAAATCAGAAAAGCAAAGTTTAAACTGTGTGTACCAAAGCGAGCAGTATGACATGCCCTTAAAAGAGTGGTTGCGATTGTGGATCGATCAGGAGTGATTAGTCAGATAGCACACTCATCTTCATCTGATTGGAGATGACACAATTCTGTCACAGCTTGTGAATCGATCTTTACATGGTGCTGATGGTTAATGTTGTTTTTTATTAATTTAGGATAATCCCACGTGATTCATGTGATCTGACTCCTCGTATAAAAACTGGACGTGCAGGGGTTTCTGTATTGGTGTGGAGGAACGGTCTGCAATTGGTTCATGTCGTCTGGTGTTTGACGGGAAGTGACAGGCCTACATCGGTGTTTTGACTGAGGAGCAGACGACATTCTTCTTATTGACTGGAAATATTACTAATGCGTCAAGCGTTTGTGAATGTAGTCCTATAACTTTCAGCATACACGATTTTGCACTAGTGCAGAGTTCAGACACTGGAGCTGTGTTTGCTTTTCTATAGATATTTTGTTAACGCTTCAAGTTCGCTTCATTTCGTTTTGAAATTATTTGTTGATTTTGTGAAAACTCGCACTTGGAACTTTTTCACTGATATCAGTCTTCCCTCTTCAATTTATGACTAAGTTAATAGTTGACACTTCCGTCATCCCACAATGAAAATTCTGGACCATACAAGAGTTCTTGTACTTGGGCTCTGTATCTGCGCTCATGCATTTGCCCAGCTTCCTGCATCAGCCCAGCGAAATGAGGACAGAACCCATGATCAAGTCACCCATGAAAGCCACACTCCACGCCCAGATGAAGACCAGGCTCAGGCAGCCAGCAGCACCAACAGCAGCAGGCCTCACATCGTGATGATCGTGGTGGATGACCTGGGATGGAACGATGTGGACTGGAGAGACAGCGGCCTGCACACTCCGGTACTGACTCAGCTGGCTTCCCAGGGAGTAGTGCTGAACCAGTCCTATGTGCAGCCTGTGTGCTCGCCCTCCAGAGCTGCCTTCCTCTCCGGATTCTACCCCTACCACTTGGGTTTGCAGCATGAAGTAGGTCTTGATGAAAGGATGTTGGCGTGGTTTTGTCTGGTTGGTTGTTTATTTTGCTTTGTTTTGTTTATGTTGTTACCATCTTTCCTTTCATTATTTTTCGAGGAGAGATGGTCATTCTTGTTTTTATGTTGTTGTTGTTGTTGTTGCTGCTGCTGCTGCTGCTGCTGCTGCTGCTGCTGCTGCTGCTGCTGCTGCTGCTGCTGCTGCTGCTGCTGCTGCTGCTGCCCCGCTATTGCTATTGCTGTAGCTGCTATTGTTGTTGCTGCTGCTGCTGTCCTGCTATTGCTGTAACTGCTATTGTTGTTGCTGCTGCTAAAGTTGCTACCCTTGTTGCTGCTGCCGCTGATCAAGTAGCCGCCACTGTTGCATCTCCTTATGGTTGTTGTTGTTGTTTTTGAAGTGCTGCCATTATTGTTAGTACTGCCGCCCCTGTCTGTGTTAACCACTACAGCAGGTTCTACTGCTGTCAATGTGTTGTTGCACTCAAGCCATCAGGTAGACAGGATAAAAACACCGAACTCGCGGCATTGTAGTGTGTCCTCATTGTGTCCATCATTCCTTTACTTCAGGCTTCCTTGTGTTTAACGGGGGCAAGAGATAGCCTGGTGGTTAGAATGATGTATTTATGATCTGCTGATCCGGGTTCGATTCTCGTTCAAGAGGAATTTTCCTCTGGAATTGACATCAGTGCCGACTCCACTCTCCACAAAAGTTGTTCATATGGGACTATAAACCCGTGTGCGAACGCAAGCAGAACATCTTGTGCACACGTTAAAAACCGTTCCGCTTTTCGGAAGAATAGGTCATTGTGTGCCGATGGGAATGGATGACAAAACTGACAAAACTGCACACACATGGGGACTGGACGAAAAAAGCACGTGAGTGCTTATTCCATTATCCTCAAAATAAAAGAATAAAATAAAATTTTAAAAAATAACTGACACTGTGTTTTGTTTCATTGTTGACGCGCTCTCATATTGTTTGCTTACTTCTGATTGCAGTTATTGTATGTTTGTTGCTTATTTGTCTACTTCAAAGTCTACCATCATCATTAGTATGACCCATGTCCTTAAAATGTCCATTGTGATTATTATTATGAACTATGCACAGTGTTCTTAGTATGAACCATATCCATCATCGTTATTAATATAAACGATGGGACTATCATCATATATTAGAACTATATATCATCATTATTGGTGTAAGAACGTTGTGTTATCATTATAAGTATGAACTATGCCCATGATCATTATTAGTATCAACTAGGTGTTTTCACCATAAGTAGATGAACTATGTCGGCTGTTACATCTTTCCTTTGGAGCGTTGAGTCCCACCCCTGTCTTGCATGTGCTCAGAGTTTGCGGGCCACCCAGAAGGCCTACCTACCCGCCAACGTGACCACCCTGCCCCAGCATCTTCAGAAACTGGGGTACCGCACCCACATGGCCGGCAAGTGGCACCTGGGCTTCTGCAACTGGAAGTACACGCCAACGTACCGAGGGTTCGATTCTTTCGTGGGCTTCTACAACGCTATACAGGACTACTACACGCACATTGGCCATCATAAGGGTTACGACTTTCGCCACAATGAAGATGTGAGGATTTTCTCTTGTATGTGTGTGTGTGTGTGTGTGTGTGTGTGTGTGTTGTGTGTGTGTGTGGTGTTGTGTGTGTGTGTGTGTGTGTGTGTGTGTGTGTGTGTGTGGTGTTGTGTGTGTGTCTTGTGTGTGGGGAAGAGAGTGTGTGTGCGTGTGTGTGTGTGTTTGTGTGTGTGTTGGTGTGTGCGCGTGTGTGTGTGTGCTGTGTGTGTGTGTGTGTGTGTGTGTGTGCACATACATCGTGTGTGAGAGAGAGACAGAAAGAGAGAGAAGGTGTGTGTGCGTGGTGTGTGTGTGTGTGTGTGTGTGTGTGTGTGTGTATAATGCGTGCGTCGTGTGCTGTGTGTGTGTCTGTGTGTTGGTTGAGGTGTGTGTGTTGTCTTTGGTGCCATTCGTGTGTGGAGAGAGCTAGAACAAACAGAGTCCTTTTTGTGAGTGATGTTTGCGTTGATTAAATGTGTCATTTTATTGGAGTGTATACGAGCCTAGGGCGTACTGTCTGCCTGTTGTCTGTGTGTGCTCCATGAGCGGTGTTCATAGACACTTAACGTGCCTTTTGTTTGCCTAGTGTTATGCCCTAGCACCAAACTGCCTTTTTAGGGGGATAGTCTAACACATTACCAATTAAAAAAAAACTAAACATCACAATTAAATCCCTCGAAAAAATGTTGACACAAACCCAGGGCACCTTATCTGACTATATCTTAGAGATACATAGCGTTATCTAGCACGACTCAACGAACACGCGTACTTTGTTAACCGTCCTACAGTCCGTCACGGCCCTCCTCTGATGTTCACAGGTGATTTAGACAGGTAGTCAACAACACAACAACAAACAACAACTACAGCAACAACAAACAACAACAACAACAACAGCAACAGCTCCGAAAACAATATTAAAAGTTGGAACAACAAAACCCGAGGGTCTGTTACACTTGATGCATGACTGAATGTGTAGTAGCCTACTACTATGTATAGAATACATCGAAAACAACGCGGTGGACATTACAGCCGAGTGGTTAAGACCGTCTGACTTCAATCCCGTGGCCCCATGAAGTCGTGCATTCAAACCTCGGCAGTGGCGTCTGATGAATTAAGGGTGGGGATTTTGACAATCTCCCGGGTCAAGTGCACAGACCTGCCAGTGCCTCAATTCCCTTCGTGTATAATCTCTTACATTTGCAGAAGATCGAATAGCACGTTAAAGATCCCATACTTGATGTCAGCTTTCAGTGGGTTACGGAAACAAGAACATACCCAGCATGTATTCTGTACAAAGAAATGAGCTGCTCCGAAGCCAGAGTGTGTGATTTGAGGCCAGCGGGCAGACTTTTTAGGAGCTAGGCTAAAGCTCAGGAGAAAGCCAGGCACTGGGCATTCTACCCAGTGTGGGGACACAGGAGAGAGAGAGAAGAGAGAGGAGAGAGAGAGAGAGAGAGAGAGAGAGAGAGAGAGAGAGAGTG
>CM054134.1:41656825-41754325 GCA_028751875.1 Rapana venosa
TAATTTTTCTAAACCTCGTACCTTTGGAAGAGTCAATACTGCAATCAGAAGAGTGGGCAACGTGACCTTACTAGTCCTACCGGCGAATACTTTTGACTCTGAACTTACTCTCAAAGCGGCAAAGTCACCAAGCGAGTGTGTGAAGTGATTTTAAACAGTAAACACAACTACTTTCTACTTATCCTTCATTTCTAAATACGTAAATTCAACAAAGTGGCAGGTAGACATAGCACCTAATTTGTCTGCCTGACCATCTGGTATAATTATTAGTAAGCGGCCGAAGTTTGAATTAAGACACAGGAGGTTTGGAACAAAAAAAAATTATGTTCAGTCTACACGAAAAATAATCAATGAAAAGTCGGTTTGCCAAGTTTATCGTAAGCTCAGTCATTGAGTGTTGTCCCTGAAATGTTTACTTTGAAGGGGAAGGAGTGGGGGGTATGTGGTAAGAGATAGCTTATCAGGGCTTTGCTGAAACACAAGTATTAGCTGAGTGTGCAGTGTTGAAGGTTTGCTCCACTTGTGGGTTGGCTTCCACTGGTTGCATTGATAATATTATTTAAGACCATACGCACGCGCACGCTCGTACGCACGCACGCACGCACGCACGCGCACACACACAAAACCACCACCACCACACACTTCACCACACACTACTACTCAACACAACGCCACACAAGATATATTACCTGCAACACGCCACAACCCAATTAAACACTCACACACACCACATCAAACAATAACACACACACACACACACACACACACACACACACACACACACACACACACACACACACACACACACACACACAAGATATATTACCTGCAACAGGACACAACCCAATCAAACACTCACACACACCACATCAAACAATAACACACACACACACCACATCAAACAACACCACACCACATCACACCACACGGCACAACACTACACCACGACCACACCATATACACCATACAATGATTATCATATCACTTCACACCACATACACAACACACCACACCACACTTCACCAATCCGCATAATGATTATGTGGTTTGATACATACCCTACAATACGACACAACCCAATTCACACACACACACACACAAAACACACACACAACACACACACACAAACACACACAAAACACACACACCACACACACACACATTCGTCTAATATCACTTAGAGTGAACAGAGGGTTAAATTGAAGACAAAAAACAAAACAACAACAACACACACACACACACACACACACACACACGCACGCACGACAGCACGCACGCACCACGAACGCAACGCACACCACAACACCACACACACACACACACACACACCTTAACCCACAACAACAAACAACTAACCAAAGACGGAAGCCGCGTGTTTCCCGGGTCACCGTACTTGCCTCCACGGCCTCCTGGGATGCTTTCCACGTGTTGGTCCCCCCTGCAGCGTCCCATCTCTCCTATGGGCTCTCGCGGCCCAAGGATCCCTTTCCTCCTTGAGTTCTTCTCGCTAGAGGACGTCCTGTGCCCACCTCGGGGTCTGAGGAGGGCCTGTCTCCGGCCCTGGACACTCCCCTGATGTCCATGTTGTCAGGATTGGACATCCTGGACATGGGGTGCTGGATTTCTGGAAGGCTGACTCCCATGGTGCGGCAGTCGTCGTTCTGGGACAGGCAATGGCTGCTACAGCGCGTGAATACCGTGTCGCGTGGGTGACCTGAGACAGTCAACATGGTGTTGATGATGACGAGGAGGAGGAGGAGGAAGAGGAAAAATGAGGAGGAAAATGATGATGATGATGATGATGATGATGATGATGATGATGATGATGATGATGTGATGATGAAGAGGAGGGGTGATTGTGATGGCAGTTTTGATAGTAGGGGTGGTGGTGGCGACCACGATGGGAAGGAGGAAAAACGGTAGGTCGGGCAGGTGGCGGTGGGGGAGGGGAGGAGGGGAGTATGCTTAGATGACGATGGTGAGGATGTGGTGGATGATAACAGTAATGATGGTGGAAAGATGGTGGGGGGTGGTGGTGGTGGTGGTGGTGGTGGTTGGTGGTGGTGGTGGTGGTGGTTTACAGAAACGAAAGTGGTGGTTGTGGTGGTGATAGTGGCCATGGTGGTGATGGTGATAGAGGCCAGAGATTGGTGGTGGTGAGCTACATATTAAAACATCTTCTCATTAAGAATAATATTTGAGAATAGTCATAACCATAATAACAACAACAAAATGCCAAACGAATTAAAACAAACAAACAAGAGGGAAAGCATACAATTACTGAATGTCTGTCCCACTTGTAACATCAAGGTACAGCTGTAATGTCTGTCCCTCTTGTAACATCAAGGTATAGTTGAAATGTCTGTCCCTCTTGTAACATCAAGGTACAGCTGGAATGTCTGTCCCTCTTGTAACATCAAGGTATAGTTGAAATGTCTGTCCCTCTTGTAACATCAAGGTATAGTTGAAATGTCTGTCCCACTTGCAACATCAAGGTACAGCTGGAATGTCTGTCCCACTAATAACAGCAAAGCAGTAATTTATGTCCCACGAATAACTTCATGGTACACCTATCATGTCTGTCCCACTTTTAAAATCAAGGTACATCTATGGTGCCTTTCCCACTTATAAAAGCAAAGTACAGCTGCGATGTCTGTCCCAGTTACAGCATCAAACTCTTCCAAAAAATTGATATGACAGTAGGCTACTACAAAGTCGGGGAGCCATCAGTATCAGGCCGCCATTAGCCCACATACTAGTGGAAGCCCTGCACTGCTTATGTACTATCTGGGTCGTGTATTGCACACCTTCTTTCATCTTCAATAGGTAATGCCTATTCATCCCACTACTGAAAATGAATTATAACTTGCAGATCTAAGACGTGTGTGTAGCAAGGTGTGTGTGTGTGTGTGTGTGTGTGTTGTGTGTGTGTGTGTGTGTGTGTGTGTGTGTTGTGTGTGTGTGTGTGTGTGTGTGTGTGTGTGTGTGTGTGTGTGTGCTAAGAGAGAGAGAGAGAAGAGAGAGAGAGAGTGTGTGTGTAAGAGAGAGAGAAAGTGTGTGTGTGTGGTGTGTGTGTGTGTGTGTGTGTGTGTGTGTGTGTGTGTGTGTGTGTGTGTGTGTATGTGAGTGTGTGTGTGTGTGTGCGTGCGTGCGTGCGTGCGTGCGTGCGTGCGTGCGTGTGTGTGTGTGTTGTGTGTGTGTGTGTGCGTGTGCGTGTGTGTGTTGTGTGTGTGCACAGGCCTGCCCAGTGGTTAGAACTTCGAATTCGTGAAGGTTCGAGTTCAGGTCTCTACTGAAGTGTCCATTAAAGAGGAATCAGTGTTCCCAGAGACAGCATTGCATTGCTTCAGCCTCCGTTCCCCTGCAAGTTTCTGGAAGGGATTTTTTCCCCACTTTTCAGCTGAAAGTCCAAGGTTCACAACCCGTGAGAACTTTTTTGGCATATCCCACCGTCTTTGCCCACCATTAAGGTAGCCGCATTCCGACTTCAGTGATATCCTGGAAGAGATGACTATGAACTATAGCCCGATTTATTTCTTCTTCTTCTTCTTCTTCTTCTTCTTCTTCTTCTTCTTTTCTTCTTGCTTCTTCTTCTTCTTCTTCTGTTTCATCATCATCATCATCACCATCTTCTTCTTCTTCTCGGTTCTCACTTTCTTCTTCTTTTCCTTGCTTCTTGCTTCTTCTTCCTCCTCCTCTTCTTCTCCTCGCTTCTTCTTCTGCTTCATCATCATCATCATCATCATCATCATCATCATCATCATCATCTTCTTCTTCTTCTTCTCTTCTTCTCGCTTTGTCTTCTCCCTTCTTCTTCCCCTTTCTTCTTCTTCTTCTCCTCCGTTCTCCTTCCTCTTCTCCCCCCTTCTTCTTCTTCTCCTTTCTTATTCTTCTTCTTCTCCCTTCTTCATCTTCTCATCCCTTCTTCCTCTCCTCCCTTCTTCTTCTTCTCCCTACTTTTTCTTCTCCTCCTCCCTTCTTCTTCCTCTTCTTCTTCTCCTCCCTTCTTCCTCTTCTTCTTCTCCTCCCTTCTTCTTCTTCTCCCTTCTTCTTCGCCTTCTTCTTCTCGCTTCTTTTTCATCCTCTTCTTCCTCCTCCTCATCTTCTTCTTCTCTCTTCTTCTTCTTCATCACCATCTTCTTCTTCTTCATCTTGCTTCCTCTTCTCGCTTCTTCTTCTTCTCGCTTCTTTTTCATCTTCTTCTTCCTCATCATCATCTTCTTCTTCTCTCTTCTTCTTTCTTCTCTTCTTCTTCATCACCATCATCTTCTTCTTCTCGCTTCTTCTTCTTCTTCTTCTTCCTCTGCGGTCCCTGGCGGTCCCATGCAGGCTACAATCGTACACAGAACACCGAAATCTGTCCGTGTCTTTCATACAAAAGTAAGCTAGTTATGGTCAGTGGCACGGATGACACAAACACACCCAGCATGCATCCTGCGACCTGGCGAGGGATGAGCTCCCTCAGATTCAGTTGACCCAGAAGTCAATGCCCGGGTCTGCTGTAATCCACATTGTCTGTATCTTTGCTGTGTGCAAAGGGAGATGCTTCATGAAAAACACCCACATGGCCTTCATTAACGCTTCCCCCCCCCCCCCCCCCCCCCCCCCCAGGTTTTTTTGCAATATTGTCTCATGTTGGTTTCTTTCTTATTTGCAGCAGTTCGGTTTAGGCAGTCATTCAGTCGTTTGCATTCTCCATGGATGAAACGAATGTAAGAACTTAAACTTTGAGAACGACAACGACAATGACAATGACAAATTATTTTATTTCGAGGATAATGAATAAGCACTCATGTGCTTTTTTACATCCAGTCCCCGCCCGTAGGGATACATCTTAATAATAACCCAATACTTATAGTCTCACACAGTAGAAACAAAGGGAACGACGATGACGTGAGCATCTATCTGATATGAAGACATTATGACAAGGGTTCAGGTTCACACGACGCACATCTTAAACGCCAGCGTCAATCATGCCTGTCCATGGGACAGATCAAGATGTTAACTGATGCGAGAATGAACTGTCACGGACTGTGGCGTTCCTGGTCACCAGCAGACATCAGATGGGTTGATCAAACTACGCATTCTTCAGTGTCCTCCTAAAGACATGAATGGTGGGTTCGAATCTCGGAGGCCTCTAAGGGATTAAGGATGAAAACTCTTTTGACTTTTCAAATCAAGTTACATTGAGACCCGCTGTCAACAAGTGCCCTTCTATAATACACGCAAGCGGAAAACATCAAGAAAGTGCAACAATAAGGTATATATCAAAATTGTATGTCATAGTACAGTCAGTGGCGGATACAGACACAGGAAAAATAGAAATTATGTGATACCACCATCCACCTGGAGTTTCAATGCACGCTGAACCAGGTCATGTTATCAATGACTATAATTATGGCTGTTGTGTGCACGTCACCACGTGGTTTGCCATGGAAAGCAGATCAGGAACACGGCTAATTCTGTGGTCAGATAGACTTTATGTTACCTGATTTGTTGGAAGAGGAGGCGTTGCCTACCTGTAATAATCTACACACTGGGACACTGACCTCCTTGGGAAGTTGGGGGGGGGGGGGGGGGGGGGGGGGTAGGGAAACTGGTATTTGAAACTAAAAGAGCATGGCACATTCAACTGTAGTTAGGACAGAAGAGGGCACTGAGAGAAAAATGCCATTGTCACACTGTTTCAGCTGAAGGGAGGTGGGAGGCACGATGTCTCAGGACAGTACACCAGCCACTGTGCCATAAAAACCTCGTCAATCAACTAGACTAGCCGGCTAAGATGGCGATGAATGTCCCTGTCTCAGTGGGATGTGTCCATGGTTCGAATCTGATTCCATTTGTTCCCTCTGTTTTCCTCTGCAATATCATCTGGTTTCAAGGGCTAGCTGAGTGCAATGATCTTTGGGCTGAGACATAAACAGAAATCCTGCTGTGTTCAACACACATTCAGTAGTGCACCAGTGTTAGTCAAACAGGGTAGACGCATCATTACAATGTCATCACCATCCTTGTTTATTTTCTACTTAGAGCTCCTCCTCCCAAATCTCCTGTTTCCCTTTTCTTCATTAAGGGAGGGGGGGGGGGGGGCGGTTGTTTGCTTGCTTTGTTGTTGTTGTTTGTTTGTTTAATGTCGGGGGAGGGGGGTGGTAAATGGTAGTCTAATAACTTGGAACAACACCACAGAAGAATGCAGGCTATAAACATGAATTGCCAATGAAACTGTTTGAAAGTCACAACGCCTTTTTCAAGACAGTTATTTAAAAATCGACACTGAATAACTATAGGTGGAGATATATATCATCATAAAGACAAAGAAAGGACATAATGCACTGGGTGTTGCCATCATCTACCCTCTCGTCGTCATGATCATAAACACCATCATCAATCAACACCATCAATCACGTAGACATAATGTGTTAATCGATTACTTTACTTTTCATTCAAAATAAAACAAAATGTACACTTTTTTTTAAAAAAAGATTTTAAACTCACACAACTTCACACAGAAAAGAAAAGTCAATCACCTCAGCAAAGGCTATCCCTCCTGTCAGAAGAGCAGAAGCCGCCAACAAACACTGACGTCTGTGTGTACACTACTGTCCAAGAGAAAACAGACACAGACACAGGCACGGTCACAGTGCTGAACAATGGCGGCCGGACAGTTCACCCTGGCACACACTATGTTGGTAAGTACCTTCCCTTCCGGTGCTAAGGCGTTGCTATGGACCGGTCCCCATAGGCCTCCTCACCTCCGCCACCACCGTTTAAGATCGGCACCAACACCACACGGCACCAGGCAGCACGTACTGGGCCTGCCTTTGTTTTTTTACGGCTGAGTGATCGGAGCCCTATAGACTGGCTGCTTTCTTGAGACAAGTAGGAGAGTTACTATTTACAGCAGCGCACAACTTTAGGGCAAGCGCTTGTTCTGCAATGAAATACACAATGCCGTGTCTTGTACGTTCTCTGTTTCAGTGTGGTGACAAAGAGTTGGCAGAACACAAATAATTTTGTTTTAATCAGTCACGGGCGTTTTGCTAATCGGTAGCAGAGCCTAAGCACTTGCTTATTGGCCTGGTAGTCTATTTCTCGTCTGTCAATCTTAGCCTATTGGGCCTTGTGTTTCCCTCGAGTCCTTTTCTCCCTCGTAACTCTGCCCGCTCCCTTCCCACCATTATCACCACCATACACTCTGTCTGCACAGTTGTGGGTGACAATCAGTCAAGTGCCGCATTCCGTCTCTCGACAAGCCTGTGGACAGGGTGGATTGGCTAATTGTGAACAGCCAAACCAACCAGTTGTTCTTTCTTGCTTTACTATATAACAAAACACAAAAAAATATATGCTTGATTCCTTGGAAGTTTTATATATGCTGTATGACAACCAAACAATATTTTAAAAAATAATTTTTTTTTAAAGGAGATTTGATTTGGGCCATCTGGGCACAAAAATAAAATCATTGTCGATCCTCTGACATTACAAATTTGCTCTTTTTTTTAGGCTGGGTAATGTGATTTTTCTAAGGGGACGGGATAGCTCAGTGGTCGGAGCACTCGCTTTGCCCCAACCAAGTTAAGCAGCGTCGAGCGTGGTTACCAAGTTGGATGGGTGACCGTTTGCGCGCCTTGGCTTCAGTACAGTTCCCCCAGTTCACCCAGCTGTAAATGGGTACCTGCCCTCTTTAGGGTCAGGGAAGGTAAAGCAGCGAGGGAGAGGAGATGGGCGCCGCCCTCAATATGCTGGCCCTAGAGAAGTGAGGTCTCTGACGCCTCGCTCCCCTACGACCTTATAGGTTATGTATGGGACTCCTTTACCTTTACCTCCTTAATGTGATTTTGAAGATGACCTCCATCAGTGACTGCAATGGTATAATATCATGGAACTAATCGAATGATTACGATACATGAGAAACAATGTTGAATAATGTGTGTGTGTGTGTGTGTGTGTGTGTGTGTGTGCGTGTGTGTGTGTGTGTGTGTGTGCATGTGTGTGTGTGCATGCGTGCGTGTGTGTGTGTGTGTGAAACCTTTTGCATAGGAGTAGCTATAAAGGAGTGTTTCGTTTACCCTGGTGACATAACTTACTCTCGTGTTGTGGGTCATTCCACGATATCGGTTTTTAGTCCCAACCAGGGAGATATCAGTGCAAATGGAGTATTCCATACACGCTACACCATCTCAGTACAAACACTTTATTAACTGCAGGACCCAGTGGGCTAGTGAAATCTCGGGTATGAACCAAGTAGTTTTATGCCATAAAGTCAGTCATCCACACCACTGGCCATGAAGATCTAGTAGGCTGTCTTTTCAGCAGACCATTCGTGCATGGCAGTGTCTGCCGCAGTTGTTGCAAGCAAAACTTGAACACTGGGTGGATGGCCTAGCTTTGCTGTCTCTCCTTCCTGCAGCTTCGACTGTCTTTCAGTATTTGGAGTCTTTTCACTTCTCCCCTATAGGCTCCCTCATGTACTAGTCTCTTCCACACGCTGCGATTTTCTGCGAGTGCTCCCAATCTGTCAGAGTTTATGTCAGTGGCTTTCATGTCGCGCTTGCATATGTCCTGGCATCATAATGCTGGAAGCCCTGAAGGACGGTGTCCTGCAGCCAACTCACTGCACATAATGTCCTTGACAATGAGGCCATCCTTCATATGGTACAAATGTCCAGTCCGGCAGAGACCATGTTGATGACAGCAGAAGGTACATCCTAGAGTCTGCTTGTACAAGAATAGATGTGTTACTGACTTTGTCTTCCTGAGTAATGCCCAGGATTTGGCATAGGCAGCGGAGATGGCAACTGTTCAAGTGGTTCTCTTGGCTTGCATGTCATCCAGGTTTTGCTGCACAAAGCAGAGTGCTGACAACACATGCTTGATACACATATAATGTAATGTTCATGGTGAATCATTGGTGACATATTCTTGCCACTTGATGCCAAGTAAATCAGTAATGAATCTCAAAGGACCATGAAGACAAATAAATAACACTGCAGACTGCACAGCTTGTGCCCATCTCAGAGTTCACAATCTCACCACCTTGTGAGCCTACCGCTAGATTGAAACAGCTAGCCTTTTACAGACTGTATGCCATCATGACCTCGCTCTGAGGAATAAGAAGAGAGGTGAGACTTGAAAACAAGCATGTGCATGAACTGGAAAGGCAGAAAATAAACAAAAACAACTAAGAAGACAGACAGAGACAGAGAGAGAGAGAGAGAGAGAGGAGAGAGAGAGAGGGGGGGGGGGGGGGGGTAAGCTACTGAAACAGAACAA
The DNA here is from genome assembly GCA_028751875.1 of Rapana venosa. Classification (NCBI taxonomy): domain Eukaryota; kingdom Metazoa; phylum Mollusca; class Gastropoda; order Neogastropoda; family Muricidae; genus Rapana; species Rapana venosa. Next base: position 41,666,099 of record CM054134.1, read on the forward strand.
AAAGAATGACAGCAAAAATGTAATTTTTGGGACAGTTTCCCAAAAGGTAGGGATACTAGCCTATCTTACAATCTTATACTGGAAAATCCCCCACAAAACCCAAGGACACCAAATGTTAACAGTCTTATGTGGATTTGGTGTACCATCAGGGTGACTTTCAGTTTCTGAGCAGCCAACTTCAAACAGGATTCCCGGCTTCCCAACCCCAAGCATCTGGTATGGCTTGCATCTATCAAATTGAGAGCCAAAGTGTGATAACAAATCTGGCAATATAAAATTTCATGGCTGATAGGAATAGTTGCACTTGATGCCAAGTCAACAAATGGCTAAGGATGAGCAATCAGTAACACTGCAATCGCAACCTGTGCCATAGATTAATTCACCTTTGACCAGCTAGATTGAAAAGATATTTTTTTGATAGTAGAACCCTTAAATAAGACAAAGTGTGCAATAAATGTGCATCGAATGGTACGGTCAGAAAAAAAATGAGAAGATAAGAGAGGGGGAATCAGCCTAGAGACAAAGGGCGGGGTAGTCCTTACCTGATAAAAACAAATAAGAATGCAGCAAAAATGTAATTTCTGTGATTCTATGGATCAGCCATCTTACACTTATACTGAAAATCCCCACAAACCCAATGGACAACATAACATTTTGGGGTTAGGGACACAGAATGACTCCAGTTTACTGAGCAGCCAATCACAGATTCCGGTTCCTACCCAAAATACGTGAGCTTATCTACAATTGAGAGCCAATTTAAAAAAAAGAAAAAGGGGTGAAGGGGAGGGGGGAATTGAGCCAAGCACATAATAATTGCAATGACAGGTAATACCAATACGGTTATACCACCCAAAGGTTTTGTACCATGTGAACGTAGTGTCTTACAACGTTTTTTGAGGGGAGTGGATAATGGGGGTGACGTCAGTGTTGGTCAAGTTTTAAGGCTAACAAAGTGCTTTTGACTGTAAGAAAAAGCAATTCATAAAATTTTAGTCTTCTGTCATTCTAGCATCGAGGCAGAAGCCATAAGGAAGTAAACTGCCAAATGGCACAACCATTTCTTTACACAGAATGTCCCAGGTAAATGACAGTCCATATAGATTGCCAAAGTTCACACAACATGACTAAACGACCTTCCACTTAAAAAGAAGAAAGGGATAGGGTCGGTAATTTTGAGAGAGCCACACAAATAATAATTGAAAAGACATCCATACTTATTAGGTCCACCAGTAGTACCATGCGAGTGTCTTCTACGACTTAAGGAGGTGCCTGTATTTCAGTTTCTAAGGAAGATGTGCTTAAACTGAAGCATCAGAAATGTAGCTCTGCTACAAAGTGAGCAAACCATAGAAGATAGTACCCACATGGCCAGCCCTATATTCAAAGGCAGTCTCTGAACAGTGCTAGTTGCTGTATTGAGGCACCTAAAGTAATCACCTGACCACACCTGTCCGAAGGCAAAAAGCAGGGAAATGGGATGTCATTTTTCTGCAGCCAAGACCGCCTCGAACCATAGGAAGAACAATCATATCTGACCCCTACAACGCACAGACGATAAATTTGTTATTCAGATCCTGCCCAGGCAACTGCCGTTATACTGCAACACAGGAAACTATGATAGCCACAGAGAGGATGCAAGATGGCACAAACAAACATGTCTGAGTCCTGCCTGCACAGAGGCACTCCTTAAAGTATGCTACCTGCCCCCCCAGCGGAAGGTTATGGAGAAGGGAGACCTGAGACACGCCCAACGGGAATACTATCTAGCAACGCAAAATAATTAATTGTAATGCCCAGCGCTAGTCGTAGGAAATGGACTGACCAGGAAGGTTCAAATGGAAAGATATTCCTGCGCCATGAGACGTGGGGGGTGGGGGGAAGAGGAGTGAAGCAGAAACATTAGCCCCTAACAACCTCAGCGGTACAGTGAAATGATCCGCCTAGCAGTAGAGTGTAAGAAACTGCCTAGCAGTGTAATGAACTGCCAAACAATGGAGTGTAATGATCCGCCCAACAGTAGAGTGTAATGATCTACCCAACAGTAGAGTGTAATGATCCGCCCAGCAGTAGAATGTAATGATCCGCCCAGTAGTAGAATGTAATGATCCGCACAGCAGTAGAGTGTAATGATCCGCCCAGCAGTAGAGTGTAATGATCCGCTCAGCAGTAGAGTGTAATGATCCGCCCAGCAGTAGAGTGTAATGATCCGCCCAGCAGTAGAGTGTAATGATCCGCCCAGCAGTAAGTGTAATGATCCGCCAGCAGTAGAGTGTAATGATCCGCCCAGCAGTAGAGTGTAATGATCCGCCCAGCAGTAGAGTGTAATGATCCGCCCAGCAGTAGAGTGTAATGATCCGCCCAGCAGTAGAGTGTAATGATCCGCCAGCAGTAGAGTGTAATGATCCGCCCAGCAGTAGAGTGTAATGATCCGCCCAGCAGTAGAGTGTAATGATCCGCCCAGCAGTAGAATGTAATGATCCGCCCAGCAGTAGAGTGTAATGATCCGCCAGCAGTAGAGTGTAATGATCCGCCCAGCAGTAGAGTGTAATGATCGCCTAGCAGTAGAATGTAATGATCCGCCCAGCAGTAGAATGTAATGATCTGCCTAGCATTACAGTGTAATGATCCGCCCAGCAGTAGAGTTTAATGATCCGCCCAGCAGTAGAGTGTAATGATCCGCCCAGCAGTAGAGTGTAATGATCTGCCTAGCAGTAGTGTAATGATCCACCTAGCAGTAGAATGTGATTATCCGCCTAGCAGTAGAATGTGATGATCCTCCCAGCAGTAGAATGTAATGATCCGCCCAGCAGTAGAGTGTAATGATCCACCTAGCAGTAGAGTGTGGTGATCCGCCTAGCAGTAGAGTGTAATCATCTGCCTAGCATTACAGTGTAATGATCCGCCCAGCAGTAGAGTGTAATGATCCGCCCAGCAGTAGAATGTAATGATCCGCACAGCAGTAGAGTGTAATGATCCGCCCAGCAGTAGAGTGTAATGATCCGCCCAGCAGTAGAGTGTGATGATCCACCTAGCAGTAGAATGTGATGATCTGCCCAGCAGTAGAATGTGATGATCTGCCCAGCAGTAGAATGTGATGATCCACCCAGCATTACAGTGTAATGATCTGCCCAGCAGTAGAATGTGATGATCTGCCTGGCAGTAGAATGTGATGATCCGCCTCTCAGAAGCACTTTGATCCTGCAAGCGTTTCCAGGCAATTCCTGAGCATGTTTTCGTTTTTGGTGTGGGGGGTTTTCCCCCTTACCATCACTGTGCTTCTCCAAGAACATCCAAGTCAACAAATTCTAAGCACTCACAAACAAGCATACACCCTCGCATATAGGCCTACGCACGTTAGTGTGGGTGTGTGAATGATCGAGAACAAAATTTACTTCACAAACGAAATATTCCTTCTTGAGGGTACAGTTCTCATGTGCTGGAAGTACCCCGAGAATAACCCACAATATGCAGTCTCACATTTATGGTCATCACAAAGACCTCAGGTAGGCCTACACGTATAAAGTGAACCAAAAGTTATCGTGTATAGCCGTTTTCAAGTTTCTGGCCATATGGGCAAATCTTCTTTTTCTTTTATTAATGTGGAGAGTTTATTTTCATTTTGTAACGGAAAGAGCTTGTTATGGATTGAGAATCTCAACATAATTTATTGTAGGACTTCTTAAATCCTCAACTGGCAATAATTTGGCCTGAGCCTGGTGTGCTTTATTTTTTATTCTTTTATTTCGAGTATAATGGAATTAGCATTCATGCAGTCCCCGTGTATATGCAGTTTTGTAAATGTTATCCATTCCCACCGGAACACAATGGCCTTCTCTTCCAAAAAGCGGAACGGGTTTTAACGCGTGCGTTCGCACACATAACCTGGGTTTAGTCTTATAGAAGGACTTTTGGGGAGAGTGGAGTTGGCACCGATGTTAACTCCAGAGGAAAAATCCTCTTGAACATTTGAACCCAGGTCAGTAGATCACGAATACATCACTATAACCACCAGGCCATCCCGTCCCGTGTGTGTGTGTGCGTGCGTGAATGAGAATACACTGCCTTTGGACTACACACCAGCCACTCTTCTTCTAAGTGCTATATACACTGACAATGACGAATTTTAGCTTCTACTTTTGGAACTGTTTCGGTCATGATCGATCTGTCATACCCAGTGATTCTTTACTGATTCAAGTCCCGTCATATTTCAAAGAAACTGTGCAGCAAAAACAGGACCAGTCAGTAATGTTAGGACTACACATGACACTGTCGATGACATCGTTTTAAAAACTGGTATATGATTATAAAGCATAGAGCACAGTCCTGTCTAGTGGTGTCAAAGCACATGCACTTCCATAGCAGCAGCATTCTCATCATCATGCAATTAAATTCGATTCGGTGGCCCTGTTTGCTCTGGCAAGTCTCATGGTGACCTCAGTTTGTTTCCCCATACACTTTTATGCCTGTGGTGAGTTTGTGTTGAAGCCTTTGGGGTTGGAGGTTCACAGGGAAGGTCACTAGAGGGATGTTGTAAGTATGTTCTTTCGAGCCAGAAGGCCCATAGAGCCGGAGCTTATCCCGGTTTCTGTAGCGAACTGATGGTTTTTCACCACCCCTGTGACAGGACGCTAGTCTGTCGCCAGATACTTCCCCAGCAGAGCTGGTACCCACTTGTACACCTGGGTGGAGTGAGGAAAATATGAGTAAAGTGTCTTTCCCAAGGACACAACACCGAGCCGAGCGGGGATCGAACCCTCGACCTCTGGATTACGAGTTGACCGCCTAAACCACTCGACCACGGTGCCTCCCTAAGAGGGATGTTGTGGTGGTTGCCATTCGGGTGGGCGACTGGCTCCATGACTGAGCTAACTATCGTTAGTAAGGGGCTTAGTAGAGGGTGTCATGCGTATGTTAGCTCAGAATAGGCACCACTGCACACCACCAAAGTGACCCAGCAGCAGTGCAGGACCTCTCTGGCTGGTGGCCCTACAGCGGCCTGACATAATTGGCTCCCTGTATACTTCCCATCCAGAAGATGTGGCACGACGAATCTGGGTATGGCTGGGGCAAGATTGGAATGAACAGTGTGGGAAACACAGGACACTACAGGGATGTCAGAGGTGAGGCAGCAACAACAGAAAAGACAAGAAACATGTTAAGACTTGAAACTTGGCCGAAATAACTGCTGAGAATGCTGAGAATGCCTTCAGTACATGAAAAGAACAAAGAGGAAGATCCCTGGGTTTACAAATTTGACCTAACACCCAAGGCCCTTAATTAAACTATTTTTCCAGACCTATACATTGAACAAAATTCTGGTCTAAGCCATTAAAACATGAGGGGAAGGCGAGCCAAGAACTTTTGGCAAAAATGGAATATTGCACACCTCCAATTCCTTAGGGATTCTAGTAAGTAGAGATACAAGCTGGTGTTATATCAGACAGCACTTCTAAGCTCTTTGTTCCACGTAAAATGAGTCAAATATAACACTTGGGATTTTAACACTTTCTACTGTCATTTGACAAGACTGCTTTGTTCAACATTATCAATCAGTAACTTGCATGCGTTTATTGCCTGTGTGGCTTCTCTCTCTGCTTTCTCTTATCGGGTGGGGTGCATAATGGCCAATCTGATCTTGTGACATTGCAGGTCTGCCCACTGGACTCAGCCAACACATTCAGACTTAAGAGCAGCTCATTTCATAAAACAGGTTTCATGCTGGGTATGTTTGTGCTTCCGTAACCCACCAAAAGCCGACATGAATTACCAGACGTTTAGCAGGCATTTATCTGATCTTTGGCATGTGTATAGATGAAAAGCAAGCCAGTGGCAGGTCTGCCCGGGTGCCCGGGAAAGTAAAAATTCCCACCCTTAATTGACCACGTAGATTTGAACCCACGTACCAACATTCATAGTAAACAAAACTGTAACCAGATGTGGCAAAATTGTAGGCTGTGGGCAAATGAAACTGAATGACTTGTATGAATGCCATGTGAGAGACAAAACAAATTGTAAGCGATGGTACTCATGTGCTAGCAAAATATTTTGAACTGCCTTCTCAAAAGCGCTACAGATTACCCAAGTCTAGAACCCTGCGATATAAAAATAGTGTTATTCCCACCTCAATTCTACTGCTCAAGTGCACTGAACTAACTGTAAATGGAACTGCACATGAAAAAAGAAAGAGGGAGAGACAGAGAGAGTGGGGAGGGAGCGTAAGGGAGATACTGAGTTCAGGTAGAAAAGGTATAGGACATTTTGAAGCATAGGAAAGGCTACCTTTTATTAGTTTAAACTATGTTCAATATTTTAATAGAAGAGTATTAACACACTTATTTCCTACCCGAGACTTTCCCCCCAAATATCTGTCCCTAATTTTCAACAGCATTTTTCACCTTCTAAGTGTTGTTCCGAGTGTGTGTGTGCGTGTGTGCGTGCATACGTGCGTGCGCATGGTTTTGAAATCTGTTGTTCATTATGTTTAAGGAGAGTTGCATGCCTGTAAATGAGTGCAAGCGCTTCGATTTGTTTTTTTACAAGATTCAGCGCTATATAAATTCCATATATTATTATTATTAATTTCATTGGTATTTGTCTTATACATGTTATACCAATTTGATTTGTCATAAAAATGCATGCGCGTTATTTTAGACAGTGTTCAATATCTTAATAGAACAGAGTATTAATTCAATCGATATTTGTCTTATACTCATACATAAAACATTTTTGGCTTATGTCATAAAAATGCGTGCACATGTGTGCAAATGTTTCCAAAGTGTGGCTGCGAGTGCATGTATATGGGTGCGCGTGCGTGGCTGTGTGAGGATGCATAGGTTTACTGGCGAGTATTAGAGTTTATGAATGGCTGAGGTATTGCAGATTTGTGGGTGCTATTTACAGGCATGGTACTGGAGGAAAAGCATTTTCCCTTGAAATGGTTTGGGGGTCAGGGGGCATTTTGCCCCCTGAAGCTGAAGGGTTTTCAGCAATTCTAGCCTGTAAAAAAGCCTCTCCTTGAACTAATTTCAATTCATACTAATTTCTGCCCTAAAACAAGCTCTCCTAGAATTGTTTTATCAGTCATTTAACCCAAAGGTTTTATACCCAAATCATCACATAGCAAAAACGACATATTTAGACAAATGTGCACACACACAGATAGAGGAAGGACAGACACTGAGGAAGGGGGGGGGAGGGGGGAGGTTGGGTTGTGGTGGTGGGGAAGCACATGGAATAATACAACAAAAAAGCATTTGCGTGTGTGTGTGAGAGAGGGGGTGCACTCCCTGAAAAAGGGGGACCTGCTCATTGTTTTGTTTACATTGTTCTCCGACCACTGAAGTGGAACAGCCAGTGAAAGCCCCCCCACCCACTCTCCTTCCTCCCATCACACTAGGCTAGTCCCTCCCTTTCATGAAACCCAATACTTGATATATGTGGTCCCCTTCACATCCCACCTAGTGATGACTCGCGTTGTCAACAGAGAAGGGAAGTAATCCGCATAGAAGTTACATCCCTTGGCTGGGTTATCATGGGTTTCAATTTTTTGGTTTTAAAATTTCTTTTTTGCAGATTCCCCGATCCCCTATTGGCGGAGATGTTCCATGCCTGTATCTTATGATGGGTGTGATGTTTGGATAGTGTGGTTTTTTTCTGTTTATTGTTTTTATAGGACGACCCAAGAACACTTGGTGTCGGACTGTCGAAGCAGAGCTGAAGATCTTCCAACATACCTGGGGAACCATTCGGAAGCTGGCCCAGGACAGACAGGAGTGGAGAACATTTGTTGCTGCCCTACGTGCCAATAAGGCACAAAGGCATTGATGATGATTGTTTTTATGTATGGATCATGACCTGCCAGAAATTCTGTCCGATATAATAGAAGTTTTTGACATTTAATTTCATTGTTCATTGGCCCACGGGATTGAACAATGAAGGCAAACAGTCTTAACCACCTTGCTGTAGCATCCATCATGTGGCTTCTAAAAACAGCCACTCATGTTAACTATCATCCAGCACTACGCTCCAATTCTAAATACATTAGGAACTTTTTTTTCGAACCAAGCATATTGTTCAGCAGCCAACTGAAACAGCTACTGCTAGCCCATTTCTTTGCTAAAATGTGCTGTCACCACCACTGCAAATGGAAGTATTTCTCAATATACCCTTGATGGAAAGATTACTGATCTGCTAGATGTCTTAATTTCTTAAGGGGATCACTTTTCAGTTTGATTTCTTTTTCACCAAATTCATCTGTGTATGGTTACTCTTGGATGTTGACAGCAAAATGACACGAACTTTTTGGTAATTTAATTTTTTTTTAAGATCCTTCAGGCCCAATATTTTTCAAGTAGGCCTACTTTTCCAAATGTAGTTTTCCCATTTTTTGTCACGCCTTTTCCATACTTCTAAGCAAACCTTAGGAAAGTCATCTAGCACTTTGATTTGTTGCTTTACAAGATTCAGCACTATGTAAATTCCATACATTATTATACTATCATATTCAAGGTAAAAATCCAGACTTTCTGACTTGCAACTGTTATCTAAATGCTATTACTATTGCAATTTTCAGTGTCAACAAAATCGTACTATACTTTTAAATATTTTTTAGTCAAACCTAGTAACAAATGACCTGAATGTTGGGTCAATTAAAAAATATACCTATACCAAGTATACACAAAGAACCTTGAATTATTGTAGGTGAACATTTCTAATGGACAGGACATGCGCCCAAGTATGAATGCCTTTTCTAGCAAGCGTGTGGTTTTTCAAGGCCACTCTACAATTGTGAGTGGCAGTATGAACATAAGACTGATGTTTAATCACATGCTTAGCAAAAATGTTTTGCTTGTTGCTACTTCAGTAATCTCATTTTTGAACTCTTGCTTTCATCATTTATACAGTAATTAAATGCAGTTCCAGCCTTGCTTTGATCTTCAATGGATACAAATCCATCCAGATTAGGCAGGCAATGGCCAATTCATTTCATACGATGCATATGCGGATTGCCTCCCTTGGATATTTATTTTTATTACCGTTTTTGTCCGCATAAATTATGCGCATGCATTTGAATCGGCACTATAAACTACCCAGTACCCCCATTTCTGTTTTGTCTTTCATGAAAGACTAACCGATAGTCCTAAATTGGACTTCCCTGTATTTTTTTCCTACAAAGCATGGTCTTTCTGAGCATTATTGTATATATTTTATGCATGCATCCAAGTTAAGAACAATTTGTTTCAACAAATACCACATGAACTTGTATATAATAAATTTTTCATTTGTGCTGATCATGCCTAGCTATATATCACAAATTTGTGTAATGTAACTGGTTTGTAAAATGCAAGAAAACCATATTAAGAATAGCTGAATATAATAGTTGAGATTGTGTGCATACAAAATTGTGACCCTCTATGAGTTGCATTGCATCAGAAGTCAATTTTTAATTCAGTGTTAATATGCAACAAAAGGTCATTGAATAAAATATTTAAAAAATTACAAGTCGGATAACTATGAAAAGCATAGCTGCCAACCTCAGAATCCAAAAACTGTATTCAATATGGGGTGGGTTTTGGAGAGGGCCTTGCCCCATTCTACAATAGCTTTTTATGGTTAAAGGAGCACCTTTTCATCTGACAATGTTAGGAAAGAATAGTGTGCCACGCTCAGAAACTAAAGGCTGTAGCTGGAAACCAAAAATACAATCATGTCTCCTTTGAAAAAATACAAAATCTGTATAGGCCTATAAAAACCTTTGGAGATTAGTGCTATGTTATCAGTTGCAATAATTTTTGTTGCTTTTGTTTTATATTTATAGCAAATGAATTTTAGTGTTTAATCTGGGCTGGACCATGTTGCTCTTTTACTTAGCTACAGCTTTCCATCAGTCCACTACTACCTGCATGTTCAAACTGTCGCATACTCAGCAAATCTATTCTCTGCTTTCATCAGTTTCTCAGCATGAGGCGATCAATACACAACTTGTGCAGAGGCACAATGTCATTGCCTCCCCCTGAACATAGCCTACTACAGGTACCGACTTATGCATAAAACCAGTGTTTCAACAGTTTGAGCAACTGGAATAACATACCAAGTCAGTTGAAAAGTGCTCCCTCGAAAACTTTCGAGGTAAAACTGGTCCTAAATGCAGTAATGTCATTTCTTCATATGAAATTTAAAATCACACCAGCACAGGCAAGACTGCAGCAGAAGATGTACCTTTTGCTCTGTCAAGACTAGTAAATGTATAATCCTTGCATTTGAGAACAAATTTGATAGGCAGTGTTCAGAATTTGCTCTTTAACTTTTTCTTCACATCCTGGTGACTTGGCACTGGAAACCAGCACATGCATTGACATTTTACTAGTTACATGAATTTGTGTGTGTGCACGTAAATTTTTCACAAAATTTTCTTTAAAAGCCAGAATCACAAATTGGGGGGGGATTCAGGACAAAAAATAGTTGGCAGCTATGGAATAATTACACACTAGAATAGTAGACACCAGGAAGTGACAAAACGAGAAACTGAATTTTGCATTGTAATAAACGAGACGAGTTTGTTTATAAACATGCTTTTTTGTTCCTCAGCTAGAGTTCAGATGTTCACCAACAGCCAGATTTTTTTTATATGCCATCGTTTTTCTCATCCACTAAGGTACAGCTGCATTCTGACTTCAGAGAAAAACATTTTAAAGTGAAAAAAAAAGTATGCCTCAATACTTCAGTACAAAGTAAAAGCTTTTTTAAATCAAAATCGATATTCCTACCTGCCTATACTGGCTTCTTGTGCAAAAGTGGGTTAGGTGCAATACAACTCATTTGGAGGTGGAAAGACAGTAGCAAATTCATCAACTTTCATCCAATGTTACCAAGACGGTGTTTTTGTTTTGTTTTTTATTCATGAAGGATTATGATCAAGGTTAAAACTAACATTCCAACCCAAAGCTATTAATTCTCAGTTGTAGCTGAACTTTACTGCTGCCTGTATATTATGGTTAACATCCTGATTCTTCAAAATTAAAAAGGAAAATTAAAAAGTTTAAAATGAAACTATGAAACTGTACAACTCATGTGAACTTTACTGCAAGACCTGAAGCTTCCAACAAAATGTTTTCCATTCTAAAATTATAGTACCAATCACCAGTGTACCTCCCAAATAGCTAAAACCCACTTTCAACAGGTAAAAAAATGTTAACCAAATCTGAAACAATGTACAGCTAGAAAGTCACTACCACAAATCACTTCACAAGTTTGGGATTAAATTCTCTTTTAGTGTGCCATTTATAGGATTTGCTGGATGGACCACAGGCACCACCGATGAGAACACAGCAAGTCAAAGGAAATATATACAATAAACACACTATGCACGTTCCCCACGAATACGACGCGCAAGCTGGATGTCTTTGGGCATAATGGTGACACGCTTGGCATGAATGGCACACAGGTTGGTGTCTTCGAACAGTCCCACAAGGTAAGCTTCACTGGCTTCCTGCAAAATAAAAGCAAAACATGTTGAAAGTCTGTGTGCGATCTACACTTCATACATTCCAGTCAAAAATTACCCTGCCAGTCACATCTCATTTGTTAGGGAAAAATACTTCAACAAAGACTGCTGTAAAATTTGGGAATATGCAATTTTTCTCTTGTGCATTTATATAATTGGCAACCGAGTGTATGTGTTGGCGCACAGGTTTTAATAATTTTTTTTAAAAGTCATCTGCGCTCAGGTGACAATTTATGCGTGTGTAAGGTTTTTTAAATATCTGTTCCCACTGGCACACAATGGTCCCTTTCGGACAGCGGAACAGGATTTAACGTGTGCGCAAGATGTTCTGCATGCGTTCGCACATAGCCCTCGGTTTAGTCTCATCCGAAGGACTTTGACATTCAGTTCGATTCTTTTGTCAAACTGGGAAGAAAGGGCGAGGCTGGGAATCGAACCGAGAACCTTACAGTTTTACTTCTTGGCAGGCAAACGTCTTAACCATCCTGCCACCATGTTTTGATACAGGTCTTTCATTTGAAAACTGCAAAATGTAAACATGAGCTCAATGTGATCAAGTATGTAGGAAGCTAGGAAAAATTGACTGACCAGCAAACCCAAAAAGAAAATCAGATTCTCTTGGTCTTTGAGCCACCTATTAATGGAACAGAAAGTACTCCCTGAAAATTAGTCCAAAGGCAGCATGCCATATAGCAGAGCACCTGTGAAGAGTCAAGGAACACACCACATACTGATTTTTAGATGCTTAATATGGCTAGAAATATATATATATATCAATACAATCATCCATTAACTCAGTGCGGTTCTCACAACCTTGCTAGGCAATGACCCAGATAATGTAATCGACAGCTCTTTCAAAGGTCATCCAATATAATGTTAAAGCCATTGCAAGGCCACAGAATAGATGCACGGTCATTCTGCAAACACTAGGGTGAATTTTGATTGCTTTGGGGTTGTGTGTGGAGTTTTTTAAACAAAAAAAACAGTTACAATTGCTAGGAGCTGACTACTGGAAATCAGCTTGTATGCTTCTAGTATACATCAGTGATACTTTTGCCAACCATGGTTTAATAATCGTAAACTTGTGTTTAAATTACGAAATTGCTTGTTTTTGTCAGGTTCTCTTTTCTTGTCAACAGCTTTGGCTTGTTAGCTGTGGGTATGTTTACCGATCGTTTCATTTGATGACCGCTTATTCTTACTCGGAAAGAAATAAAAAGCCATCTACTGTATTTTGTGGAAATGGTTATGTGCAAAAAATAAATTTTGCACAAAATATTAAATAGATCCAGTTTTTGTTGTGCGGCGTTACGGTCAGGACATGAAACGAAAATAGTACGGTTTCTTGTACGGACCGTAACATTCTTGTTGAAGTTTTACTTCCTCTTTCTTTTATAGATGTTATACGTGTTTTATTTCGAATTAGCGACAGAAGTGAAGTGATTATTTTCAGCGTTTGAATGTATTTTATGTGAATATTTTCGTTGATCTGTAAACTCATGTATTAACCACGTTGGTTGTGACACGAAACCAAGATAGCGTGGTTTCTGTCTCGGCCGTTAGATTTAGAAGCATACGTAAAATTAGTCTCGCGTTTTCGTCATTCAGTTAAAGAATTTATATGGATGCTCTGGTTATGTTGTTGAAAATATAAACCTGCAGCAATTTTGTTCTGAGGTTATCTCGCACATTGAAATTTGGCCGTAAAACGTTTAGCTCGTGTTAGTCGTGACAGGAAATGGAGTGATTATGGTTTCGTGTCAGGACTCTGATCTACTTTAATAAATCGTCCCCTTTTCCTCGGATACAGATTTCTAGTATTGATTTCAGGGAAGTGATTGATCTACACAATCGTTAATCGTAATGAGTCAACCGTAAATGCACGCTAAACGTCATCGCAGCGACGTTAATGTTTGCTACAAACTGCGTTTCTGGTCACGACCAAAACACGTCACTCGTTTTCTACCACTTATGTTCCATAGGCTTCAAATGTAATCAAACAATGACGTTCTTCCGATTAAATTATGTTCATTTGAGAGATAGGATACAATGCTGGAAGTCCTAAGCTTAACATTTTTCAAACTCGTGAAACTTTACAAGTCCGTGATCAGTTATTATGAAAACTACATCATGAGGATGGGCTTTTTTGTTTTGTTTTTCGTTGGTTTGGTTTTCCTTGTCAACATTTGGAACCAATTCATCTTTAAATGTGCAAGACAAGCGTTGATAACAAAACAAATACACAACTGATACACATTCACATGAAAAGCAACAACACTACAGTTGAAATTGGTTATGACAAGAAACCATGAATGCCTTTTTCGCAACAACAAAAATCAACATTTATTGAGCAAAATAATTCACATGCTTAAAAATTTTAATTTTGTGGTGCACACACACACACACACTGTGTCGCACCCACATTCATGCACACACATACATACACCACACACACTCGTGCGCTTGTACACACACGCACGCACAAACACATACATACATATAATTATTTGCTCACACACACACAATTATGTGTTATAAAGGAGAAGTCTAATGAGGGGGGTACAGTTACAAAGAAGAGCAGTGTCTAAGAAAAGTAGATCTTATACAGGTGGGAGTCTTATGATAGAGAATAAAGGGGGGCAGGGTGCCCACTATACATATGGATGCATGTGATGACATTTTTTTTAAACTGTTACAATATAAAGCAAATCATGTGTGTGTGTGTGTGTGTGTGTGTGTGAGAGAGAGAGAGAGAGAGAGAGAGAGAGAGAGAGAGAGAGAGAGAGAGAGAGAGAGTTCCTAAATCAGTTTGAAATTATGTTAGATCATGTTAGATGTGGGACAAAAAAGCAGCTGCATGTGTGGAAAAAAAGCACCAGCAAATGCTGAGAGTGCTTAAAGGATTCTATTTGCCCATAAAATAAAAGAATTCATTTGCCTGTAAAACAAGAAATGAAGAAGAAATAACCTTAGATTATTCGTTATTCAAAGTGTTGTTAATATTAAAGCAAAAAAACCCAACAATACAGCAAAGGTGATGATTTGTAATCAATTGACGATCCTAACAAATTTTGATTGACAATTTTTGGTTTTTACTATTAAAAAAAAAAGAATGAATATGATTTCATTGTTTTTTGTCGTTTTTTAAAACATGCATTATGTACTTGATATAAAAGCACTCATGAGCTCATATTTTATCATTAATTATGAATGATGCGCTAGGTCAGATGAGAGAAACTGGACTTAGTTGTGTTGATTGATATACTATCACTCCAGCATGATAAATCAATGTAGATAATGTTTATTGATATAATATGTCACTCTAAGTCTAACATAATAAATCAATGTAAATAAAGTTACAAGAATGCATTGTTTCTAATTTGAGATGTGTTTTTTCAATTTGATCTTAAATTGCTACCCTTTCATGATTTGTGCTTTTGAGGGGTGTGGTTTCCATGTCACAACCAAACGGTCTCCATGTCACAACCATAATATATCATATAAAATGATAAATCAGTATGAATAATGTTACAAGAATGCATTGTTTCCAATTTAAGTTGGTGTGTTTTCTTTAAATGTATGTTTAAATTGCTACACTTCCATGATTTGTGATATTGAGGGGTGTGGTTTCCATGTCACAACCAAACGGTTTATTAATTAACGTATTAATTTGAAATAGCTTCCATTCTTGTGTAAAGAAAATTGTTTTATTGATATGATTCTGTGGATAAAGTTTAGGCTAATTTGTGGTGCTTCCTGTGGTCACTAGCACAAAAGAAAACAACTTTAAATCTGGGCGTACAAAACTGTCTTAGAGTGTCATTAGAAATATAGCCAAAAATATGCTTTGTCAGTGATTGTCATACTTCCAAATGTTAGATTTGTTTTATAAATGAAAACAGCATTCTGGAGTGTTTTTTGTTTGATATTCTGAGTACAAAGATTTATTTATGCTACTTTTGATTTCCATGTCACAACCGCAACGTGGCTAAAAATAGAACTTTAATTCATCAAATACTAGGAATATAGTATACTACCAATATTTCATAATTTTTTCAAAAGAATGCAGATTATGACAGAGTACTCTAAAATATGACAAAAAGGCATAAACTTCCAATGACATTTATTTTTCAAGGTCTATGTCACAAAAACCTCACGTTTCTGAGAATAACCCATCTACGCTCCTGTACGGTTCTGAGTACTGGAGGATGACAGAAGCGGATCTCACCAAACTTCGATCCTTTCACACCATATGCCTCCAAAGAATTCTCCAGATCTTTTGGCCAGAGAAGATCTCCAATGAAGACCTACTACGGAGATGCAGGCAGGAAGACGTGGGAACCATCATCACCAGACGGTGGAAGTGGTTTGGGCACATCCTCCGAAGAGACCCACAGTCAATCACAAGAACAGCATTGTACTGGACCCCAGAAGGAAGAAGAAAGGCAGACCAAAAGCAACGTGGAGGACTCTAGAAAGTGAGATGATGGCTATACAGCACTCTTGGGGATCAGTGACTAGGTTGGCCCAGGATAGGCAGGAGTGGAAGCGCTTTGTTGCTGCCCTACACACCACTGGGTGTAATGGTTAATGATATTGTGGGATCTCTAAAAAGTTGACCTACTAATGGCCAATCCATTATTTTATTAAGTTGGATCAGTTGGTTGAGGTCGATCTGCACAGCAGTGACTTAAGACTATCCTTATGTTAAGGGAAAGAACCCTCTTTCCCAGCACACTGTACTCATTTGTATACTACCGTAATCCCATAATGGGAGGTACGGATGGAAGGGTTAGTAGATGGTTACCCTATGCTGGGTTACCCAAAGGGAAATGATTTTTTTTTAAATGTATGGAAAATCACTAAGTAATGACTATTCCCACTCCAAAAAAAGATTTTTCCAGCATCAGCACTTCCAATATACCCTACAATCAAAACACTAAACTCATTCAAAAGCGTCTATTTGCAACATGCATGGGTAAACACCGTCACAACTGACGTTGCAGTGTAGATTTTAGGAATTAATAAGGGCTCAAGACTTCTCTTAAAGAAAACCAATTCCTAGGAACAAGCAACTTCCAAGACTTGATGGGAACATAAAAACCATAAAAGTTCTACATGCTTTGCATCACTATGCCAATGCTTCACAAGCATACAAACAGATAAAACCTATCACATACATCCCCCCCCCCCCCTTTTTTTTTTTTTTTTTTTTTAAGCTTTTCCTGTTTTGGGGGAGGGGTCTCTCATGGTTGTCAAAATCATTTTTATCAGCAACTTTTTATTTTCATATTTGTGATTAAAAAAAGCAAACGTAAATATACACCAAAAAATCGTATAGGTAGGCATGTCTGCTAGATACCGATATATTTCTCAAACACCGATGCACAAGTATCATTGCACCCTCTTATGTTGCATGAACAATGGCCATGAGCCATTCATGTCAGAAAGGTGATTATATACCTGTATAACTCAGCAGCAGTGCTTTGAAAGTATACTAACAGTAGATAGTCAAGTCAAAAACAATATAATCATCCCATGAATGGCAAAGATCTACTGAGACATCGTTATGTATTATCTCGAAAGACAAGGAAGGTACATTTCATATTCATATATGAACATTCCACGTTTACATTTTAGGCTACAAATAAGCTTAGTTACACACGCACAGCCTTAAGTTTAATTCAGGAAGGTCCAATGTAATTTTTATACATTCCCAAATGCAATTCCTATTTATAACTTAAGTGAAGAATATGAGCACACACCTGAAGAGCACCAATTGCAGCGCTCTGAAAACGCAAGTCTGTTTTGAAGTCCTGAGCAATTTCACGAACCAAACGCTGGAATGGCAGCTTGCGGATCAGCAGCTCTGTTGACTTCTGATACCTTCTGATCTCACGAAGTGCCACAGTTCCAGGCCTGTATCTGTGGGGCTTCTTTACACCTCCAGTTGATGGGGCACTCTTGCGAGCAGCTTTAGTCGCCAGTTGTTTACGAGGTGCCTTTCCACCAGTTGATTTACGCGCAGTCTGTTTAGTACGGGCCATCTGAAACAATTTTCATTATCACGCGCAGTCTGTTTAGTACGGGCCATCTGAAACCATTTTCATTATCAAGTCAGAAACACGGTTTTCACCTCCTGAATTTTGCGTAATGTGGTTGTGGTTAAGTTACAACCCACATTCCTTGAGAATAACATTTTAGCAGTTATGCAATCAATTTTAGCATGCACATAGCCACACAACATTGTACAGCAATGTATTCTCAAATTGTTTTGTTGATAGGTTTGGGGGAGGGGGTTAGTAAATTCTAGGACTTGTTCAGGCTTTCAGACCTTTAAGCCATCATAGGTTTTCAAAGCCAGAGAATATTGTCATTGGGCTATCAAGATTGTGCAAATTCAAATCCATACTATAGCTCATTAACTACTGCTGCTGATGGTTATGGTAGGGACAAGATCTACACTATACCAGGCTAACAAATCCAGACTTTTTAATGTTAGTTTCTTTCAACAATCCCGAACAATGACGATAACAAAATGTAGGCTGAGCTTTCCTTTGAAAGCAAAGTTTTGGATTTTTTAAGTAAAATGTCCATGAGCAAGGCAGAAAATGAGAAATACCTGACCCTCCCCCCCCCCTTTTTTTTTCGGGGGGGGGGGGGGTTCAGGCTTTAGCACTACATTGTCTAGCTTATAAATACATAAATTAGTCCAAATAAAATTTCCTATCTGACAATCAACTCTACCCAATTTCGGAGTATGCCCTAAGTTTCAACCTCATCGCCCCATTCACAAACTTGTATACTCTTAACAGAGCACGAAGCTAGAGTGTTAGTCATTTCCAAGAATTAGTCCGACTGCTTAAACTCGTTCTCAAATGTTCAAACTTTCTGTTCACAGCTTTTCATTTTAATCTACCGCCTATGAATCTTTCACCTTCTAAGTGTTGTTCCGAGTGTGTGTGTGTGTATGTGTGTGTGTGTGTGCGTGCATACGTGCGCGCGCATGGTTTTGAAATCTGTTGTTCATTATGTTTAAGGAGAGTTGCATGCCTGTAAATGATTGAGTGCAAGCGCTTTGATTTGTTTTTTTACAAGATTCAGCGCTATATAAATTCCATATATTATTATTATGAATCAATAGGGATAAATACTCGAGGCCAGTCTTCGCTAAATGGATTACAAACTACAATACTAGCCAAAAAATGAGGTTTCTGCTGAATACAATGCTAATATTAGCAACCCAAGTGAAACAGGGTAGTGATGAAGACCCGACAGATCCACCTCTAGTGATAGTACGTGGGGCCATCATAGATACTTGGTGGCAAGATTTTATCGCCAAGTCTTTTAAATTTAAATGCAAGTTCATTGTTACTTATGTTAGCCTATTGCAATCAAATTTTCTAAGCCAAGTGATGAAGGCAGAGATTATTGTCACTGCTTACATAAAGAAAACCATGTATACATGTACAAAGCCAGGTGGGCTTGTAAATGTGCACAGCATGGCCCATTTTCCTGCAAGTGCAATGGCAATAAAATTTCATGTATATTTGTAACTATAGAAAAAAAAAGTTCATTGGTTTCTCAGTTTTATTTTGGCTAAATCGGTAAATGATGCAGTTTCTGCCTTTACAACAAAACACCTTTGATAGCTATGAAAATTGGTCCATTGGTAGTTTACTTACAGGATATTTAACACTGAAATCTTAAACTAGTGAAAGCCATCCATTTAATAAATCAAAAGTTTTCTCAACATGAAAGTTTTCATTTTTCATGCACACCTGGCTGCATTGATCAGCTGAAGAAAATCTCCACCCACACTGAGGGTAAAAAGAAAGACCCACAATGAGCAACCAAGGATTGAATTATGGAATGTTAGAATTGGACTGTCAATTTCAACCCAGACAATTTAGCTGAGAATTTGCAGGGTTTTTTCAACTAATTCCTCAGTCATAGCCTAATAATATTCCGTGCCAACAATTTTGCAACATTTGGTGTAGCCTAGGCTACATAATTTCATTCATGGACAGTTAAGCGCCAACTTCAGCATTATCATTGCATATAATATACAACCACATGCTCGTTAGGCTGAAGACAAGTGGCTGAAGACAAGCACACAAAATATGTAAACAAAGGTGGCCGAGACGTAACCTGGGGAGCATGCCACAATCGCGCGCAAAATTGTTCTGCATCTGTCCAGGGTCGGCAAATACGTCGAGCTGTTTCAGCACGTTCAAATTTTTTTTATCGAAGAAATTTTCCCCCAAAAGACCGCCTGGCAACAGAAGAAACACGTCATAGTCAAGACGTCAGTTTCGCTCTGTCCGGGTTAGGCTAGCCTAGGTCTACCGGAATGTTTTCATTGTAGACTACTTGTGGTCTCTATCGATTCAGACTAATGTCGAGCTCTCGCTAGTAAGTTTAACAAAACTAATTTGAGATAGGGCAATAAAATGTGTTCATTACTACCACTAGACCCGTCATGGCCATTTATTTCTCCGACCGATTCTCTTCATTCGTTCGAACAAAGACCTTACTGCAGTTAGCTTTTGTGGGGATTCCCTTTATCACTGTGTGTTCCCCAACCTCTGACTAGCCTACCTATCTAACACAACAATAATCAGTAACAAGAATGGGCAAACTTCGATAACAACCAGAAAGATCAGAAAATTTATGAAACTTATTAAAATTAAGTCTTTCGGGCTTTTACCTTTGTATTTTTCTTCCTGTCTCAACGTTCGCAGTTCACAAATTGCCGCACAAATCGCAACGCACTGTGGTCATGAATATTTCCGTAAATGACATCACAACATCCTTATATTCCATTGGACACAAAATCTGTTCAACTATTGGATAATTTTCCTATGTTTTGGTTGGTTATATAGTTTCACAAAGAGTCATACTATTGGTTGGTGTTTCGGAGCTTTCGTTGGTCAGATATGTGCTTGCATTTCTTTTGCTTTTTATTTGTTTTATTTTTGCAGCCATTTATACTGTTATGCATAGGGGGGGGGGGGGAAGGGATTTCATTTTTACAAGAATGAGTACTTGTGTGCTGAACATTTCAGACTCTTAGCAAAGACCAAAAGGTGAAACATAGTGGTACCACATCACCACAGGTTATTTTGGTTACACAGAAGGGTTAGCAAAAGCCAGTTTTCCTTCTATTTTCATATTTAACTCTTGAACTCGCCCCAAAAAATTACTAAGGCACCCACAGAAATAAAAATCACTGTTTGTGAAAAACTAGCCTCTGACTCAAAACTCAGGGCAATTTGAACAAATTTGGTAGGTTTTAACTTTTTAAATTTTTCAGCAAACACTGTTCCCCCCCCCCCCCCCCCCCCCCCCCCCCCCCCCCCCCCCCCCTTTTACTGTCTGCTAGCTTCCAGACAATGATAAGCATGTGCGGGATCAACACTGTAGGAATACAAGCTGTTCTCATTTAAGGATCATTTCCCATCACTACCTGGTGTTGATCTATGACCTCAACCCCCAAAACAAGTACACAGTGCAATTTTTCATACTTAAAAAAGTATCTGAACACCAGCAAACGTTTTTCTGTCTCGAACTCATACAACATACTACGGTGACCCGGAACCTAACCCTTATGTGTAACCTTTCACTTTGTTTTGTGTCTCAGTGGGTGCACAGATCATTAATTTTTGTCTGTATGACTTGAGCTTATGTTGTACTGTGAATGAGAACAGCTTGTATTCCTACAGTGTTGATCCCGCACATGCTTATCGTGGTCTGGAAGCTAGCAGACAGCAAAAGATGGGGGGGGGGGGGGGGGGGGGGGGGGGGGGGGGTACAGTGTGTTTTTATCATGTTTTGTGAATCTGGATTTATTTTTTTCAAAAATCCTCATATACTTTTGTTCTGTTCAACATAGAGTAATATTGTCATTTGAATGCTTTTATAAGTCAATGTTCTTGATTATTTTTATTTTTATTTTATTTATTTTTTTAGCTTGAGGGCAGGGAGAAAAATTGTGTACACTTAATCTTTTACCCTCTATAAAGCTTATTGTGATTTGACCACAGAGAGAGAGAGAGAGAGAGAGGAGAGAGAGAGAGAGAGAGAGAACTCGAACTCAATGATTTATTCACAAAAAGGCCATTGGCCCATACATGAAGGGGGTTGCCGAACTGCTTAGTATTTTGGTTGGGGTAAAAGCAATAGTAAGGACAAAATGTTACTGTATAACAAAAAGTTAGCTACAAATATATGACTTAGGATAACAATATCAAGAGAGAGAGAGAGGAGAGAGAGAGAGAGAGAGAGAGAGAGAGAGAGAGAGAGAGAGGTCATCTACTTGTGAATATATATATATATATATATATATATATATATATATATATATATATATATATATATATATATATATAGACGTGTGAATCCATAGACATTAAGCAAAACAAACAAACAAAACACGTGCATAATTATGTATAAACTAAGGGGGACAACTTTGATAACCAAAGGCTGTGACAGTGCTGCACCAGCGTAAGATAGCCTCCGAATTATAATTATTGTCTTTAAAATTCACTACCCCTTCCCCCACCCCCACCTGGAGTATCCATCAGCATGTTTGGCACATAGCGATCATTGACAACTCTTCTTCCACCTGGAGTTTGGCTCACAGAAAAGGAATTTCAAAGTCTAAATATGGCATAATTATCATTTATAAAATTAATGTTCTCTTCAGCCTTGCGAGTTGCACACTACCAGTGCCGGCTACCCAAAATAATTGTAACCTCAGTGGGGCTACCACGGAGGTTCTTAAGCAAAAAGAGTATCTATGGATTACGTGGTCCCGGTAGCTTTCTCACTCTAAAACACGTTAAAAACTGATCTTAAGACGTATTGCCTTCTGTTGTTGCAACATATCAACCTTGAAGTAGAATGCACCAACATTCCAGAGCCCCAGAGCCCCCACCCCCCACCCTCTCTCTCTCTCTCTCTCTCAGCAGGATTTCACCTTACAATCGTCTCTCTGATTAGGCCTATTTCTTTCACTGACTGACCATAACCTTATGTAGTTTCTGTTCACGTTTGTCACGAGGGTCCTTCACCTGGCATTACCTTTTTTGATTGCTTTTGCGCCCCAGCGGAGATTTCCTATTTAAAAATAGGACTGGCACTGCCTGGCAGTCCCAAAATTGGATGGTTCTACTAGAACTCCAATGAAATCAAGCCAAAGAGAAGTCTTTGCTTTTTACTTGGTTTTTTACTAACGAAATCTATCTTTAAAAACGCTAAATGAAATGTCAAGAGTCGGTTCCTATCTTTCAGTGAATCATATCTAGATAGAGCGCAAGTTGACTCAGAAATCAAGTTTGGTTTCTATCATTTCACTGAATTATTTCAGTCTAACACGCGAATATTCAATCTCCACACAAGCAGCGTGTAGTTCAACAACAAACTGTCAGTTTAATCTTTCAAAAGAACTCTTTCAACAAATATGATAGATCATGCATACGTATGACTTTAAAATCGCGAGTGAACCAATATTCCCTACTTCTTTCACATTATAAAGTCTCCTATTTTTAATGCTTACTTCACCAATAGCTTTTCATCTATTTCTTGTCACCCTCTAACCACCAGTTAAGGCTAGAATAAACAAGAACAATCCAAAGGCTTCAGGAACTTCCTAGAAGTTATGAGAACATTTCCAAACTTCAGGAACTCCATGGAAAAAGAGACCATTCCAGAAACACCTCAGAATACCAGATCCTTCAGGAACACTGTAAGACATAAGACATTCCTGAAACTTTCCGATCTTCAAAGAAAACAAAAGACTTCAGGAACTTAATAGTCGGGAATATGTTGTTTTTTTAAACAGAAACATATGCAAACTAAAGTAATGATATAATTTCTCAACAATGTATACCATTGCATGTACCAATGCACAAAGCATATCAGTCACACGCTGAAACTTGACATGCTGGCGACAGACATACAGCATCAACATTATCAGACAGTATGTAAGGTTGGTTAATAGGGAACTCAACTGTTTTGCCTCTACTTTAATAGACTTTACAAGAATGCTAAATACAAGTACTCTCTCTCTCTCTCTCTCTCTCTCTCTCTCTCTCTCTCTCTCTCTCTCTCTCAGAGAGAGAGAGAGAGAGAGAGAGAGAGAGAGAGAGAGAGAGAGAGAGAACTCGAACTGGGAATATTTATTAACAAAAAGGCCCATACCTGAAGGAGGTTGCCGAACTGCTTAGTATTTTAGTGAGATACATAAGGAAAAGCACAAACAACAAAATGTTATTGAATACACAGAGAGAGAGACAGAGATACAGAGAGAGAGAGAGAGAGAGAGATTGGCACGGAAGCAATTAAGTCCAATAGTTTATTCTCTCAAATGTATGACACCCTAACTGTAATAACCACATCAAGATCATCACCACCTCTCCTCAGTGCAGATGGGCCTACTCTCATCACTGACAAAGACAAGATCCTTGAGAGATGGGCTGAACATTTTGACAATGTTCTAAACCGTCCTTCCACATAACCGACTCCCACAAGTTCCAGTCGACGAGACGATGAGTGCCATACCAACCTTTGAGGAGATCCAGAAAGCAAATCGCCTGCTGTCCAGTGGTAAAGCACCCAGCGCAGACTCAATCCCAGCTGAGATCTACAAAAGGGGTGGCAGAGCACTGACTGAAAAACTTCATGAGCTCTTCCAAGTCGTATGGCAGCATGAGACACTTCTGCAAGACTTCAAAAATGCCTCCATCATACATCTATACAAGAACAAAGGAAACCGCCAGGCCTGTGACAACCACAGAGGAATATCCCTGCTGTCGCAGGCAAGGTCCTGGCCAGAGTACTGCTGAACCGGCTCATAGTCCACCTTGAGCAAGACCTTCTTCCAGAGAGTCAATGTGGCTTCCGGAAAGATCGCGGGACTATCGACATGGTGTTTGCTGCCAGGCAGCTCCAAGAGAAGTGTCAGGAACAAACACTGACCTCTACTCCACCTTTGTTGATCTGACCAAGGCCTTCGATACTATTAGCAGAGAGGGTCTATGGAGAATCATGGCGAAGTACGGCTGCCCAAGAAAATTCATCGCCATCATACGTCAGTTTCATGATGGTATGCTGGCCAGAGTACAAGACAACCGAGAGGCATCTGAACCCTTCCCAGTCACCAACGGAGTAAAGCAGGGCTGTGTTCTTGCTCCCACCCTGTTCAGCCTCATGTTTTCGGCAATGCTGTCAGATGCGTTCAGAGATTCGGATGTTGGTGTCAGCATCAGGTACAGGTATGATGGATCACTCTTCAATCTCAGGAGGCTTCAAGCAAAAACCAAGGTCTCAACAGATATCATCAACGACTTCCTGTTTGCTGATGATTGCGCCCTCAATGCTGCTTCTGAAGCTGACATGCAAGACAGTATTGACAAGTTCTCTGACGCTTGCGACAACTTTGGATTGACAATCGGTACCAAGAAGACTGAAGTAATGCACCAACCAGCCCCAGGGAAGCCCTACGTTGAACCAAACATCTCCGTAAATAGACATAGACTCAAAGCAGTGGACAAATTTACTTATCTTTGCAGTACCCTCTCCCGCACAGTAGTCATTGATGATGAGGTCAACACCAGACTCGTCAAAGCAAGCGCTGCCTTTGGCAGACTTCGAAAGAATGTGTGGGACAGGAGAGGCATCTCAACAGAAACCAAGATCAAGGTCTACAATGCATTATGCTCACCACCCTGCTCTATAGCTCAGAGTCATGGACAGTCTACCAACGCCATGCTAAAAAGCTGAACCACTTCCACACCACCTGTTTGAGAAAACTGTTTGGCATCAAGTGGTAGGACAAGATCCCAGACACTGAGGTGCTCACTAGAGCAAACCTTCCCAGCATCCACACCATCCTGATGCAGACCCAGCTTCGCTGGGCGGGCCCCATGTAGTTCGGCCGACCATCAGCCCCAGAAAACTTCTGTTTGGCGAATTCACCCTGGAAAGCGCCCCCAGGGAGGCAGAAGAACGCTTCAAGGACACTCTGAAAGCCTCACTGAAAGCCTTCAACATTGAGATAAACTCATGGGAGCAGGCAGCAATGGAGAGGCCACAGTGGCGAGCAGCTGTATGCAGTGGCGCCAAGGCCCACGAAGCAAACAGAATTGCGACAGCTGAGCAACTCAGGCAAGACAGGAAAGATAGAGCTTCCAAGTCTCCAAAAGCAGCCACTATACCCTGTCCATACTGCTCAAGAACTTTTCAAGCGCGGATTGGCCAAATAAGTCATCCATGAGGTTTCGGAATGTTTTACCATATTCTATGAACTTCTAGAAGTTTCCAGAATGGTTTACAGTAGTCTAATAAGTTCTAGACCTCGCGCTGGGACTGCACGGCGTAGAGGCGCGTCTCCCGGGTGGCGGATGGGAGATTGCACCGTGGACCAACGCAGTCTAAGGGAAGGCCACCCTGACAGAAAACCACTGGCCCTCCAAGTATGGGGGTTGGGCAGAAGGCCAACTACCTACTCCCGGAAAAAAATTAAAAGTTACAGAAACTATTAACATCACTTCAAATCAAGCCCTGGGGGGAGCGGGGATCGCCGGTACTGGCATCATGACGACGATGGGTGAAAGCCTGCGGGAAGCTCACCGTCCGACAAGGTCCTTTGCAAGCCCCAAAACTACCCTTAACATCCGACATTGGAACGTTAGGACAATGTACAGAGGAGGCGCAGCAGCACAGATCGCGAGAGAGATGGCAGAATACCAACTGCACATTCTTGGAATCAGCGAGTCCAGATGGACAGGAGCTGGAAAAATTAAGCTAGCATCAGGACAGACAGTGATATACAGTGGAGACGAACAACTACACGAGGGAGGAGTCGCCATCATGATGAGCCAGGACGCAGTGAAGTCTCTCATGGAATGGACACCAGTCAACAAGAGGATCATTATAGCAAGATTCTACTCCAAATACAGACGGATGACAGTTATACAAGTGTACGCACCGCACAACGAGAGGGAAGACTAGGAAAAGGAGCAGTTCTACCAACAACTCCAGGAAACAGCGGACGGGTGCAACAAGAACGACATCATCATCATCATGGGAGACTTAAACGTAAAAGTGGGAAATGACAACACTGGATACGAAAGGACAATGGGTACTCATGGACTTGGGAGACAGAACGACAATGGACAGAGACTATGCGAGTTTAGCCAGCTGAATGGACTAGTTATCACAGGAACTCTATTCCCACACAAAGACATTCACAAAGCAACATGGACATCAGCGGACGGAAGAGTGAAAAACCAAATTGACCACCTATTGATCAGCAGACAGTGGAGATCATCAGTACAAGACTGCCGAGTACAGGGGGGAGCAAATACCAACAGCGATCACTACCTGGTGAAGACGAGGATAAATTAGACTCAGCTCACGCAGAAACAACAACAACACCAAGACAAGACTGGACGTTGAACGACTGAAGGACGAAGATATAAGAAAGAAATTCTGCAACGCAGTGAAGACCAAACTCGAAGAGAACAGAACCGAAACTGAAGATGTAGAAGAGGTGTGGGAATATCAGAAGAACGCCTACATCAAATCAGCAGAAGAGGTCCTTGGCTACAGAAAGGGGAAGAGCAAGTCATGGATCAGTGAGAATAGCTGGAAGCTGATCGATGAGAAGAAGCGCATCAACATAAGAATCAACAGTACACACTCGGAGAGGATACAGAATAGAATGAAGGAAACATACAAGGAAAAAGACAAGGAGGTGAAAAGAAGCGTAGGAGAGGACAAGAGGAGATGGATGTCAGAAAAAGCAGAGGAGAGCGCAGAAACGCAGCAGAGAATGGGAGACAGAAAGAACTGTACAGCATTGTGAAACAGCTCACCAACCAAGGCACTAGACCCGTAGCAGCAGTGAAGAATAAAAACGGGGAGCTGCTAAAGAATCAAGAGGCCACGCTGAGGAGATGGGGGAGAACACTTCCAGGAAGTTCTCAACAGGGATGCACCGATGAACCACCAACATGATGACCAGGGGGAGGTGGAAGAACTAGACATCTCAGCAGAAGAACCAAAACCCTCCATGAAATCAAGAAAGCACTGAAGACCCTAAGGAACGGAAAAAACACCAGGAGCAGACCAGATCACAGCAGAGATGCTAAAAGCAGACATTGAACAGACCGGCAAGGAACTGAAACGGATATTTGACCTCGTCTGGGAAAAGGAGACAGTACCAACACAATGGACGAAAGGACTCATATGCAAGATTCCAAAGAAAGGAAATCTTCAGGAGTGTGGAAATGGCGTGGGATTACACTACTACCCTTGGCCAGTAAGGTGCTCAGCAAGATTTATCATCAACAGAAATACAAGGGGAAATAGACGCATCTCTCAGAAAAGAACAAGCTGGATTTCGAAAGGGGAGGGGGAACTGTCGGCCAAATATTTATACTCAGGAACATCTTGGAACAAGTCAACGAATGGAACGCGACCCTTTTACATACACTTCATTAACTTTGAAAAGGCCTTTGACTCCATACACCGAGACAGTCTTGGATCATCATGCGTCAATATGGAATCCCACAGAAAAAATCATCCAGATGGTCAGAGACAATGTACGAGGACTTTCAGTGCTCCGTCATTGTGACAACGAAAACAACAGACTGGTTCCCAGTGATTACCGGGGTGAAACAGGGATGCTGCATGTCAGGATTCTCTTCTTCTTGTGATAGACTGGGTGATGAGAAGAACAGTGGGAAGGTGAGAGAAATGGGATAAGATGGAACTCATGAACATGTTAGAAGACCTGACTTGCAGGGCGACATCGCCTCCTTTCATCAACCCTGAACCATCTACAACACAAAACTAAAAGACTGGAAGACAAGGCAGCAAAGGTTGGACTCAAGCTGAATGGACAGAAGTGCAAAGCCATGAAAGTAACAGCAGGAACATCGACGGCTGAGGGTTGGAGATCAGGAAGTTGAAGAGGTGGAGAACTTCACTATCTCGGAGCAAACGTCACCAAAGACGGAGGAGGAACAGCAGACCTCAAGAAGAGAGTAGCACTGGCCAGTGCGCAGATGAAACGATTATCCAAATCTGGCAAATGGGAGACATCGGCAGAAAAACCCAAAACATCCCTTTTCAAGAGCCTTGTTTTGTCAGTTCTTCTCTACGGATGTGAGACCTGGAAATTAACGAAAGGAGAAGAAGAGAAACTAGACATTTTCCAAACCAAATGTCTGAGGAGAATCTTCAAGATCCCATGGCAAGAACACATTGCCAACAAGACAGTCTTGGAAATAGCAGGAGCAGAAAAAATCAGCCAGGAGATTAGAAGACGGAGATGGAACTGGATCGGACATGTCCTAAGAAAGGACAGGAGTGACGACTGTGCTGTTGCCCGCAGATGGACACCTGAAGGGAGAAGGAAAAGGGGACACCCAAAAACAACATGGCGACGAATGGTAGAAGAGCGGAACGACGCAGGCTGGAGCACGTGGAACGCTGCACGATGCACAGCTACAGACCGGAACCAGTGGAGGAATGACGTTCGAGCCTTGTGTGCCTCCTGGCACAGAGAGAATTAAGGTAAGGTAAGGTAAGGAATAAGTTCTAGAGGCTTCCATAATGATTTACAGTAGGCCTAACCAAAGATGTTTGTGTAGTTTCGTAATGTTCTGGCCCCAGTATAAGTCACGAACTGATCGAGCTCTTATTTAGTGAGAGTAGCTAGTCACAGAGTTTGGGTTGTTCATCCAAGATGTTTGTTCAAAGGATATTTCCTTTTTATTTTGGAACTTGTACTGGAAATGAATATCGTTTTGAACTGGTTCAGTAGAATAAAAGAAATCAAACTTGATTCCTGAGTCAATTAAATTGTGCTCTGTCTGGATGGGATTCACGAGAGATAGGAACCAACTCTTGGCATTTTAGAAGCTTTCTTCTACCCCTACTGGAGTGCTCTCATAACGAAGAGTTTGTGTGTGTGTGTTCTTTCTTTAATTTAACGTCTGTTCACTGAAGGTGATATTAGACCAAAGATAAAGTGTTACAATATATAGAGAACGTGTGTGTGCATGCTGCGTGTGTGTGTGTGTGTGTGTGTGTGTGTGTGTACTTACCTATTAGTGTCTGTGCACTAGGCTAGATAAAAGAAAAAACAACAAAGAAATTATGGGAGGAACGGGATGGGGGGCATTGAACAGCTTAAACTGCAGCAAGAACAATTACAAAAGTTTGCCAACAGGGCTTCTAACTAAACAACTATCTCCAACATAACCACATTATCGGCCAATAATTGTTCAAATGACATATTTGAAATCTTTACTTGTGTGTGTGTTGTGTGTGTGTGTGTGTGTGTTTCAGGTGAAGCTGAGGGCTAATGCTAGCATATTTTTGGCAGATGACAAAACACAGCCACAGAACTCATGGGGACAGGATAGCCTGGTGGTTAGAATGATGCGCATCGCGCTCGTGATCTCCTGACCGGGGTTCGAATCTCGTTCAAGAGGATTTTTCCTCTAGAGTTAACATCAGTGCCGACTCCACTCTGCCCAAAAGTCCGTCGGATGAGATTATAAACCGAGGTCCCGTAGGTGAACGCATGCAGAAGATCTTGGGCACTGGAACCCGTGTGCTGGTGGGAACGGATGACAACTTACAAAACTGCATACACATGGGGACTGGGTGTGAAAAAAGTACAAGAGTGCTTATTCCATTATCCTCGAAATAAAAGAATGAATAAAATAAAAACAACGGACCATAAAACTCATCGATTGACCTCACATCTAGGCTGTACATGGGCTGTGCAGTACTTTCCTGCCCAGGCAGAATTGTGCTAGGCCCCTAGGCCTATTTTGGGGGGGTCCCAGAAGCTCAAATGGGATTCATTACTTGCGACCACAGTCCATAAATTGGATAAGTCGGCTGGGACTCTGATATTATCTCAAACGAAAAAAATAACAGTTCGCTCGAAATAAAAGAATAAATAGGCTAAATATAGGTCTAGTCTAGGCCTTAAATTAAAAAAAAAATCCCACAAAGCAACACAACGTCATTTCCGGCTTCATTGACAGGTTGAGCGGTGGAAGACACCGAACGAAGCAATTTTGTTGGAATTCAGAGTCAGTTTTGTCATTGACCATGTTCGGAGCTCCGCAGGGACTTAAACGCCCTCTAGACAGTAAGATTGGTTTGTTGTTGCTTTTATATCTCGAAGTGATTGTGTTTGTTACTATGCTTTCGTTGTTAATGAATGCCAACATGGCTGAAACTGAAAGCTTTGCCTTGTTACATAAACTGCAGGACTCGTCCTGAATATTAGTAGTGTTCAGCTAAATTGGCTTTGATTATTCAAGATGGATTTTACGAATTTATTCAATTGTACTTAATTGATGGGTATAATTTATGTTTATTTGGTAAGAGAAGTGAGAGAATATGAGATAGTTTTGGCTCTTCAGTTTCTACCATGTCCTTCCGCTCCACCTATAGAAACGTGGTGCGCATGCGTGCCTACATGGCTTTGGTACACTCCTGCTTTAGATTTTTTGCCTGTTTGGCTACACACCAGCAATAATAAATCGCTCATTTCTTTCTGTTTTTCCATGCCACTTATATTCGTACAAATAAAAACCACTTTTTGTGAATGACAAGCCTCTGACTCAACATGTGATTTTGAAAATTTGGTAGGCTTGAAATTTTTTAATTTTTCAGCAAACATTGTACTCCCACAGCTTTGTGGTCTGATAGGTAGTTCTTTACTCAATTACTGCAATATGCTTGCAAGGGGTCAACATTGTAGGAATACAAGCAATCTTTGATGATATTTCCAACTTTCTCATGACTACCTAGTATTGCTCTATGTCCTCAATCCCAATAACAAGTGCACAGTACATTTTGTCATACTTTAAAAAATCTCTGAAAATCACCAACATTGTTTTCCACTCCAACTCTATAGAAGATAATTCATGACCCACAAATTATTACCCTGTGTACCCTGTATTTTTTTCTTTAGGCAGACCTGCCTACCCCTACGATATTATTGTATTTTTACAATTTAAAAAAAAATCCCAAATAAAATAGAAATTTACTGTAAAAAATATGATTTTGACACCCCCCCAAAACCCCCCCCCCCCAAAACCCCCCCAAAAAAAACAACCCCAACAACAACAAAAAAAACAAAACAACAACCCCAAACAAACCACAAAACCCCCCCTGAAAAAAAAACAGGAAAAAAAAATAGTGAAACTACCGAAAAGTGTTTAAGGGATGTAACTCTTCCATGCTGATTACTTTCCTAAAAACAAACCTGGTGATTTATTTGCTATCAAACTGTCAAAGTATGAGTGAAAGTGTTACAGTTGGTCACTAAGAGCAAGGTTGTTTTTAAGGAATCTGGTTTTGGTTTTTATCTCATTTTATGCAGGGTTGATGTGGGGTTTTTTCCCCCCAAAATCGGTGCCCATCCTGGGTTGACCCTTAATGGTTGACCAGGGCGTTGATACAGGAAATGACAGTAGAGTTGGTTTTATACCCTGTTTTACCCTGTGAGCGCTTTGATTTGTTGCTTTACAAGATTCAGCGCTATATAAATTCCATACATTATCATTATCATTATCTTTGTTAGGTCAGAGTGGTCACTTGGTACAAGTGAACTTTATCTGTTGAAAGAAGGGGGGGAGGGGGGGCATGTGGAAAGTATCAACCATGAAGATCGGGTTTCAAGAAATCGATGGTCAAGCAGCTCTCTCTATATATATACAAGGCAGATAGGTGAAGAGGGTTGGTAGGAGGTGGGGGGGGGGGGGGGGGGGGGACTTTCACAGCCAAGTGTTCGGTCAGAGTGCAAGGGGTCCCCTCTTTTTTTTTTTAATCACTAGAAACCCTACAGCAACTGTTGTCGCCCTGTCAAAGTGATGTTTATATATAATATAGCAGGCCTACCAGCTTCCCCCATCTTTTTCATGAACAGCCCCCCCCTTCCCCCCCATCTCTCTCTCACACACACACGCACTTGCTTTCTCTCCCTCACCCACATACACACTCTCTCTCTCTTGCCCTCTCTCTCTCTTACATACATATGCACTCACTCACACTCACACATGCTCTCTCTCTCACACATACACTCTCTCTTTTTCTCTCTCTCTCTCACACCTGTTTCATGTCGAAACGGGCAGAATTCAAATCAGCCATGCGGACGTCCATCCTGATGCTAAAACTAGTAAAAGAGCCGTGTCCTATTAGGACTGACCCTCACCTATCTCTTCTGGGGGGATCTTTTGCTACGGTGTGATGATGTGGAGACGAACCCTGGACCCCCCTCCCCTAAATCTGCTGGCCAAGCACACAAGCTGAGGCAAACCAGCTTGACAAGTGGTGCTGGTGGTCATCGCACCATCACAGGGAAATGTGCTCGGAAAACCAAAGCAAGTGCTGATGCAACCACCAGCACACCTACAACCCTACACTGTAGACAGGAGTCCTCTCCTACAGTGACTGAGGAAACAACATTTACCATGATGACGGCCAAGATATAGAAAGTGAACTTGTTAAAGACAACAACAGAGAGTATGAAGAACCAGATGCAAGTGTTGACAGTGTTGATGCCTTAAAAGAGGAAATGTGTGGTATTAGACAAGACGTTAACAATCTTAGGACTGAAAATGCAGAGTTGAAACAATCAAATACAGAACTAATGGATAGGGTGGGAAAATTAGAAAAGAGAGCAGATGATCAAGGACAGTCAAGGTGGAACATCATAATTATTCATGGCATGGAAAAGAAAAGTAATGAGACTGGAGCTGACTGTGAAATGGTTGTAAAAAATCTTTCGGAAAAAATGGATGTAGCAGATGTCAAGTTTGATAGAGTGCACAGGATAAATTCTAAATCCAACTCCCCCATTATTGCCAGGTGTTGTTTCTATCAAGATAAGTTTAGGATATTGAAGGCAAAAACTTGTCTGAAAGGTTCAAGGATTTTTTTAGATGAACGATTTTCCCAAACTGTCACAGTTTTTGAGAAATTGGGAAATTGGCCCATATTTGGGAAGAGTCTGGGGCAGACAAAAAAATGTGGAATGGCTTTGTCATTTGATCATTAAGGGCAAAAGGGTGATTTTTAATGATCTTCGAAAAAGAGAATAGCTTTTTGGCGGGCCCTAATCATTTCCCTAGTTCAAATTTACGGGTGGAAAAGTAAACTACACCGGTCACTCGCCCCCGTTAGACACTCAGTAAAAAGGGCTTCGCCTGTGAGGCATGACAATCACCCCGTGCGGGCTGATAAAGACAGGTCTTACTTGGCCCGGCCTACTAGGGGTTTTTGCAGTCTTCTAATAAAGAGCCTTTTTAATTGATGATTATGTGCTTTTGAAAACTTAATTCTGTGTTTGTCTATCAGTGTAAATTTGTGAAAGTTTAGTCTAGATGGTGTTGACAATTGAAATTTGGGAATACACCTTTTCATTTTTTTTCTTGGAACGTAAAGGGATTGTTTTTAAAACTGTCTGATAAGTGATAGAGATTTTTTATCTTATGTGCGTAGCTTTGATTTTATGTCTGACAGAAACATTCCTGGAAAATATCCAGCCAGATGTTTTTACTGGCTGTAAGTGTAAGGCCTTCTGTAAGTCGGCAATGAAAGTTAGCCATCAGGGGAGGCGATCTAGTGGATAAGTTTGTTTAATAAGGCATGAGTTAACTGCCCTTGTGAATTGTTTAGATGTTTCATACCCTAATATTTGCATTTTTCTCTGTGACAAATCTCTATTGTGTACATCAAGATATGTATTGCTTGTATCATGTATGTGTGTATATCCCACCTGAAGGTTCATCTTTTTAATAACATTTTTGACAATAATAATGGAATTGCTATGTTGGAAGAATGTTTAGTAAATTGTGTGGTGACATTGGATGAAGTAGATATAATACTATGTGGAGACTTAAACAGCAGGACCTCAAACTTTTCTTGTCAGCATGTAGGAAATGACTTTAGTTCAGATAGCCAAAGTAAAAAGTGTGTCTCTCAGCAGCAATCATAATTCTGTTATCAATAATTATGGTAAATTATTATTGAATATGTGCACTGCTCTTAGTTTATCAATTCTAAAAGTTTATCAATTCTAAATGGCATATATAATGGTGACCAACAAGGAAGCTACACATACATCTCTGACGGAGGATGCAGTGTTAATGATTATTTTTTAGTTTCAGATGATTTGTTCTCTTAGATTTTTTACACAAGCCGCTTGTTTGTTGTGAGCGTTCTGATTCCGATCACCTTCCTGTTGAATTATATAATAATGCAGTGTATAATACATGTGTGGTAACCGAGGAGCCATCTGTTATGGAAAAGTTTGTATGGAATGAAAACAAACTCTCACTCTCAGTTTATAAAGAAAATCTCCACGATGTGAACATGTGTGAATTTTTTAAAATGCCTTTCAGATGATTGTTGAGAACATTAATGAAGCTCTAGATTTGTTTAATGGTTTCATAAAAGCCAGTGCTGAATGTATGAAGGAACAGGTACTGTATATCAATAAAGGTCCATCAAATGATACTTGGTTTGATAATGAATGTAAAAGTATGAAATATAAGGTCAGAAAACTTTTGAAGACTTTCTGAAAAACATTTTAAAAAACGAGGACAAAAACCTGTACTGTGTCACAAGAAGGGAATATAAACATGCTTGAACGGAAAAAGAAACGGGATGGCCTAGTGGTTAGAACACTGCGCTCGCAATCTGATGGGTTTGATTCCCATTCAAGGGGATATTTTCCTCTGGAGTTCCCCAAAAGTCTTTCGGATGAGACTATAAACCGAGGCCCTGTGTGTGAACACATGCAGAACATCTTGCGCACATGTTAAATCCTGTTCCACTTTTTGTAAGAGTAGGCCATTGTGTGCCGTGGGAACAGATGACAGAATTTACAAAACTGCATACACACGGGGACTGGATGTAAAAAAGCACATAAGTGCTTATTCTATTATCCTCGATATAAAAGAATTAAATTTTTTAAAAATCCCAAACAACCCCAGTATAATAAGACCTTACTTGCAGATATGATATCATCAGTCTCTTTTGAAGTCCAGATCTGGAAAAGTGTTAAGAAGGCGTCATTTAGAAAAAGTCAACCAAAGAATAGTATATCAGTTGACAGATGGTTTCAACGTTTCAAAACCGTGTTGGAGAAAGACTCAACTCCATGATTACTGATGTTGACAGTGATGGAACTGAGGAAGATTTTGATCGTCCCATATCTAAAGATGAAATATTAGTGGCACTTAGAAAACTAAAGAGTGAGAAAGCAGCTGGTCCTGATCAAACCATTGGTGAATTGCTAAAATATGGAGGTGAAAATATTGTGCTTTTCCTTCTGAAACTTATTCAACAAAATTTTTGATGATGGGTCTTTTTCCAGATAACTGGGCTGAGTCTATAATTCTAACATTACATAAAAAGGGTGATGTTGATAACCCTAATAACTACCAGGGAATTTCTCTTAGTGACACAAGTAGTAAGTTATACAATACTATCATTAACAATAGGTTACAGGAATGGGTTATGAAAAATAATATTACAGGTGACTACCAAGCTGGTTTTAAGAGAAGATACTCCACTATAGATCATATGTTTACTCTGCTTGCGTTTGTACAGAAACAGTTTGCTCATAACCGTAAGCGCTACGTAGCATTTATTGACTTTGAAAAAGCATTTGATTCTGTTAACAGGAACTTGTGGCCTATTCTCCGGAAAAATGGTGTGAAGAGTAAATTATTACAATGTTTGAGAGCCATGTATCAGAAATTCAGAAGCAGAATAAGATGTGGAACTAAAGTGACTTGACATAATATACTGTACAACTGGTGTTAAACAAGGCGATGTATGTAGCCCCTTATTGTTTTCTGTTTTTATCTGAGTTAGCCAGAGATGTCATCAATAATGGTAAACATGGTGCCACTTTCCCCCAAGATTTCACAGAATTGTTTATTCTTCTGCTTGCTGATGATGTTATCCTGCTATCTGAAACAGTTGTAGGCTTACAAAAGCAGTTACATAGCTTAAACAGTGCTGCAACATCACTTGATCTTAGGGTTAAATCTGAATCTGTGCCACAGAGAGTAAACTATAAAATCAGTACCCTCAGTTACAAATGTCTCCACAAAACAGCACCCGCCTACCTCTGTGAATGTCTTGACTTGTACACTCTTTCTCGTTCTCTCAGCTCTGCTGCAGATACCTTGTCCTTACAAATACCTAGATTCAACCAATCCATCATCGGCTGTCACTCTTTCTCTATTTGTGGTCCATCGATCTGGAATGACCTCCCTCTCTCTCTCCGCCAAAAGCATTCTTATGACACGTTTAAATCCAGTCTCAAGACTTATTTATTTCAAACCTAAGATTTTCCTCTCCTGCTTCATCTCGTAGCTTTTCCCTGCTTTCAACAGCCAAGATTCTGTCACCCTGCCAGGGTGTGTGACCTGTGTGTGTGTGCGTGTGTGCACATTTAGACTTGATGGAACTATAATTGTTACTGGTTGTATGACTGTGTAAGAATGAGTTGAGTGCCAGCGCTTTGTTTTGTCTCTGCAAGATATAGCGCTATATAAATTCCATTTATTATTATTATTATTTAATGAGTAATATTGTTGTATTCAGAAAAGGTGGTTATTTAGCTGCTCATGAAAAATGGTTGTACAATGGAAAAGTCATGCCTGTGATTGATGTATATATATATATTAGGCCTAGGCCTATGACATATATTCATCTTGCACATACTAAGGCATCCACAGAAATAAAAGCCGCTTTTTATGAAAGACTAGCCTCTGACTCGAAACTCATTTGATTTAGCTCAAATTTGGTAGGTTTGAATTTTTCTCTTAATTTCAGCATACACTGTGTCCCCTCAATCCTTTGTGGTCTACTAGCTTCCTAATCACAGGGGTTTGCACTGTAGGAACACACCCATTCCTCATTTGATGATCATTTCCAACTTTTTTGTGACTACCTGATATTGCTCTATGTCTCCAATCCCCAAAAACAAGTACTCAGTGCATTGTTTTATACTTTTAAAAAAATCTGAAAATCACGAAAAAAATTTCCAACTACATTCTGTAGAAGATATTACATGACCTACAAGCTAATATGGGAGTGTAGCCTTTAGGGTAGGGGCCTACTGAATTTTGTCAGTAATGAGTAAGTAAGCCTAGAGATTGGTTTTGAACTCGGCCTAGAGATTGCCTTCTCCAAAACCTCTTAATTTGTGTTCAATCTCAACCAGTGGTGACCTTTAGGTGTGAATCAGACTAAAATACTGAAGCATGCAAGCTACATCAAATTCAAAATGTCTACAGTAAAAGAATGATCAGTGTCAGTTAATTAATCCCTTTTACACATTTATACATTTCTCTGCAGTGTGACTTCTGTTTTCAGTGTCCTTCCATTTCCAGGTTTGCTCCACAATGCCATTGGCCACATCCTGCGCTGTAACCATGGTTCCTCAGCAGTTAACCATTTGGCTTTGATTATTATAGTAAAATTTTGAATCAGTGTTTTTCTAGGTGTGCGTGTGTGTGTGTTTATTTTATTTTAATTTTATTTATTCTTTTATATTGAGGATAATGGAATAAGCACTTATGTGCTTTTTTACATGCAGTCCCCATGTGTATGCGGATTTGTGAATTCTGTCATCTGTCCCCATCGGCACACAATGGCCTACTCTTACGAAAAGCTGAACAGGATTTAATGTGTGCACAAGATGTTCTGCGTGCGTTCGCACATGGGACTCCGGTTTATAGTCTCATTCAAAGGACTTTTGGGGAGAGTTGAGTCAGCACTAATGTTAACTCCAGAGGAAAATATCCCCTTGAATGGGAATCAAACCCGGGTCGTCAGATTGCGAGCACAATGTTCTAACCACTAGGCTATCCCGTCCCCCCCGCCCCATCATTGTGTGTGTGTGTGCGTGGGTTTTTTTGGGGTGGGGGTGGGGGGTGTGTGGGGTGCCAGTGTGTGGTGTGCACATGCGTTCATATGATTCTTCATGTATGATATGTGCATGATGCACATACGCATGCACTCTATTCACTCACACTCACTCACTCACTGACAGTGACACACACACTCAAGCACGCACCCACACACACACACTATCACACACATACACACACACACTCACGCAAACGCATTGTAAATAATTCCTGGAATCCATGATGTGGTGACCATGTCATGGTGATTGCTGTGTTACATGTGCTGTTTGAAAGTTTCTGGATTGTTTGTTTCATCCCTGATCCTCTGTTCACATGTGGAAGGGCTTTTTTTTTTTTTTGCTGACTGCGCATGCTACCAGTACCATGCGCTAACTATTGCTCCTGAGCCCACACAGTGCATACTGCTGTGCGGAATGGCCAAACTCCTTTCCCAATGGCATGAACCGTCGAGTGGGGAACATCAAAACAAGTCCTTAGATACTTGAACCATTAGTAGTAATTATGATCAAACCAATGTAAGTGATCTTAATTCTTATAGCTTAGAGGAACATACCCATGGTTTGGCATGTACTCAGTCTTCAAGTTCTACCTGTTCGTGGTCACTAATGACACAAAAATAAAGAACCCTCTTCTATGGATTTTTCCAGTCTGGCTTACTAGCATGTCATATGTGGTGTGGTGTTAAGTGGCTGTTGTCCAGAAAAGGACAGGCTTAACAGATAAAATGATGTCTAGTTTCATTTTGACTATCTTAATCCAGTTAGTAGTCTACAAGTCACATAAATCATAAAATGATACCATGCAAGCTGTTTTTATCATCTGCTACCATTGGGAGAAATGGCTTTAGTTTGCTTTGCCGGCTTTCTTGAACCATTTCACTTCAACACATAATCAGTGTATGTAATGTGGTTACAGTATTAAGAGATAAATGAATTAAAATATAAAAGAAAATGTTTATCATGGATATCATCTCAGATTATTTAATCATATTGGCATTGATTCCATTTCATGGGTCAACAACTGCACCAAAGTTACAATTACAAACCCGGATGTTAAAAAAAAAATTAAAAACCCTCTCAACAATTCCCATCACCACTGTCATCGGTAGGAGCTCCTTGCAATACCACCAGGGTTCGCCATCTCTCTATGGGGGCCAAACTGCTTTAGCATTGTAGAACCCAAATCTTACTCCTAGCCCCATGTGGCACTACTCGGATAATGTTAAGAGAGGGCTTATTTCAGAAGGCAATGGCTAACCACTGAAAATGTGATATGACACTGCCAAAAACTCCAAACCAGTTTCAGATGAGATAATGTAAGTTATGATAACTGTATCTTTTTTCCAGCAGACAGTGAACAATGAACACAGTTTATTGCTTTTATAGCTTTATAAGCCAGTTAGCTGCGCATCATGCGAATCATTATTACATTTTTTTAATACTTGCATGTTAATTTTTTGCCTTTTTGTCTGTCATCTTCGTCCTTTGCAGTGGGCGACTGGAGTGGTAACACAAATGATGGAGGGAATGATGGAAAGAAGAAAAAGAAGAGGAGTCGGTGGAACACTGGGATGGAAGAGAAGACTGTAATCCCTGGCATGCCTACCACCATCCCACCTAACTTATCCAAAGAACAGGAGCAGCAGTACATTGGTAAGGTTTAGTCAATTAACTTAATCCACTTTACTAAAGCACTTATGTGTACTGTTAATGTCCCGTGGCTAGATCTTAGAGGTTTACCAATGGTGAGATTCTGTGTATGTGACTGGTATCCCTCTCCCCCCCCCCCCCCCCAATTATTTAGGTAGCCGCATTCCGATTTCAGGGATGGTGTCACAACACTTGTGTGCATGCATTTATTGGTGTGTGGGTTTTATTAAAGTTGTCGTCTGTTCCTACTGACACAAAATAGCCCACTCTTCCGAATGGCAGAATGGGTTTTTAGTGTGCATTTGCACATAGGGCCTCAGTGTTAAGTCTCCTCCAAAATCATTAAACTGGGAAGAAAGGGCAAGGCTGGGAATCAAACCCAGAACCTCAGGGTTTACTTGTTAGACAAGTGAACATCGAAACCACCTGTGACCTTTCTTAAACCTTCTCTTAAAAAGTGTTATTGCCATGTTCATTTGTGTGCGTGTATACATAGGTTCCTGCAGATATCTGCAGTGATTATGCAGCTCTATATTATTAAGTGAACATTACTGTTATTACTCTGAAGAACTTGGTAAAAAGTTAGAGTTAAACTTACCAAGCTATGCCCATCATCTTCAGATTTAGTAGTGAATACCACCCCCAAAAAAGTTAAGAAAAAAAATTAATGTATCCAATAAAAAAGAATGCCAATGAATTTTGATTATTTGCTTTTTTCTAAGTAGAGGTTGACATGCAGGATTAGAAGTATTTTTTACACTTTTAGATATAATTGATAAAGGTGTTTAAAAAACAAACTTATAGTTTAAAAAAAAAAAGGTGACACAACAGATGCAAGTTGATGCATGATTATATTACATCACATGTATGATACCAGACCACAGGCCTGAAGAGGCATCATTGATAGGTTTTTATCATAGATTTAATAAACTTTATATTACTTTGAAAACATAAAACGAAAATCTGCTCATAATAATATTGCAGAAATTTGGCACCATGTCCCATTTTGAGAAATAAGGATTTGAGAATCATGAATTCTGGAGAAGCACATATGATTCTTGATAGATTAGGTACAGTATTATTGTTGTGAGGGGACCGGAAAGCTCAGTGGTCAGAACATTTGCTCTTCCCAAGCTAAGGTTAAGCAGCATGAGAGTTGTTAGCTTGTGGATTGGTGACTGTTTGTGCACCTTGGCTTCAGTACAGTCCCCCAGTTCACCCAGCAGTAAGAGGGTACCTGCCCTCTTTAGGGACAGGGAAGTAAAAAAGCAAGGGAGAGGAGATGGGGGCCACCCGCATAACTGGCCCCTAGAGAAGCTGAGGTTTCTTAAACCTTGCCCCCAACAACTTCATAGGTTATTAAGGGTTTTGGGGTGGTTGTTTGTTGGTGTGTTGTTGAGGGTTTTTTTTTTTTTTTGGGGGGGGGAGGTAATTTTTCTCTAAAAGTTGATTTATGATGATTAAAAATTATCTATTTTTATGTTGAATGAACAAGGCTAGTGAAAAGCCAAACTTGTACAAGCTGTTGCATAATACTGCATTCAGAGAGGAAGTTTTTCCTCTTCAGAATTTATATTCTCTTTGATTAATTTTCAGTCACACTTCAAAACATTCTTCAGATAAAATAAATAAAGGTGATCAGGTTTTTGTTGAGATACTAATTGTTTTGTTTGTTTATTAAGTTTGTGTTTCTTCCCTCATTATGATGAGGTTAATCTTGTGTCACATGTAGAAAGGCTGTTGACAAGATGCTGAGTAGATCATGCTCAAACTTCCTAGGTAAATATCAGAATTTATTATAAATAGGAAAGCAGAATGTATTTCATGGAGAATTATCCAGTATCAATGACAGGCACTGATATCAAGTGAGATCATGGTCCTGGTGAAAAATCATTGACATTTTTGTCTGAAAAGGTCTGAGCCTTGACTGAAAGTTGTACACAAAACCAGAATCCATTGTTGATATGCTACAGTTTTAAAGTTTAAATCTTAGTCATGGTGATATTTTGTGATACAGTTCTTGTCATTTTGCAGTTTATGTAAAGAGCAGAATACCATTTAGCTTTCCCATAAATAACAGAATACCATTTAGCTTATCCCAAACAGGATGCTCAAACAGTATAGACCTGTTGATTATCTAATTACAAAATATAATGCAAGACCTGTCACACAATTTATTACAGTGATAAAATAAAGTATAATTTATGTAATATATATGTGTAAAGTGTTTTTTCTTTATGGATATCCTTATCCTTATTATTTTTATTATTATTGCTCAATTCCATGTCCTTATATGGCCACTGTGGTCTGGTGGGCTACAAACAAAATTATTAACTGAATTGTTTGGTTTTTGTTTGTTTATTGTTACCTATTTACATCTACACTGTAGTTGAGCATTGTTGCCCCGTAGTCAGTTAAGAAAGGTTAGTGCAAACAATAAGACTTGAATAGTATGATTTTTACAAAGTGGTAAACAGTTTGACATACTATACACCACACCATGTACATCCAGTGTATTTGATCAAGTTACTAATTGATGTGTGTTTTGGATTTACAATGTGTTGCTGTGGTATATTTATGTTCGAGGCAAATGTGCTTGTGTATTTATGAAATGAATGTTAACAATCTTTTACACCAAGATGTTAAATGTTTATGGGACTTCCTGGTTTGAAATTTATTTTTGCATTTGATTTCATTGTGGTATGTGTCTAGTAATATGTGTCAGACTTTGATTGTTTTGGTATGAATGATGTTCTGTAACTTAACATGACTACTTTTATTTCAGTTCATTTACAAATAGAGGAGATAACTCGTAAGCTACGTTCCGGAGACCTGGGCATCCCACCAAACCCCGAGGAAAGGTGTGCAACTGAAAGGGGCCTTCGTTTGCTGACCTAATCCTAATCTAATGGCGCTGACAAATTACAGCTTTAGCGTAACCTGAAGTGGAAGAGCGGTGGTATATTGTGTGTCATTCATTATTCTTTTTGCAGACCAAAGAAAAGAAATCTGTATTGTATTAAATCCAGCTTTTCATCTAGGGGAAAAAGCACACATACACTTAACTGTAATAATTGCAGCGAATAATTTTTAGAAGGCTTTCAGGTATATGTGATAAGTTTTTCAGTATAGACACATTAAAAAACAAAACACCCCAAAACACAGAATACCTGCTGAATCTTAGCACAAGCATGTTATGCCTCTTTGGACAGATAACATTGAGAGATGAAGAGTCATCTCTGCAGATATTGACCTTTTGCTTGCCTTCATGAACTTATAGACTTTTCCAGAAGAGTGGTGGTCAGTTGCATCCAGCAGTGTTATCATCCTAAGTGTTTTTTTTACCAAATGTGACACCACTTTCATCCCATGGGTTTTTATGAATTCCTGTTTACCTGTTCCAACATGGATTTCCTGCCTTATGCTTCTCTTATTTTTCTTCTGGAAATTTTCATTTTAGTGGTCACAATTTTGTTGTGACATTTCAAGTTGTATACATTCATACAAGCATTAAAACATGTACACAGACAGGTAGATAACTGTTATCTCCCATCTTAAAAGCTGTCTTGAGAGACTGGTGGAAACACAGGAAACTTGAAATGTGTTGTAAACCCTAATTTTCAATGCTAGATTTATCAGGAGGACAGAGAAGGAAGATGTTAGGACAGTTTAGATATGTATTTGCCTATCAAGTCAACTGTGAGGTACTGGCTTTCCCAGGCTTGCCCTATCAAGTGTTTGGGAGGGGACTCTAAACCAGTCACAACCATATGTTTACAGACTTGTGCATGTCAAAAGAACCCACGACAGTTGAAAATTGGAAAGAACAGGGAGGTATGTCCCAACTGTCCTGGCAAAATTGGTAGGTTCAATTCCCATCTGTATCCCCAAAGTCGGAATGTAACTACCTTAATGGTGAATGGGGAAAAAAGAGCCAGTGAACCCTGAAGGACAACACTGCCATTGACATAGTGTTTGTATTTAAAAAAATAAAAAGATATGTATAATGAAAATTACATAGGTGAAACTGAAAGACCATTCCTGAAAAAAACATTAACATTGTAAGATGTTCTGGACAGCTATGAAGAAACATTGCACAAAACTTAAATGCTAAAATTTCCATGAAAAAACAAAATCTAAAGGGTGATCTAGAAGAAAAATGTGAGAAGCAAGAAAGGTCATGGAAGGAAGTCATTTTTTATAATTTAAAAACAAAACAAAAA
Organism: Rapana venosa; assembly: GCA_028751875.1. Taxonomy (NCBI): domain Eukaryota; kingdom Metazoa; phylum Mollusca; class Gastropoda; order Neogastropoda; family Muricidae; genus Rapana; species Rapana venosa. Next base: position 41,710,467 of record CM054134.1, read on the forward strand.
ACTTGCAAATAAGCACTAAATAGTAGTTCTCACATGAAGAAAAAAGACGGAGTTCCTATCAGTGAAAGCAAGTCACCTGTGAATACACTTGTGGAAAAGAGATTTGTAATAAGTCCAAAAACTTGTGATGGCAATCTGTCAGTATCTGCAGGTGAGTGTTCATTTGAATGAGGGGTATATATGTATATAACTATCATTTGTATAAAAGCATAGAAATGGTAAGTGAAGGACACTGACTTGGATTTCTCTCTTTACTGCATGAGAAATCTAAGAGCACTGCCCAGAATTTTTTTAGGCAGTGTTTTGGTCAAGGTGAACCTGGTGAAACCTATCCGTCTCCAGGTTGCAGGGGCATGCTGGAAATGTTTGTGTTATCGATGCAAACAGCCTTAGCTGGCCTAGCCTTCTATGAAAAGTGGATGGGTTTTTAAGATGTGCACAAGGTTTTGTGCATGCATTTGCATACAGGGCCTGAGTATAATCTCATCTGAAGGACTTTTAACTCTTTCTGCCCCATAAGTGCGACCTGAGTTTTGTCCTCATGCCCATCTGTGCATGAAAACATACGCATGTTGAGAAAACATACTAACTTCCAAACTGTGTAATGGATGTGTTTCAGGTGTCACAGTGTTACTGTTAATGTCAATTAAATAAAACTGCTAATGGGCTATTTTATTCCAAATTTTCATTTACAGCTATTGAGTTTAGAATGTATGTTTGAAGTAAATAACAAAACTGGTTAACATAAAAAAGCAACATTTTGCTAATATATAACAAAACTGTGAGAAACCAAGATAAAGGAAATAATTTTGTAAAAGTCTTTGTACAATTCAAAACATAGATAAAACTATCACTGGTGCAAAAATGAAGGCCATGCCTGCACTCCATTTCAAAGCACCATGGTGTCGTATGTGTGTAGCTTTTATCACAAAAACAGATTCCATGGTGTAATTATCATCTCTGTCTTCACCACTTAGATTGATTTATCTATAGATTGATTACTTATCTATCTATTGATTGCAATAACAGTAGAAACTTAATAAATTTCTAAGAATTGGAGTTAAACATGTCATGCTTGCCACCGAGTATCAGCAGTCATCAGTGGGTGTGACTTCATTTCACCCTATCTGCCTTGATCAGGCTGTTAAGAGTTAGGTCTGCCAGTCATAATCACTTCCACTGTCACTCTGGCCTCAGGTTCATGGCTTTTACAGTTCATAATCCCTCACAAATCTGCTGAGTGGCTTTTTTGGCAGGGAGACTTTGTGAAGGTTTTTTTTCATATTGATTGATGGACAAAAGATGAATGAAAACTTGGCACAGAAAAAAAGTGCCAACGTGGCATGTAAACAAACCATTTGAGAATGAATTATAGCTATCAGATTGAGTAATTCTTGGAAATTAGTGAATAAGAACAGTCCATTCTAGTTTAGTGCTCTGTTATGAATATACTTGTGAATTGGATGATGTGGTTGGACAAGGTACTTGAGAATGCTCGTAAGTGGAGTAGAAAGAGTTGAGAAAAAAATAGTCAGTACTATACGGTGTTAATAATGGAGTTGGTTCCATACAGTGTTGTCCAGGGGTTGTTACTCAGGAATGGCCTCTTCAGCAGCAACCTATCTGCATCTGTAGTCATTGTCAGATCATGACTGTGAAGTTTTAACCACTAGACTTTTCTGTGTGGAAGCAAATTAACGTAAGAGGAGCACATTTTAGTATTAAAAAATAATTCATGAATTCAAAGTGAAAGGAAGAAAGCATTGTTGTTGTTTTTTACAAGATTCAGCGCTATATAAATTCCATATATTATTATTATTATTATATCAGAGAGCACATTGTTTCATTTGAATTAATGTTTTTCGTAAAAGAAAATAGAGAATGCTATGGATTAATAAATTACAAAGTTTTAGTCAAAATCTTCCTTGTTTCAGTTTCAGGCTTAAGTTTGGAGTTGAATTAAAAAAACCCAACAAATATAGATATATTTAAGAAAAGAAAACGAACCAAACTGTGAGAATATACAAGTAGTTGTTTGTGGTCTAAGCTAAATAGACTCAGCAGGTTTCACACACACCCATTCACTCATACTCACCCCTGCGCACACGCGCGCGCGCACACACACACACACACACACACACACTATTCTTGATAGACCAACCATAATTAAAAGAACTCTGGAAATGGTAATAAAACTTTTACTATGTTGAAATATATATTATGGCCTGACAGTTTCAGCATTTACTTATAGACAGCTTTCAGTTAGTCAGAACTATTCAATTGTTTCTTTGGACCATTTCTGATCATAACTGCTAAATAATGATGAGTTATTTATTGGAACAAGAAAAGAAGGTACTTGATAGAAACACCCACGAATGTGAAGTCAATTCAGAAATGGAATTATGAGGAACCACAAAGGATTATAGAAATAGTATATTTTGTGTGAATAAATTTATATTGCCAGATGTCAAAGTAGTAAAATGTTCTGCCATCTGTAGAATTTATGTCCAGATAACCATGACTTATTTATTCAAAACTTAAGTAGTTCATGTTTTTTTTTGTACTTTGTGCAGTAATTATTTCTTTCCAGGATATTGTTAGGAAAAATAATGCAGCAAAAGACTCGCTATTAAAAGTGTTTTTCTGCAGACATGTTTTGATCAAAGCATCATGTCATATGATTTGCTTTATCCTGATTTGATTACATGTTTTACTGAACATGTTTTATCCACTGACGTTGCATTTTTCAGCTACAAAATCTTATTAATATTTTCATAATTATTTTGTAGCAAGATCAGGGTTTGGATTTGGATGTGTTGATACATTCTCTTGCATCGTGCAAGAACATTTGGGTATAACCACTATAGACATAACCACGCTTTGTTTCGCAGGATTTTTTGGTTGTTGTTTAAGATGCCAGTGGCTAGGTGTGAGGTCGTGGTGATTTTATCATGTTTTGTTTTCTTCCTCTTGAAGTTTTGAGTGTTGAAAGTGTATTTCCTGTTTGATCTTGCTCACTCATATAAGGAGGCCACTTTTATGTGTTAATTTTATCCAGCTAGCTTTGCATGATCCTCCACTGTCTTATAAGGTGCCAACTTTCAGTGAAATTAAAAGCAGCTTGTCCAGCTGTAGCCATTTCCTGAGGACAAGGTTTAATGTTTACATTTTAGTTGGCTGTTCAGTTTTAAGATTAAGCAAAACCTGCCCAAATACATGCAGTCTTTCTGGGTTTTTGTTTGTTTGTTTGTTTTTATCCCAGCGTAGGTTTGTATTAATCAGAACTTACTATAGACATGTATCATGCTGAAGATAACATTCTTTGATAACTGAATTAGTAAAACTGTTCATTGTAAGATATATTATTGCCTGGGGGTGAACCATCTATCACTATAATCAAAAGGACACCAGATGTAACCTTTTGTTTTTCATAGTGACTTATTCATACTGCAGGTATACATATATAGATGGCTTTAGTGGGTTCTTAGTTTTTTTCTTTGGAGATCAGATTTTCAGTTTTTCCATTGTGCAACTACCATGTGATAATCTTTATACAAAGTACTGAAGTGGGAACCTTTGTTTTCCTATTGCTATTGTGATGGATATGAATTGAGCATGCATCTCTCTCTCTCTCTCTCTCTCTCTCTCTCTCTCTCTTTCTCTCTCTCTCGCTTTTGCAGTTCGTAGCTTTCTGTCTTTTCCTTATTATTGCCCTTCTTCTGGTCTTCTTTTCCGTTGGTTCTTTTATGTTCCACCTTCATTTCTTTCCTTTCATCATTTGCTGTAAGCAGAGTGTGTGTTGGTCTTAAGGGCTGCAGATGGCTTTAGTGTTTTCACCAAAAGGAACCACCTGATGTAACACCCTTTCTGTCCTTTGCCATGTCACCAACATCAAAGATAGATGTACGGAAATGCCCTTTCGGAATGCAGTTCTGCCTTAACAGTGCTTCATCTCTGTTGCTATCTTCTGTCCATCTTTGCTTAGATCAGAATCATTTATTCATTGGGTTTTTCATCCACTTTCTGTGCTGTGTTGAGTGGTCACATAAGGTCTTGGTCATAAAAACTCGCCTCATGATTTCATTTCCAGCTGTTGAAAAAAAACACCCCAAAAACATGTTGACACATGGGAAGCAAATCCTGCCTGCTCATGTTATAAATGCACTTGTTGAATGTGGCATATGTGAGGGGGTGGGGGAGGGGCAGAAAGCAGCATGGGATATAGACCACTTGTAATTGACTGACCGCAAGTATTGGTAATGACAAAAGACCCCAAAGCATATAATGATAATAATATATGAAATTTCTGTTGCTCTGAATCTGGTAAAGCGAACAAATCAAAGTGATTGAATGATTCCTACCTGCACTGATCATACAAATGTGGATGTACACCACCAGTGATGTACTACTTAGTGTAAGTTTTTTTCCCCTTATTCCCTTCTTGTTATTAAAGAAAGCAAACTCTAGGTTTGCCAGCACTATGTGTAGGTGAGAGAGAGTGATGTGTGTGTGTGTCTGTAAATGAGTGCACTTAACATCTTTACATCTATCATTTCCATAGAGTTGATTCTATACCCTGTTGTAATTTGTATTCTGATATTTAAAATCTTATGAAGTGACAGTCCCCAATATGGCCTCTGTGGTTGGTGGGGCTATGAACAAGAAGATTGGATTTGATTGGATCATTTCCATTGGAGAACCCTTGTTAATAGATTTCCATCCTGTCATACTTTTGTTTCCTGTGAAATATGTGGGTGTTCTCAAGTGTAATTGATGGTGATCCAATTTTTAAAAAAGAAGAAAAAGGGGGGAAAAAAGCCAAATTACATTTCCGAAACAGCTGCCTTACTTTTTTTTTGGAATGGGTTTTTGTGTGTGTGGTTTTTGTTTGTTTTAATTTGTGCTTGTTTTTACATCTTATATATTCTACCTTGGAATTGTGAATTATTAGGAAGGAAGCTCTGTCTTATGAGTTAAAATCAATCTTCTGCTTGAAATTTTGAGGTATTCAGAAAATGACCAAAAACTGAGATTGACATATCAGATCATAAGTTCATTTGCATTTCCCTCCTGCTTCTCTAACTGTTACCTTTTTTTTTAACAAGCTGCTGCTTTTACCCATTAATATCAGCACTTTTCCCCATACTTGGAAAATGACCCTCATGAAAATATTCCTAATGGTGTACTTCAGGGCATAAACAATATGTCATAAAAAGTTGTCTGAAAAGCCAAAGCTGTGGAAGGTTGTATGGCAAGCTATTGTGGTTTCTTTAAATCAGGGAGTGTGTTTGAACATAGGTGAATTACATTTCTCTTACCAAAAAAAAAAAAAAAATTAATAGTTTATCCAATGCTGCTATGGCCTTACGATTTAGCTCGATATCAGAAAGAAATAACACTGTATGAAAATGCTGGAGGCAGGTGTACGTCACTGCTGTTTCTTTTCCCTTTTTGCTAAGCACTCGAGTTAAAGAGATTTCAGTTAACTATAGTTTCCGTCATTAATTGTGAGCTATAATTCATCACATTGTACAGAAATGTTTCCAGATCAGTTTGATACTTCCGGCTCCTCCTTAGACGCTTCCTTTAGTAGTGACATATTCCTCTAAAATCTTATGAGATATTACATATATATTATTTAGTGATCTAAACAATAGAGGATAAAAGTAAGGCGACGCTATGTAGAATTTTGATTAGATAATATCTGAATAGTGTTTCTGGTTTAAATGATAACTCTTTTTGGGTTTTTTTTTTTTTTTGGGGGGGGGGGGGGGGGTTGTAAAGTCTGGATTGACTCTTGATTATCACCAAGTGGATTGTGTAGATGTTTGCAGTGTAAACTGACCAATTTCAGATAATCCAATATTTTTTCTCTCTTCCACTTCCAGGAATCAAGTTGCCAATAAAATAAAATAAAAAATACTGATGTTCCAGTGCATTGATTCAATTAATAACCATCTCACTAGCGCTGCTTTGGTGCAAGGCTGTCCATTTCTGCTGAAGAAAAAAATGTGTTTTAATTGATCATAATTCTTGATTCCCTGTGCTGTTTATTCACCATGTGTTTATTCTAAGCTTTTTAACTCAGAATGACAGGAAATGGTGGTCAACGCAACTGGAATAGATGAAATAGATGTTTTTCGTATTAATATCATCCTGTTCTGAGATATTGTTAAAAAGTGACATCTGGATGATACCATTTACCTTCCAGGTGCCAGAATCCTTGCTTTCACTTGTGCCCTTTCCCCCTCATATCGTTTGTTTGCTTGTTTGTGTTGGATATGTTTAGGCTTTTTTTTTCGGAGGAAACTTGAGAACATATCAAAACAACTTAGTTGTCTACTTGTGCATGATTATCTTTTTGTGTGTTTCCAAGGATTTCTTGGCCTAAGTGTAAATTTTGCATGAAGTTCAAGTAAAGTTCTTTTTTTTTTTATATAGAAATTGTGGATTTCAAATTCATACCTGAACCCAAAACCAGCAGAGTTGATAAGAGAATGATATGTGGCTACAGTTTACTTAATTCATGTACCTGGGGTGTGAAGCTGCATCTGATTTTTTTTTTCAAAAAGAAACCCAAGCTTTTTGTTCTTTCTTTTAAATCTACAAAACTATCAATATATGCTTGACAAAAATATTTCACTTCTATTTTCTTTGTGTTTCCATTCCCTTGTGTGCTTTTAGCCCTTTGCTTGAAAGAAAAAAGCAAGAGAATGGGTTGTTCAGGCAGAAAAAACAGAGAGGGAAAGGGAGGGAGGGATAGAGACGTAAGGGAATAGGCAGAAGCAAAGGGAGTGATAGAAATGGGGAAATTTCTAGCACAGAATTTCCAGAAAAAAATGGATGCTGTTTATACTGAAAGAGCCCCTGGCATCCCCATGTGGAAAAGTCATCGTGAGACGCAAAATGCTGTGCCATATAAATTGCTGTTACTGACTTAAGCAGTAATGTGTGTTCATTAGCAGTTACTCATTGTTTGTACAGTACACAGTAATGGGTAGGTTTTCCTTTTTCCAATTTTGGCAGAAAGTATTGTTAAGACCAGACTGACTGACTTTATGATTTAGTGTTTTATTATTTGCCAATTTTATAAAAGGGAACAAATAAAAACATTAGCTTTTCTGCTATGTTTCCACCTCATTTTCTGCTTTTCACCCAGTCAATGAAGTAGTAGAGGAATTTGCCAAGAAATCCTTATGAAACACTTCTTTTTCTTATATACAGACTGAGACATGAGCATAATTCAGTTTATTTATACACATTTTTTTCCATTCTAAAATCAGTTTATTAATTAAAAATAATTGAGTTCAAATGAGACCAAGACCATTCCCAAAATCGTATTGCTGAATCCTGACAGAATGAGATAGTGGATTATTAACTCCAAAATCACTCACAATTGTAAGTCATCAAAGTCGCTCTTCTGCATCATGAAAGCCCTATTATTTGATTACCTTCCAAAGTCCTTTCTGTGGGTCTGTGTGTGTGTGTGTGTTATTGTTGTTGTATGGGTTTTCTTTTTGGTTTTTTAAAACTTTTTGTTGTTGTTCAAAGTAGAATCCAAATATTGGTGATGGCTATGTAAAGCTTGAACTCGTCTTGAAGCAGTCCTTGTTTTGGTTTGCTTGAAAGTAGATGAGCAAAAGAAAGAAGATAAGCAAAAGAAGATATTCATATGGACACTTTGCCTCAAAAGGGTAAGGTACTAAAACTAATTCACAGTTTGTCGGGAAATGGTGAGATACTAAAACTAACATCTATCAAACACTATTTAAACTTCAGAATATCTGTTTTCAGTTTTGAGACATTCTTGTTGAAATGACCAACGCAGAACTTTGTTTTCTTTTCAGATCACCATCTCCAGAGCCAATCTATAGCAATGATGGTAAAAGAATGAACACTAGAGAGTATCGCACAAGGAAAAAACTTGAAGATGAAAGACACCATCTGGTGTTGGAAGCCTGGAAGTACAACCCAAATTACAGGCCACCAGCAGACTATAAGTAAGTCTGTTTATACATAGCTGAAAGAGTAGGTTATTTAAATGCTTTTCATTTTTGTTAATACGTAGATTGTACTTCGTTTAAGCATGTAGCAAACAGGGTCATTTGTAATGTAGCTTTTGCGTGTGTTCTTCTGGCCTGAGACCATCACCAACCAAGAACTTTTTGCCCGTTGCAACCAGGAAAGCATGGACACCATCATCATGCATAGGTGATGGGGATGGATAGGGCATATCTGCCGTTGGGAACAGGGAAACATCGCCCGAACAGCCCTCCACTGGATACCAGAGGGAAAACACAAATGAGGATGACCCAAGAACACTTGGCGTCGGACTGTCGAAACAGAGCTGAAGACCTTCCAACATACCTGGGGAACCATTCAGAAGCTGGCCCAGGACAGACAGGAGTGGAGAACATTTGTTGCTGCCCTACGTGCCATTAAGGCACAAAGGCAATGATGATGATGATGATGATGATGATGATATATGAGTGCTTTCTAGTTGAGATGTAGCTCTAGACTTATACCTTTAAGGGCTTTTTTTTTCTCAGGACATGACAGGAATGTATTTATGTTTATTTTCTTATGATATTTCAGTTTTATCACATTTGCTTTCTTTAATCAATATGTATTTTTTACTCATAAGTGTATGCGTGTGTTTGTGTGATGAAATAAGTTGGAATTAAGAAGAAGAATTTATGATGATGAATTAGAAAGAAATTTGTGAAGAGGAGGGAATATTGTACATTGGTTGCATAAATCTGGGACTGTTTTTTGTTGTTGTTATTGTTGGTTTTTGTTTGGGTTTGGGCTTTTTTTGTTGGGGTTTTTGCAGTTGCTTTTCAGTTGTTTTTTTAAAGCTATGTATACTGCTTTTGTTGGTATATGTTGCAAAGAAAGTAGGATGTGATATAAAGGCTTCAGACTTGAATGAAAAATGTTTTGGGCAGAGCACCCATTATACGTGTGAGTGACAAAGTGATGATCCCACAAGAAGAACATCCTGACATCAACTTTGTTGGACTGCTGATTGGACCTCGTGGAAACACATTGAAAAATCTGGAAAAAGAGGTAAGTATTGATACATGTACATTTGGTTGATTTATGTAGGGGCTTGAGGAGGCACCGTGGTCGAGTGGTTTAGGCGGTCAACTCGTGATCCAGAGGTCGCGGGTTCGATCCCCGCTTGGCTCGGTGTTGTGTCCTTGGGAAAGCCACTTTACTCCTATTTTCCTCACTCCACCCAGGTGTACAAATGGGTACCAGCTCTGCTGGGGAAGTATCTGGCGACAGACTAGCGTCCTGTCACAGGGGTGGTGAAAAACCATCAGTTCGCTTAACGCTACAGAAACCGGGATAAGCTCCAGCTCTATGGGCCTTCTGGCTCGAAAGAACATACTACTACTACTTTATGTAGGGGCTTGATGTCTGTTTATGAAAAGATCTTCCTGATACTTCCAGATATGAACTGTATACCTCTAGACTGCTAAAATTAAGACTTGGATTTGCTACATTAATTATTTAGTTAGTTTATCAGTCCTTTACAGTACTTTTTGTGGTTGAAGGAATAAAGTGGGGGGGGGGGGGGGGGGGGGGGATGAAAAAATAGCACTAGTTAAAATCTGGGGGGAAAATCCCCACATAATTAAGCCATTTCATTTACTGATGTATGTCATCAGTCAAGATGTATAGCTTCAGCAGCAAGAATGGGTTTCAAAAGCAGTGAGAAAGAGCATGATCAAAGAGAAAATGACTATATAATCTGTTCATACTTGTTTATTTTAGTGGCACACTTTGGTTGTGTTTTCCTTCTTGTAACACATTGCGAAGAGTGGAATTTTGTCTGCTTTCAATTTGTGCTCTTGCATGAACCTTATGACAATTTCTATTAGGAGCAGTTAAGTGTTTTTTGTTTGTGGGTTCCTTGGCTAGCACTCTGAGGTTCACCAATGGCAAGATTTTTGTGTATGCAATGTATTGTACCCATCCTCACCACCACCATTAAGGTAGCTGCATTCCGACTTTGCATATTCAGTTAGAAATTGAGCCCACCAATTTTGCCAGGAGAGCAGGAGGTAACTCCTTGCTCTTTCCGATTTTCAACTGTGCTGGGTTCTTTAGATATGCATAAGGACATGGGTCCAACTAGTTTAGAGTCTCCTCTGAACTCTTAGCATTTAGTTAGATTTTCCCATCAAACTAGGAAGAACGGGCAAGGCTGGAAATTGAATTCAGAACTGCCACCTTTTTATGTGTTGTTTTTTTCTGTTGCCGTTGGTCTAGATCTGCTGTAAGTATAGGACTTATAAATTTTAATTCATTAGCTTAAAACAGAAGAGGACCCCTATCTCATTGCTCAAGATCCAATCTAAAAAGATTGAAAATAAGGAAACAATCAAAAAAGGGGGCATTTGGATTACCAAGACCTTTGGTTTAACATTTATTATCTGCTTGAACCATCTGTATTCTTGGAATTTTAGTCCACATATGAGTACACACGAGTGATTATCTGCATAAGGCAAAGATACTAGATTCTGTGTTAAAAGTTGCCAAGGTAGTTGAAGAATGAAAGGGGCCGGGGAAGCTTTGATTGATATTGTGTATTGCCTGTTTTCAGACTGGTGCGAAAATCATCATTCGTGGCAAGGGTTCTGTAAAGGAAGGCAAGATTGGACGTAAAGATGGCAAGCCTTTACCTGGGGAAGATGAACCACTTCATGCCTACATCACTGCAAACAATGCAGAAAATGTGAAGAAAGCTGTGGACAAGGTAAAAGAAGTCTTGAAATTCTTTGGAAAAATGGATAGATGAAAGGATGACTTTTTTCATACATGAAATAACTCTTTAAAAATATGTCTTAAAGCAGTGTAGGAAAATGTATGAAATAATCACTGAAGGCATAAAGTCTGTGTACTTGCATAAATATGTTCAAAGCATTTATTGATTTTGAATGAAGAGCATTTATTGATTTTGAATGAAGGGAAGTTATGTTATTAAAGCATATGCATGAAAAGTACAGCTTAGGTAGAGGTTAAAGTGATGAATTACTATTTAAGAATTGCTGTTAATGTTACTGATGTAAATGATCTAAATTTTTGTTGTGCAGATAAAGGAGATAATTCGCCAAGGCATTGAAGTTCCAGAAGGTCAGAATGATCTGCGTCGCCAGCAGTTGCGAGAATTGGCTTTGCTTAATGGCACACTGAGAGAAAATGATGGATTACAGTAAGTACATTAAATTGGGGAGAGGAAAAAACAGCAACAGTCTGACTTTGGTAGTTTGATGGGAGGGGAGGGGGTTTGGGGGTACTTGGTGTGTTGTTGAAAAGAGAGTTTGCATGCCACATTTTACACCTTAACCCTCTTGTCCCCGATCCGGCTGCAGCCGACAGTAATGGCAGCTGCCGCTAGATTCCAATACGACCGCAGCCGACAGTTGGTGCTGCCCACGTGGGCAGTACTTTCCCATCACACACAGATCTCGTGGTTTTCACACTATGTGTCTGAAAATTGGTGGGGCGATGCAGGGAGGGTGTCAGAGGGTGCTAGTGATGAATTTAGACCACTAACATGTGTGTAGTGGGAAGGGAGGGAAGAAATAACAGCCAGCGACCAGAACGCTTTTCAATGGTGCAACGTGGCGGGAAAAAAATGGCGTTTTCTTTAGTAGCAGAGGGTTCATCTGATTAGCAAGACGATAAATTGAATGTTATTGTCTTGGAAGTAGAAACATTTGAACGATAATTGTTAAGTGAGTCCGATATTAAACGCTTACGAGGAAGAGGAGGAATGAAATGCTGCAGTTAGGGAGAAGAGTGAGCCTGAAAATAATGTGCTATGGGGCACATTCCTGACCTGTGCTACACACACCGACTGTGGAGAAATTTGACCTCCCGGCCGGTCCACGGCATAGACGCCTGAAAACGATGCCTTTTGACTGTTTTCTCATTATTACCACACTTTTGCTTTGAAACTGCAATGGCAGAAACGAACAGATATGCCGATAATGAAAATAGCAAGAAGGAAAATAAAATAGGTCTCCGGTCTGCCTAGGTTCGACAGGTGAGAGCAATGGGTACCCCCCTACACACACACACACACACACACATCCCATAATTTGTGCTTTTTGTGATGTGATGTGCCCCTGTGCCACCACTACGACTACTTTAGAGACTATCAACATTAAAATTTTGTAGGGTTACAGAAGTTCTGTGTTGTTTCGAATTTGTCACACCTGTGCTGTGACACTGGTGACAGTGTGACAGTTATGTACAATAAAACACTTCTGTACACTTAACAAACATGTGGTAGCACACGCAGATATGAACTGCAGTATAAAGGTCACATGTTGATTGAATATGACTTGTTTTCAAAAGAAAAAATAGTTAAACAAAACTTCTGTCTCCTCGAGACATACCATAAAACAACAGATGCTATGGGGACATTGTGTGACACATCCTTGAAGTACTATTGCACATAACTATTGGTAAACACATCAGCTGCGTATCACTTCCTTATTCGACACTAATATGCTTGAACTATTGTCAAATCCATGCAGGATTTGCTGTTTTATCATATATACCATATTTTTACCTATGATTGGTGACAAATAAGGTGACAATGACAAAACATCTGGTGACCAGACACATAAACTTGTGCCTAAATGCAAGTACAAAGACATACCTAGCTTGTGACAAAATTTCAGCTTGATAGCTTGTCATGCACACACACAATTGTCTTAGGAGTAAAGTAAGTCAGATGGAGGTAGAAAACCTGCAAAGAATTCAAAATCTACAGGCAGTTTAGCTCTGTAGAATCCAACAACAAGAGGGTTAAAAGATATCTGGTCTGCAGCCTTTAAACTGACTTCTCAGCAATTGTGTGTATGCATGGGTTTGTGTGTGCTTGCAACTTATGGTCATTGATACGCCAGAATAAAAAGCTGTAAGATTTTATCATTCCAGGCTTAAATTATCTTGCTCTTCCCTTAAAAAAATGTGTATATTTTCAAAAACTTTCTTGACCCAGTCACAGCAGCAGCCAACATCAACAGCAGGCACCTGTACTTTCATTATGACTGCATCCGACCTTTGGTGCTGACCACATGGGGTGTACTTTTCCATCACACACATGACTCGTTCTCACACAAGTCTGAAACTTGGGGGGGGGGGGGGATCCAGGGAATGTTTTAGAGGGTGCCATTGATTAATTTAGACCACTAACTGGCATTAAGATTGGGGGAAAGCACAGCTTGTGATATCAAAGCTATCCACATGCAGCAGTGTGGTGCAACAACAACAACAACAAAAAAGGCGTCTCCTTATATAGCAGACGATTTATCTGATTGATTAGATGATAGATTGAAGGCTGTTCTCTTGGAAGGAGAAAAATCATTCAGTTTAGGGCAGAAAATCTTAATACAAGATCTACAAAAAGTTAAGCTCTGTAGAATTCAACAAGAATGTTAGGCTAAAATGGTGGATGCTCTAGCTGAGTAGTGAAGACTGTTTGACTTCAATCCTGTGTATCCATGAAATTGTGGGTTCGAATCTCAGCAATGACGTCTGTCTAGTGAATTAAGGGTGGGAATTTTTATGATCCCCTAGGTCAACTTAAAATGTAGATTTGCCAGTGCCTTAATTCCCTTTGTTTACATATACACATGCAGAAAATCAAATGTGCAAATTAAAGAGCCCATAATGTCAGCATTCGTAGGGTTATGGAATAATAATAAATGGAATTTATAGATCGCTATATCTTGCAGAGACAAATCAAAGCGCTTGCACTCCTCATTCTTGCACGGTCATACAACCAGTAACAATTAATAGTATCAAGTCCAAATGTGCACACACACACACACATACATAGGTCACACACCCTGACAGGGCGATAGAATCTCAGCTGTTGAAGGCAGGGAAAAACTATGAGATGAAGCAGAAGAGGAAAATCTTAGGTTTGAAATAAATAAGTCTTGAGACTGGATTTAAAAGTGTCATAAGAAGGCTTTTGGCAAAGAGAGAGATGGAGGTCATTCCAGATTGATGGACCAGAAATAAAGAGCGACAGCTGACAATGGATTGGTTGAATCTAGGTATTCGTAAGGACAAGGTATCTGCAGCAGAGAGGAGGAAACGAGAAGGAGTGTACAAGTGAAGACATTCACAGAGGTAGGAGGGTGCTGTTTTGTGGAGACATTTGTAACAGAGGGTACTGATCTTATAGTTTACTCTCTATGGCACAGGCGACCAGTGAAGAGATCCCAAGAGAGGGGTGATGTGCTCAGATTTTTTCTTTCTGAGGACTAGTCGAGCTGCAGAGTTTTGTATACGTTGAAGAGAGTGGTTAGATGATGGCAGACCAGCCAAAAGAGAACTACAATAGTCCAAATGTGAAAGAATGAGAGACGTAACAAGTTTGGATGTTGCATCTGTGGACAGGTACTTTCGGATTGCACTAATGCACGGTAATTAATAGTAGCATGACTGGCAGGTCTGGGTGATGAATTTTTGCATAATGTGTTGTCAATAATGACCCTAGATACTTCACAGCAGTGGATAGAGGGACTGATGCATTGCCAAATTGTATTGAAGCTTTTGTAATGGAAGAGAGTTTGTGTTTGGTCCCTACAAGCATGGTTTCCGTTTTATATGCATATAGCTGTAACTTGTTCTGTATCATCCAATTTTGGATATCTTCAAAGCAGAGGGCCATATTTGTCAAGAGAGAAGGCAGATTTTCAGGAGTGTCGCTGCTTAGAATCTGAGAGTCATCTGCATAAAAATGATGGTTGATCTGATGATGGTTAAGTATATGTGACAGTGGAGCAGTGTAGAGAGTGAAAAGAACAGGGCCCAGAACAGATCCCTGCAGAACACATTCCAGTCTGGCAGGCACTAACTGAATTTTATTTACTGCGACTCTGGAATCGGTCGGTATGGTATGAACTAAACCAGGTAAGGGCTGTACCAGTAACACCAAACGTTTATTGAAGACGGGAGAGAAGAATAGAGTGGTCAATAGTGTCGAAGATTGCAGATAAGTTGAGTAGAGTGAGAAGGGAGATTTTTCCTGAGTCAGAAGCGAGTAGAAGTGTGTTTAAGGTGTGGACAAGGGTAGTTTCAGTGCTGTGGTTGATGCGATAGGCAGACTGAAACGCAGGAAGGAGACTTTTGGAGAGAAGGTGGTGGTTGAGCTGTTTTAGAACTACTTTTCGAGGACTTTAGAGATAAAAGGTAGATTGGAAACAGGTCTATAGTTCTTCAGAATGTTGGGGTCAAGGTCATGAATTTTGAGTAGAGGTGTGACTATAGCAGTTTTTAGAGCTGAAGGAACATTTCCAGAAACAAGAGAGAAGTTTACTATTTTCATGATAGTGGGTATAAGTTGGGGCAGGCACTGTGTGAAAAGAGAAGCAGGAATGGGGTCAAGATCACATGATTTTATAGTCATTCTTTTCAGAATTATCTCGATTTCTTTCTTACTTGCTGGATGAAAGGAAAGGAGAGGAGTGCCAGAGAATTGGGGATAATAATAATAATAATATATGGAATTTATATAGCACTGAATCTTGTAAAAAAACAAACAAATCGAAGCGCTCAGAAGTTGCAGGCTGGAAAGGAGTTTGATCCAAACTGGAGTGAATGCTGCATAACATAACATACCTGGCATGCATCATGTACACAAACATGAACTGCTTTGAAGTCAAGAATGTGTTTACTGAGGCCAGTAGGCAGACCCCATGCAGAGTAACAAGCTCAGAAGACATGACACATTCCACCCAATTAGAAACACAGAGAAGAGAAGAGGAAGCTAAAAATCTGTTCTCTAGAGGAAACTTAACCACCAAAAATGATAATGATAAAAACTTAGCAGGTGGTATTCTTATAAGCTTATTAACATAAATTAAATAGAACATTTCATTTCAAACGATGCATTTTTATGACTTCTGTGACAATTCATGTTACTTAAAAGGTGTTTTTTTTAGATCAACATTTCAAAAAATAGAAGCTAAGCATGAATCAGAAATTGATGTGCTGTTGACAGCTAATCATTTTAATATGAGAAGAGCTATGTGTTGGGTTAAAAAGAAAATGTTTTCCATCTCAAGTTGTCTGGTTGCAGAAAGCTGAAGCAGATTCAAGAAGCACAAAACATTGTCACCAACACCATCCTTTGTACTGTTTGTGGTGGTGCTGGCCACATTGCCCAAGATTGTAAAGAAAAACGGTAAGATTTGGGTTTCTTAACTTAAAATTTTGTGAATAGGGACGATGAATATAGCTTCCTTTAGTGTGCTCTATCTCTGGTGAGCTTTGAAGTAGAAAGCTCATGTAGATTTTTAGAGTTTCAAAGGAAAATGTTCAATGTTACTTCATCATTTTGCATGAATAAAATTGACATGCTTTTCGGCCTGTCGTAATGAATTAGGAAAAGGTCATGCATTTTATCTTTTAAGAAAAGCAAGCAATTATGTAATAGGTTAAGGGTGTGAATAATGTACACCTGTGATTGAAACTGGATCATGCTGGGTCATGCATGTTGCCTGACTTTGAACTATTCTTGAAATATATATGTAATCATTTTATGTTCTGTTTAGTGCACAAGCTAGCATTGACATGTCAAAAGGAGAAATACATCTAATAGATTTTATAGAAATGATTGGAATTGGATATTGTTGGCTCCAGATATGTGGGGGTATTTTACTCAGGAAAGTAGAGGCTTTCTAACTTTCTTTTTCCTTTTTTCTTCTTCTAAATTTCTGGAGTAAATTTTATTCTCTTGCAAAGTCTGCAAATAAATGTTTTGGAAAAATCTGCAGGAGAATGAAAAATCCTGAATGTAAAAAATCATTAAGAACTTCTGAGCGTAGTTTGTCCTTAAAAAAGTATTTCTTATTACAGGGATTAGTTCTTTGAAAATCTTATTGTTTTAGTAAGGGAACATATGTTAACAAGGATGGTTGAGATAGAACAGGTGATGCTGATTGTATATTTTTATGAATAAAACTTGTTAGCAAAAATGCTGATACTTAATCATAGTGTTTACTGTGAACAGACCTGGAGACACGTTCAGGATGACTCAACTCCAGACTCCCACTGACCGGGCGAAGATGGACAGTGAGGTAAGCTTGTTAAATGTCATCATGTCCTTGCTTGTCTGTAGCCCACTCCCACACATACACACACACACACTCATCCTTTTGTTTTGCTGTCATAAGGGTGTATTGGAAGACTGTAGTTTGCCTCTACATGGTTTTTATCTTCTAGAAAAAACAACCCAACATAGCATGTAAGTAATAAGTACAAGCTGTAATAAAGATCTCGACAATATTAAGCATTCTTATGATCTTGACAGAAGGGTAAAGTACCCTTTCCATCTCAATTCTCAAACTGTTTTTAGAATTTCTCTGATGTAAAATTCCATTTGTTTCCTTTATTTTCTTCAAATCTGTAATATGATTTTTGAAAATAACATAAAACAGTGTAAAACTAGTTTCAGCAATGTCAGAATCATAATGAGGATCAGGGACATGTCAAAACAGTTCCTTATTTAATGAAATGGCATTTTTGTCGTGTCTTAAAATGATGTATCTTTTCAAAAAATCTGTTGTAGATAATTATTTGAAATTTTGGATGCTTCTTGATCCTATTATTATCTTTCATTTAAAATAGAAACCATCAAATTCTATGATGTTTGAAAAAATGAGTGATCCTACCTACTTTTAGGATAGGGGATTTTACCCGTAGGTAACATCAGTACTGACTCTTTTTCCCCAAAGTCCTTCAAATGATACTATAGAGGCTTCATGTGTGAGCGCATTCAGAACATCTTGTGCACATATGAAAAACCTATTCTGCCTTTCATGGTAGGCCATTTCATGCTGGTAGGAATGGATGACAATTTTTTTTTAATGCATGCACACAGGTGTCCTGTTTAGACAGTGTACCTGAAGTCGGAATGTGGCTACCTTAATGTTGGGTTTAAAAAAAAAAAGTTCGCATATGACAGAATCTCGCCATTGGTGAACCTGTTGAGCTCTAGCAAGGAACAAAAGAAAGCCAGCAAGAACCCCCTCCCCCGTGAGAAATCTGCATGATCCATGCAGGTATGTAAGTGCTAGATTGGGTTTGTAAATAAACAGAGAAAGACTGATGGGCTGGAGATAAAGAGCGAAGTGCCTTACATGCCTTACATAGATGGCTTGATGAAAAAAAGCAAATGCATTGATTATTCAATGTACCATCTGGAAATAAAATTTTGACTTGACTTGACTTGACTTGACATATGTTTCAGTATATGTCCCTGATGGCAGAACTTGGTGAAGGACCTCCGCCAAAGTCCACGCCTGCACCAACCCCTTCAGTTCAGCGCCCCTCACTCTTCCAGAACCAGATGCCTCCCAATCCTATGGTGAGTTCTACCGCTGGATATCATCTCCCCTCTGACTGACTCCATTCAACTCATTATGACCTTTCTTCCCCCTTCTCAGTCTCTTTATTTTTCTACTTTGTGTTGGTTCTCTTATTTGTGTGCTTGTATATGTGTATGATTAAAGCCACATTTGCAATTTTGATATCCAGTGCCTTTATGTTTGTTTTTTAGAGGCATTTCATCAGACTGTTTTTACTTAATAGTTTTAAAGAATGCTAGTTGCATGTATCGCAGAACTGCTCTAAGTACAAGATAAAAACAGTAGTGATTATTACTATAGACTGCATACTGATAATACAAAAACAAACTGAATTTGTGTTTTAATGAATTTTCCTGGACAGGCCTTCAACCCACCCTGGCAGCAGCAACAGCAACAGCAGCAGCAGCCTGGAATGCCTACCTCTCGAGTCACTCTTCTGCAAACCCCCCCAGGCCTTCTGCCCAATATGTCTCAGTCAGGACGCATGCCACCTCCTGCTCCAGTGCCCCTGCCCAATCCCCTCACTTCTCAGGCTCCTCCTGCTGTAAGACCCTGGCAACCTCCACATTTGAACACATCTGCCCCTTCCATTCTGCCCAGCACTAGTGTACCTATGGGTGAGTCCACAAGGAAATACTGAATTGGTTTGTCAACCTGACCAGTTCATTTGTTAATGTGTAGTGTGTTTTCCAGTGTGTGATTTTAAGGTCTGATGAGTGCATAAAGCTGTAAAGCATCTGTACAGTAATCTTTGCATCATTCATCTGTGTGTCATTGTCCAGTTTGATTCCATGGTCAGAATTTAGGTGTCTTAACTAGTCAAAGACGTATGTAAAAAGTAAAAGTATTTGAGGTCCCAGGCTCGGTTCAGTGATAAATACGACTTTGCATCATCTAACTTCAAAGTCATTGTAGTATCTAATGATTGAATTTTTTCACATTGCATCATCTTTCAACATTGCATCATCAATAACTTCAAAGTCATTGTAGTTTATGATGATTGAAAACATCAACGTTTCAGCACATAAAACTTCAAGGTCATTGTAGTATATTATTGAAAATTTTAATATTGCATCATCTACAACTTCAAAGCCATTATGGTATCTGAAGATTGCTAAAATTTCAGCATTGCGTCATCTGTAACTTCAAAGCCGTTATAGTATCTGAAGATTGAAAATTTCAACACTGCATCATATATAACTTAATAATAAGAATAATAATAAAATATATAAATATATATATTAAATTCCATTTATTTTAAAAAAAATATTATATATAACTTCAAAGTCATCGTAGTATCTGGTGGTTGAGAATTTCAAAACTTCATCATATATAACTTCAAAGTCATTGTAGTATCTGAACCATCCATGTGGATACTTGGGGCATGTCAATATAGATAGCATCCCCATATTCTGGAAGTGCTGTGCTAGGAAATCTCACTTTTCTCTCCCTCTTTTTCTGCCACGTTCCTTTTCTTCCTGTTGCCTCCTTGTCTATTTTTGTCCTCCTTGGTCCATTCTCCTGCCTTTTATCCTGAAAGACTTCAAATATAACAGTTCTCTTGCACCCTGAAGTCCCAGCGCAGTGCATTTTCAATCATATGACAGGTAGAAGCAGTTGCAGTCTGAATGTTTGATGAAGAAGTAGTATCTGATGAGAACAAATTTCAGCATGGGTACATTCCATTATTTCTCTTCTCTACTCTGAATTTCACTTTGGCAATTGCCAAAGCTACATTTGTTTTTAAAGGCCTGTTAGTAATTTTTGTGAACTTAGTGTATGCGAAAGGAAGCGTAAGGTGTGTTTTGTATTTTGTGCCATGTGCAAAATAACACTTCTGTGATATTTTGATGTGCAGGTGTCCCACCCCCACCCAACATGCAGAATTCAGCACCCCCACCCCCACCAGTCACCAGCCAGGCAGGCAGCAACATGCCATGGAACCTCAACCCCATGCAGCAGCAGCAGCAGCACAGCATGGCTCACCCTGGCATGGGCCAACCAGGCATGGGCCAACCAGGCATGGGTCAGCCAGGCATGGGTCAACAGCCTGGCCTTCCTCAACCCAACCTGAACCAGCAAGGCATGGTGCAACCTGGCATGAACCAAGCCAGCATGGCCCAGCAAGGCATGAGTCAGCCTGGAATGGTGCAGCCTGGAATGGGCCAACCTGTCATGGGCCAGCCCCCTATGGGACAGCCTGGCTTGGCTCAGCCTGGCATGCCACAGTCCGGTATGCAACGTTTTCGATGGAATTGACTTTTGACAACAAAGAGGTGTCCTTCTGTTTGTTTTTGTTCTGTTGGGTTGCATTCTATATTAGGAACTTGTTAAACATGTTTGTGCCAGTTCTGATAATGACATTCTTTGGGTTGAAATTAATTTTTTAATGTTACCATTTATTAAGTGTTGATGTTTTTGTATTGTTATTCAGATATGTATATATATACAGTGCAGAAATGCAGCAGATAAAAGCATTTGCTCACATGCAAGAAGTAAACATTCAAGATAATTTGTGATTCAAGATGTCTTATTAAATGAATTGTGCTCTGGTTTCACTGTAAACTTCTATTCATGCCATGATTGTCTTTTAGCCTATGACTGACATAAATTCAGTGTTGATTCTAGGCTGTGCTATTGCAGCCCGCATTTTTTATCTTCTGGGTGCAAAAAGTTTCACACAGTACGTCCAGTTGGGTGCAAAAAAGTTTTTGCACAGTGTGTCCTATAATGTGCAAAAAGAAGTTAGGGCAGTGCATCCCTTCATGATGTTGGAGATATAAAAAAACCCCATATAATTTGCAGGGGTTAATAGACGTGATAAGCAAGAATGATTGGGTGGTGATGGTTTTCCAATTTTAATGTGCCACAACTAGTAAAGAACTTTATCAGTGCCAAGACTTACCATAGTTATCAGTGACAGTGAGTTGAATTGAATCATGTGAAAAGAGAGAATACATAGATGTACAATTGTGCAAATATTACATGACACAACAGTGTAAATGAGCAACAAAATATCCCTTTTTTCTTTTGGACAGTTCTGTTTGTTGCCGGAAGGGGGGGGGGGATGGACAAAACCCCTTTTTTTTCAATACAGTGGACCCTCTGTTCCCTCCTTTTTGTTCGAAATCCTATAATCAACACTGAATTCATGCACCAGAAATTGCTGAAAATGAAAGGACATTGATGACTCAAAATTTCAGTAAAAGAAAACTGTGTTTTCTTACAAAATATTTGCCCCTGAAAATCATATTGGGGTTTTTTATGTTTGTGTGCTTTGGGTTTTTGTTTTGCTTTTTGCCAACGGAATCTTGTGAAGTCAATCCACTGAAAGTAATACTAATAACCAAATTAAGAATATTGCCAGTAAATGTGGGTCCATAGACTTGAAGGTGAGAAGTCGAAGGGCCACTGTTATGACAGAAAATGTAACTTTTATTGTGTCCAGAATTAGTATACCATCTTTGCAACACTTTTCCTTAGAAGAAACAGTCATAAACTCAAGAGCACTTTTGATCCATAAATCATTGTGAAGTTATAAATAATTTCTTCAGTAATTTCACTGTAGTACAATAATCCAACTTATTCAGAACAAGATTTCATGTAATAATATTCATTAAAGTCCAGAAGAGCATAGACACTAGTCTATTTTGTTTTTTTAAATTGTGCCCCCTTTTATGTGTCAAAAAAGAGTAGCTAGAGCTTTTGCACATTGGCTTGTGCAATGGACTCTCAGCTGGAAAGATGGACTTTGTGAGTACAGCTTAACACTTGCATGAGTGCACACATATACATTCACACATACATACATTGACACACGTATACAATAATAATAACAATGTATGGAATTTATATAGCGCTGAATCTTGTAAAGCAACAAATCAAAGCGCTCAAACACACACTAAATGTGTGTAAAGCGTAATGGTTGGAGAGACTTTTAACAAAGACTGGAAGAGAAGAGGAGCTGGATTTTACATAGAGTGGAGTATAACTAATGTTGGGTGATTTATACAATCACTGTAAAGGCCTTTAGCTATACTTGGTTGTAGGATAGACATTTTGTTCCTTTTTTGGGGGAAAGGGTGGGGTGGAATTTTGTATTTTCTCTATTTCCACCCACCACCACCCTATGCTGAGCATCATTTCCCTCATTCCTCTTTATCTGTTTGTCATGGCTCAAAAGTTTATGTTTTGAGTTAGTTGTCTTTTTTCTTTTATCTGTTCTTTCTTTTTGTTCCAAAATTGTTTCTTTTTTTTTATTCTATGCTGTCTTGTATGTTTTGTTTCTCATGATGACTTTGCCCGGGTTCATGTCTTTTGTTTAAAATCTGTGATTTTTTTAGAATTTTTTATTTTAATTACAAAGTCTGGTATAGAGCTCGTGATAGCTTTTCTTTTAAATAGTCTGGGGTTTTTTAACTCACACATAAAAATGTCTGATTCAAAATACAGAAAGGCTTAAGTGGCAGGAAAGCAAAGGCCATGCAAACCGGTAGGAGGCTTGGTTTTTAGTCCAGAATGTCTTTGATGCTTAGGCACTGCCCCATGCTTTCATCATGCCTGGCCTGCGCTGGTGTCATACCTGAGAGCCTAATGTGGAGGTGATGTTAGATGGATTGTGTGAATTTGTTATGTGGTGAAGATCTTAAAAGTGCCATGTGAGCAGTGAAATAGGACTGTTTAGACAAGAAGGCTGTAAATATTGAAAGGCAAGGAGGCTGTAAATAGGAAGTATTTTTGCTTTCAAACTACTTTTCAGTTGGCAGGTTTCTGTTTGCACCAGTTAGAATCTAATTGATAGAGAGAATGGGTACAGCTTAAAGAATGCTTTTTTGTTTGTTTTTGGTTGGAGGTTTTTTGTTTTTGTTTTGTCTTTTCCTTATTTTCTCAGTGTGCTCTTTTTAAATCATATATAGGGGGTTTTCCGTCTTATTTTGTTTTCTATGGGGTGTCATATTTTCTATTCTGAAAGTTTTTATGGTAACTTCTGTATTAAAAAAAAATGTTTACAGCTGGCATTGAAAGAATGAATTTTTGCAAGAATGTTCTTTGTCTTCTGATTTCAAACAAAAAAAGAAAGATACGCATTAAACCAGTATACCGCTCAAAAAGGCACAGAGATGGAGATGTCTTTGAAAGATTTTTTTTTTTTGTTCAGTTATTTTTCCTCAGTTCTGTGAAGGTTTGGTGATGATCTTAGTCCTTCATCTCGAAAAGCTGTTGGCTCTTGTCATCCTTCCTCTGCCAAAGAGACAGGGCTGCCCAGTGGAAAAGGATTCCTCAGAGCTAGTCATCAACTTATTGCATGAGTCTGGTGTGAGGGTTGTGTTCTGACGGCTATGTCCCTGGCTGCTTGTTGCAGGTGGCAGTGTGGCCATGGTTCCGCCCCCTCCAGTACAGGCCCCACAGACCACCACCGCCACTTGGCAACCCAACCCTGTGGGTGTGGCCCCCCCACCACCATGGCAGCAGCAACAGCAGCCGCAGGGTGCCCCTCCTCCTGTCCCCCCTCCTCCTCCTCCCCAACAAGGACAGCAAGGATTTGGGCAGATGCCTCCACCACCTCCCCCGGGTGGTTTTGAGATGGGACAGCAGATGGGGGGAGTCAGTCCTATGATGGTAGTTCCCCCACCTCCCCCTCCATCTAGTTGAAAGTCATCCTCACTCTAAAAAAAGTGTTGACACAAAATCTATGAAATAAAAATTAAAAAAGATCCATTCAACCTGCACATTTGGTGATTGTACTTATAATTCATGGACTAAAAGCAGCAGGTTGTTGTCAGTTTTGGTTTCATTTTATTTTTAAGTTTTGAGACTGATTCTTTGCTGCAACCTTCCAGTTGTTGAAAGTAAAATCAGCACTTCCTACAGGTCTTGATTTTTTAAGGGATATGATAAATTTTCGCCCCTTGTTTTTAGTTGCCTTTTGGGTTGTTGTTTTTCCCCCTCTTTTGTTGTTTAATTGATGGCTTCTTTACTAAATTCATAGATATAGGGACCTTCAACTCCTCGTTTAGAAAGGAATCTTGAGTTGCTGGACTTTTTATTTTTTAGACGGCATACATTTATCTTCATCTATTCTGTAACACTCTTGGGTTTTTAAAATAATTTTTTGCCAAGAAAGGATGGAAATTTCTTGTATGTGTGTGTACACTATTTATGTAGAAATGCTTTGTATCTATTCTAACCACAGCTCTGTATTTGAACTGGTTATATTCTCTGTCTTTGGATTGTCTGAACTATTGGTTCTCATTTATTAGATTTATCAACGTTGTTTTCTTCTGATGCCTCATCATCCAGAAAAGATGGGGCTTGATGTTGAATTAGTTGTAAGGC
Organism: Rapana venosa; assembly: GCA_028751875.1. Taxonomy (NCBI): domain Eukaryota; kingdom Metazoa; phylum Mollusca; class Gastropoda; order Neogastropoda; family Muricidae; genus Rapana; species Rapana venosa. The sequence continues at coordinate 41,735,213 of CM054134.1, forward strand.
AGTGAAAAGAATTAATACCCTTTATCAGACATAGTGGTCATAAGGGGAATTTGTGTAAATGAATTAAACATATTCATAAGTATAGAAGTATGAAAGGGTGTGGGAATGTTTACCGACCAACAGACATTTGGCCCAGAAACATAAGAGGACACTGAAGAGAGGAGACTAGACACCTTACTGCCAAGGACATGATCAACTTGAAAAGAAGGAACAGTGCAATGACTAAACACAGACCCAGCCAACCAAACTGCCAGGCACAACCACCCTATGCCAGCCCAACATGGCGTAGAACAACGTTACAGAAAAGACCAAACATAGACATCCCTGATGGAAGCAGACCAACAGACAACCCCCTTTGGATCGCAGCAGATGACTGAAGTACAGCCATGAAACTGAAGTATAAAAGCACCACAGGAACAGAAAATCAGAACAGAGGGGCAAGGAAACTACAAACAGCAGAGAGAGAGAGAGAATAATGCATGTTTAATTATTCATGCCCATCACAATAGCAGTTGGAAAACAAAAATTACCTTTTCAGTATCCCAGAGATATGCATGTGATTATATCACTTGGTAGTTGCTGACAGGAAAAACTGAAATCTAATCTTTAAAAAAAAAAAAAAAATTATGTATACTATCTCCATACTATCCTGTACAAGAATGGATTTAACCTTCATTTAAGTTACTTTGGATACATAGAGATGCAACTACAGTTGCTAAAAAGTTGGAAGTGACATTATTCAGAGGAACAGAATTTCAAAATCAAAATGGATATTTGGGGAGGTGGAAGAAGCAGTCTAGTTCAAAAGCAGTCTAGTTCAAAAGTTGGATGATGTCAGCAAAGTGCCAGGGCCTATATTTAAATATCATTGTTCTTTGAAATATGTTGAGATCGTGTTCATCCATGAAAAACTCGTAGCACAGCAAACTCTGTTCTCCATTTAAAGAAGAAAATCCTCTGAAGTCATATTATGGATGTTGGGGGGGGGGATCTTTGATTTAAAAAAAAAAAAAGTAACGGCTATACACGCAGATTTCTCATCTGTTATGTACTTATGGTGTCACAGTGATACCCAAGTGTGATGAGTAAAAGACGGGGTAAGCCTCAGGTGTGAAGCTGGGGGAACACCCAACAACAAAAGGTGATTTTAAAAAAAGGGAGGCAAAATATGTTTTTCATAAAAAATGGGAGCAAGGTTGATGTGATGGTCTTGTATCCGATAGTTTTAGCATTTAAAATTCAGTTGATACATTCTCACAGTCCCATTGTGTATGCAGGCGAAAGGAGCAAAATGTCATCATTGACATTAGAACGTAGGTATAAAGGGTCAACTGTATTAAAATCTTTCGAGCAGCGTCATGCGTCTTGCAGTATTGTGACATTTCTTATTGTTGCCAAGATGATGACATCTGCTTTAGTTTGTTGGAAAAACTTCAGGACAAGCAAGATTAAGCTGAGCAACTTGGTTCAGTAAATGTTTTTCTGCCTTTTTTTCCTCGTCCCACAGGTAGAGCTCCAAGGTTCACCAATGATGAATTTTGCATGTTTGACCGTTTTCCTCCCACCATTAAGGTAGCCGCATTTTGAATTGGGGAGTTTCACTGCATATAATCATTCACAGCTATTTCCCTTCAGTTACATATGGCAGCTAATTTGTCAGGTTACTTTTTGTCAAGATCATGACTTTCTGACTGTGCGCGTATAGTTTCTCATTGGGATTTTCACAGGGCTGCTGTTTGTCATCCCCATCAGTGTTGTTCCACAGTATCAGAGGAAATCAGCATATACATTCTCTCTCTCTCTCTCTCTCTCTCTCTCTCTCTCTCTCTCTCTCTCTCTCTCTCTCTCTCTCTCTCTCTCTTTGTTTATCCAGTTTATTGTTATGTACCCTTGAAAATGGCATCTGTATAATAAAGGAACAGACCTATTTTCCCTTTTCTTTTTCACATGGAAAAATACTTGAATATCAAGGATTTATTAAATTTAGTAATGTTTCTTACTCCCACATGTGTTTAGATTTAAACCCCCCCCCCCCCCCTCCCCCAAGAAAAAACCCTAAAAACAAAACATCAAAAATCAAAACAATACAAAAACTACAAAAAACCTGGCTACTTTTGTTTTTCTATAAGAGTGAAGGGTACAAAGCCTTGATGATTTCCAAGTTGATCATTTCCTAGTTTGAAACACTCATCTGCTTTGACAATTTACCAACATTTACAACTGTAATAACTTTTTACTTTTGCTGTGTAGTGTCCTGTGTTTTTACTAGATTGTTTTTTCTTCCTTTAAAAAATTTGACAGTGATTTTTATTTAAAAGAAAACAAAATGGGCTAAGCTTAGGAGGTCTTAGAGCTAGTTCAGGTAAAATGCTTGCAACAGGATTGAAAGTTTATGCATTAGTTCTGCTTTGTATGATCAGTTTGTAAAACAGCCCACCCCACTGTTGCTCTTTTCCTGGGTACATGTTATAAGGTTTCACTTGATTCTTTTTTTCCCCCTGCATGAATTTGGAAGCTTGTATGTTCATTCTCCCACACTGCTCCTACTTCACACAAATGCACACAGTTACATGTCAGAAACGGTGGCACCAGTCATTCATTCACAGTACTCATTCTGTCTGATCATGGCTTTGTATTGATTTGATCGTCACAATCATTATCTTCACTTCTAGTCTTGTTACATAGGAGGAGAAGGAATGTGTAAACTCTTATCATTACAGTACTGATTTTGTAAAGTAGAATGGCTGTTGCATTTTCCACAACTGCATTGCTGTGTGAAATAGATTTCACATGCCCCTTGTTTTCTGGGTCTTCAGATCTAATATTTTATTTAGCCATTGTTAGCTTACTATTTGATACCCCCCTTTTTTCCTAGAAGTATTTTTTCCATTCATTCTTTTTTGATTACTTCTCGAATGTGTTATAATCTGCTTTTTGGCAGATTTCCACCTTTCTATGGGGCTGCAGCACCATATTTTAGATCAGTTTAAATCTGTTGAGAAAATTGTAGGATGCATTTGTTGCTCAGTTCTCGGGCAGTTTAAATCCCAAAGGATGTCCTCAGTTGGATGGTTCTGACATGGATCAATCTTAATCCCATGTCTTAATTTGCAAATGAGCTGTCTGCTTCATCAATTAGCTTGTCAGCTGTCGGAGACACCTGAACAAGCACAGTCCATGTCAGTTCCTCAGAGTTTATAGCTGTAGGTCAGTGGACACTCCGAGTGTTACAAAGACCATCAAATGTGGATTTGTGTGTAACAAGTAGGGAAGGTCAGAAAAATCTGTAAGAATCATCGAACAGGTGTGAGTGATTTTCACTAAGCCAAAGCTAGCTTGCTGGGCAAACCAAGGGTTGTGATCGACTGGTACACACTAACAATGCAGATGTGCATGCACACGGCAGGCAGTGCAAGGGCACTGACTTACATAACACCATTACCTGAAACATGCATGTAGTCATTCATGCATGCATATGAATGCTCTCGGCAAATATCACTGTGAAAAGATGTTAAATCGAAAGAACTCATGCTGTTCTCTCTCTCTCTGAGGGCTGGATGAAAAAAAGCCACCATTGTGCTTACGCTTTTCCCTCAATAAAAATGTTAATTCATTCATTCTCTCTCTCTCTCTCTCTCTCTCTCTCTCTCTCTCTCTCTCTCTCCTCTCTCTCTCTCTCTCTCTCTCTCTCTCTCTCTCTCTCGTCTTCAGTAGGTCTGTCTGTCTCTTTCCTTTCAAAAAAGGAACAGAAGTGTTGTGGCTTGAACTGTTATGGTGCAGATGGTTGAAAAGGCCACATGTAATGCCATGCACACATGATATGACTGGGAATAGGTGTTTGCAGTAGGCTACTTGTTATTGAAGTGCTAGTGTGTAAACATAAAAGAAATAACTAAACACTACAGGAAATGCAATGCACAAAACTAACTTCAAAATAAAGCAAGGAAAGATTCAGTTTCTCAGGAATTCTTTGTCACAAATATCTTTATTATAAGCAAAAGGAGGATTTTCAGTGTCATTTTCAGATGTCAAAATGCAAAAAAATCTTCAGCTTCATGGGGCCAAGGCCTCCTGATGCCAAATTGGGGCCTAGGTGGCCCCCCAGCTTCCCCCCACCCCTCCCTCACCACACACACACACACACACACACACACACACACACATTTGTGACACTCCACCACTTACGAGTGGCATTGCACCAGAGATCAGTTTTTAGTTTTTCACATGTTTTTAATCTAATTTTTAAAAAAGTTATTCCATACAGAAGACAGGTTGAAAATTGGACAATTCTATGGAAAGTTATTGCAGATTGAAATGATAGACTGCAGGAAGTGACAAAATGAGAAATTTGACAGGTTATAGGGGGTATGGATGAGGGCTTGGGTATTTTTAAACACATGTTTTAAAGAAAAAGGAAACAAAATTACGCCTTGATGCATCAGTGCAAGGTTTAATTAATGGCAATAGTTTTATTATAAATCAAAATCAACAGCTTAACCCCCACCTGCCTCAAATGGCTCCTAGCAGAAAAGTGGGTCAGGTGCAAAGTGTTTCATTTCGTGGTGGAGCGTCACATTTCTCTCCTTTTTGACTTTTTTCCATTGTCATCTCTGACTGCTTACAGCATGTATATCATTCTTAAGACCTTATGGAGTGGAAAGCACTAAACTTCTGTGATTTAGTCTGTTATTTCCAGTCACTTAACATGAAAAGCATTCTGCAAAATTATGAAATTAAGGTCTTGTAGCAGCACTCCGTTGTTGATTGTTACGTTTACATTGTTATTTGAGATTTCATTTCAATCTGAAATATGTTGTCATGTGCTTGTTATTTCTTGATTGAGGGTGCAGTTTTTGTGAATTTTTTGGGGGGTGTGTGTGACCATTATTAACTAATTTTATCTCTTTTCTTTTGGTTTTTTTTTGGTATTAAATGAAAATTAATCAAGTTGAGTTTTATTTCTGTAACACCTACTAAATAGTGGTTTACGCAATTATATTGTCAGTATTTCTTCCAAAGAAGCTTGAAAAAAAAGAAATTAGGAAAAAAGATAACCTTTGGATTTGGATTTATTAGACACATCGTTCATTCCATCTTTTTTTTAATTTTTTAATCTCAATTTCATTTCTCATCTCAGTTGCAGAAAAGTTTGTTGAATGTATAACCCCCCCCCCCCAAATTCCTCAGCTAGAGCTCCGAGGTTCACCAATGGTGAGATTTTGCATATGCGACCATTTTTTGCCCACCATTAAGGTAGCCACATTCTGATTTCATGGATGATGTTCAAACATGACACCAGTGTTGCATTTTAAAAAAAATTGTCATCCATTCCTGCTGGCACACTGTGGCTTACTCTTCCAAAAGGCAGAACTGGTTTTAACATGTGCGCAAGATTTCTGCTTGCATTTTTACACATGGTCTCAGTTTATAGTCTTTCCAAAGGACTTTCAGGGGGGTGGTGTGGGCACTGATGTTAACTTGAGGGAGAAAATCCCCATTCAACAGGCATCTCAGTGGTAGCTCAAACCTGGGATCGATCCTGGACCGTCAGATCATGAGTATAACACTCTAACCACCAGGATATCCCATCCCCCAAGTTGCAGATTTAATTTTACTTTGAAATTAAGTATTGAAATGAATATTTGTTCACGCAGCAATTTTATGATGATAAAAAATATTATTGAGTTATGTCTTTATGTTTTCATGCATTACTGATGTTTTCTCTTCCATGAGAATTTCCCTACTCCCTCAGGTTATTTGTTCAGTGTGTAGAAAGAACTGACTGTGGTCAATGATAATTCTGGAATATTAAAATATTCATATTATTGAATTTGTGTGGATTGTCTTTTTGTAAGTGTTGTTTCGTTTTAATTTTGTTATAGGTCCTGTCTTTCCTTACAACATTATTCTAAGTACACAACCAACAGATTTCCTTCTACAGCCAATATGATTTTTTAAAAATCCTTTTATCATGGAAAGAAAAAAGCTCCCCTGTGGGGATGCTGGGGCCTGTCAGTATGAATAGCATCCCCACCTTCTGGATGGAATTCCCTCTTTAATCGCTCTCTCTCTCTTTGTATCTGCCTTGTTCCTTTTCTTCCTGTCACCTCCTCCTTGTCCATATTCTGCCTTGTTGGTCCATCCACCTGCCTTTTTTCCAGAAAGATTTAAAAGTTAACAATTCTTTCCCATGCTGAAGTCGGATGCACTGGGTCTCTGACTTATCGGGTGCTTAGTGGCAGTGCAGTGCAGTTTCACTCATATGCCACAACAGAAGTTGGTGTCAGAGAGTTTGACATAGTAGTAAAAAGAAAGGCAGTTTGATGCACTACCCAGTAGAAAACTATTTGAATTAGTCTGTAAGGAGGAGGGTGGCAGGATGGTTAAGACATGCACCTGCTGATCAGTAAACTGCTTGGTTCTGGGTTCGATTCCCAGCCTCACCTTTTCTTCCCAGTTGGACAAAAAAATCAAACTGAATGTCATAGTTCTCTGGATGAGACTATAAACCAAGACCCTGTGTGCAAACGCATGCAGAACATCTTGCACACACATAAAAACTTGTTCCACCTTTTGGAAGAGTAGGCCATTATGTGCCAGTAGGAATGGATTACAAATAAAAAACATGCATACAGGTGTGTTTAGATACCATCCCCAAAGTCAAAATGCAGCTATCTAAAAAAAAAAAAAGGGGGGGGGGGGGGGGGAGTCACATATGCAAATATCTCACCATTGGCAAACCATAAAAGCTCTATCCAAGGAACAAAATTTCAGTCGAATTTCCATGATTTCAGTTCTTGCCTTTGAATATGAATATTTTTGTATCTCTTTTGTTTTCTGCAGGGGAGGTTGGGAGTATCTTTTTTCTTTCTTCAATCCCATCATGTGCTCGGTTAGCAGAGTTGATTGCCAGCTCCAAGGCCACAGGTTGCATCTCATCAAAAGCAGTTTTGGATGCCTCCAGCTGTCCTCTGCCCAAAGCTTAGTGTCTCTGAGACTTGGTAGGAAAACTGAGACCAGCAATGAACTATCGTCCTCTTTCAAGATGCAGTTTTAAGTGTTGCCTGTTTCATGAACACTGCTGGGGACTGGGTGTTTGTTTTTTTCAAACCTGATTTACATCTGGTTATGTATCTAACATTTCTTATTAGGAAAGGAAGTGTAAAATACAACCTTCATAATTATGCAGTTTTTAACTGTGCTGAACCTCTATTTCACAGATTCAGTCACCTCTGTTGCCTTTCTTTCATGAGGACATCAGTTAGGGTTTCTTTTTTTCTATAACTGTGGTGAATTCAAGTGTAAGCATATAGTCTACTTAGTAATATGAATAGGTGAATGTAATTCAAGGTCCCTGGTGATAGTCACTGTCATAGAGTTTCACTGGTCTTTGTTGTGTTGTTGTTGGCTTTTTTTTTTTGGGGGGGGGGGGGGGGGGATAAGCTTCTATTGTCACAGTCAACATTGAACAGGAAACCCAGTAATGACTTCACGACAACAGACATCTAGTTTATTTCATTGCAATAGTTCTGCAGAATATTTAATTGGTATTGTAAGCCATGTACTGTTGTAGATAGTAAAGCCACATTATCTGCAAAAAGTAATGTAAATAATTCTATAATACCAGGCTGGAAAAACTTGGATACCGTGTCTTTCTTTAACATTCTTGTGACTAGCAGGATGATTGATGAAAACAGAAAATACAGTAGCACTTACTTCACAAGCTTGTCTTACTCCAATAGGGCACTCAAAAAATTCAGTAAATTCACAATTTGCACATACACATGAGATAAAATATTTTGCTTTCAAAGAGTCCCAAAACTTTCCATTCACACCTTGGGTTTTTCATGTACTCAAGGAGTTTGTCATGATGTAGGGGATAAAAGCTTTTCTGACTGTTTGAATCAACAAACACCAAATAGAGGATTTTCTGTGTTTCTTCAACATACATGTTTGGACAATGATATTGCATATAAATTAAATATTTGACTTGCTGTCGAATATCCCATACAGAAACCTGCCCGACTTACAGAAATCATTGTCTGTTGAATAGGGTTTGTTTTTTTTGTTCCTTGGTTAGGGCTCCGAGGTCCACCTTTGGTGAGATTTTTTGCGTATGTGACCATTTTTACCCGCCATTAAGGTAGCCCCATTCCTACTTCGGAGATGTATGCTGGGTATGTTTGTGTTTCCGTAACCCACCCAAAGCTGACATGAAATACAGGTTCTTTAATGTATTTGATCTTCTGCAGGGAATTGAGGCACTGGCAGGCCTGCACTTGAAGTTGATCTGAGAGATTGTAAAAATCCCCACCCTTAATTCGCCAGACGCCGCTAAGATTCGAACCATGACTTCATGAACCCATGGGATTAAGTCAAAGGGTCTTAACCACTTGGGTATAGCTTCTGTCTAACCAGTTATAAAGTCTTGCGTTTAATATTGTTGTATAACATTTTGAAATAATACTTAACAATGATACTCCTCTATAATCATATATATTTTGAGGATTAATTTTTTTTTAATTTAAAGAGGAGAAAACAAATATCTCCCTCCTCATGTCTACCATACCTTACTTAACGAAATAAGAATAAAAAGAGAGAGGGTTCTCATATGGAAGAAAGTGGGTAAACTTTTTATTTAAAAAAATTCCCCCATGGGGATATTGGGGACCTGTCAGTATAAATAGTATCCCTACCTGGAGGAAATTCTATGCTAGGAATTACCTCTTTTCTATCCCTCTCTTTGTTTCTGCCTTGTTCCTTTTCTTCCTGTCACCTCCATCTTGTCTGTTTTCTGCCTTCTTGGTCCATTCTGCTTTGCCCCCCCCCCCCCTCCCCCCCCCCCCCCCCTAAAGACCTAAAAGATAACAATTCTCGACCATGCTGAAGTTACATGTGCTGGGCCTGACTTGTCAGGTGCTTAAGGGCAGCTCAACTTATTTTCGCTCATATGACGGACAACAATAGTTGCTGTCTGAGTGTTTGACAAAGAAGAGTAAAGGAGAGGAAACAGCACCAGGGCATCTGGACTTGGCAAAAAACACCATTAGATCAAACACAAGGTGGAGTTATTGTTATAATTATGATCAGTCAGTTACACCAGTCAGTCAGATTTTAGAAGGAACTGTCAAGGGTCAGGTTCAGTTTTGCCATGTGATCGATCACCAACACTGAATCATGTCAGATTGGAACTACAATGTCGAGTGAATGATACGGCTAATTTCTATCTTGCTTTGTACACCAGACTCTTATTACATGGGACTTTTGACATACCCACAAAGAAATCTTGTTCATGGGCTTGGCTACTATCAATGTCTACTCTCAGGCGGTTGTCACTGTTTCTGTCTCTTTTTGCTGAAATTTCATATTCTTAATATCTATGGTGCTTCCCCATTGTAGAGTATCGGCGGTACAGTTTTTGTTGCCTGAGAAGCCTACTACTGTCCAGTCAAAGCACCAGATGCCGGAGGGTAGCCTAGTGGAGGGTGTGTGCCTCATGTCAGATTGCTATGGTGCTCGGCGTTCTGATTTCGCTGTTTACATAGCTTACTCCACTGGTACCAATGTTCGCTTTAATCACCGGTCACATTTCATTCAAATCAGTCAAATAAAAAAAAAACTTAAATCAGTTCATTAAGGGGAAGGGGGTACTGACAGACACACAATGTGGGTAAGAATCACAAACTAGAAACAAAATGAGGGGGAAAAAGTTTTTGTTTAAACATTACAAGCCAATTTCAAATCAACAACAACAACAACAACACACACACACACACACCACACACACACATAACACACACACACACACACACACAGGAAGCCTGGTGGTTATACAACACCACACAACACACTACACACACCCCCACACACACACACACACACACTCTCTCACTCTCTCTCTCTCTCCCCCTCTCTCCTCTCTCTCTCTCTCTCTCCTCTCTCTCTCTCTCTCTGTGAATGTTTCATTCCAATATCTTGCTTTGAGTGTATCAATTATGTATAGCTTAATTCCAATGTGTATATGTCCTTTTCTATGACTATTATATGATATTCATAAAGATTTGATTTGGGCATTTTTATTTTTATTTTCATTCTTTTATATCGAGGATAATGGAATAAGCACTTATGTGCTTTTTTACATCCAGTCCCCGTGTGTATGCGGATCTGTGAATTCTGTCATCTGTTCCCACCGGCACACAATGGCCTACTCTTACGAAAAGCCGAACAGGATTTAACGTGTGCCCAAGATGTTCTGCGTGCGTTCGCACACGGGGCCTCGGCTTATAGTCTCATCCGAAGGACTTTTGGGGAGAGTGGAGTCTGCACTAATGTTAACTCCAGGGGAAAATATCCCCTTGAACGGGAATCGAACCCAGGGTCGTCAGATTGCGAGCGCAACGTTCTGACCAATAGGCTATCATTGATGCATAGTGTGCATGGGTGCTCGCGCCGCGCGTGCGCGCGTGTGTGTGTGTGTGTGCGCGCGCGAGTGTGTGTGTGTACATGCACATGTATGTGTGCATGGGGGTGTAAATTGCTTTTGCATCATCTCCTAAGTCTGTGTGCATGGGGGTGTAAATTGCTTCTACATCATCTCCTACCTAAGTCTGCTTACATAATATTAATTTTGTTTTTGTGTAGTTTACTATTGATGTTGGTTTCCCATAAAAAGAACAATTAATTTGTTGAGGTTTCTTTCCATTAGCCAAAATGATACCATTTACATGGTTTGTTCTCCTTGATATTATGGAGGGGGTTTGTTTTGTTTTTTGTTTGTTTGCTTTTTTGTTGCTTTGGGGGTGTTTGTTGCGTTGTTGTTTGTGTTGTTATTTTTTTTTTGGGGGGGGGGGGGATTATTTTGTTGTCCCCCATCCCCTTGTTGCTGCTGTTTTACTTTGCTCTTGGTTTCTTTGCTTTTTTAATGGTTGTTTCTGTGTTGTTGTTGTTGTTTGTTCTGTTTTGCTTTCTTTTATTATTTGTTGTTGCTTTTCTTTATCTCTCTTTTTCGGTGCTTTTTAAATGTTTTTTTGTGTGTTGATATTTTTTTCTTCGTTTACTGTGTGAGTGTATTAGTATTGGGCTTTTTTTTTTTTTTTTAACTTTATTGTCATATATATGCCTAAGGGCGGGGACTGGATGAAAAAAGAACTTGAGGGTTTATTCATTATACTCAAAATAAAAGAATTTGTCATTGTCATTGTCATTATCTCTCTCTCTCTCTCGCTCTCTCTCTGATGGAAAAAGTGTCAATTTCATATCAACATATCACACACACACACACACACACACACACCATTTGATATTGCAAAAGGTCTCTGGCAGAGTCCTATAGGATATTTGTTATAGTTTCATTAACGTTAATCACTTTTTATGTTTTTGTTTCGGTTTTTTATTTTTATTTTATTGTATCTTTTGCTTTGTGCGGTTTCTTTTCATGATTAGACTACTCTTCCCCCTTGCTTTTTTCAGTAGAGCCTCCACCACCACCTCAATACTCATACACCCCTTGTATATATGTGTGGGTTTTTTTCTTGTCTAATATCACTGAGAGTGAACAGACATAAAATCGAAGACAACAACAACAACAACACACACACACACACACACACAGAGGACAGCCTGACACACACACACTCTCTCTCTCTCTCTCTCTCTCTCTCTCTGATGGAATAAGGGTCCATATCTTCTTTTTTTTCCATACCCAGGACCATGTGCATGCAGTTTTGCAAATGTTGTCCTCTATTCCCACAGGCACACAATGTCCCACTCTTCCAAAGGCAAAACAGGTTAAAACTCCTGTGCAACAAGTTTTTTCCCCTCAGCCAAGAATGTAGAACTCATTCTTCAATGTCCAAAATGAATAGGCTTAATGGCTCATTTTTTCTTGCTTCTTACAACAGACGACTTCTGACAGTCTCAGGATTGTTGACAAAGTTTAGTGTATGAACTGTGTTCACTGGCGGAGCTACTTGGAGACTATCAGTGTCTGATATCAGGCTGTTGTCACCCTAGATGTTGACAATAACTTCTGTTTGTCACATAGGGTATCCAAACAGAAAGCCTACAGGTGCTACAGAAAAAAAAGACCCCACTTTAAAATGATCATGGTCTGATTTTGAAAGGCTACGTTGAGAAAAATTGATATTCTGTTGTGTTTTAATAGCAATATGCATTCAAAACTAGCCAAAGGCTAAATATATTTTTTCAGTAACTACTTTACAAGCCAAGTGACCACATCAGACCCATGAATGGTACTATGCTTGACCTCTCCCTGAGCTCTGTGTGCAGTCCCCATCCATGGGACACTGCACTGAACTGCAGTGTCAGGCAGTGTGCCCAGTGTGAACAAAGGTGGAGCCCATCCCTCTTCATATCACTGGGCGCATACTGGGTATGCTTATATTATCCATCCACCGGACATCGCTGGTCTACTTTACAAAGAATGGATGGGGTAGTGCAAGATGTTAGGCATGCATTTATTTATCAAGTACCATAGTTTTTAGATTCACTGGGAAGATTTGAAAGAAAATGGGGTCAGTACCTAGGGCTCCAGGAGAAAACATAATCCTCTCCAACAGACAGTGCAGTGGAGATACAGCCAACCAGCACTGGTAGTCACTGCCAAACCCAAACCTTCAGATGAGACTATAAACCGAGGCCCGTGTACGAACGCACACAGAACATCTTGCCCACACATTAAATCCTGTTCCGCTTTTCGTAAGAGTAGGCCATTGTGTGCCAGTGGGAACAGATGACAAAATTTACAAAACCGCACGCACACGGGGACTGCATGTAAAAAAGCACATAAGTGCTTATTCTATTATCCTCGATGTAAAAGAATAAATAAATAAATAACATTGACGCCTTAGTCACTGCTAACCTGATCACCTCAACTTGACATGACATCCACACCACATAGTTGGGTTTTTTTGTGTTTTTTTAATTCCTTGGCTAGAGCTCCAAGGTTCACCATGGTGAGATGTTTTCTCCCACCATGAATGTAGCCACATTCCGACTTCGGGATGATGTCTAAACACAACAAATTATTTTTTTTATAAAGACATTGGATCACCATCATTCTTTAGCCAGCAACTTGGCCAAAGATTATTTTAAAAATCCCTTTACAAACAGGAAGTTGTTAAGTTATGAAACCTAACCGCCTTTAAGGCTTGTAGACAACAAGGTTTTTAGTTTCTGGCAGCAAAACCCTCAATAACTGCTGACAAATCCATTCCTTACCCCCTCAATCGTTTTTTTTCAAACCACTCCTTTAAAACAGACACTGATCAAGTCCTGGATTACTGCACACATCGCCAATGTGTTCACGAAATTGACAGAAAACACAGCAACATCATCATCATCACTGCACACATCCCCAATGTGTTCACAAAAATTTACAGAAAACACAGCAACATCATCATCATGATCATCAGCAGCAGCAGCAACAACAACAACAAAAACAACAACAACACTTCTCCTTCATGATTATGTATAGCCAGGAAATTTCTGGAACACATAACTTTTCTCCATCTTCAGGAACATCAGAAGTACATCATTCTTACTGTCAGCCACTGAAGCTGCATGGCATGGCTTTAGATCTTGACTCATTCTGTCAAAAATATCAGCTACTTACCATTCATTTAAGCAAACTCTTGTGATTCTTAACATCAACAAGACTTTTAATAAGGACTTTTGTGCAAAATTCCTAACCAACACCAGTGCTAGGCCAGCATAATGTGATGACCAGTTAGGCCTATATAAATCGATAACAAAAGAAAAAGCTGTCATGGGGAGTGAACCACTAGAAGAAGCATTAGTTAATTCTTATGTACCCCCAAATATTGTTTTGTTGTTGTGGATATAATTATGTTCCAGCAGGACGTCTCAAGTCATGCCCCCCCCCCCCCCCCCCCCCCCCCCCCCCCCTCCTTAGTCTATCTATTTAAACAATTGAATTTCAACAATTCAAGTTCACAAAATTATAGGAACCCAAAAAGTTCAAGACATGGTACACCTTCTGTTGTTATTGCATCTTAATTTCGGACACGTAGGGGCTATTATTTGGAAACATGCATGCACTGGAAAGGATGCACATAGCTGCCCGCTCAAAATGCCCGGGACAGTTTTTATGTGGGAGACATTCTAGCTGTTGAGACTCTTGCGGGTCACATGCATCCTGCAAATCATGTGACATTTTCACACACACACACCCACAGTGATGCAGAGTCAAACAGAAGATAGCAGAAGAGTATAAATTTGAACCAATGATCTTGGCGACCACAACAACAACAACAAGCAGATTCAAGTCAGGCAGCTAAGAGCTGAAGAAGGCAGTTGAACGAATAATTGTCGAATATCCGACAAGGTTGGACAAAGCCTAAACTTCTGTGAACAAGTTACAAAGAATACTCCAGAAGACTGCCATCATGTGGATTTGGCAGACCCTCATTGTTCTTACTTCTCTGGTGTGTGCTGGGTCACGATCAGTCTCACCTGACTACCCCAGTAAGTAAATGAACTGCAGTGATGTGACTCCTACTAGGCCTAGTTTTTGTGTTTTGTTTTGACTAGTTTTCACTGTCTTTTTATGCTATGAAGAACAAAATCATGATCCTTAAACCGGAAACATTCGAATATTGACTAAACATTCTTGGAATAAGTAATTACTTTTCAGAGTATTGAAAAAAAGAGAGAGAGAAAAGTCAGCTTCAACTTAATCTCCCAGGCTAAAATGTTGTAGAGATTGAGGCCATATGATTGAAACACTAGTTTTGTTTCTTACAGGAGAAGAGATCACTGTATCCAAGGGCACAGAGAAGTGGGGCTATGTGACAGTGCGCCCTGAGGCTCACATGTTCTGGTGGCTGTACAAATCCACCAGCACCAAAGGCTCAGACAATGTTCCTCTGGTTTTGTGGCTACAGGTATGTCCTCTTTGCTCTGTAGAATGTATTTCACTTTCAGGTCACAAATATTGTACATGGCTGAAAATAATAATTTTATGACTGGAAAACCACACACAACACCACACACACACATACATACATACATACATACACACATGACATATGCACACACACTGTCTCTCTGACTGTCTCTGTCTCTCACTCACTCACACACACACACACACACACACACACACACACACACACACACACACACACACACACACACACAGAGTACACACTCATTTGTTTGCTTGTGTGCAATCACATAATTATGGATGCATGAATGCACTCACCTCAGATGGATGTATGCACAAATACACCATTTACAAAGTCTGAAGACTAGATGATGTTTTACAGAGATAATTTTTAAAAACCCATCTATTATTGGTTGCTAAACTGTTACTTCACCAAGTGTAGCCTAATGCCAAATGTCACAAATCATGCCAACTTGGTGAATGTTCATTTTCAACAATTTCATATTTTTAGCTCTAGTCCAAGTATGCTGTAGGAATTGTGAAAATACCTGATGATGAACAGATGCAATAACTCAAATGTTAGTGGTTGTGTTTTATATAATAACTTACAGTGAAACAGAGGCTGGGGGTAGGGTACTCTGGTGGTTAGAATGTTGAACTCATGATGTGAAGGTAACCAAGAGCACTGTTCAAATCTCTGCCGAGGTGATTATTCAGAGAGGATTTTTTCCTCAGGACTTAACATTGCTACCAATCTGTTCTCCAGCAAGTTTTCCATACAAGACTCTAATTAATGTAAAGTGAAGTCCTTGCATACATGTGTTAAAAACTGATAGACCCACCTTTCTTTAAAAAAAAAAAAAAAAAAAGAGTAGGCCATGCTAACATGCAATCTCAGAATGGATCCGCAACTTGGAGCTCTAGGGACGGGCTCTGCCAGACTCAGCTTCCTCAGGACACAAGGCCTGAAAAAATGCAGTGCAGTGCTCGTTACTTCTGGAGTGTTGGCTTTGATTCAGTCCCAGTGCTTAATTGTCTGGGCTCTAAGTGATACCATGCATGAATGAGCGAATGAATGAATGAATAAACAGCGTTTTTGAATGTTCATTTTTAAATGTACAGGGAGGTCCTGGAGCTTCAGGCACTGGCTTTGGCAATTTCATGGAAATTGGACCTTTGGACGTGAACTTGAAACCCCGAAACACCACCTGGGTAAGTACAGTCTTTGTTATAATTTTCTTTCATATTAAAATCACATTTATAAATTTAGGTTCATATGTGTATTTGAGAAGTGTGTGTCTGGGTGTGACTTTTATATGAGTATGAGTGAGTGAATGAGTGAGTGTGTGTGTGTATGTGTGTGTGTTGTTGTTGTTGTTGTTGCTTCGGTTTTATGTCTGTTCACTCAAAGTGAAATTAGACGTATGTGTGTGTATAGGTGCATATGTTCATTTGTACAAAATTACATGTGTGTGTATGCATGCTGTGTGTGTATTTTGTTTGCAGGCATGTGCATAAGCTTGTAGGTTTATA
Organism: Rapana venosa; assembly: GCA_028751875.1. Classification (NCBI taxonomy): domain Eukaryota; kingdom Metazoa; phylum Mollusca; class Gastropoda; order Neogastropoda; family Muricidae; genus Rapana; species Rapana venosa. Next base: position 41,751,669 of record CM054134.1, read on the forward strand.
TCCTTAACACTGAAATAACAGAGGTTTTTTGTACTGTTTATTGCTGATTTTAATGTTGCTGGGAAATAGGAGAGTGCAGTTAGGGCAAACCATTTTGTTTGTCTTCAAAATGTCCATTTTGACTGCAGCCAGGCTAACTTGCACACATGTATACCTGTTTCAGCTGTCTGTGGCTAACCTTCTGTTTGTGGACAACCCTGTTGGTACCGGCTTCAGTTATGTGGACAGTGACAAGGCCTACACGACAAATCTCCAGGAGATTGTGGAAGATCTCCTTGCTTTCTACAAGGCATTCATCAAAGCCAATGAGGACATGGCTGTGAGTTGACAGGGGTAGACATGCAGAAATTGTTGTGGTTGCTTGAGCATCATCTGTGGAATCTCTATATATATATATATATATATATATATATATATATATATATATATATATATTATATTATATATTATATATATATATGTGTGTGTGTGTGTGTGTGTGTTGTGCGTGCGTGTGAGATATCTGCATATTGCACATGCTTCAAAATTATATCCTATTTTTACGATTTGGGTAATTGTCATTTGATTATTTTGTATCATTTATGTAATTATAACCAGCAACTGAGCAAACTCATAAATTAAAAATTCAGTGTATGACCTTGTTTACACATTTAGAAAGATGATGAACAAAATTAATTGTATGAGGTTGTTTTTCTGTGGGAATGTGTACAAAATGATATCTGGAAATAAAATGGTGACTGACGTGTTGATGTTTTTCTGTTTGCAGTCAGTTCCTTTGTACATTTTTTCTGAATCTTATGGAGGGAAAATGGCTGCAGCTTTCAGCCAGGCTTTATACAAGGTTTGTCATTTTTCTCCCATCTCAGCCACAACATTATTTCTGTTAAAATTCACCACTTTTATTCTGGATATTTAATGACTGGATATTTAATGATTCTTGGGAGGTGATGGCACAAAGGCTATATAGAGATGTACAGTTTTAGATTTCCGCCCCTTATTTTAATCTTAAGGAGAAAGGAGGCATGAATTCTAGGAGAAGGGGGGTGGAGATGGAAGAGGGTTTGGGGCAAGATTTAGTAAAAAAACAAAAACAAAAAACAAAACAACCAAAAGAACTCCCCACGACCGGAACACTATATTATGTATATGCAGCCTATTGATTCCAAAATGTGTTCAGCTTTGTTGTTGGGATTTGTTGTTGTTGTTTTGATAGGATATTCTTAGGGATTTAATCTGTGAAAACAAGAAAGTAAGCTATGACCATTTTGTCATGATCATTCTCTTGCTTTGTTTTGTTACACTCTTTGCCTCCTCTGTGGAGATTTTTATAAAAGACGATTACCTTTTCACATGACCCAACTCTCTCTCTTGCTCTCTCTCTCACTCACTCTCTCTGTCTTAATACTGTTACTGGGTCTATCTGAGCAGCATTGATTAAGGAGTGAAAAAAGTTGTTTTTTGCAGAGATATATGTGTGTGCGTGTTTGTGCTTGTTTCAGGCTATACATGCCGGAGAAGTGAAAAGCAACTTTCATGGGTTTGCGATGGGAGACTCCTGGATTGTACCAAACTATTGCACCAACTTCTGGCCCACTTTCCTGTTCTATAATGTATGTGGGATTGTTTTGTTGTTACTGTATTTCTAAATGATTTCATGTACTTCACCTAATGTGGGATTGTGTTGTTATTACTGTATTTCGGATTATTTTCATGTAACAATGTATGTGGGATTGTGTCAGTGTTACTGTATTTCAAAGCAATGTCTTATACCCCTGTTGCATATCAAGACTCAAGTATACTTTATTTTCTCAAAATGAGAAATTATGAGTGGTATATTGAATCAAAACATATAACATACAATAAACAATATAAATAAAGAGTATCATACATATTAAAATGAAACATTTGTCATCGCACACACACACATAAACTTGCACACACATGCATGGTGTATGTGATTATGTTAATGTCACTGTATTTGAAAACAGCAGTAGTTATTAGCATTTCCTTACAGCAGTTGTGTCTAAAAGCATTAAATTATAAAGAACACACAACAACAACAACAACAAAATCAGGAAGCACAATTGTTAAACTGAAGATCAATGATCTTCCAGTTATGCATCTAGAAAATAGGGAGTCCTAGGTTAGAATCCCATCTGAAGCCAGACTTTGCCCCCATCCACTTGATCAGGAGTGATGATCTGGGTGCTGGTCTTATAGAGATCTGTTTATTTTCTTCACCACCTACAAAGAGAGCTGAGATTAATGTGTATCAATGCTCTGTGTTTTGGAGTTAAGGCCAAATGTTAATAATACCTTAGATGTTAATAATACCTATATGAAATTTACCTGTTACACAAATGTTTGCTATAAGTGCTATTTAGAGTGTATATGCTTTCTTTTTTTAATAATACCTATATGAAATTTACCTGTTACACAAATGTCTTCTATAAGCACTGTTTGGAGTGTATATGCTTTCTTTTTTTAATACCTGTATAAAATTTTCTGGTTACACAAACATCTGCTATAAGCTCTGCTTGGAGTGGGTGTGCGTTCATTTTTTTAAACTTATTCTTTTATTTCAAGTTTAATGGAATAAGCGCTTAAGTACTATTTTATATCCAGTCCCCATGTACATGCGACTTTGTAAAGTTTGT
>CM054134.1:41759325-41824325 GCA_028751875.1 Rapana venosa
TCCCCAAAAAATTTTTGGGGGGGGAAAAAAAAAAAAAAAACCCCGGGGGGTTTTTTTTTTTTTTTCCCCCAAAAAAAAAAAATTTTTTTTTGGGGGGTTTTAAATTTTTTTTGGGGGTTTTTTTTTAAAAAAACCCCCCCCAAAAAAAAAAAAAAACCCCCAAAAATTTTTTTAAAAAAAAATTTTTTTCCCCCAAAAAAAAAAGGGGAAACCCCATTTTGGAAAAAATTGGGGGGGGTTTTTTGGGGGGGGGCCCCCCGGGGGAAAGGGGGAAAAAAACAAAAAATTTTTTTTAAAAATTTTTAAAAAAAAAAAAAAAAGGGGGTTTTTAAAAAAATTTTTTCAAATTTTTTTTTTTAAAAAATTTTTTAAAAAAATTTTAATTTTTTAAAAAAAGGGGAAAAAAAAAAAAAAAATTTTTTTTCCTTTTTTGGGGGGGGAAAAGGGGGGGGAAAAAATTTTTTAAAAAAAAAAAAATTTTTTTAGTTTATTTTTTTAAATTTTTTTTTAAAAAAAAAACCAAAAAAAAAAAGGAAAAAACCCAAAAAAAAAAGGGAAAAAAAAAATTTTTTTTTTAAATTTTAAAAAGTTTTTTTAAAAAATTTTTTAAAAAAAAATTTAAAATTTAAATTTAAAAATTTTTTTTTTAAAAAAAAGGGGGAAAAAAAGGGAAAAACCCCTTTTTTTGGGTTTTTTTAAAAAAAATTTTTGGGTTTTTAAATTTTTTTTCCCTTTTTTTTAAAGGGAAAAGGGTTTTTGGGGGGAAAAGAAAAATTTTTTTTTTTTTTTTAAAAAAAAAACCGGGGGGGAATTTTTTTTCCCCCCAAAAAGGGGGGTTTTTTTTTTTTTGGGTTTTTTTTTTTTTTTTTCCCCTTTTTTTTAAAAGGGGGGGGTTTTTTTTTTTTAATTTTTTTTTTTTTTTAAACCAAAAAAAGGGGGGAAAATTTTTTTTTTTTTTGGGGGAAATTTTTTTTTAAAAAAAGTTTTTTAAAATTTTTTTTTTTCCCCCCCCTTTTTTTTTTTTCCCAAAAAAACCTTTTGGTTTTTTTTGGGGGCCCTTTAAAAAAAAAAAAGGGAAAAAAAAAGAATTAAAAAATTTAAAAAGGGGTTTTTTTTTTTTTAAAAAAAGAAAAAAACCCCCCCCCCAAAAAAAATTTTTTTTGGGGGAGTTGGTTTTTTTTTGGGAAAGTTATTACAAAATTGAAATGATACACTGCAGGATGTGACGAAAGGAGAAATTGACAAAGTTAAGCATCGTAATAGGTGGTCATAATGAGGGCTTGGGTACTTTAAAAACAAGTTTAAAAGTAATAGGAAGCAAAATCAAGTAGTTTTATAAACAGTCAAAATTTCAAAATCAACAACCTGACCCCCACCTGCATAAAATGGCTCCTGGAAGAAAAGTGGGTCAGGTGCTAAGCGACTCATTTCATGGTGGAGTGTCACAAATGATCTCCAAAGAATAGAGTTGAATGTGTTTGAACAGATAAAAAACTTGAATGATTTGCCTTCTTTCTTATGCTGTAGTCAACATATATAAGGTTGTTTGTGTGAATCAACTCAGTTTGGTCATATGGGATAGTGTGGAGTACCAAGCATTCTTAGGGGAAGATGTGTGATGAAGGGGTGAACTATCTCTATCAACTAGGTGTCATACTTGACAGGCCTTGTTAAGCAGCAGATTTGATCATTCTTTCCTGTACGCGGTGGGTGTGAAATCACCCACACCCCTAGACTTTACACTGAAATTTGAGAAGTTTTAATGCTGTTTCTGAAATTTCATGACTGTCAACAAACCTCCATGCTACACATCCACAGAAAATTGTTTGTGTTTACAAATAAACTAAGTAAACAAAAACTGACTGTGTATAGTACATTGTGGGTATGAGTATATCCATCCACACTTGCAAAGAACACCTTTTATGTGCGGTATGTCGTGGGTGTGCACTACCCATGCTTTTTTGTGTTTTTTAATAGAATGATGATGCTGCGCATTGAACATGCTCTGTATAGCATGGTTGCTACAACACCCATCTTTGTAAATAGAATCTATGTGTGCTGTAGTCATGGTGGTATCATCCATGATAGTACCTTTCAGCGAGGGAGAGGTCTATTTATTTGTGCATGCACTACTTGCCCGCACTGCATGGTATCATTGTGTGTGTGTGTGTGCATGCGTGTGGTATGGGGGGAATAAAGACACAGATGTGTTGACTACTGTTTGTTTTTGGATAGACTGACCAGCATAATAAAATAGAAATAAACATGATATGAAATCAGATCACTCATCAAAAAGTTAAATATATGATTCATTCTTTTGTGCAGGTTCCTCGGGACAATGGATATGCAGCACTGCAGATGTTGAAACGTGTTCTTGGAGTATAAATTTAAAAATAAGAGAAAGAGGAAGAAATTTAGCACATTTTTGCATTTTGTAGATGCTCAGCCAAATACATGTAATTAGATTAGTTTACATTGTTAGAGAAATTCTATGTGTAGTGTTGATTTCTTTAAACTTCTTCAATTTGTGAAGATTTAGCTTTTATTGATGATAGTAGATTGAAGAAGAAGTTTTGGAGGCCAGTTTTGTGTGAACTGAAGTCGTTTATGGTATTGGTCACATTTTAGCATTCATTACATTGTAGGGCCAGCCTTTGATGGAGCTGTACTTCCATTGATCAGTTACTAGCATATTTATGGCATGTGAAAAGTGCTTTTTTTTTTTTTTATAGGGGGGACAAATGCTTTTAGCAAAATAACTTTTGTTGTTGATAGATATAACTGTATGCTTGAAAAAAGATCTAATTCTGACATTTTCTATGTATAAAAATACTCATTGTCTTAAGGATGAGCTGTTGTGTGCAATATATAGAACTATGCATTTCCCCCATGTTTAACACTTGTGTGTTTTTATGATCAAACTCAGGGGCAGTATTTCCAGTAATATGGTTTAAGGCGTGTCATCATTTCGAGTGGCTGAAAGCTCTTAAGATATAACTTGTCTTCTTCTTTTTTAAGATTTAACTTGTCATGTTTGTGTGCATTATTTTTCAGTTTATGGTTCTTAGTTTTTTTTAATATTTACTTTATGTGGTTCTTTTTTCAAACTTTTACTTTATGATTCTGCAGATCTGATTTTTAAAAGATATATTTAATTGGAGGTAAAATATGTCAAGTCATTTGAAAAAATAGCTATACGTGTATTTATTAGAGGAGCCACGTGTCTTTTAATCAAGTGCTGTCTCACTTGGAATTTTCCTGTTGTTAATTTTTGTTGTTGGATGTAGCTTGAATGACTAAAACAGCTGAAATGCAAATCATGGAAGATCTCACAAGTCAAAGTTTGAATTGCTGATGATTTGTCTTGTTTTTATCTGATATTGCTAAAGATGCCTTTTTGTCCCCCACCTGCATTGTCAGATTGTTGTATTTTGTCTTTTACCATGGACTAGTAATGTCAGATTTTCTTGTTTAGTTTTCATTGATTATAATATAACCAAAAGCAGAATGGAATCATGGCCACGAAAGAGCTGAAATGTCAAGACAGTTTAATGTGTGTGTGTTTCGCTTTTGTCTGCGATTCCTTATGTGTTCACTATCGGATATACAAGCCATGGTAGATGGGGAGAGTGGCAGGCAGAGCTGATTAATTAATATTTGCCACTACTGCATTATTGTACACATAACAGGAACTGGGCAAATGAAATAGAAAAAAAGAACTATGAGTAGTGCGTGCATGTACGAGGTCATGATACTATGTTGATGACAAGGAGTTGTGAGCAGAAAGTAAAAACCGGGTGGTGCATTAAAAAACAAAAAACAGCTTACAATAAATGTCACACGTCAAAATTTGTATATCACCCTTGAGTGCTTCTGACCAGTCGATCACACTAAGTGGTTTGCCTCCAGTGCCACCCACAAAATATTCTGTCGGACTTCATTTGATATTTTTAGTTGGAAAACCCAGCAAGTTTCATGGTGTCACTGGGTATGTGACGAAACTAGAGGATTCCCTCTACAGGGACATCCGAATTGTTTATGCGTGACATTTAACGGTGGTTTCTAACCCTGCCTCAAAATGTGTGATTTTTCAACCCTTGAAGCTGCCAATACTGTGACACTAGAAGGCGATTCAGATAATTAATGAATTAGAGAAATGTCGAAACACTCCAAAATTCTTGGCACTGGGGGATTCACATTTGCTATTTCATGCTGGCACTGAAAGGGTTAAAGTGGGATATACTGTTGTAGAATTTGACAGCTGTTTGAGATTTCACACATCTGTTTGTGTTAAGCCAGAACTTCAAGCTTTGATAAAGTAATTGTTTTTATTTTTCTTATTGAAATGTTTACTTGTTTTTGCATTGACTTAAAATATATGTTTACAGGATGAGGATTTTTTTATGTGTAAGCAGAGAATTGAATTTATTTTTGTTTTGGATGCAAAGCCTTTGGCATTCAGCTCAGAAATGAAAACATTTATATGAATTGCTGACAAATATGTCCACCAGTGATGAATTTTACTCGACATAAAATGTGAGAAACTTCAAACAAGGTGATGTGTTAAATGTTTACATTTTTTTGTTGTGGTCATTTGTGAGAATTACTTTCGAAGACTTGATTTTTTCGCATTTTGTGTTATTTCATCGTAGAATTGCCAGAAAGATTTGGTTATAGGCGTAGTGAATGATTTTAAATATGTGCCAAAGATTTTCTGCCACCAGCTGTCCTTTACTTGTTAACCAGAATGTCGACAAATCATAGAAATATACTATCATTTTCCATGTCGTTTTTTCCTCCCCTTTTTCTTTGTTAGCTGTAATTTGTAATTAATATATTTCTGCATATCTCAGTAAAATATTACAGGGCTCAGTAAATTATTTTGTTTTGGAAAATGAGATCGGAATTATGCATGGATTGGAATTTTTGTATTTACCCCCCGCATTTTTTCTCATAGGACTAGTATTTGGTGGCTATTTCTTTTTTCAAAGTGTTTAGATAAAGACTTGTGATTCGTCCTGATGCTCACAACTCTTTCTTGATTGCTGCAATCAAGAGCAGTGTGATTTCCATTAAATGATGAATGCATTTCTTGATTTAGCATGTTGTTTCTGCACAAATTTGAAAAAAATCATGGTTTTTTTTTTTTACAATAAACATTTGCCATGATGTACAAAGCATCAGTGTTGAGTATGAAAAAGAGAAGGAGTTTGGAGTGAATGCATGTATGATTAAATAGAGTAGCATACATAAATATCCCGATTCCCACAGCCATGATTGCAAAATTAAATTGCATTCAAAACACCTAATTCCTCCAGAGGACAATGCCACCATTCAAATCAACTGTGGACATGTTACCTATACATAAACATTTTTTAACATACCACGCAATTGCTTTCCTGCCAAGATTTGTGGTCAATGTAGTACTCAGCTATATATTTCACTTCAAACTCTCAGCTGGCTTCAAAGAGTCATCCAAAGTAGGAATTTAACTTGAAAGCTTTGTTCTTTCTTTAAAAAAAAACCCACACACATTTCAATTTTGATAACTGCTTCAGTTTACATCCTCTGTGAGAGAAATTTATGAGATTGAAGTAGCTAAAAAATATTCCTGAGATGGGACTAGATAACTTGTGAAAATGACCATACCTTTAAGGCCCCCCCCCCCCCCTCCGTTATTTGCAAAAGCGTTGGGCAATCCTTTTTTTGCCATTCTCATTTACTATTTGCCTATGCTGGTGTTCTCAAATTTGTTCTGATTTTGCCTGTTTCTGATGCAGGGCCAGAAGTCTACAGTAAGCTATGAATGTTGTTAGACTGCCAAGAGATTACTGACCAGAGGAAGCCCAGCACATGGCTGGGTCACTTTAGAAGTGTTTACTGGTGCCTGTTCAGACCTAAATATAAGGAAGATGCCATATATTAACCCTGGTACTGTAAATTACAGCTTAATTGCAAAACCATACTAAGACGTTCTCCATTTGTGCTGTAATCATTACAGTATCCCTCTTTTGACAATTCCTTATGAATCTCTAGACTATGAGGGCTTTAGCATGAGCTTCAACAGGCAAGTCTACAGAAAAGAAACTGAAAATGCAGTCACTATGAGAGCAGAGGTTGCTATGTTATACTCTATTTTCTTTCATCACATGATTAAGTAGTTTGAGACTGACTGACAGGCAGTATTTAAGTTTCCTGTGATATAAAGTATGTTCTTTCGAGCCAGAAGGCCCATAGAGCCGGAGCTTATCCCGGTTTCTGTAGCGTTAAGCGAACTGATGGTTTTTCACCACCCCTGTGACAGGACGCTAGTCTGTCGCCAGATACTTCCCCAGCAGAGCTGGTACCCACTTGTACACCTGGGTGGAGTGAGGAAAATAGGAGTAAAGTGTCTTTCCCAAGGACACAACACCGAGCCGAGCGGGGATCGAACCTGCGACCTCTGGATCACGAGCTGACCGCCTAAACCACTCGACCACGGTGCCTCCTTTCCTGTGATATGTCCTGAGGTAAACCAGGCCCAAAACGTCCAGACACCTGCAGAGTTGGGCACGTAATTAAGCAACATTTGAATCATATTCATAATCAATGTCGGAACTATAAAGTCCCAGTCTTGCAATGGGTCCACAGAACACAGAACTTTGAACAAGTCTAGGACTGTGTAGGAGCCAACTGAAACTTAAAAAATCCTAGCAACTGATAGGACTTGAGGCCAGACCTCTTAGCCAGGAGTCTTGCTGTCTGTCTACAGTGCTACAACAGCTCCTATGCAACCCCTTTCTTTGATTTCCTCGTCTGGGAACACGTCCTGACTTCAGTCACATGCAAAATTTGTACGGACACTCCTTTGCTGGAGGACTAATATTTCTGATAACATTTATGACCAAAAAAACCTAGATAAACAGAAAGAAACAAAAGGAAGAATGTTTAAAACTCATCATTTCATTTAGTCATCACTTTATTGTTAACCAATGCAGCTGTACACGAGAAAAGAGAACTTCAATTAGATGCTGTGCATTTATATTGAAAAAGGAAAGTAAAACAATGCAAATGCACAGCAAAAACTACACAACTGCAATGAATGAAAAGCAGACGTGACAACTTTACTGACTGCCATGCTTGATCTTTTCTCAAGCTGAAGCTCAATGGAATGCATGCTCAAGGATACACGCACTGATGCTCATGAATATGTACACAATTTATAAACCAATGTGTGTGCATAAATTTGTGTATTCATGTTATGTAATACATACATGGCTCTCAATTATTTCTAAAATTCTGCTGCTTCACACTTGTATAACAACAGTAATTTCTGTTTTGCAGGAACTAAGAGCATGACATGAAACCCCCTCAGATATCAGCCCATGAAAGAGCTATTTTATCACCTCTCGAGTTTTTTATATTCTCACTGAGGGGTATTTTTGGCCCAGCACGCTAGTCCTGGCTCAATTCTTGTGCCTCCTATAAACTCTTTGGACAAAATCTTTAAAATGGGGTCCTATCTGCAAACACAAGCTCAAAATCTAGAATGCACGTCGATTCCTTTGTACTTTTAAAGAAAAGAATGTTGGTATAGCCAGAGTGGATAAATGACAGGAACACACCCAGCATGCATTATGTGGGATGGAATGGAAATAACGAACCATAAGGAATTGTAATCTCCCTGACGAGAAAATTAGGACAAGAAAGACTTGACAATTTGTACTTCAATGTTGTATCAAGCCCATAATTGTGAATCTATTGATCACATCAAAATCAATTGTACAAAGGAGCTGCACTATTGGATCTCTCTTACAAATATCAGTGCTCATGATTATAATTCCATCTGCTAGAACAAAGACTAGTAGCATGTAACATATACTAATTGTTAAAATATCCAGAGTATTTACAAATGTACAAATTCATGGAACAGTCACTTTCATAGCCAAGACCTATGATTTCTATTTAAATGCAAAGCAGTTTATGAAACTGCACAAACCAGGTATAACAAAGACATGATGCAGGAGCTATGGACTAAGATACACAGAGCTACGAACATGGCACTGTGATATGCTAGCCAAAGACTGGTTGTATTTTGCATGACTTTTTACCTTGCATTACTTCAACAAAATAAACAGAAACTCTAAACAACAAAACCTAAAAAAAACCAGCAGGTGAAATCAACTAATCTAGTCACTAAATGTTGCCAGCTATAATGAGCTTTTTGGGCAGTGCTAGACATTCACTACACAGTAAACACTGGTCAGTTCACCTAATGCATCATATTTGGAAACATTCATTCTGTCATTGCACATCAACATCCAAAACATTGGTATATGTCTTGATCTAGTGGGTTGTATCATTTACAATTGAAATATAAGGTTTAATTGCAGAAAAAAACCCAACCTGTTCTTGAAGGCTGCTGAAGGATAACAGCTTGATCTGCTTCCTGAAGCAAGTGACACTTCTGCAGTACACCAAATCTTTGTGAGACCACACTAACTGGAAATCAAATGTTTCTTGCCAGACACGTCACACTGCTTTGAATATGCAACAAGAACATGTCACTATCACTGCTGTTGCTACCAGTCTTCTTCAATCAAATCCCAGAGATAATTACAGATGAAAAATCGAGACACTTCTTGTGAGTTCAGGTTGAAGGTCTTGACATCATGCTGGTTGGTGATAACTGAAGAGTCAAGGAAAAACACAGTTTTGTCATCTCAATAATTCTAAGACACTGGACACTTGGAGACTGGATGCAAAAAAGCACATGAGTGCCATTATCATCGAGATAAAAGAATTTATATAAATGAAAAACAACAACACACACACACAAACACTCCGCTCACCATCAACTTTCATGGGGAAAAAGATGGCACACCACTGACTGGAAATACACTAGTTGGCTTGATAAATTTGCTAACATACAGATTTAGAGAACTGAAAATTTGCCAAGATTGAGCAACTGAACTCACCTAAGATTTAAAAGAATTGCAAACAAAATACTTACGGTGGAAAAATGCAACATGTGCTCAGTCCAAATATTACATACATTTTATCTTCAAGAAAAGGATACATCCTTTGATTTCATGGGGTTCACAGTTGTACTGCCACCGCAGGTTGGTAATGTTGCTGTACAAGTTGGCATCGCACCTGTCATCAAACAATCACATCTTTGACGACATATTATAATAATGGATCTTTTATGACACATCATCCGTTTTCAGACCCTTTATAATTTAGATCACTTGAGGAGTTAAAAGCGCAACAGATATAACATGCATAACACACACACACAAACTTACAACCAGTAATGTTTTACATATCCGGGACATGCACTACTATCCAACCCAATTTTCAGGCTTAAAAAAACTAAAAGGACAGCTGTTAATTTTTTTAAAAAGCCTTATTTTCTATTTACACTTACACTCTATTAAATTTTACTTTTAAAAAAGTCTGAAAGAAATGGCAAGTCCTTCACAACAAAGTTGTTTTTCATGCTATGTACTCTATTGACACAGCCTTTCACATGCTGAATAAAGTATTTTAACTATGACATGATTTGATGTGTTCACATTTGCCTATATTGTGAAATTGCAGATCACATGTTATTATATAACAGGCAAAAACTACAGTGAATCTGCATTTTTGACACATGAATGCCTTTTCTAAAAAACGAACTCAATTTGCTGAATCTATTTAAGAGCCGTGGAGGCACCGTGGTCGAGTGGTTTAGGCGGTCAACTCGTGATCCAGAGGTCGCGGGTTCGATCCCCGCTCGGCTCGGTGTTGTGTCCTTGGGAAAGACACTTTACTCCTATTTTCCTCACTCCACCCAGGTGTACAAGTGGGTACCAGCTCTGCTGGGGAAGTGTCTGGCGACAGACTAGCGTCCTGTCACAGGGGTGATGAAAAACCATCAGTTCGCTTAACGCTACAGAAACCGGGATAAGCTCCGGCTCTATGGGCCCTATGGCTCGAAAGAACATACCTATTTCACACAGTAATCAACCAGTTATTTATATATAGCCTTTGTGAAGTTTATGTTTTGTGATAAGTACTATAGAAAAAGAGCACACGATAAACAGTACAGATAAAAGCCATACAAAGGGTGCTTGGCTGTAAAACATGTTTCAATGATTTGGGGTGCAGTTCAAAGTGAAGCAGCAGAGAAACAAAACCTTGACATGGTGTGGCTTAATCTGGCAAATGCATATATATATATATATATATATATATATAATATATGGAATTTATAGAGCGCTATATCTTGCAATTACAAATCAGAGCGCTTCCATTCAATGCGCTCCCACACAAACAACCAACAATGATTAACAATATTCTAACAAATTCAAATGTACACACACATACACACACACACACAGGTTGTACATTTCAGCAGGGTGATGGAATTTTGGCTTCCAAAGGCAGGGACAGACATGAGATGAAACAAGAGGGAAAAATCTTAGGTTTGAAATAGGTATGTTTTGAGGCTGGATTTAAAGCTGTCGTAAGTAGGCTTTTCACGAAGGGAGAGAGGGAGGTCATTCCAGATTGATGGACCAGAAATAGAGAAAGAGCGACGGCCAACAGTGGATTGGTTGAATCTAGGTATTCGTAAGCACAAGGTATCTGCAGCAGAGCGGAGGGAACGAGAAGGAGTGTACAGGTGAAGACATTCACAGAGGTAGGAGGGTGCTGTTTTGTGGAGACATTTGTAACAGAGGGTACTGATCTTGTACTTTACTCTCTGTGGCACAGGCAACCAGTGGAGAGATTGCAGGAGTGGAGTGGAGTAATATGCTCAGATTTTTTTCTTTTTGAGGACTAATCGAGCTGCAGAGTTTTGTATATGGATCAGTAGAAGAAGATTCAACTGGGTTTTGAGATGTTTTTACTCCTCAGAAAATTATTCACTTCATAGTGAGTTATCAAATTTCGTTGCTTTAAATTTAACTCACTGTCAGAACAGACTTGATCAGGAATAAGATTCAGAGTTGGGTTGCTTTTTTTTTTTTTCCATCTATGCACCACACTATAATGACATTATATACCTGTTGCTAGTAATAGCTATGATGGCCAGCTTCTAAGCAGCCAACCAAAAGAGATTTCACTGGTCTGAGTTTCAGCACGTACATTAATTTGTTACCTGACCCTCACTGCATCTGATTAACAAAAGAGAAATTATCGATACTTTCTATATCTCAATAAGATGAAATATGAAAGAGACATATTCTGACACCAAACTGACTCAATGTCTTGACAACCTGTTTAAGTTTTATCAAACAACTTGCTGTAATCATCAGTCTTTTAAAAAAAAATTTAACACACTGTTTCAAATGGGCAGAATGTTGTGAAAAGCAGGGGAGAAAACCTGCCAGGCCAAGTGACTAGTTGTTTGTAACATATCATTTGAAGCAAAGTCCACAAACATACAACATATGTAATATCCACTCATGCAGAAAATGATGTGAACTTATCCCACAGAAAGTGAAATTCTCACCTTGCTTTAGGTAGTGCAGCACTTTTTGCTTCTTTCTGAGACTGGCGCTGTTCCCTCAAAGCCTGCTGTTCTTTCTGCACCGTAGACAGTTGCTCTTTCAACTGATGGCACTCTTTTGCAACAGCAGCAGACTGGGACTGAACTGAATCCCTTTTGTTTTTCAGGGATATTTCTAAGCCATCAAGTGATTTACTTTCACTGTTTCCATCTGTTTGTTTACTGTCATTCAGTTCACTGGTCAGATCTGCAACAAAGCACAGTCTGTTCTCGTAATCTATCAACAATACTTCTCATTTACTTCTCAGTTTTTATCAACCATTGAACCAGGCAAAGGAACTGATCTGATTATGCAACTGATTGAGATCTGAACATTTTTGTGAGTGAATTCTAAACAATTATGCAACTGACAACTTTGCCAGCTCTCAAAGACTTTGAATAAATTTCATACATAGGCAGGATATACAGTACTTTGCCATCTCTGATATACTGTAACAAGGCACTGAACAATTTCAAAAGTGGGCAGTTCAGTACCCCAGAAAACAATACATTACACTTGTTTCAATGTGCTGCAAAACAGTATAAGTTGATCATAACACTTCCTGAAACTTCGTGAAAGGAGAAGCAACTAAATGAAGTCAGAAATACACACATAAAATATGCATGTATGTCTAAGCTCAACTAAACAGCTTACACACACAAACCTACATATGCAAAAATTGCTACAACAGTACAAATCTGAACAGAAAATCTTTTCAATGTGGTAAGAAGTGTCAATGTAACAAATTAAAATTTACATCACTAGAATAAGTTCAGCTAACATTTAAACACTATCAAGTCTGATCTGCAGGCAGGCTCTGGATGAAAGAAAACAGGCCGGCTGTAAAAAAACAAGTGACCTATACTGGCTATAGCCCCGCCCCTTCTAGTCTACTATCTGATCACTGGCAAAACATAACACAAGCACTGTATGTAATGACATTTATTTACACAGAAAATGTAAACACACACACACCCCTCTTTAAAACCATAGCTTTCAGATTAAAAAACAACACATAGGTACACAAATTACAAACAAATGTGCATTCATGCAATTCACACTATATGTTCTTCAACAGCAAAACTGACATATTGCTAATAATAGTTTCTTAGTTTGGCCATACACTATAGTTAACAACACTGTTTTTCCATTCAGCCAGATTTTATAATTCAAATAATGTTCAATCTGTTTGCAGTATTTTAAAATGAATACCAAACTTCATTTTGCCTTTCAGAGCAGATTTTGCCAGAAACTCACACTGTATACTCTCTTTCAGTTGCTGCTGCTGTTTTTGGCGCTGTGCCACAATCTGCTGGCTGATTTCATTCACTCTGTGCAGAGTGATGGCTTCCTTGTCATCTCCTGCTAGCACTGCCAGAAGCTGTTCTCCGCATTCCACCACACTGCTCAGCTCCATGCTTCACTCCACACGTGCAGGACACTGGATTGCTGTAAAATACTGCAATCAAGCACAGTCATCGATAAAGAGGCCAAAGTGAAAATTAGGGAGTTAAAAAAGTGCCTCCTGCAGACCTTGTTACGACCATTCTTAAATTAAAAGCTGCAAACTCCCCACTGGAATCTTTTAGCCTGCTCCAGCTGTAAAGCTATTATTACTAAATATTAGGAAAAATGATTTTGAAACTCAGAAATGAATGAAGTGTGTAGCCAAAAATATTTTGTGGCACCCAAAGGCTAATCAGGTTCCTTTCTGACATCTGTAAAACCTAAAAGACACCCCCCCTCCCTTGGTCTTCCTCTACCATTCTTTCCTTCCAGTTCCACTCTCCCCGTCAGCACTGCTTTGGGTAGGCAATCATGTCTCATAGTCATATAACCAAAGTATAAAAGTTTGAAAAACTTGACTGTTTTCAATAGTTCTTTTTAAACTCCAACTTCCAAATAAAATGAGAACTTGTTTATTTGATATTTTGTCTTTCCAACTAATTTGTGTATCTCTCTATAGATCCACATTTCAAAGGCTTCTATCTTTCTTTCCGTTTCTTTGTAAAACGTCCATATTACAGCTCCGTACAGAATAATCAGAAATATATGTTAGGAAGACTTAAAAAGAAATCATTGAGAGGAAGACTTCAAAAAAGAAATCAGCAATTTTAATCTGATCAGGTGTATGGGAAGCGGTTTACTTCAAAATTATTATATTATTAGTAGGTGGGCTATGAAGGATTTCAGATCATGTTCGAGGGTAATAATATGCTTCACTGGCTGGGTTACCCTTGTAACATGATCTCTTTCCCACATGATATGTCACTCAAACTCTTCTATGGAAATAGGGAATATTCTTTTTTTTAAAAATCCAACACCTTCACTTACTAGGATTAGAGAGAGCCTTTTTTTTCCCCTTTTATTATATTAGAGTAGCTTTTATAGTTTGTGTTTCCTGTTTGAGCTAGACATTTTCCATCCGCAAGACAGTGAGTGGTGGTCTGGGTACTAGTCTTTTGGACCGGACAATAAACCAAGGTCCCATATACAACATGTATAAATTTAGTCCATCTAAAAGAAGGCATGGTAACAAGAGAGTTGTCCCTGGCCAAATTCTGTACAAAAAAGCTACTCAGATAAGGAAAGAAATACACATACAGACAAGAAAAAAAAACAGTAATGGGTGGCAATGCTCTTGTGGTGACATACTCTCCCCAAGGAGAGCAACCCAAATTTCAGCAGAAAAATTAGAAGAGCTACAAGTAAAGGTACTTTGAGACTTTAGAGCCAGCCACCAATACTGTTTCTTTTGACCTCCAATATCACTGAGGCTGCACCCCCCCCCCCCCCCCCCCCCCCCTCCTACTGGCTGGTTTAAAAAACATGATGACAACTCCCCCTCACCCTTTTCTACCCTAACTTGTTGGGGCCTTGTACTACTCTGGGCACTGGTAATTAAAATTTCAGTGTAATATCAACAGCTGTAGAGACAGGTGGATGGTATAGTCCCAGCAACTCCATAACTGATTAGTACTACTTTTACAAGGCCTAACTTTACTCCTTTAGTTTACTAAGTTTAGTCTTTGCCTTTGAAATGCAGTCCAGAAACTGGATTTTTATAAAAATTTCCAAGCATTTCTTTACATACATCTAATAACAGCACTAAACAGTACACAAACCATAACACCCCCCCCCCCCCCCCCCCCCCCCAACAACAACAAACAGCCAAAATACGCCCCGCCCCCCCCCCCCTCCCCCCCCCTCTGTTTCAAGTAGGCTAGGCTCAGGCACCTAGGGTCTAACGGATTACTTTAGCAACAGAATGGCCCGATCTTAATTTACCGCTATTTATTTTCTGTTTGGTAGATAACAGAAAGAGCTGGATTTTTCATTACATAGAATTACATGACTTTATTACTAGAAAAAAAATGATGCCAACTTACAACCGTCCACCTTACCGAAAGAAACCTTTCGTTTCCACCAATGTAGCCTAGACGGTAGGCCTAACCTGTGCTTCGAAGGAACCGCCAATGCCACCATAGGCCCCCTAACCCGATTTTGATTGGTGCTTGGCTGATCAGATTATCCAATGGAAAATAAGGGAAAGGGATAGGCCTAGTGGAAAATCCCGTCTTTGTGACCTTATTCTAAAGCAAATGAACTTCCTGTGGCACAGATACGATAACAAAAACACTGGGCGAACGGCTGGGCGAACGGACAGACCAAGTAGTGTGTTAATTATTGTTGCCCGTTTTTGACCAGCTGCGCCTGCGGAAGGGAATATGTCTGATGAAGTGGAAATTACAGTTGGACCCCTCAGGTACGTTTATAACAAAATATGCTAGGTAACTTAGAACAGAGGACAAAACAAAACTGAAAGCCACAAAAAACCCATAGCATCGTGGAAGAGAATACCTGTAAGTGTAAAATTATCAAAATAGATGTTTATAAACTCCCACGAATGGCCGATCTCTGTCTCTCTATCAATCTAAATGAGTATCTCTCTCTCTCTCTCTTCTTCTCCTCTCTCTTTTCTCTCTCTCTTCCTCTCTCTCTTCTCGGTAACAAGATATGTGTACCATTTGACAATGTGTAGATGTTATCTTTATGACTTATTAAGTTTCAAAATAGATGTTTATAAACTCCTACGAATGGCCGATCTCTGTCTCTCTATCAATCTAAATGAGTCTCTCTCCTCTCTCTCTTCTCTCTCTCTCTCTCTCTCTCTCTCTCTCTCTCTCATCTCTCTCTCCTCTCTCTCTCTCTCTCTCTCTCTCGTCGTAACAAGTATGTGTACCATTTGACAATGTGTAGATGTTTATCTTTATGACTTATTAAGTTTGGTTGTGTTATTTTTCTGCTCTGTTTGTTGTTCTTGTTGGTTGTTGCTTTGTCTGTTTTTCTCTCTTTTTATCTTCTCTCTGTCGTTTGGTTTTTCTTTTCTTTGTGTTGTTTGTTTGTTTTGGTTAGGTTTTTTTGGGAGGTGGGGGGGGGGGTGGGGGGGGTGTATTTTTTAGGGTTTTCTTTTATTTGCCTGCTTTGGGGGGGGGGGGGGGGGGGGGGGAGAGCTGTTTTGAACAAGGTTTATTTCCCTTTTTTCATTCTGACTGTACTAGTTTGGTTTTCTATTATTAAGATGTATCCCTAACGGGCAGCGGACTGGATGTACAAAGTAAATGAGTGCTTATTCTTTCCTCAACATAAGATTTTCTATCTCTCTCTCTCTCCCTCTCTCTCTCTCCTCTCTCTCTCTCTCTCTCTCTCTCTCTCTCTCTCTCTCTCTCTTGGGGAACTACTGGGTGTCACCTCTCCCTTTGTTGTTGTTTGCTGCTTTTGTTTTGCTCTTGGTTCTTGCTATTTTTTCGGTTGTTTCTCGTGTTTTCTGTTTTGCTTTCTTCCTTACTTGTTTACTTTTTTCTTTTTCTTCAGTGATTTTTGTGGGGATTTTTGTGTAGATTTTTTCCCCGTACACTGTGTAAGTGTATTGCTATAGGCTTTATTTTATTTTATTTATCATTATATCCTTAGGGCGGGGACTGATGTAAAAAGCACATGGGTGCTCCATTCATTATCCTCGGAATAAATAAATTTGTCATTGTCTTCTCTCTCTCTCTCTCTCTCTCTCTCTCCTCTCTCTCTCTCTCTCTCTCTTCTCTCTCTCTCTCTCTCCTCTCTCTCTCTTTCTATATATCTGTACAACTTTTTCAGTTCTATGTGCACGAGTATGTTTTCGCACAAAAATCTGAAGATTTTTTTCATTTGTTCTGTTGAAGAATGCTCTTTGTAGTATATGGTTTTGTGGGGTGAGGGGCGGGTGGGTGTCCGGAAGGCTTGCTCTAAAATTAAAAAAAAGCATGCTTGCTTATGCCATGTGTTCCTTCATTCACTACATTCTCTTTCACTGTTTCAGAGCATGTGACTGTGTGTGTGTGTGTGTGTGTGTGTGTGTGTGTGTGTTGGTGTGTGTGTGTGTGTGCATCATATAAGACATAGCTTCTAAACTTCTAAAGTTTTCTTTAGAAAGTGACTTCTTCAAGCAAGTTGATCTAAAGACCCTGTACACCTGTGTTCTTGTTTAGTCCTGTTGTATCTTCACACAGAATTCACACATGTGTAGACTTGAGCTTTGGTGCATGCTGCTTTGCTGTCATTGGCTGTCTGTTCTTGCCTTTGTATGGGGTCTGTCAGTGTCATACATGTGCATGTGTACACAGTGGAGCAATGATCTGCACTAGAGTTGACCGGGAAGTTGTAATGAAAATCATCGCTCTTAAAATGTTTACAGAGTTGATGATATAAATTATTACCCACTGAGAGTTGCTGCAGACACATGATCCAGAAAGGCTTTATTGTGACCAACACATGTCAATTAGATCTAAATTAGAGACAGGATACTGAGGATACTGGATAGCTTCTTGGTTATAGCATTGCACTCACAATCTGTTGGCCCAGGTCTGAGCCATCTGTTTGAAGGGATTTTTTTCCTCCAGAGTTAACATCAGTACTGATTTCACACCCTGGGACGTTCTTTAGATGAAACTGTAAACTGAGGTCCTCTGTGCAGTCACATGCAGAACATGTTGCATGCATTAAAAAACCTATTCTGCTTTCAGAAAAGTAGGCCATTTCATGCCTGTAGGAACACATCTGTACATTTGTTTAAAATGCATGTACACAGTGACACAGGTGTTGTGTTTAGACACCATCCCTGCAGGTACCTTAATGGTGGGAAAAACAGCTGCTTACACAAAATCTCGCCATTGGGGAACCTCAGAGAACTAGCTGAAGAGCTCCCCCCCCCCAAAAAAAAAAAAAAATCTCAACTAAGAATTAAGCCCAGCTCATATGCCTATCATGCCCATAAACCAAGACATTCACACTATCTAGACAACAGTATGATAAAAAAAAAAAAGTTTGGTTTTTTTGTTTTGGACACCTGTTTGGATGGGTTTTTTCCATGGGAAAAGGTGTTACTCATTGCATTCTTTATGGGACTAATCTATCAGTATCCCCTTTTAGAAAACCTTTGAGTTTTTCCCATGTGGTGATGATCAATTTGCCTCTGTGCTGATAGATGTTTTAACCTTTACATAAAACATTATGTATTATTACTATAATGAAGTAGGATTCATTATGCTTTGGATTTTGTTTTTGATTTCTTGGCTAGAGCTCTGGTTCACCTATTGTGAGATTTCTGTGTGTGTGACTTCCTCCCCCCCCCCCCCCCCCCCCCCCCCCCCCCCCCACCCCCCCCCCACCCCCCCGTGACAATATTCTGTGTTTTCAGTTAATAACACTTGAAAGTAAAATCAGATGGCGGGTGTTGTTTTTTTAAAATTTTGTGTGTCTTCTTTCTTTCTTTAAAAAAAAATCATTTCAAAAGTAATAATAATTTGGACAGGAAATTTACCAGTAACTCGATTTCAGTCTCTTGATAGCAAGCTGGAATCATATTTTAATTTGGGAATGAAGTCACATATTTTCTTCAATGAACAACAAACCAAGGCCACACATACACAACACTCACACAGACACACACACACACACACACACGCACATACACACCACACACACACACACACGCACACACACACACCACTCTCCCTCTCTCTCTGTGTTACTATTTTAGCTTAAGTATCCTTAAAAGATATCTATGTTCGTAACATTTCAATATCAGATGACTTAAGGAGTTTGACCATATATATGTAGTGAAACTTTTCACAGGGAAAATTGAAAATAGAACATGGCAATTTGGACCACAAACTAGGTGGTGTAATGTATTGTAGCAGAGGGAAGGCTTTTTTTTCTATTAGTATTATTGCACAGCAGATCCATCCTGTTAAAGTGGAATACAATATTGACCATTATGTCACTGTGTGACTGTGTCACTGCTTGAGTTAACTGATTTTTCAGTGGTTGTCACCTCATAGCTATTGTAACTTCTTCACCTGACCTTGGCCCTGACCCTGACCAGTGATAAATTATCACGGCTTTTCATCATGCACTTATGTCCTTCTTACCTTCTTGATAAGGATAACTTTTGAATTTAGCTATGTCATGTATGATGTGAAGTTAGTTAAATATTTCTCTGTGCCCACCTGTGGTGATTCTTAAGATTGAAGATTTTAATGATTTTTGTGAAATTGTAAATGAGATAATACTTAAGCGATATCTGAATATGGTGGACATGATTTTATGCAAATTCACAGTAAATGTTGATGACAAAATTCTGATATCCAGAGACACAAAAATAACCAATATGCACTTGAAGCTCAGTGGTTTTAGTAATGGTTTTTAAAACACATGTCCAGTAAAAGTACAACTTCCAGTCACCAGACAAATCTACTGTAAAACATTTTTTGATTCTTTTCAAACAAAAAAAATTGAAAAGCTATCTGCTAGGTCTTTCTTTGAAATCTTCCCATTTAATAATGAGTTAATTTGAAGAAAGCAGAGAAGGTTGGGGGGCCTACACTTGCACTAGAAGTGATCAGAATAACACCTATTTGTATTCGGAGAGTTCTCAGTCTCAATCCAACCAAGGCGGGCTTTTCTCTTCAGTCTACTCATTCTTGGCCTGTGGTTATACTCTATTGGTAAATTACACACCACACATGCACTCACATACAGTATACACTGATACACACACACACACGCACGCATGCACGCACGCGCGCGCGCTCTCTCGCGATCTGATCTCAAAACTACGCCAGTCCTTCGGATGAGACTATAAACCGATGCCCCGTGTGCGAACGCACGCAGAACATCTTGCACACTCCTTAAATCCTTTTCAGCTTTTCATAAAAGTAGGCCATTATGTGTTCGTGGGAACAGATGACAGAATTTACAAAACCGCATACATACGGGGACTGGATGTAAAAAAGCACATAAGTGCTTATTCCATTATCCTCGATAAAAAAGAATAAAATAAATATTTATTTCTGATGGCCCGTATATACTGTATTTTGAAACTTTGGCATTTCATTATTACACATAAACTTTGGTCTGTTTGCATGTTTTATATGTTCTATAATTTTTCTCTACTACTGCAAGGTCAATTCTCAAAATATGAAAAGAAAAAAAAAGTTGAAAACGATAATGATTTTGAAAGGCACTATGCTTTCCTTCGGGTTAGAAATAAGAATATTCTTTAAAAATCCTACTGTGTTGTTTTTACACCATGTGATATGTGTGCACCTCTCTGCTCTGAGGCATACAATTCATGTGATTTTTTTAAAGAGATGACATATATATATATCCGTTTCCCAATTTCAGGGGCCCAACCTGGTCTACCTATGGCAAAGACTTTGCCAATATGCTGAAAGCGTTCATTGGATCCAACTACCTGACCATCTCTTTTGCTTTCCACATGAGTGGACTAGGTGTAAGTGAGATTTTCATATTCTTAAATTAGTTATGTTGGTGTGGTTGTCAATGTGCTGTTATTTTATGTGGTAAAACAAATAAGCTAGATGAGATGATGTCATTGATTGGAGATTTAGCGACCCGTGTAGAACTTTTATCGAGTCATTATAATTGTTGCTGGTAATGGTGAAGTGACTAATCATTATGTGTTTAAAAACTGAAATAGAGCTCAACAAAGCCTATGGTTAAAACATTTTGTTTGGAAAATTTTATGAAAATGTGTTGTTGGAATAGCAAATTTAGCCAGTAGGTATTTTAAAGTAAGGAACAGATGTTGACCCCAAACACATAGCATGATATCATCAGGGGAAAAAATCATGTGTATAATTATAATACAGTACTATCAATTATATAGTTCTAAATATTTTAGTCTCTTTGATTGTCTCTCTGTTTTCTCCAACCCACCCCCACTCTTCCTCCTGCCTCTTACTTCTGTCACACAAATCAGATATATATATATATATTCATTCAAACACTTCTTTCATGTACACTGATTCAAAGCAGAGAGGATTTTATGAAGTAGTGTTATGTAAGTATCACGGTTAAAGTCCTTTTTGGGAATAAGGTAACATTTTCTTTTTGTTCTTGTTTCTGCAGACATTCCACAGACTTTCAAGAGTACTGATCACTCACACACACACACACACACACACACACACACACACACACACACACACACACACACACACACAACACACACTTACACACACAAACACAACACACACAACACACACACACACACACACAATTCAATTTAATTCAATTCAGTTCAATTCTTTTATTGTCCTCTGTTTAAAGGAAATTTGCTTTGCAGTGATTAAAACATATCAAAGAAAGTAATAGAATACATACATGTATAGGATGAATGCACATGATAAAAGGTAACATTTGTTAAACACACACACACATTCACACACAATTCTATTAAAGGAAATTTGTTTTACAATGATTTAAAACATCTCTAAATAACTAAGATCAAATGGACATATATAAATTTGAACACACGGGATAAAAGGTAACAGTGATTAAACACGCTCACACACACACACACACACACACACACACACATATACACCCACACACACACCCACGCGAGCGCGCACCTACACAAACACAAACGCGTGCATGCACACATGTACATCTACACATACACACATGCGCAAACACACACACAAACACACACACGCACGCACATACACACACACACACACCAAGCTAAAATAATCCAACAATATTTAAATAAATAAAAAATACATTAAAAACAAATTTTTTTTAAATTTCCAGTTGAATATTAAGATGAAAATGATGTTCAAACATATCAAGTAAAAAATACAAAGAAAGCGCTAAAACAGCACCGAGCACACAGTAAGAGTGGGACAGCCAGAAGTCCACAGACACAGCACAGCAGCCACGGTGCTGCACCCCTGAGCTCCTTCCTTCTGTCAGTCAGCAAACCCAACCTCTTGAAACACCCCCCCCCTTTCCCTGCCACCACAGCCACCACCATGCAACCCGCCACTACAAGCACGTGCTACAAACAACATGCATAATGTGCACATTTGTTCCCACTCCAGCTGGAGCACACACACACACACACACACACACACCTCGTACTTGCATGCACATACGGTCTGTCTTCTCACTGTCTCCCCCTCTCTCTCCCTTTCTCTCTCTTCTCTTCTCTCTTTCTCTCTCTCTCTCTCTCTCTCTCTCTCTCTCTCCTCTCTCTCTCTCTCTCTCTCTCTCTCCTCTCCTCTTCTTCTCTCCTCTCCTCTCCTCTCTCTCTCTTTCACACGTACACACACATTCTTCATGTAGCTGTTCCTTAAATTAAATAAGTAGCATGGTAACAGCTTAGTCTCTCTCCCTCAATCTACCAGTGTCTTCAGTTATGAAGAACTTTCTAAGTATTCACATAAATGGTTCATTAAGTTGTTCTTCAAATAAGTGACATATTGATATCGAAAAGTTGAACTCAGTCACTCTTATTTCTTTCTTAGTTTTTTTAAGACCTTTTATTGACTTCATTGACATGATGGAATAATTGTGTTTATTCACTGTTTGTGTGCAGCTTGGGTTAGCGGGAGTTGTTCTGATAGCAAGTCTCACAGCTCATTGCTGTAACCTCATTGTCAAGTGCAAGTACCATGCTGTTCGGCTCCTCCTGCAGGACCTGAGAGACAAGGCCAACACACAGAGGGGCAGACAGTGTCACGGCGCTGACAGCCCTTCAACCAGTACTGAGGATGGCAGTGAAGAAGTCACGCCTGAAGACAATGACAGCGATGCTCAGAAACAGCTCCTTCGTGGTCTGTCTTACGGAGACATAGGGCGCTTGTGTTTTGGATCGCTAGGAGTGGTAATGGTGAACGTCCCCGTGTTGATCACACAGTTTGGTTTTTGTGTGGGGTACTGCATCTTCGTCGGGAACACCATCCAGAGCATGTTCCCTTTGTACAACTGCTCCATGCCTGTCACTAACGCCTCTGCATTCTCCCAGATAGGGGATCCACAGACCTGTTTCCGGGTGAACTCGCTCAATTCTCTCAAGACTACGCCGGTGAATATGTCCAACCTGACGGAAGTTGTGCCAGGAGTTCTGCATGGTGTGGAAAATCTGATCTCCCCTTATGATCTGTACAGGTTTACTCCAACCACCCAGGCCAGTGACATGTCTACCATTCCCTTGTGGTTGTTAGGCAATAGTAGTACAACAACAGAGGTCAGTAATATCACAACAACAGCAATCAGTAATGTAACGGCGACAACAGCAGTCAGTAATCTAACGACAACAACAGCAATCAGTAATATCACAACAACAGCAATCAGTAATATCACGACAACAGCAGTCAGTAATCTAACGACAACAACAGCAATCAGTAATATCACAACAACGGCAGTCAGTAATCTAACGACAACAACTTTGTCTCCAAACGTGACAACCTCTATGCCCATTGTGAACACCACCATAAGCATCCCATGGAGCAACATGTCGGTCTGGACCCTGACACGAGGGAAACATGTCCCTGACCTGAAGCTGCTGGTGCTGACCCCTGTCCCCTTCTTCATCTTGACCACGCTGATCCGCAGCCTCCGCCGGATGGGCTGGATTTCCATGATGGCCAACGCGGCCATTATGGTGGGGTGTGGGGAGGTGCTGTACTTCCTTATCAGTGGTGGGTGCTGTCACTGTGAGGCGTGGTAGTGTTGAAAGTGTGCATAATCAAGTGTAGTCATTTGCTAAATATACACATGTATGTATACACATACATACTCGCACAACACACACACAGTCATTCACATTCACACACTCACTTAAACACACACACTTACACACTCACACTTACATACACACACATTCACACACTTACACACACACACACACACACACACATGTATACATGTATACACTCCACAGCAGACTCTTCTGAAGTTATAGTCCATTAACTGCAGTGTGTCACATTCTTATGCATTTCTAACTTGGAATACATACAGTCAGGTTGCTTGATGAAGTGGGGTATTTTTTTTATGTGTGATTTTCATTGGTGCCTTCAGGGAGGAGACTCTGTGGTTCCCCTCCACTATTGCAGTCTTGTTCTGAACAGGCTGTTAAATTAAAACCAAGGCCCTGTGCATGAATATATATATATATGCATGCATCTATCTATATAGACAATCCTGCATGCATATCAAATCCTATTTTACATGTCTGAAAAAGAGAACGTTATCATGTGCCATTGAAATAGATGAAAAAATCAAACAAAGAAAAAGAAAGCACATGATTACTGTCATGTTCAGATGTAATTTCTGATGCGGAAATGAGGCAAGTCTTCTTGATGAGAAAATGGTTGCATACATAAAAAATTAATATCATGTATGCAAACATCTGACCAATGGTAAACACAGGACTAAAACGAAACTGAAGTATTTTATTCTGTTCCTATGAACAACAATAAAGAATTTTTGTTTTGCGTTAAAAAGAAAAATAAATGTTAGAAAGTAACCCATCTTTGAGTTTCTAACCAGTTTATCTGCTTATAAAGAGGATACAAGATGATTTCTTTGCAGACATTAATTCCAGGTTGTTGTTGATGTTATCAAGCTGTTTGAATGGTACTGGTGTTTCAGGGTTCTACGTGAGTGACAGTTTCCGGTGGATCAACTGGATGGGCATCCCAGTCTTCTTTGGCCTGGTCACCAGCTCCTTTGAAGGCATCGGAACGGTAAATTATTCAAAATAGAAACTGTAGAATGGCCCCATCATGTGATTCCTCTGTCTTTTAATTGTCTTTTGTAAAGGAAAACAAACAGAACACATAACTTTTCCTCCCATCTCTTCCTCAAGTCATCATCTTTCATTTGTAATGCAAGAACAATTCAATGGGAGCTAAAGCCCTATGACAAGGCTCCAGAATGAGTCTGAGAGACAGCACCTGGTGCATTAAGAATAAGATCAAGAAATTCTACATCACCACTTGGTGGATGAATTAAGATGGGGAATCCTTTTTTTAAATTTTTTTTTTTTTTACAATAGACAGCACTTGGTGGATATGTATTTTTAGTCCTTTTTTGCATTTGTCAGATGGACAAACCAGTTTCTGCAATGAAGGTAGCAGTTTGCTACAGGTCCTCCAATCCTCCAAGTACTTGGGTGATAAATATGGAGGTTTTGACAATAGACAGCACTAGGTGGATTGAATTGAGATTGGGATTTTTATAATTGTCCAAGTCAGCTTATGTTTGGACCCCCACCCTCCCCCCCAATGTCTTGCTTTAATTCCTTCTTATGGCTTTGCCTGCAGACCAGTATCTATGTTAAAGACCATAGATCTATACTTTATGTCCAAGGTCTGTGGTTGTCTGAAAGAGAATACGCCAAGCTGGTTGAACTGGATTGCCCAAACCAGAAGTCGAGAACAGAAAAAGAATTCTTGGTTGACAACGATAACTCTCTTTTTTTCCCCTGTATTTGTTTCTTTTCTTTTTAAAAAAAAAGTATTTTCAGCTGTCCTTCCTTTTCCTTGTCTCGATTTCTGTCCTGTTTTTAATGTCTTGTTGATTGTTGGGCTGGCTGCGGGGTCTGAAGTTATAGTAGAGTCGTGCATGACATGATCAAAGTCTGATTACCAAGAAGCCTGATCGACTTTTTTTCTGTTTATGGCTACAATAAAATTGCTTTTGGGGAAGTCAACTGTTCACTTGAGTCGTTAAGAAGACATTTCCCCTACTTTCTCAGATCTTGAGGGGTTTTTTTCATACTTCATTTATTTTGTAGTTTTCACTTCCTGCATATCATGTCTCTTCATTGTTTCTTTGTTTTCTTTGTCTGTCTGTCTGTCTCTTATCTCTCTCTCTCTCTCTCTCTCTCTCTACTCTCTCTCTCTCTCTCTCCTCGTCTCTCTCTCTCTCTCTCTCTTCTCTCTCTCTCTCCTTCTTCTCGTCTTTTTCTCCTTATCTCTTGTCTCTGTCTGTCTGTCTGTGTATGTTTTTCTGTCTCTCTCTCTCTCTCCCTCGTCTCTCCCAAACACATACACACACATTCTCTGATTCTGTTTTCCATTCTTAGCTTCCTTTTTCTTTCTTTCTTTTTTCGTCTCTGAAAAGTAGTGTATGGTTTCATATATAATGACTCTCTTCATCAAAACTGTTGGGAAAATTACCAAATTGTGTATCTGTGTGTGTTTTGTTTATTTTTAAGTTAACTCATTCATAACGTAAATTATGCACTGTTTCAAACCCAACTTGCGTGACCCCAGATTCTGCCGATCGAGGGGAGCATGGAGGGCAATCGGCACAACTTCACCAAGTACCTGTATGGAGCCGTGGCAGTGCTGGGCTCCATTCTCATTTGCTTTGGAACCCTGGGATACATGCATTTCGGCGACAGTGTCGAGCAAATGGTCAATGCCAATATCCCGAGTGGCGATGCTTTGAACATTTTCGTGAACGTGTCGCTGTGTATCGGCGTGCTGCTGACCTTCCCGCTCATGATGTTTCCTGTGGTGGAACTGGCCGAGATGTTCTTCTTCAGCAATGGTGAGTAGAGGAATGTGGGTTTGTTTGTTTTGTCTTTCTCGTTCTAGTCTTTTTTTTAATATTCTGTGTTGTTTTATTTGTATTTTCCCAGTTTTAAAAAAATGATCATTTTTGTTCATACTTTTATTTTTGCTTTCATGTTTTTTTTTCTTTTAGTGTACTACTAGTTCTTTTCATTTCATATGTTTGTTTCTCTTTTTTCTTAACTTGTTCTTATCTTTTAACTTTTTTTTTTTACTTTGGGTTTGTTCTTGTTGCCTCTGCTCTTTTGTTGTTGTTTGTTTTTTTGTTGTTGTTTTTTTTGCTGCCTCATCTTCTGACGACCCCCGTCCCACTGCTCCCACGCCGCTCATTTCCATCTCCCCGCCACAGCCACACCCAGATTCGTTATGTCTCATCCTCAGGGTCTGAAGTCCACATGGAGCCCATCACTATCAGGCCGCCGTGGGGCCACCAGCCGGAGGGACCCTGCACTGCTGCTGGGTCACTTTGGTGGTGTTCAGTAGTGCCTGTTCTGAGCTAACATACGCAGGACACCACCTACTAAGCCCCCTACTAACGACAATATTAGCTCAGTCGCAGAGCCAGACTGAGTGAGTTGCCCACCCCAGGTGGCAACCACCACAAAGTCCCAACAACCGTCCCCCGCGAACCTCCAACCCCAAAGGCTTTGACATAAACTCACCACAGGCACAGAAGTGTATGGGGGAACCGAATCTGAGGTCACCATGAGACCAGAGAAACTGGGACCACCGAATCAGAGACATTTTTTTTTTAATGCATGATGATCAATGACAATGAGGATGACGTAATGATGCTGCTGTGGAAGTGCATATGCTTTGAGACTACTTGACAGGGTTGTACTCTACGCTTACTATCATAATATATCCCAGCGTTAACCGGGCCTGAGAGATACAGACACCCAGCAGTGTTGGTCAGGTAATTTGAGCAACACTCTCAAACTCGCATCCATTAAGTGGATGAAGCTCGACTGTGTGGTCCCAGTCTTCCCACTGAGCCCACAGCACACTCACTCTGGGTAGGAGCCGGCCGGAGTCTGAAAAATCCCTATGACTCTTATGGGAATCGAACCCTCGACCTTCCAGTCCGTAAACCAAGGCGCTAACCACTGCGCCATGGCAGCTGGTTGTTGTTCTTCTTCTTCACCTCGTGATTTCTATTTAGGGTTTGTTTTAGTTTCTTTTTGTTTAGAGGTTGGGCATGTGTGGCATTTGTATTCTTTCTGTATCTTCCATTTGGTTTAGCTTCGGTCTGTTGTCTTTTTTCTTCAACTTTTTTAACAGTTTGTTTTTTTAAAGATCAGCCATTTTGTTTTTCTTAGCATGATGAGTTTTCTTACTTGCTTTTTGGTTTTCCCCATGGTTGACCCATTAGTAATTGTCAGGGGGACAATAAACTACATAAAGAACAAAACACAAACTATAAGAAAACAAGCCTCTCGGGCTTAATCATTTACTTGGTATGCTTGTGCCTATTGAAAGATGAAAACTGTCTCTGTAATACTTCAGCTTTTCCTGCCAAGTAGAAAATATGTCAAATTTGGCCCTCAGCATGTATGCTAATAAGCAGGGTCAAGTGGGGTGCAGCAGTATGTCACTTTACCAGGAATTCTCAACTGTAGAAAACACCCGGCAAAACCTTCCATTGGATTTTGGGTAGGGTCACAAAGTTTTGTTTAGCTAGTGTCAGTAATAGGTCCTGCAGCCACCCTGTGACAAATCTTTAGAATAGCAAAAATGCATGTCATGGTCCATGTTTGTGGCCTAATAAAAGAACTTTGTAGGGATCCACCATAACAAGATCGTTAAAGCCTTGTTTTTCAAGTTGCTTTTGTACTTTTTTATGTTTTTGTTTTGGGGGTTGGTTGGGTTTTTTAAAAAAAAAAGGTAGTTTCTTTGTTTCCCAGTACAGCTCTTGACCATGACAAGAGAGTTAAGGCCATTTTAGAGAAAACGTTATCTTCCTTTTCTCATTGTATATGGGTTGGATAGTTCTTTTTTTTTCTCTCTGTGTGTGTATTAGTGTGTGTGTGTGTGTGTGTGTGTGTGTGCGCGTGACTATGTGTGTGCTGTTGTATTCCTTGGCTAGAGCTCCAAGGTTCACCAGTGGTGGATTTTTATGGCCATGTGACCGTTTTTGCCCACCTATAAGGTAGCCACATTCCAACTTCAAGGAATCTTCCTATTAATGTTTCCATTGACACAGAGGTTTTTAAAAAGTTCTTCTTTTCCTTGTTTACTTTTGGTCTCTCTGTTCTTATTTCCTTCTTTTCTTCTTCCTGTTTTTCTTACCATTTCTTTTTCTTTGTTCAGATTGTTTGTTTTGTTCTTTTTGGACTTGTTACCAGTCAGGCTATGAATGTTTATTGTAAATTTATGTTAACCTGATAATTTGCATTCTCTTTTATATGTGACATTGGGGTATGTGCTAGAGAGAGTGAGTGTGGGAATGTGTGTGTGTGGGTGTGTGCGTGCGCATGTTTGTGGGCGTATGTGTGGTACTTTAAATGTGAGGCACAATGCTAGTGACTGTGTTTTAAACCAACTCTAAACAGTACGATAACTGTTTTCCTGATCAATAACACATTCCTTTTCCTTCTTTGCTTCCTTAAAGTTAAACAAAGCACGGCTGTTCAAGCTCCTGAAACACAAAGAAACTGATGCAGAAGTACTTTGAACTCCCACACACATCACATGATTGATGATGCATGCAAACTGGTTTGCAAACAGTGGCAACACACACACATACACACACAACACACACACACACACACACACACACACACACACACACACACACATACACACACACCAAACCCTGTATCCAAGTGTTGTTATGTTTAAAAGTGTTATGTTAGCAAGATTGTCTTTAATCATGACTAGCCCTTAGCATAACAGCCTGCAAACACCTTTGAAGGAGAACAAAAATCCTGTAAAGCTGAAGTTAGTGTATGGCTTCCAGTACGGTGAGGCTCTTGATAATAGTTATGCATGCAAACTTCATATCCGCTGTGTACTTATGATATCACAGTGACTCCCTGGTGTGATTCATTTAAACAAGTCAAGAGTTCATAATCAGGGTTGACCTTCAGGGTATTAAGCAGGGGAACAAACAACAATACAGGAAATCTATGCAGATTGCTTTGAAAACAGGCGGAAAATTAAAGGGACTAGTGCACTAAGAACTTGAAGGGTGACCACAGTGGTAGATAGGAAGATGACTACAGACTACTATGCACTGAATACAGGGCACTGATTATCTCTGCTCTAGAACTATCAGCCTGCCTTTCCAAACAATGAAAGTGGTCCGTGCCATTTTGGTTGACTGCCTGACCCCATGATGGAAGAATACTGACCCACTTAGTTAGTTGTTGACTAGTTTTTGTCCCATTTGGAAAGCTTTATCACTGGGGGGAGGAGGGAATAGGGGTCGGTGGATAAATGTGATAAAGTTTTTTTTAGCAAAGGGAAAGGAATTTACTCTCCTTTATTCTTCTGTTTGTTTTGTCTATAGTTTGTTTTCCAGATTGTTTGACTCATGTTAGGAAAACAGTGATATATTGTATATTGTTTTTAAGCTGGAATAATTTTGTGGAGGACATTTAGTAATGCATGTACATAGTTTTCAGGTTCTTGTTACTGGTTTCATGCAAAGTTGGGGATGAATCATTTACTCAGGGTGGACATTTTTATATTACCAAAAAATGTGTTTACAGTTATTATTAGATCGTACAACATCATCATTGAGGGTTGAGGAGATATCAACAAGTAAGATGCAGTCATTGTGGAAACTATCGTCAAGTGTAAAAATCGTGGCTGTGCATATAATGCACTGGTAAGCTACAGCCACCGTGCCCCTGAAAAATTGATTATGAGGTCACTGCAAGGTCATTTCTGTAAAGGAACTCTTATTTTATGACTGATGCATTTAAATTTTAAACTCTGTCCCTTTCATACCATTTGGGTCTTACAATCAGCCAATCATAAGTAAAATGAATTTATAATTATAATTTGTATGAATTCGCCTTTTAGGTTGACTTAGGGTGACTTGTAGAATGACACATTATTTATTTGTTTAATGAGCAGGATGTACTTTAAAAATGAGACAAACCATTCCTTCTTTCTGGAGAAAAGGGTGTGAAAAACTTGACAAAGTTTCAGTAGAAGTAGAAATAACCCAGCTTACCTAAGTTGACAACTAATTTGCACTGAGAGGTCAGAGGTGTCGGTTGTTCCTTGTAGTTCTTCATTTTCAAATGCTTCTGCAGATTTCTGCTTTTAAAAATTATTATGATTTTTAGCTTTAGATTATATTTACAAAAGACAAAAAGAGAAAAGAAACACAGAGAATAATGTTAATGAGGAGAAGGACAATTTTAGACTTCGAGCATTTCCAGAAGGCAGGGAGACTATTCACACTGAAAAAATCCCAAGCATCCCCATAGGGGAATCTGTTGTCACACCACTTAAATTTAAAAATGCTGCAAATGGCTGCCATGTATGTTTTCTCTCCAGTTGTCCCTTTCTTGTTAATGCCACAATTTGTTTGCTAGGACTTGCGATAAATTAGCTCATTGAGAAAAGAAAAGAAAACCATATTTGTAGAAGTATGGAACCAGTGTGGACTTTAAGCAAAAAGGGCAGACTGCAACTTAATAAGTTGCCTCTTTCTTACTTAGTTGTGTCTGAACATTAAAAGGGTTTGAGTTGCATTAATGTAGATTATTTTTTCTTTAATTTAAATTTAATGAAAAGGTAATTGAAATTTGCATCCAAGGTGGGGTTGGGGTTTTTTGGGGGGGTTTTGGCGGGGGGTGGGGGGGGGGGGTGTATAGAAGGAAAAAGATACAAAAAAATGTGTGTGTGTCTGTGTGTGGTATGTTGTGTGTGAGTGAGTGTGTTTGTGTGTGCGGGCACGCATCTGTGTCTGTCTGTCTGTCTGATGCATTAAAACTTGCAAGCGTGTAGTATAGGAAGCTATTATTTTGTTTTTAATTCAAACTTGCTATTGCTTCTATAAAGTAAACATTTCTGCCTCTCTCTGTTTTTTGTTTTTTTTCAATTGTTTGGGCTTTTAGTTGATGTGTACACAACCCGCTCCTCTCATGACATGCTAGGTAGTTCATTTCATTTTGTCCAGCTGCCACATATATTTGGCTTGATGAAGACAACCTCTGTCAGCAGAACAATTATAGTAGAAGGTAGAAAAAAGGTTAATGCAGTTTGCAGAATGTATGCCCCGCATCATCGCTTTATATTAATCATAAATGGATCGTCCATGAACTTCCAACGTAGAGGTGGAACTCCATGTCCTTTTGATGGCTGGACAATAATGTACACGTCTGACTATGAGTCACCTGTGACTATTACCAGGGCACGAATCACATGATAGCAATGCTGAGTTATTGTGGTGATAGTGGTAGTGGTGGTGATAATGGTCATGATGATGGTGATGATGACTACCACCACCACCACCACCACCACCATTGCCATCATCATCACCACCACCACCACCATCATCAGCATCATCATCAACACCATTATCCCACCCCTACCCCTAAAAATTCATTTAGTGACAGTGCAGCACTTTACATTTTTTTATGTGTAAAGCTGCCGCTGTTATGAGTGTAAGTGCTGGAGAGCGCGTGTTGTCTCTCTATCTGGATCATTTGTGTAGATCTACAGCTGTAGCTTGTAAATTATCTCCTGAGAAAATAAACAAAATGAAATAAATGTGGATTCACCATACATGACACAGCAGCACATAGTCACAACACTACACTACACTATGAAGTACGAACACATGCGCTCGCACGCATGCACACACACACACACACACACACACACACGCATACACACGGGGACTGGATGTAAAAAAAGCACATGAGTGCTTATTCCATTATCCTCAATATAAAAGAATAAATAAATAAATATAAAAAAAATTAAAAAACACACACACACACATGTATACAAGTATACACACACACACATTCACACACATATTCTCTCTCCCTCACTCCCTCTCTCTCTCTCTCAGTCATACACACACACACACGCACACACACACACACACACACACACAATTCAAATCACTTTTTTGTTCAAACTTTGGCCTGATCTGTGATTCTAGAAGTAGAAAGTGCTAGTACCCAGTAAATGTGACAGAGTAACTTTCAACCTTGCTTTCTTTAGTCTTTTCCATTGTTCTGTCTCTTTGCATTAAATAGGAGCTAGTAGCTAGTAGTGTGATTTTTCTATGTCTTATTTCATTGTCATCATGTTTTGTATTGCAGGCAGTGTGGTATGATCTTTTCTGATGTCTTATCTGACCATTGACACATTTGTGGATTGGTGGTTTAGAGGTAATGCACCTGCCTAGAAAGTGAGAAGTCTAGGTTGGAAGTGTGCAGTGGTTCAATCCCTGTTGGGCCCAAAACTTTCCCCCATCCATTTGACCATGAGTGGTGGTTTGGGTGCTAGTCTTTTGGATGAGACAGTAAACCGAGGTCCCGTGTGTTACAGTTACACAAAATTATTTAGCGCACGTAAAAACACCCACGGCAACAAGAGAGTTGTCCCTGGCAAAATTCTGTTGAAAAAATCCACTCTGATAGGGCAACAAATATAGTTGCAGAAGAAAAAGAAAAAAAATAATGGGTGGCGCTGCTCTTGTGGCGACATGCTCTCCCCAGGAAGAGCAGCCTGAATTTCATGCAGAGAAATCTTCCATGACTTGCAGTGGTATAAATAAATAATAAGAATAAATAAATAAATAGGTATTATATTGCAGGTTGTTGCAAAGCAGAAGATGAGGAGGAATCAGAGAACAGGCATCTCTTGCCAAAGGCAGAAGAAGAGGACCCACGAGCAAAGAGCAAAAACAGTCCCAGCAATGTAAGTATTGGTT
Organism: Rapana venosa; assembly: GCA_028751875.1. Classification (NCBI taxonomy): domain Eukaryota; kingdom Metazoa; phylum Mollusca; class Gastropoda; order Neogastropoda; family Muricidae; genus Rapana; species Rapana venosa. The sequence continues at coordinate 41,792,682 of CM054134.1, forward strand.
TTCTACATTGGCTTTTGTTGTGTTATGATTTTGTTTGTTTGGTGTATGTTTGTGTGTCTACGCGTGTCTGTCTGTGTGTGCATGCATGTGTGTGTGTGTGTTGTTGTTGCTTCGATATTTTCGTGTGTGTGTTTACGGTAGGTAGCACTAGCAGTGTGGTATGATTACAATTCCAACATAATGTTGAAATCTTTGAGGTCATTCAATGTTATAGCAATTGGCTGGTATCATTTATAGCGGCAAAAGTTTTGGCCAAAGCCAGTTTTCCTTAAGTTTAATATGAACAGTTATTAGGCATTCTTTGCCTTTTTGGCATTTTCTTAATGGCATTTTATTCTTTACTATGGCGTTTCCTAATCATGGCATTGTCTTCTGTGTGTGCAGGTAGCAGGATGGAAACGTAACATTCTACGAACAATGATCGTTCTGTGTGCTGCTGCTTTTGCTGTGCTTCTACGCAACTACTTTGCTTATATATCAGCTTTTGTGGGTGAGTAAGAGTGTCTTGTTTGTACCTCCAAATATGGAAAATATGTTGGTTAAAATACTGTGTGTGTTTATATTTTCTTATATTTTGTCAGAAAAATATAATAGGCTTCACTGTGTGTGTTGATATTTTCTTATATTTTGTCAGAAAAATATCATAGGCTTCACTATGTGTGTTGATATTTTCTTATAATTATTTTGTCAGAAAAATATCATAGGCTTCACTGTGTGTGTTGATATTTTCTTATATTTTGTCAGAAAAATATCATAGGCTTCACTGTGTGTGTTGATATTTTCTTATATTTTGTCAGAAAAATATCATAGGCTTCCCCTCCCCCCCCCCCCCCCCCCCCCCTTCTGTTCTTTTCTGTAAAGAAAAAAGCATGGATGTTTATGTTTTGCAGTGGGTTGGGTTTTTTTAAAATGAAAAATAGGCATAGTACAGTCGTGTTTTAAACATCTGCAATGTTATACTCTTTGTGAGTGTGCCTGTTATTGTGTGTTGGAACATGACATTTTATTATTCTTGTTGTTTCCATCATCCTTGTGATAGGCTTGTAAGCTGCTATATTGAGCAAGTATTGATATAGGTTTGTTCTGTCATATCCATCAAGACTTTTTTTTTTATTAGCCATCAAGACTAACGATTAATATGTAAGTGTAACAATGGACATTGCGTTTTCTGCATGAGTGACTGAGTTCATACCTGTTTCAACACTTTTTCACTTAAATGCAGTTTGGTTAATTAATAATGGTGATAATATTAACAGCAGTGGGGATGATAAAATTAATATGGTAAATGTTCCTGAAATGAGAATGCGGCTACCTTAATGGTGGGTAAAAACAGTCGCATACGTAAAATCTCACCTTTGGTGAGCCTCAGAGTTCTATTAGAGGAATGATACAAGGAGAAGAAGAAGAAAAAAACATGTTTACAATGAGCACATTTTACAAGCATGTATGTACACACACACACACACACACACACACACTACACACACTCAAACCCACACACACACTCAAACCCACACACACACTCAAACACACACACACATACACATGCACACACACGCACACACACATCACACACACACACAGTCACTCACTCACTCACACTCACACACACATTGACCTATCAACCAGACCAATTTTTGCTGAGTTCCACTTTGGAGTGACCTCAGTAAGCACAGTTCCAAAGGGCACCTATGTGTTACCAGGAAATTGAGTATTTCCGCATTACATATATATATGTGTGTCAAGTTCTGTTGTTTGATGTGTCATGATGGAATGACTTACATATATCTGTAGTCAGATGACACCGAATGGAAGAGTACAAAAAGTGCAATCTTTTTTGTCTGTTTCCTAATATTATGTGTAATTGCACAGGCATGTTTATGTACTTGGGATATGCATGCGCACACACTCGCACACATGCATGCATGCACGCACACACTCACACTCATCTACTCATAAATATACACACGCACGCACACACGCTTGCATTCATGCATGCTTACTAGTAACTACACACTCACTCTCACTTACTGTCTCCCTCTCTGTCTCACTCTCTGTCTCTCTGTCTCTCTCTCTCTCTCTCTCTCTCTCTCTCACACACACACAAACACACTCACACACACCTTGCAATATCATCTTCCCCTTACACAAATCTAACAAGTGCTTCTCTCTGAAAGTCTATACAATTTTTTCTTGTTTGTTCAATTTTTTTTTATTTTACAGGATAGAATATTCTCAAAAAATACCGTGAAGACCCCTTCCCCCCCCCCCCCCCCAAAAAAAAAAAGAAAAAAAACTATCCCAACAGTCTATCTCCCCTTCTCATTTATCCTTCTTTTTGCCTGGTTCTTTTCACCCACTGTTCAATGCACACTACAAATTCAGGGCCTCATTTTTTTCTGTCTTTTTATCTTCCTTTCGAGATCAGATTTTCAGTTTTTCCATTGTGCAATTCAGGGCCTCAGGTATAATGTAGCACAAGGACTTGACTGTTTAACTTCTCCAGCCTTGACTGTTTAACTCCTCTAGCTTTGACTGTTTAACTTCTCCAGCTTTGACTGTTTAACTCCTCCAGCTTTGACTGTTTAACTAACTTCTCCAGCTTTGACTGTTTAACTAACTTCTCCAGCTCCCTAAGGAGTCCTAAGTGTGCTGCACTGAAGTTTTCAGGCCATGTGTCATGGGCAAGTTGAACCTGGTAGAGCCTATCCCTCTCCAATATAAAAAAACACCAAACCCACAGCAATGTGGTGTTGTCAGTGTCATTGAAAATGTACGCTTCACTCGTTCTCAGGAGCGATGTTTGTTCCTATTGGGGGCAATGCCTTTTGAATGGCTGTGTGTATAATGTAGGCCGCATTGACTGGGTTCCTGTTTCTATTGGTTTATTGTGAATGCTTGACATCGTGAATTGGAAGTTGTGCAAAATCCAAAGGGCAATGGCAGGTCTGATGATAGTTGATATGAACATGCCACATGCATACACAGACACACTCACTTAGAGACACACAGAGACACACAAAACACACACACAAACACACACACACTATATATATATATATATATATATATATATAGATAGATAGATAGATAGATAGATAGAGAGAGATAGAGAGAATGAATGAATGAATGAATCTTTATTTTTCAAGGGTAGGAGAATAAGCATGCGCATACTTTTTTTCATCCGGCCCTTGCCCTAATTAGGGACTATCAACAAAACAGGTAAAAATCTTACTACAACAATGACAACATGATTTTAAAAGAAAGAAAAAAAACCAACTTACATTATATAATCCTTAACTGACTTGAACATTAATTTCAAAAGATACATAGATTTTTTTTTGAGAAAAGAGATATGCTGATAAACATATAATTCTCAAATAAATCAAACATTAACAGAGAGAGAGAGAGAGACAATGACAATGACAAATTCTTTTATTTCGCGGATAATGAATAAGCACCCATGTGCTTTTTTACATCCAGTCCCCGCCTGTAGGGATACATCTTAATAATAACCTAATACTTATACTTTCACACAGTAGAAACAAAGGGAAATAACCCTTTTCAAAACAAAAAACAACAAAAAACAAACAAACAAATAAAAGAAAACTCTAAAAACACCACCCCCCTCACCCCCCCAAAAAACCCAACCAAAACAAACAAAAGAAAAAGAAAAAAGATAGATAGAGAGAGAGAGCGGGGGAGAGAGAGAGAGGGTTGAAACTGGTTACCTGCTCTTGTTTTCCTCCACTACTGTTTTCTGAATAATATATGATTTTTTATTATTATTATTATTATTGTTTCATTCTTTTAGTTTTCATTTATATCTAAAGGTATGAGTGTTCATTATCATGTTGTTTGAGAGGCTTGTGTAATGTTTACAAATTCTGTTTTTGAAATGGAATGCAGCAAAAGGTTGATACTATAGCTTGTTTCAAAAGAAAGAGAGAGAGGGGGGGAGAGAGAGAGAGAGAGAGAGAGAGAGAGAGAGAGAGAGAGAGAGAGAGAGAAGGATGGAGGGGAGAGAACTCGAACTGGAAAGATTTATTCATAAAAAGGCCATTGGCCCATACATGAAGGGGGGTTGCTGAGCTGCTTAGTATTTTAGTGAGAAAACTAAGGAAGCACAAAAAACCAAAATGTTATTGTATAACCACAACAACCACAATAAAAATCAGTTAAGAAAAAATATGACTTAAGAAACCAAGATATCTCTTATTCTAAAGGCTTTACACAAATATAAAGCAAGGCTGCGCACAATCTCAGGGTGACTAGATGCCATGAGTAGACAGAATCTAAATAAATTAGGCTGTCTACTATACTTTACCAGAATGTAATTCTGTCTGACATCTTCTAATACTGGACAGCACAGCACAGCACAAAATGAACTTCATCTTCCACTGTTTGCTTATATAATGGGCATAGCAACCTGAGGTCATCATCATCATGTTCTATATATCTAAATTTATGAACATATATGTCTGATACACCACCAAGTCTAAACTTAGACATAATTCTTTTCAAATGTATGTCCATAGCAAGCTTTAGATAAGGTTTGACATCGTGTGAATCTATAAATTGTCTGTACATTTGAAATCTTTCACTGTTTTGTATATGACCACTCCACTGCTGCCAACAGCAGTCAATCAATCTTTGCCTGAAAACGTTGATAAACTCTCTACAATTTCCGACACCTTGATTGAGCCAAACAAACCTAAAGCCAAGTTCACATAAACAGGTACGTATTTGTGAAGCCCAGGTGCTTTTCCCCTTGACATGTAGATCATAAAGCATCTTGTAAGACGTAAAAGGTAACCTGCACTCATCCATATGCAGAATCTTAATCCAATATCTAATGCATCTTACAGCAGCATTAACAGAGAGAGGGTATCTATTGGTTTCACTATAAACAAGATCATTAGGTGCACGTCTGTCTAAGCCTAAAAACTGCTTTAAAGCAAAGAGGTGTACTGATTCAGAATGTGTTACAGCTACATCCAGTTACCAAATTTCCATGCCATATAACACAGTGGGTTGTATTTGTGCATGAAATATCTTAATGAACAAGTCAAAAGCATTATTATTCAATAATCGTAATTTTTTCAAAACAATTAAGCTTCTTTTACCTTGAATTCCCAATTTTTAACATGCATTTAAACAAAGCTTGTAGAAAAACATTTCCCAAAAATTTTTATACATTAATCACCTGACTTTTCCATTGAAAACCTTTTTTCGGGCAGCTAAAAAACCACCTTTCTGAATAAACAATATTACTCTTATCAATTAACCTTGGATCAAGTGCTTTTGCGACTGCTTAAGCTATTCAACGCTGTTGTACCCACAATATTTTTCAGATAGCGGGATACACATCAGAAAGCAAAAAATAAACAATCGTGAAATTTTGGGGGGGAAAAGTGCACCATTTTTTACCCGTATTAATGACTTCTATGCAAACTCTTAATAAAACAAAAACAAAAGAGGCTACATACACACCCTTTTTGCCCCTGTGGTGCGTATATTATGTCCCCTTTAGATCCACATTTATTCCGCTTTTGACATTCTGATACAAGCTCCCAAACAACATAATAATTTCCCCCTTCACACCATTTTCAGGAGGATAGGCCATAACAAGTTTCTTTAACAAATCAAATGCCTTTTAAAGTAATTTAAAATTTAAAAAGCTTAGGTTAGAGCAAACCTTTTTTTTGGGTAAATACAAGTAGAGTAAACATAACTATTGGAAAAAAGGTAAAAGGGAAAGGAGTCCCATAACCTATAAGGGCATAGGGGACGAGGCTCAGAGACCTAAATTCTCTAGGCCACATATTTAGGGCACGCCCTCTCCCCCTCCCTCGCGCTTTCCTTTCCCCGACTCTAAAGGGAGGAAATCCCATTTACAGCTGGGGGAACTGGGGAACTGTACTGAAAACCAAGCGCCAAAAGGCCCCATCCAACTGGTAACCACGCTCGACACTGCTTAACATGGCTGGGGGAAAGCGAGTGCTCCGACCACTGAGCTATCCCGTCCCCAAGTGGAATAGTGGAATACCCTCTTTAAAAAAAGCTTGGTGTTCACCTGTAATGTTGTTTTTCTTAACCCATTCCTGTAACCTATTATTAATGATGGTACTGTACAGCTTACTACTTCTATCACTAAGAGATATTTCCCTGTAGTTATTAGGGTTGTCAACATCACCTTTTTTGTGTAATGTTAGAATGATAAAGTCAGTCCAGTTGTCTGGGAAAAGACCATTATCAAAGATTTTGTTGAATAATTTTAGCAGAAAAAGTGCAACATTTTCACCTCCATTTTTTAGTAATTCTCCAATGATTTGATCAGGACCAGCTTCTTTATCATGTTTAAGTTTTCTAAGTGCCAATATTTCATCGTTAGATATGGGACGATCAAGATCTTCCTCAGTTTCTTCATAGTCACCATCAGTGTTCATGGAATTGTCTACTGAGTCTTTCTCTAGCAGGGTTTGGAAGTGCTGCAACCATCTGTTGACAGATATATTATTCATAGGCTGACTCTTTCTAAATTAAGCCTTCTTAATATTCTTCTAGAACTGAACTTGATAAGTGATGGAAGACATCATATCTGCAAGTAATGTCTCGTTATACTCTTTCTTTTTCCTTTCAAGCATATATTTATATTCCCTTCTTGTGATACAGTACAAGTTTTTGTCTTCATTCTTTAACGTTTTACGGTAAGACTTCAAAAGTTTTCTGACCTTACATTTCATTCTTTTACATTCATTATCAAACCATGTATCATTTGATAGACTTTTATTGATATGAACCTGTTTCTTCATACATACAGCACTGGTTTTTATGAGATCATTAAACAAATCTAGAGCTTCATCAATGTTCTCATCAATCATCTGGAAGGCTTTTAGAAATTGTTCACACATGTTCTCTTCACAGAGATTTTCTTTATAAACTGAGAGTTTGTTTTCATCCCACACAAACTTTTCCACAACTGCTGGCTCCTCAGTTACCGTACATGTATCATATACTGGATTAATATGTGATTCAACAGGAAGGTGATCAGAATCAGTACGCTCAGCAACAAACAAACGACATGAGTAAAAAATCTGAGAGAAGAAATCATCTGACACTAAAAAATAATCATTAACACTGCATCATCCATCAGAAATGAATGTAGGCCTATAGCGTCCTAGCTGGTCACCATTGCATACACCATTTATAATTTGTAACCCAAGAGCAGTGCACATATTCAATAATAATTTACCATAATTATTGGTAACAGAATCTTCAGAATTACGATTACTACTGAGAGACATGCTTTTACTATGGGAATCTGAATTAAAGTCATTCGCTACATGATAAAGAAAAGTTTGATGTCCTGCTGTTTAAATCTCCACACAGTATTATATTTACTTCATCCAATGTCACCACACAATTGACTAAACATTCTTCCAGCATAGCAATTCCATTATCATTGTCAAACATGTTATAAAATGGTGAACCTTCTGGTGGTATATACACACATACAATTAATACATTCCTTGAAGTACACAACAAAGATTTGTCAAAGAGAAAAACACAAATGTTAGAACAAGGAGCATCCAAACATTTCACAAGGGCAGCTAACTCATACTTTATTAAACAAACTAATCCACCGGATCGTCTCCCTTGATGACTAACTTTAATTGCCAACTTACAGAAGGCCTTGTAGCCACTAAAAACATCTGGCTGGATATTTTCCAGGAACATTTCTGACAAAGAAATAAAATCGAAGCTACACACATAAGATACAAAATGAGGGAGGGATTATGTTTGCATTTATAATTATGTGTGTATGTTTCATGTGTGTGTTTCAGGTGCATTGGGAAGCACTATGCTGGCCTACATCCTGCCTTGTCTGTTCCACCTGAAGCTGTGCTGGAGTCGCCTCCCCCTGCCCATCAAAATCAAAGACATCGTCATTATCATTATTGGAGTTTCTTTAGGAATAGCCGGAGTGTATTCTGTTATTCGTGAAATCGTTGGCTGATTGCTGACTTCCATGTTGCTGCTGCCGTTCAAGTTTTTGTTGAAACCTTGTTCGTTCAGTTCATCTCTTACTCACCAGCATTCCATGTTTGAGAACGTTGTGCTGATTCTTGCGCCTCATGCATCAGGTTTGGTTTTTTTTAAATGATTTTTTCATTTGTCTTTTGTAGTGGTCAATATCTACTGGAAATGGTGAACAGAATGTAGGTTGTGGATGGAAATCTTTTCAGTCCAGAAAAAATTGTGAACTGCCTTTTTTTTTTTTAAACTAACTGGCAGGTTGTGGGTTTGAATCCTTAAAAGAGTCCCTAACGGATTGTGAAAAATCTTCAAGCCTAAGGATCTCTACCGATGAGTCTTGAATTGTCTGCAAGAAGCACAGTGAAATGAACTCCACACAACTTCTTGTTTGTTAGAACAAGAAGGTAGTTTTTAGAAAACCTGCTTTGAAATAGGCAGGGGTGTATTTTGTTTGTGCTGTCGTTGTTGGTTTTTAATCGATAAGCTACAACCTGGAACGAAAGGCGTGTTTTGTGAATGTTTAGGCCCTAGCACCAGGCAAGTGCTCAGCAGCCAGGACTGCAAGTCTGTGAGCCTTAGTTGCAGTGTTGCAGACACTCTTGAGTTTGGCTTGGAATGCTTTTCTTTTTTCTTTTTTTGAGGAGCTCATGTACACAACATGCTAACTTTGGGTTTTTTGTTGTTTTTCTTTTAGTTGTAGTTATTGTTGAGAAGCTGCTTCTCGAAATAATTATGATCACACACACAAACACACATACACGCATGCATGCACGCGCACACACACACACACACAGCATGCCAACAGTTTTTTTGTTGTAGTCATTGTTAAGAAGCTGCTTCTTGAAAGGATAGCAACGTGGAATATTCTGATCACACACACACACATATGCGCACATACACACACATATGCATGTGCGCATACACACACATATACATATTCATGCATACATTCCCCATGCCCCTAAACTCCAATCACTCTCATCTTGACTGTGATATTCTTGGCGTATGTATAGTTATTGATGCTTTTCTGTCATCAGCTGTCACCTTCTGTTAGAAGATTTCATGTGTCCGGCATGTGTGTGTGTGTGCTAGTATGCCTACCCATACCATACTTCACTTACATTGTGTGTGTGTGCGTGTGCATCAGTAAACATAACTTTACCATACTTTACTTACATGTCTGTGTGTGCGTGCATGCACGCATGTGTGTGTGTGTGTGTACATGTTTATGAATGCATTTGTGCATGCGTGTGTGTCTGTGTGTATGGACCATCACACATACTTTAACCATACTTTTATTATATCTTGGGGATGTTGTGTATGGGAGTACTGGAAAATCCTAGGAGCAGTAACATCCCCCAGTGGGATACTCATCTGAGATGTGCCTGCACAGGAATAGCTCCTTACTTTTGGGACATCTGTTTGTCATGCTGCTGTGGATGAATGCAAATATCTTACTTTTGAAGGAATTGAATGTGTGCATGCATGCGTGCATGCGTGTGTGTGTGTGTGAGAGAGAGAGAGAGAGAGAGAGAGAGACCAAAATGTTGTATGCCTTAATGAACCAGTCCTGTTGATTATGAATTGAAAGCATAAATCACTCTGTGATTTTTTTTTTCTAAAAGACAAAAGCAATACCTTACCTTTGAATTCTGACCAGTAGGTTGGTTTGTTGTTTATTAATATTAACAAGCACTCTGTGTATGGCCACATTATTGCTTGTTGTTGATGTACACTGAAGTCAGGAGCATTTGAAATCAGTGTCAGTGCTTTGTACAGGCAACTCCAAGTGTTTGGTGTGCATGATAATTTCATGCCTTACATGGACTGCAATAGAAGTGTTTGTAAAAATGCTCATATATATTCATGACTAAGACTGTATACTATCAAGCATAAAACATGTGCATGCCACACTCATGGGTCAAGAGTTACTTTTTAGGTTGTAACTTTTATTTTCGAATCGGGACCGACTTACAGTCTAGCTTAACAAAACACCATGCCCATTTGTTGTTGCCATTCAATATTGTGATGGTACTTTGTTTTCCACAGAAGACATTCTTTGTCAAATGCAAATTTCAGTTTCATAGCAATTTCCAGAGAAATTCAGTGCATGCATTGAACTCAGAGTGAATGAAGCTAGATCTAATGATTCATGTCAAAGCTTGGCATGACTATCTAAGCCTGGAACTTTTGTTAAGTGTTAAAAACACCAAAAAGTATGTCCGTGTTTGAGCTGTACAGTCCAAAGTGTCCAAGTAACCCCCAGAAATGCAGAGTGTGAGAAGTAGTGAGGAAATTTGATTATAGAAGTAGCTTTTGCTGGGAAATTTTATTATAGAAGTGATATTAGCTTTAGGTAGGAAATCTGATTGTAGAAGTGATATTAGCTTTAGCTAGGAAATTTGACGGCAATAGTAGCAGCGCTGGTTAAGTGGGATTCCAGGAGGTTTTAAGGCTTTTTACACCCTAATGTCTGCCAAAATCTATCAGTAATGTTTATGGGATTCCTGATGATCACAAGGCTTTTTATATCCCTTTGTATATTTTATATGGTTATGTGAAAGCCAGCATGTAGTTGAATAGTTAGATGCTTTGTGTTCTTCACACTTTTATGCATTTGAGATCGATTTTTGGACGAAAAAGTTTGATTTTTGCTGAATTTGTGTTGTGTGGAAATTAGTGCTTTTAAGATTGATTTGTTGTTTTGACTGGTAGTTGTGGTTTTCTCTCTGTTGATAAGAGCAGACCCTGTACTTTTCCAGAATAAAAGTATGGAGTATTATTCTGTTCATTTATAGTACCAATAAAGGCAGGAGTTTGGTAAATCTGGTGAGAGAAGCCATGAAGTCTGATGTCATTTCATAATTTGGACAGTACTGAATCTTAAGATGAAACCAGGCTTTATTCACTGTAACTTTGAAAGACATTGTTGTGTCAGTCTTTTATTTGATCCTTGTGTAAATGCAATTTAATTGTGCTCACATTTAACTTGGTGCTTAGTCTTTATAAAGTATTCATCATATTTTAATGTCTGCTTGGGAAACTCAAAAGTTGAAAAGATTGCTCTTTGTAGTGTACAAATGAATGTGTGTGTGTGAATTTTTTTCTTTGATGTAATCCAGCAAGGATTTTTTTTTTATCAATGTGTTCAGTCATTCATGATACACATTGGTTTTGAATTTTTTGAAAGATTTAGGCAATCTCTCAGACATGGATTTTATGTTGAAATGGTTGGCAATAAAAATAATCTGTTCTTTTCACTTGGATCTGTTCTTTAGACCAAGTGCAGATTAAAGCTCAAATCTTTACATTCATTCCTCTGTCATGCTTGCTTTATGCCATTCACGTCAGCTTCTTATCTGTAGTTCTGATAGAAGATGAGGCATGAGCTGTGGAAGAGTGTCCTTACAGTAAACGTCACTTGTTGCTTTCTTTTTCCTGCCAAAATGCTCATGCTGTGATCTTTGACTATATCTATTCCTTGATGGGTCAGATGAGTGTATATTCTGTATTTTTTTATGTTCTTGCTTTCAGGACTTTGATTCTTTTTGACTTTTCAATGACTGGCGTTTGAATGAGCAATTGGTCTTCTTACCGCTTTAATACTCTGGTTCCAAATAACAGCTTTGATTTTTAATCACTGTGTGTAGCTTTGTGTCAATGACTTTAGATGTCTATCAGATTTTTTCAGGGAATGAAATAGTACCATATGTAATTTTATGAATAGTATTTCGTATGTCCTTCTGTCTTCTTTTTCTTTATTTTAAAAATGGTGAATTTTTAGAAACAACTTTTTTTTTTTAAGATTATGAATTATTTTTAATGAATTATTCATACATATCGTATAAAAAGTTGTAAGAGTACAGGCATCGATATCAACAGCCCACCCCCCAATTTTTTGTCCACACTTTTTTTTTTTTTTAAAGAAAAAAGACTTTACACTCTGTTATTTTTCACATTGTAATTTTTGCCTTGAGACTGCTGCATCAAAGATGTATAAGTAATAGTTTTTCTGTATTGTGTAGTTCATTTAACTTTTCATACTTTGCTGTCTTTGTAGTTTCACTTACTGGACTCCATATCTTATACGTAACAGCTTTTGAGTTACTGTCACGTCGTCATTTGATGTTAACATTGCCAGCAAAACTGACTCAGCATACCCTGCATAATAAGTCTACAATTTACCCAACTTTTTTTTTCTGGTATAAGAGTCAGTGTGTGTTTCATGTTTTGCTAGACCACCATTGACAAGGGTAAGTTTGTTGTAATGTAGCTTTAGCCAAAAATGAGTACTTCTCAAATAAAATGATTTTTTTTTAATGATCATTTCTAAATATTTTGTACCTATGTTTTTGGATTCCACAGCCAAGAGACAAAGACTCTTTTAAGCACTGCGCATCTCTTGTGCCATCTTTTGTTTTAGACCAAATATTCCATGTCCTGACACCATGCACATCGCCCCCCCCCCCCCACCCCCCTTTTTTTTTCTTTTGAAGACACACCCTTTCCTTTTTTTTCTTTTGAAGACATCCCCCCCCTTCTCCTCTGTTTTATCTTTCTTTTAAAGTTTATCTTTGGAGGGAAAAAAGTATGTATGAAATCATATTCCCATTTAAGCTGACCTATCAAGGCATGCAAATATGGAAAATTGATCTTTTATTTTACTGGAGATCTTTTTAAAAGGCAACAGACAAATTATAATGGCTTTTTTTTTATACATAATTTCAAAACTGTTATATCATCAAAGCCAGAAAGTGATTAAAAGAATGTAAACAACAAACAAACAAACAAAACAACTCCACAATTTCAGTACAAAATCATTATCGGTCAGATTGACTCACATAAATTTTCTGAGTATGAACTATTCATCATACATTTTTCAATGTGTTTATTCCCAGATTATATATTTAAGTATTGTCATGACAGTTTCACAATTTTTAATATTTTCCACTGACTTTTCTGTGTATTTTACATGGTAGTTTCTTCTCACTGAACTGTCATATGAAATTAAGTCACCTACCTTGCACACTTTGTTAGTTTGTGAATCTTACAAAAAGTCACTTTCATAGAATTCGGAATAAACATGTGTTTGTTTTCATTGTTATGAATGAATGAATTGATGATTTATTACGCACATAAAAACCAGCATACCCAAAGGCATGACCGCAGTGCTGGGAGAAAAAACCCAGTAAAATGAAGAGCCATGTTGTGGTGTATACTTGATCTCCACTTTTGGATATTTATTTTGATGCGTGCCAAGTCATTGCTAGCCTCAGAATTTGGTGGTTAGCCTCACCTTGCTTGTTTTTCTTCTGTTTTTTAGACACACGCTGCCTCCTCAATGTCTGAGTGAATATCACTTTGTTCCCTGGTTTCTTCCTCTTTATATGCATGAAACATGTAATTTTTTTAACAGAATTTTGTGTATTTAATGCCAGAAAGAAAATAGTCAAATTTTTTATATTCCAACTTGATTTCTTCAGAATTTTGAAAAAACTATTTTAATAGTAGTTGATACAGTATTTGCTGATATATATGTATTTTTTTGGTTCAACAGAAATCAGATTTGGATGTATGGAATTGTATTTCTGTATTTTCTGCTTCCTTATGGGATGAAATATAAAAACAAACATTTTTTTAAAAAGCTGTGTGTAATGGCACAACATGTGTGTAAAACTTGGAAACATTTGAACACTAGTACCTTCATACAAAGTGATATTACAGTATGTATGTGTTCGCATGTGTGCATGTGCACACAAAGTAACTTTTTGTCACAAGAGCTTGACGGTTCATATTAGGTAGAGTTCAATAAAAGTTCAATTTATAGTAACTCGAGGCTAGTCTTTTGGATTAGACAATAAACTGAGGTCCTGTGTGCAACATACATTCAGCACACATAAAAGAACCTATGGCAGCCAGAGTTCTGCCTGGCAAAATTGTGAGCAAAAATCCACTGTCATAGAGAAACAAATGCACTTGCAAACAGGGAGGGGGGGGGGGGGAAAGGTAGCACCACTCTTGCAGCGACACACCCTCATCGGGGAGAGCAGCCCAAATTTAATCAGAAAAATCTGCTGTGACTTAAAGTTGTTGTTTTTTCTCTATTCCTTGGCTAGAGCTCCAAAGTTCACCAATGGAGAAGATTTGCATATGAATGCATTTAAGAAAAAAATCATCCATCCCCTCTGGCATGCATTGGCCTACTCTTCCGAAAGGCGGAATGGATTTTAACATGTACGCAATGTGTTCTGCATGTGTTCACACATTGGACCTTACTTTACAGTCTTACCCAAAGGACTTTTAAGGGAGTTCAGCCAGTATTGATGTTAAGGGAAAAAATCCCCTTGAACAAGTGCCATAGTGGTGGCTTGATCCCAGGCCGTCAGATCGTGAGCGGAACACACTAAGTTGTGACTAACCACCAAGCTATCCTGCCACCTCCTTCACCCACCCACCTCCACCCCCAGTTCAATTCAATTTAATAACTTGTTCATTTCAACACGTTTCTCAGTCCAAGTTGTAAGTATTTTGGGGTTTTTTCATTTTCTAGCCTTGATATGGAATTTGGAGGTCAGTTTCACTTTAAGCCAGAATAAGAAATTTCCTCTGGTGCTTTAGAATGGTTTTTCTGTGGTCTTTGTCTGTTTGTTTTTTTAAGTTTTGTGTGTACAATGAAAGGTGTGTGTGTGTTTAACTGAAAATGTTTGCTCAGATATAACGAATATGCATTTAGATGCATGCTATGTATAACTTTTGGGGTTGGGTTTCTTCCCCTGTTTTGCTTTCTTTTACTGGTTGGTTGTTGGTTGGTTGGTTTTTTAACACTTTTTTTAAATTGCTATTTGCTTTTAGAAGGAGTCAGATGATTTTGAGGGGTTATGATCCCCCTCTCCTTGCAATTGTTGGTATGATATCCCCTACCTTGCTTTCCCCTGCTCCACTTTCACACTGCTGCAGGGCTCTGCTGACTGAACAAACCAGAACAGAGGGAAGCTAATCATGTTTGTTACATATGAAATGGGTTTTCTACTTATGGTCTGTATTCTGTCTCATCGTGTGTTTATTGGGTTGGCTATATCTGTGGCCACTGAAGGCTGATCAGAAAGTTTGTAGCCTGGTTATGAAGGAATTGAACCTCATGCATGAAAATGGCACACTCCTGCAAGTGCTATGCATGATGGCTTCAAATTTTTTTAAAGATTTATTCTTGTTATAGGTATGATGTCACCACATATGACCTTGCTACACATGATAACGGCAAATTTGTTTAAAAGATTTACTCTTGTCATAGGTATGATGTCACCACACATTACCTCATCACCTACACCATCATCTATGCACTCCTGCCAAAGGCTCTTTGTATGTCATCACTAAACTAAAGAAGAAGTATCTGCTCATATGTGGGACGAGTTGGAAGATGGCCACTTTTCTGAAAGTCCAAACATATTTACTGATAAGCAATGGCCATGATTCTTGTCATTTTCTTGTGAGACCCGAGAGTGTGTGACTGTCATGTAGTCATTACTTCTGGCTTTTTTTAAAAAGAGTTAAGTTCATTCTTGATGAAAGGCCTATAGACAAGAAAAGTTTCATCAAGGTAGGTTTCAGAACTTATGTTCAAGACACAGAAGTACGCAAGTGTGCCATACGTCAGTTTGAAGCAAGCCTTTGTGCCATTTTCTTTATAACAAGCTACAAAGCCATTTATCAGTCCTTGTATGCTTAAAAAAAACAACCAACCTAATAGCAAGAGCTCGTTTTTGGTTTACCAACAAGCATGGTATGGTTGCTATATCATCATAATATTCGCTTTTTGATTCTGAAAGTCTGGATTGTGCAGGTCTGTTATGAATACAAAAAGTGCTGAATATCATCTGGATTTCTTCATGTCTGAAGTTTTGGGTTTGTATGGCCAAATGAAACTGTCATGTATGTGAAAATCTTAAATATTTTTTAGTATATTTGTTCCCATGTAAATATGGGTGAAGCTTTTCAAAAAGGAAAACTGCTTAGTGGATGAACTATGTTCTTGCCAGTTTGCTCACAGTCGCAACAATGCTTTTTTTTTTTTTTATAGCGTTGGGTTAGCCTAGATCTGTTCTGGCAATCTGTGCTTGCAAAGAAAGAAACACAATGTTTTAACCTAGGAAATACAGTGGGAACCTTTTGACACATTGTTCTGATTTCATGTTTTGTTGTCATGGCTGGATAGTGTGTGTTTGTGTGTTTGTGTGTGTGTGTGTGTGTGTGTAAAAGAGAGAAAGGGAAATGCTGTATGTATGTGTAGTTATGTGTACTCAGTGCAGAAAAATTAATCAACTTCCTCTGTAATGATAATACTATAGGCACTTTCATTACACATACACCCAAAAAATGCATTAAAACAGGAATCTACCCTAGGAGTATATTTCAATTGCACAGTCTCAAACCACAGCAATAAAAGTCAAAAGTAGTGTTTCAAATGAAATGATTGACAAGATGATGTTTTCTTTTTTAAGATCTCCGGTTAAAGAGCACTGGTCATGAAGGCATAAACCATAAACACTGGGAATGAAATGTAGCTTGTCTAGTGTGTTAGTACTAGTGTATGGGCCTAGGCAAAAACCATAAACACTGGGAATAAAATGTAGCTTGTTTAGTTTGTTAGTGCTAGTGTATGGGTCTGGTCTCCTTTTGTGTGCAAGAAAGGAAAGGAAGAGTCACCAGAATACACATTCAGGCGATTCATTCACTACCCATACCCATTTGCTAAAAATAGATTAACCCCCTAGCTGTATGACGTCTGCTTCTTGATCATCAATATGTCCACAGCATTACATATCAGCATTTTAATACAGATTATTTAAAGATCCTTGTACTTGACGTCCCATCATCATCATCATCAGACCCGTGACCTTGGCGGTCGTGGGGGAGACATGAAAGACGATGCTGTGGTAAGCCTCCTCCATCCATCTCGGTCCTCGGCTCTGCGCAGTAGTGCCGAGTCATTCATCCTGGTCCATTCTCTGATGTTGTCCATCCATGACTTGTTCTGTCTTCCCCTCCTTCTGCCACCTTCGAGTGTTCCCTGCAGTACTGTTTTGGGCAGAGTGTTGTGGCGGGTGACGTGGCCGAACCATGTCAGCTTTTTCTTCTTGACGATGGTGAGAAGGGGTTCCTGTGGACCTGCCAGCCGTGTTATTTGACTCTTGACAAATTCATTGGTCTTTCGTTCTCTCCAGGATATGCCCAGTAGTTTTCTATGGCATTTTGTTTCGAATGACTGGATTCGCTTTGCTGTTTCAGCAGTCAATGTCCAGGTTTCACTTCCGTACAGCAGGATCGACTGAATTAGGGCTTTGTAGAGCTTTAGTTTGATTGGGAAACTGATCTCTTTACTTTTCCATATGGTGGTGAGTTTTGTCATGGAAGATGTTGCCATGGCTATTCTGACTTTGATTTCTGTCGTCGATCGCCCGTCCTTTGTGAGTGTAGCGCCGAGGTATTTAAAAGCGTCTACCTCCTCCAGTTGTTGGCCGTTCATGTAAATTTTAGCGGTGGCATTGCTCGTGCTGTTCACAAGTACTTTACTTTTCTCCGAGCTCACCTCCATCCCATATGCTCCAGCTCTGTTCTCAAGTCTGGTCGTAAGATCTTGCAGCTCTGTGTTACTTCCGCCCATGAGGTCAATGTCATCGGCAAACCGTAAGTTGTTGAGGGGTCTGCCGCCAATGGAGATGGTAGGGTGGAAGTCATGGAGGGTCTCTCTCATGATGTTTTCCAAGAACAGATTGAACAGGACTGGAGATAACAGGCATCCTTGTCGGACCCCAACTGTGGTTTTGAAGTAGTCTCCGACCTGATTGTTCAGAAGGACTGCACTGCTTGCAGTGTTGTATAGTGCTTGAATGGTTTGCACTAGTCCTTCTTCAATGCCAAACATTCTGAGGACCTGCCACAGGCCTTCGTGCCATACTCTGTCAAAAGCCTTCTTGAAGTCGATGAAGTTGTGGAACAGGTCTCTCTGATGTTGAAGATGTTTTTCCATCATGATGTGGCAGTTAAAAATCTGTTCGATTGTGCTCCTGCTTGCCCTGAACCCAGCTTGTTCCTCTGCAAGGTGTTCTTCTGCCTCCTTCTTGAGTCGATTCAAAATAACTTTGAGCATGATCTTGCTGGCGTGGCTGATGAGGCTGATTGTTCTATAGTTTTGGCATTGGCGTAAATTCCCCTTCTTGGGCAGGGGTATGATGAGTGATTGTGTCCATTCTGTTGGCCACTGTTTTGTCTCCCAAATCTTCTGACAGATAGCTGTAACATATGTGATGGCTGTTTCGCCACCATGCTTGAGCAGCTCTGCTGGTATATTGTCTGCTCCTGGGGACTTTCCTACTGGTAAGCTGCAGATGGCTTCTTCCACTTCTTCCCTCAGTATAGGTAATGGCGAGGGTGCTCTTGATGTTGCTGCTTTCTCTTCTATTATGCTCTTGTCAGGTTGTATTGGGTAGTTGTACAGTTCTTGACAATATTCAGACCACCTGTTCAATGCAGCTGAGCTTTCTGTGAGGAGGTTTCCGGAGCTGTCTTCAATGACTGATGATTTGGTTTGAAGTGGTTTTGTGAGTTTCTTCAGGGTGTCGTATGCCTTTTTACTGTTGCCCACTTTCATGTTTTTTTCGATCTCATCACATTGACGTCCCACTGGATTCCATTTTTCATTCTTTGGGAGATTCAGATATTACTCTCCTAGCATTTTGTTTTGTTTTGGGTCCTTGGCTAGAGCTCCGAGGTTCACCAGTGGTGAGATTTTGTGTATGCAACAGTTTTTAACCCACTATGAAGGTAGCCACATTATGACTCTGGGGATGTATGCTGGGTATGTTTGTGTTTCTGTAACCCACTGAGCACTGACGTGAATTACGGGATCTTTAACATGCATATTTTGATCTTCTGCATGGGTATATACAGGAAGGGAATCAAAGCACTGGCAGGTCTGCATGTAAAGTTAACCTGGTGGATCATAAAAATATCCATCATTAATTCTCAAGATGCCACCAAGATTTGAACCCATGACTTCATGGATCCATGGGATTGAAGTCAAAGGTCTTAACCACTTAGCTATATCCGTCACTCTCCTAGTATGAGGAGTATTACAGTAAAGGTTTTTAGAACTCGAGCTGTGATGTGGTGTGGCACATATTAGCAGGAGTGCTGAGATGAGAAGAGACTACAAAGTGGTTTTTCTAATCCTGGTGCTTTAATTTGATTAGGGGCACAATTTTAGATAATCAGAGCTTTAACTTTCAATGGTTTGACAGCTCTAGTATGGGGTGGGCATTGTTATAAATATCATGGTTGGACTGACTCTTTACAAGATGAGAAAATGGCCCTTGAGTCTTTTTAAGTCCTCATTTTTGCAAATTTTGAAGAACGGGCTTGGTGAAACTGCCACCAAAGAAGGGATCTTAAGTGCCACATTTCTGTAAAATGAGTTACAAAACTTTAAAATTCTGTCAGGTGAGATTCATTGTAACATAGAGAGAACACCCTAACAGACTGATATCAGACTTCTGTAAGGCATTTGGCAACAAATGGAGCACTCAAACTAACAACAAACTTTCAAACCATGAAGAAGATAAACGCCACATTGGGACAAATATTGCTTTTATTAGTTATGTCTTTGTATAAAATAATCATACATGTTAGCTTTTTGTTAGGCATTATTATTTAAAAAACCAAAGCAAAACTATGTCCTTTCTTTTCCTGAACTCCCATAGGATCACTAGGTACTGCACTGAAGCTCTCATGCAACTGCTTTCTTCAAAGTGATATCATCTGCGTCAGTTTCTTTCATTACCCAAAATACAGTTTTCACTCAAGCAAAAGGAAACTCAGCTCAAAGTGAGTAAATGCATCTCCTTTAACTCATTCCATACTGGCCGATTGCTTCTTTGTTTACTGGCCATTTTTATAGGTTATGAGAAGAATTGCAGAAAAAATTGGAAGCACATACAAGTGTGAACATTAGAGCTTAGATGAAAGATGACATAAGCTAGCCAACAACAAAGTTTCACAACACTTTTTTATTGAATGATTTATCAATCTTTAGTTTTAAATCAATATTTTTTTTTCAAATTTTGCAAAATGGGGGTGTAATAGTATCACAGAACAAATTTTTTAAAAATAAATGTTGGTTCTTTATACCTCCAATACTTCTAACCTGTAAAAACCAAGGTATGTGACAGCATAATCATCTCAATACCCACCCGCCCTACCAATAGAGATAAACACCAGGTACACTGTAGCTTATCACAGTATATAAAGAGTTAATCATATCTATAGTGTGCCTGAGCCAGTCAAACCAAGCTGTTTTTGCTATCCCCCATTAACACAATGTATGAACATGTGCTTACAGTCTGAATGTTACCTATGGCAGATTGAACAAAACATCCAAAGTTACCACTTGCCTTTGGTCCAGTCTCCAACTTTTCTCATGGGAGATGAGAAGAGAAAACTGTATGCAGTTTAAGAGGAAAAAGTAAACAAACAAACAAAATCCACACCCCACCGGCTGAAGAAACTTATTTTGCATAACTTCCTTTTTTAAAAGATAATTGACAAGATTTCACGATGAGTTAATGAAAGTTGCAAACATAGACTGCTGGATAGCATGTTTATACTTCAATCAAGATTATGGCCCTTTATCTTCTCTGCTTCTATGCACTCTCTACTGGCACGGTGCATGTGTTTGCTGTGAACAGAACGCTCAAAACACTGACATGTACAGAAACTAAGCAGAATAGCAGGCAAAAGGGAATATTATTTTGGAATTAGATCGCTTGAACATCATAGCAACTGACTACAGGTGGTTGCATACACATATATACAGAAATCATTCCATATCAAATATCCTTCCCATCATACTATGTATGATGCAGCCTATATACATGTCACAGATCCCCAAGTACACCCACTCTCTGATACAGAGCATTGTGGATTCCAACACATCACCATGAAAATTTAATTATTTATTATATACACATATAAACTACTATATAACAATTCCAACCTAATCTAAATGAAGACAGCCAACCCCATCAGATTCAAGCACGCACACACACACACACATCTATCTATCTATCTATCTATCTAGATATATATATAGATAGATAGATAGATAGATAGATAGATAGATAGATAGATAGATAGATAGATAGATAGATATGAGAGACACAGACAGATATAGCAGAGAGACAGACAGAGAACAAGATGAATGTTTGTCCACACAAATGCATAGATTCATGCATGTACATGCACATACAAACACACACATATAAATTTATATGAGCATGTCCTTGATAGAAGTATGTCCCAATGATATACAACATGACAACACCGCAGTGTTTGCGTGAAAAAAACTGCTTTCATCTCAATGAGCCGTTCTACAGGATGCTGTCCATTAAGAAGAAGGCAGGGAAGCTACTCTAGTGGTTTGAGTACAAAACTCATAGTCCTGATGGCTGTCGCCTGCACAAGCTTAAGTCTCTGCTGTTTGAGGCTTTGCTAGATCTTTGAGGTTCCCCTATGAAGAGATGTTTGCATATGTGACCGTTTTTGCCCATCATTTAGGTAACTGCATTCCGACATCGAGCATAACGTCCAAACATGACACCAGAGTGCATGTGTTTGGGGTTTTTAACATATTTTTTGTCATCCATTCTTACCAGCACAATGGCCTACTCTTCCAAAAGGCAGAACTGATTTTAACAAGTGTACAAGATATTCTGTAAGTGATTGCACACGGGACCTTAAGTCTCATCTGAAGGACTTTTAGGGGAGTGGAGTCAGTACTGATGTTAAATCCAGGGGAAAATCCCCCCAAGAGATGGTGGTGGCTTGAACCTGGGCTCAATCCTAGGAAATCAAATCACGAGTACAATGCTCTGACACAAGGCTATTCCCCCTCTCTGCTGGTTTGTTTAAAGGAAGTTTCCTCCATGGAGTTCACACTGGTACTCTCTCCACTTTCCTGAAAGTCCTTTGGATAAGACTGTGTGTGCAACTACACACAGAACACTTTGCACATTCATTAAACCATCATCCACTTTTTGTGCTGTGGCCAGTGGTATGGATGACAGGGAAATATTCAGCATGTTCCCTGCTGCTTGCAGAGGAATGGGCAGAGTCAGGTTCTACTTGTCCATGACACATGGCCTTAAAGTGTCAGTGCTGTGGCTCAACGGCTTTTCAAGGAGTTAAAGGAGATGTCAAGCAAATCCATTATGACAGAACAAATCCCAGTGACAGATCAAGTCACCCCCTTGGCATTTTAAAAAACCCAAACCTATTTCCTTCTAAACACCTAAACTCAGTGTTTCTAAAAAATCTATTTTCACCTAAACACCCCAAGTTAGTGTAAAAAAAATCTGTATTCATCTAAGCACCCCAAATCAGAGCTTAAAAAAACCCAATCTGATTACCTAGATACCCCAAATCGGTGTTTAAAAAAATCTCATCACTGAAATACCCCATTTAGGTGTTAAATTCATTATGACAGACCAAATCTCAGTGACACAGATCATGACCCCTTTGTCAAAGTGAAAAAAAATCATCTAAACACTCCGAGTATGAGAATACAAAAAAAAACCCACCCTAACCCAACAATGAACAAATCTATTATCCAAACACCCTAAATCAGTTTCCAGAAACAAGCTACCATCACCTAAACATCCCAAATCTACGTACAAAGAAATATTCCTCATCTTGTAACCCCCCCCCCCCCCCTACTCTCTTCCCCACCCCCTCCACTTTGATTGTCAAAAAACAACCTTTCTTTATCTCAACACCCTAAATCGGTGTAAAAAAAAACATACGCAAAAAGACAATCTTTCATTTGAACACACCAAATCAGGGTTTAAATGAAAATATCTATCTCAAAATCAAAAAATCAATATGAAAAACAACAACCCCAACCTTTCTTTATCTTCACACCCTATGTTAGTGTCAAAAAAACACCAACCCAAAACTTTCGACTAAACAATGGGCCACGTTCACAAGATGTTGACTATTATGACAGAGTAAATGCCAGTGACACAGAAGACAGCACCCAGACAAATGATGAAGATGTCTTTGAACTTGATGGCTGCGGGCAGGTGGTGCCAACACAGCTTCATGTGGAAGAGACAGGGCAGGATGTAGGCCACAAAGATACTGCCCACTGCCCCTGAAACACACAGGAAGGGGAGCTCAGTATGGGGGCATTAGTGTGCCACCAGTACGTTCATTGGCACTGCACTGTGTAACTTGCCTGTCTGTCTGTGTGTCTCTGTCTGTCTTCTGTCTATCTGTCTGTGTCTGTCTGACTGACTGTCTGTCTGTCTGTCTGTGTCTCTCTCTCATATATTGGATATTATTATCTTTGAAATACACACACACACTCTCTGTCTCTGTCTCTCTCTCACCTTTTATCATTTTGCTTATAGTTATGGTGTATCCTGATGAAGGATTCATATTTTATATTTTCAAAACTTATTGGACTTGTCCTCTGTACTTAAGTCTTAATGAGTGCCCTATTTCAATATCTTATTGTTATGTGTAACAAGTATATGTACCATTTGACAATGTGTAGATGTTTATCTTTATGACTTATTAAGTTTGGTTGTTATTCTTATTGGTTTTTGTTGTGTTGTTGTTTCTTTTTTTCTTTTTTTCTTCTTTTGTTGGTTTGGTTTTTCTTTCTCTTTTGCTTGTTTGTTTTGGTTGTGGGTTGTTGTTTGTTTTTTTGTTGTTGTTTTTTTTTGGGGGGGGGGTTGTTGGGGGGGGGGGGGGGGCTGTTTTGAAAAGGGTTATTTCCCCATGTTTCTACTGTGAGAATGTATAAGTGTTGGGTTATTATTAAGATGTATCCCTACGGGCGGGGACTGGATGTAAACAAGCACATGAGTGCTTATTCATTATCCTCGAAATAAAAGAATTTGTCATTGTCATTGTCATTGTCATTCTCTCTCTCTTCTCTCTCTCTCTCTCTCTCTCTCTCTCTCTCTCTCTCTCCTCTCTCTCTCTCTCTCTCTGAGTGGAGTGAGCCAATCTTTTAGCCTGAGGAAGGTTTAAGATAAACCAAAAGTTTGTTCTGCCATTCACTTCGGTGTTGTTTTCTTACTTTGTTTTTTGCTCTTATCAAATTGTGCCCTATTGATCTTTTCTTGTTTAAAGTTCTTAAATTGTGATTATGTTATTGTTGTTGTTATTCTTAAATTATGATTATATCATTGTTGTTTTAATTAGTTAACAAAGGAAACTTTTTTTGTACATGAAGATGGCAAAAGACAGTGTGCAATGAAAAAATCATAACAGCTTTGAAAGATAAAACAAAGAATGCCAAAAAGATAAAAAGAAAAGAGGCTTATGACATGATGATACATCATCCATCCTTCATGTGCAATGATTACATCACACACACACACACACACACACACACACACACACATACATATTGATCAATATATGTATTTCACCACATCATCCCCAAAAGCTCTTTCTTTATGATTTTGATTTGTTATGTAGTCACAGTTGGATGGGTGACCGTTTGTGCGCCTTGGCTTCAGTACAGTTCCCCAGTTCACCCAACTGTAAATGGGTACCTGCCTCTTTAGGGTCAGGGAAGGTAAAGCAACGAGGGAGAGGATATGGGCGCCACCCTCAATATGCTGGCCCCTAGAGAAGTGAGGTCTCTGACGCCTCACTCCCCTACGACCTTAATATAGGTTATGGGACACATTTACCTTTACCTATGTAGTTGAAAAAGGAAAACAACAACAAGAGAAGGATAAGGTATAGATATATATACATCAATACTAACCTACAAAAGCAGCCACGTAAGCAAAGCTGTCTCTGAGCAGAAGACCCAGAAGTCCTATCACCAGCACCAGAGAGATGCGAACCATGTTACGTTTCCATGGGGACACCTTCACGCAAAATCACACCCGCAGTATAGTTCATAACTATTCAAATATTACTTGAGAAAAATAAACTCTACATGCAAAAAGTGTGGAAAAAGTTATGTTAACAAGGAAACCTACACGGCTACAGGCACATAACATCAAAAAAACAATCTGTGTCTGTGCTACTGACATCAGTACTTTTCTGTCTTCTTTATCACGCTAAACTGGCAGATGCGCACAAATGACATTTTCTAGAATTACAAAATCCTGGTATCTGCTCTCTAACATGGACATGAAGTAACTCTCCTCCATTAAAAAAGTGACTTTTTCAGAGAAAAAACACCTAAACATCAGCATTAGTATTAACTATATTAACAAAATACAAACTTTGAAACATGTTTGGACATTTGCCTTTCATACAGAGACAAAAGTACTAGTACATGAGCACAAGAAAAACAAACAAAACCTCCACACGTCAGAAGAATTGTCTGAGTACAAAAAATTACCATCACCATCACCACTGCACCTACCCCCCCCCCCTCGCCCCACCCTCACCCACTCACAACACACACATACACACACATCCAAACACACAAAAACACTCATTAAAACTACCCCAAAATTGTCATATAAATACAAAATAAAACAACAACAAAATCACTGAGAAACCTCTAAAATACATACCCCAACAAATTAAAAAACAAAATTAAAAAAAAACTAAAAACCTCACCAAAACATCAGAATTTTACTTCAAAAGCAGAACAAAAACACAAACAAACAAACAAAATCTCAGCACATCACATCAGATCTCTTACCTGAACCATGAAGGCCTCAGAATCCGCAGAATCCTGTGTGAGATGGGAGTCTGGCATCAACATGGCTTTTTCCTCCGCCTCCTTGACTTTTGAAGGCTGACACTGCCTGCTATTGTCTGTGTTTCCAAAAGGTGGTCAGAAGTAGGTTATTAATTTTGTGTTTCCAAATGGTGGTCAGAAGCAGGTTATTAATTTTGTGTTTCCAAAAGGTGGTCAGAAATATGTTATTAATTTTGTGTTTCCAAAAGGTGGTCAGAAGCAGGTTATTAATTTTGTGTTTCCAAAAGGTGGTCAGAAATATGTTATTAATTTTGTGTTTCCAAAAGGTGGTCAGAAATATGTTATTAGTTTTGTGTTTCCAAAAGGTGGTCAGAAGCAGGTTATTAATTTTGTGTTTCCAAAAGGTGGTCAGAAGCAGGTTATTAATTTTGTGTTTCCAAAAGGTGGTCAGAAATATGTTATTAATTTTGTGTTTCCAAAAGGTGGTCAGAAGCAGGTTATTAATTTTGTGTTTCCAAAAGGTGGTCAGAAATATGTTATTAGTTTTGTGTTTCCAAAAGGTGGTCAGAAGCAGGTTATTAATTTTGTGTTTCCAAAAGGTGGTCAGAAGCAGGTTATTAATTTTGTGTTTCCAAAAGGTGGTCAAAAACAGGTTATTAATTTTGTGTTTCCAAAAGGTGGTCAGGAACAGGTTATTAATTTTGGGTTTCCAAAAGGTGGTCAGAAACAGGTTATTAATTTTGTGTTTCCAAAAGGTGGTCAGAAATATGTTATTAATTTTGTGTTTCCAAAAGGTGGTCAGAAATATGTTATTTGTTTCGATAAAAGTGGTCAGAAAAGTGTTATTTGTTTCGATAAAAGCGGTCAGAAAAATGTTATTTGTTTCCAAAAAGTGGTTAGAAAGCTGTTATTTGTTGTTGTTTTTTTTAAAGTGGTTAGAAATAGTTGTTTCCAAAAGGTGTTTAGAAATATGTTATTTGTGTTTCCAAAAGGTGGTTGAAAAATATGTTATTTCCAGTGTTAAGAAATGTGTTGTTTCCAAAAGGTGGTTAAAATATGTTATTTGTTTCCAGTGTTTAGAAATGTTTTATTTATTCGAAAGGGTGGTTAAAAATGTGGTATTTGTTTTCAAAAGATTGTTAGAAGTATGTTATTTGTTTCCAACAAGAGATGGTAAGAAATACATTGTTTTCAAAAATATTATCAGAAATATCTATTTTTGTCCAAAAGATCATATTATATCACACCACACCATACAACACCACATCCTCACCACTTATTACCACACCATACCAACCACACCACACCACATACACACAACATCACAAGTCACATCATACAAAACTACACTCATACCACACACACACATACCACACCCACACCACACTATACCACACAACACCACACCCTACCAACCACACACACACAACAAACCAAATCACACACACGCACCACACTATACCACACCACACTATACCACACCCTACCAACCACACTAACCACACACACACACACACACATGCACCAAACCACACACATGCACCATCCCACACACCACACACCACACCACATCCCATCCCATCCCATCCCACCCACACCACACCACCCCACACCACACCACACCACACCCCACCCCACCCCACACCACCCCACCCCACCCTACATCAAGCAGGCTACAGCTAGCAGACAACAGGCGTACCTTTTCCAAAGAGCGTGACCTCCACCATCTGCACAACAGGGAACACCATGATGGGGAAGGTGAAGAGAATGCCCACCATCAGAAACACGTTGACCGTCACACCCAGCCATGACCCCACGTCCAGATTCATGCTCACCATCTGAGAGATGTCGCTGCCAAAGGACAGGTAACTCAGCACTCCGGTGCAGATGTGCAACAGGACCAGGACAGTAAGTGCCCCTGTGATGTAGGGGGCGTAGTTGTGTCGGTTCCCTTCCATGCTCCCTTCCACAGGCAGCATCTGAGGACACACATGTATTCACCTGCTGAAGCATTGAGCAGGAATCTCATCTCATCTCATCTGCCCCTGTAACCGCCTCCGGGGCCATAGGGGCACTGCAGTGACGAACATGGCACCAGTTGAGCAGCAATAAAAGATACAATAATATTAATAATAACATATGTTATATGTTGTTGCAGGTTTCCCAGCTTAACACCATCTGGGTCACCTAGAATATGCACTCTGTCTCACTCATCATCACACCTGGTGAGTACTGTGAAACAAGCACACACATGACGAGGAGTTTGTATAGTTGTTTTCATGTGCCTGGCCATAATTATAGGCAGCCATACTCTGACTTCACAGAATTTCTTTCTCTTTTTAAAGAGAGTGAGCTGGCTGAGGACAATCTCAATACAACATTTTATAGCACGACAATATCTTAATAGGCTGTGTCACTTAGCTTATATCAATAACGACAGAGCTTAAAGTCTGGGCCAGGGACAGGCTATGTCATACCTGTCTCTTAAATGATGGTTTCATCTAACCATCAACTGACTGAAACTCAACTCACAAAAAACACCTCAACTTAAAGCCTGGAACACAAGCACACAGTTATATTGTGTTCCATAAAGTGGTTGAATGCACACATGCATACATGCACACACATGCACACTCATACAAGCATGCACACACCCACACACCCACACATGATGGGTTGGTGGTCTACAAGTAATGCACCTGACTAGAAATGGAAAAGTCGCAGGTTCAGTCCTCATTTGAACCCCAACTTTTCCTCATCCATTTAGTTATTTATTTATTTAATTTTATTCTTTTATATAGAAGATAATGGAATATGCTCTTATGGGCTTTTTTACATCCAGTCCCCGTGTGTATGCGGTTTTGTAAATGTTGTCATCTGTTCCCACCGGCACACAATGGCCTACTCTTACGAAAAGCGGGACAGGATTTAAAGAATGCGAAAGATGTTCTGCGTGCGTTCGTCACAGACCTCAGTTTATAGACTCATCGGAAGGACTTTTGGGGAGAGTGGAGGCTGCACTGATGTTAACTCCAGGGTAAATATCCCCTTGAACGGGAATCGAACCTGAGTCGTCAGATTGCGAGCACAATGTTCTAACCACTAGGCTATCCCGCCCCCCACGAGACTATGAGCAGTGGTCTGGACACCTGCCTTTTGTATAAGATGATAAACCAAGGTCCCAGGGGCATCACATAATCAGCTAACATTAAAATAAACTCCAAAAGTTGTCCTAGTCAATTTTTGTTAACCCCCCCACCCTACCCCCCAATCAAAAAGCCACTCGCATTGGAAAATAAATACACAAGCAGACAGGAAAAAACAATAAACAAAACATTGGCATTATGTTGGCATTATGTTGTCCCAGAGAAGAGCAGCCTAAATTTCATGCAGAAAGATCTGCTGTAACAGAGTGGTATACAT
Source organism: Rapana venosa (assembly GCA_028751875.1). Lineage (NCBI taxonomy): Eukaryota > Metazoa > Mollusca > Gastropoda > Neogastropoda > Muricidae > Rapana > Rapana venosa. Next base: position 41,821,879 of record CM054134.1, read on the forward strand.
TACAATATGTACAATACAATACAATGCAATGCAATACAATAAATACAATATTTACACTACAATGCAATGCAAGACAATGGCTATATTATGACTTACCACTCCTGCTCCTTCGAATGCACCAGCCACAGTGCCGAATAAAATGGGCAATCCCTGAAGACGGGCCCACACCCAAGTGTCAGTTACATGGAATTCTGTAAGCACACACACACACACACACTGTGTCACAAAGACAACATTTATCTACTGCACAGAAAAATAGGGAAAGAAAATTAGTTTATGATAGTTACAAAAAAACAAAAAATAACTGACACCGCCCCCCCTAGCACCATGTACACAAAAGCTAAGGATATGATTTCTTCAAATACTGAGTACAATAAGATCTATGATAAACTAAAACAGGTCAATAGCTGTAATAATAACCACATGATTATATCAATTAGTCTACCATGCTGCTTAACAGTCCTGACTATGAAGGCCATCAGTTTGTAAATTATATTCCTAAACATCTTAAAAGTAAATGAAATAAATCACTGATTTTTCTACTGCTGACTGATTAAACAAAACCAACCAAACAAAAACAAACCATTTCAACATTCCCACTCAATTTTCTTTATCACCTTGATGGTTCAGAGATTGGTTAAAGTGAAAACTGTCTTCACTTTAAATATTAAACAGACCACTCCATACACTAATGTTCAAACAAACAGTCAGTACTAGGTAATTACAGAACACATACATTGACAAACACATACTGCAAGTTTGCACAGCTGCTTACCATATTCTCTTATCTGTCATTTTTGCTTCCAGTTTCAACAGAACTAGGGAAAGCTTTGAAAACTAGAATCTTTCTGTTTCTTTTTTTTCTTTATTCTTTTATTTTGAGGATAATGGAATAGGCACCCTTGTGCTTTTTTTACATCCAGTCCCCGTGTGTATGAAGTTGAGTGAATTTTGTCATCTGTTCCCACCAGCAAATAATGGCCTACTCTTCCAAAAAGCGGAACAGGTTTTAACATGTGCGCAAACATCTCTTTCATGGTTTCAGTTTTTATGTCAACCAATTTTTTTTAACAGGATCCAAGTGGCAAAAGATGACAACTATAACTTTCGTTTGGTTTTTTGTGCTTAAAACTTTGCCGTGTTTGAGTCTGTATGTGACAGTCTGAGAAAAGGGGAAACAACTATACATCTGGGAGTGAGGGGAAGTAATGTGTGCTTGTAAAATAATTATTAACTCCCCATGTGTCTGAAACAGATCCATATTGGTGGTTTTGTCATGTTTGTGTCATTTATCTGTTTTTATGATGTAAAGAGTTTGTTTTAGCGCAGAAGACTTTCAGATTTAAACTTTGTTTTCTTCTATGACATATGTATTATTGTGTATTGTGTGCTATATGATTATACATGCGCTGGGAATTTCGCATTAAACTTGTGGTAATAAAATAGTCTGAGTCACACAGCTGGAGCAACAGAACTGTCATGACTCTCACTACAGTTGGTTGCAGCTATATTTTTCAAATATACACCCTTTCAGTAAGCATAAACTGTCCAATTCTGAAAATGTACAGGGAGATCAGAGTAAAATATGTTTTTTTCTAGTTAGCCTTGACCATGCTGAGGCCCCATCTACTCTGGTATGAGTAAGCTGGGTTTCACAAGTCAGGCTTATTTATGCAGCCATGTTTTATTACTGGCAAACAGAGTGGTTTTCTTACATACAATGGGTCATAGCCATGTCTGTGGTCGTATCAGACACCAGCAATCACTACCCAATTAAGAAAATCACAACAACAGTGCAGGGTCTCTTCTGCTTGGTGTCCTCCTGACAGCCTAACATTGACAGCTTTCTGCAGATTTTTGTCTAGGACATGAAGAGCCTAAATTATATGGCTGTTTTAGGTGATATTCGTTAGAATGAATGATGTAAATAATAGTACTGAAGTATACAACAGAAAAAAATAATTGACAACAAATCAGGTCACTATAACTTACGATTAATGAGAGCAACGATGACCACCAAAGTGCCGCAGATCAGGCTCACATTGCCCACAGTGCTGATCAGTCCCAGGCCTCGCATTCTTCGTGGCAAAATCAGGGTCACAAAAATGACTATGGGGATCAAGAACAAGAAGCGAATATCTGGGCTGTCTGAGAAAGACACACTCCAAACACTTGGTCCTGGAGAAAAGGACACTGACAGATCATCATGGGCAGAAACTGGAATCTGTGTACCAACTGTGGTCTGGGTTTCCAAGACTGAAACAGGCTGGTTCACTGAAGAAGTTTTAGCTGTGGAGGTTGAAGTGGTAGCACTCGATTCTGCAGTCTCTAAAGGCTTTGTTGAAGATGAGGACAAGTCAGAGGTTCCTGGAAGTGGGGGAACTGTCTTGAACACTGGGTGTTCTGAGGCTAAAGACAAAGTAACCGGTACAGATGATTCATGGGAG
>CM054134.1:41829325-41894325 GCA_028751875.1 Rapana venosa
CAAGGTTGGCAGTTTGCCAGCAACTGTGTCAAGGTTGGCAGTTTGCCAGCAACTGTGTCAAGGTTGGCAGTTTGCCAGCAACTGTGTCAAGGTTGGCAGTTTGCCAGCAACTGTGTTAAGGTTGGCAGTTTGTCAGCAACTGTGTTAAGGTTGGCAGTTTGCCAGCAACTGTGTTAAGGTTGGCAGTTTGCCAGCAACTGAATTAGGTATAAGCTCAGGTCACTGTTTGGAACCCATTCTAGTTTGTAGAATAAGAGGAACTGGGTTAGATTAATGAATTTAAAGTTGAGCAGATTTTTAAACCTAGTTTTGATCTGTACTTCAAAGATGAGACACTGAGATATATATTAAGACAAGGCAAGTAACAGGACGATTTTATGCAGTCTTGTCTGTTCTCTTTCAACAGTCACCTTGAAAATGACCATTAACTGGTAGCACATTACACTATGCTAAAAAAATTTTCCCCTCCCAAACGTGTAAAGCTGCTAACATGTTTTCTGGTTAGCCTTGACTTAAAATGTCGGAAGTGATTTTCAAACGTGGCTATTTAAATTAATTATAAAAAATTTTCTATTGGCTTCTGAGAAAAATCCATGGCGTTTGTTTCTCATTGACACACAAAATAGACAGGTAGGACAGTTATCCTTACACAGCCTCATTTCAATGACACGCACGAGCTGAAGACCTACAGAAAATGAAATTAGCAGTTACGCTTTGGGAACGGCTGGTTTAATTTCAGAATGAGTCGGGTGCAGAAAAGGGGGGATAAAGGGGGGGGGGGGGGGGGGGGGGGGGGGGGAATTTTAATGTGAAGGTCAGTGGAATATTTCAAAATGTAGCTAGGTGTCTGATTGGATATGTGTGACACGTAACGTCACCTGATAAAATTTGTCATGACCATTTCTTTTCTTGTGGATGATTTTTAACATAGAGATCTCATGTAGGTGACCTACACGTTTCTTTTCTCTCTCTCTCTTTTTTTTTTTTTTTGAGGGGTGGGTCTGTTGGCACAGATCTGTAGGGACTGACATCTTCTTCCTCTCTCTGCTTTAGTTTTTATTTCATCAAAAACATGTTCTAAAAGCAAGCAAGCAAGCCCCGCACTCATGCACGCAGGCACGCGTGCGCACACGCGCGTCTAATATCACTTTGAGTGAACAGACGTAAAATCGAAGGAACAACAAGAACAAAACACACACACACACACACACTGCAATAAAATATAAATGCTTAATAAAAACTTTGAACACTGTAGCCTTAGTGAAAAGTCTTACAAGATTTCCTCTGAGACAATTTTCAATGTTGAGAGCAAATAAAGAAAATGCAAAAAAACCCACTACCCTCACAAACTGCTTTGCATGATTCCTCCCTATGTTCCAAATATAGCACATACTGTGACTTTGCAAACAAAGGGAAGGAACTGGCACCATTCTGTCATTTAAATGACTTGGCAATACACAAGGATTTTTTCCCAAGTGATGTGATTTGTAAGTAAGTAGAGTATCCATTATATCAGTAACTCTCAAACTTTACTTTGGGAGACCAAGCATGACCAGAGCAATGGACATTGTAACTTAAGTGAAAAGGCTTTGCAGAGGTGCTCTTTGGCATCAAGTCAAGAGCATGCAACAAGCCCAGGTCAACCACCTCAGCCAGCCTGTCTTGCTATAACTACAGGTGACTCCCCTAGCTCCAAACAGTACTCAGTATCTTACAGCTCTAAGCATAACAATCTATACTCTTCTTCACGGGTGAACATTTATCAGAAGTCAGAGTAAAGCTGCCTGTATGGTAAGGTAGTTGAAAACAGCCATACAGGCAAACTTCTCATCCAGTCTGTACTTACTGTCTCATTGTGATTCTCAGGTGAGGTGAGTGTGACAGAGTGCAAATTCTGGATGACCCCCTGGGTGTTAAGCTGGGGAATGGACAACAACAACAACAACAACAAAAAGAGCTAAACTACAACTGGATGCATGATTTTGCAATGTGAACAGTGCAGGGGGTAAAAAGCCAAGACAAACCGCATCTTTTTTTAAACATTTGTTTATTGAGGAGAATAACAATAGCAAATCCATACACATTCCATTATACTACTATCAAATTTTCTACTTCTGCAAGACGATAACGAATAATAATTATGATCGGTAAAAGTACACCAAAAAATAATCTGATTGGAATGAATGAAGACCAGACAACGACCCAAGTCACCACAGTTTGTGATTCTTTGTTCTCTGTTAACAAGAGAGTTCCATAAATGCTTACTTACAAGTCCAACAGCACAAAACATGGGGCAGTAATGTTACTAGATGTAGGTCACACACCCTTGAAATAGTACAGAAAAACCAATTGCCTAACCCCCCACCCCCACCTCAACCTGAGAGGGATAAAGAACAACAGGTATTCAGTACACACCATTTTTTCTTTTCTTTTTTGGGGGGAGGGGAGTGGGGGGAGTGTAGTGTAGCTTTTTGTCAGATTCTACAAGAAATTAAATAAAAAATTTGTTTCCACATTCCCGTTTTCTGCTCCCAATTGAATTTTTAAAAATTACACAGTGATGATTCATAATTCTTTAGGTATTATCATTTTCAAATCTCAATTCATTTCTAGTTTCAAAGCTTTCCTCATGTTGTGACCTGAAAACTTACTTTCTTCAGCCATTTGTTGTTGTTGTGGCAAGTTTCAACCTAATACCAAACATACCTGTTTACCAAAAAAAAAAAAAAAAAAAAAAAAGAAAAAAAATCTCTGACAGCTTATATGGAGGAAAGATTGAAGGGTTGGATGAACAGATGTGTACAGAAAAGAGAGAACGTACATGCATCTTCTCCGTGTTAGAATCCGTCTTGTTCTTTAAAATAAAACTGATATTGATGTCTGGTCTCAATGCAAAAAAGAGCCCCAGAACAACTGAACATGACACTCTCCAGTATACCACAAGGTTTTTCCACATGATCCAGACAGGGCAAAAGGGAGCAAAGTTATACTGTCTAAACTCTAAAAGAAGAAAAACAAGTGATGTGATTAAGAATTCAACGGTATATGGACGAGGCTGCACTGATATGTGGTGTATTAGTATGCACGGCTATTTGTGTGCCTCTGTATGTGGACACATACTCCAAGCATGTGCACATCAAACAATGTGTGTATGCTTCCCTAACAGAATGTACTTTGAACAAGTATCTACAAATATTGAAACTGACATATCTCAATAATTATAGAAATAAGACTAAACAGAGCAGTGTTCCAATTTAACTGACATGGAAAATCTCTCCACCTCCTTCTTTTTTCTTTAAATAAAATTAAAAATCCCACACGTAGTTAAAGAATTGAACTAAAAAATAATCTGACATGATAGTCCTATTTCACATAACACAGTTCTACCACTACCCCCTTCCCCCTCCCTACTTACTAATCCCCCCCACCCTAAAAAAATACTTCTGGAATAGAAGGATGCAGATGCGAGGGTGGAGAACATGAAACGACCTTCCAGTTATTCACATTTAGGGTTTTCCTGAACTTGGGTCCTGGACTCATCCAAATATTCATATAAATGCCCCAAATGACTGGATGTGCCTGATTTTATGTGCCTGAATTGATTAATGGACACAGTACCAAACAGAGACAGGAAAAAACGTAATGCTTTATATGGCTTGGCATTTTTCAAGATGACAGCCTTCCATGATGAAAAAATCTCTCTTCATGTAAAACGCTCTGAGTTTACACTTTCTCAGGAAACTATTTGGTAACTTAGATAAAACAGTTTTATCTTGTTGACAAGCATTCTTCCACATACATATCTCTCCCACAGACACTAACCTTTCCACAGACAGTCATGTACAGTAACACATAAGGAGTTGACAACCAAAAACATGGTTTTCCAGTTTTTATCACAACAGGTTTTTTTTGTATTTAAAAAAACCCAACACATTCATAAAGTTCACACAAGGTCAGATTGGCAGTAAGAACTTCTGTGAAAAACTGACATCTGATGATACTTTGAAAAACACAAAGATTATTTTTAACACGGGTCAAAGTCAGAAAAGGAAGAACACAAAAATCCCCTAAATCATTGCACAAATGTTCTTTTGAGAACGCATCAAACTGACTAAATAATAATTTTTTAAAATCTGTAACAAGTACATGTAAAGTTGAGTATGGAAATCAAAACTATACACATCCCCTCAAACCAGTTTCCACACAAAATTATACTCCCGTCATGTCTGGACATCTGTAAACGATAAATAAAAAAATAACAGTGGTCATGGAATTTACCAGTATTTGCATTTAAAGCATATCTATATCTTTTTGCTCCTTCCCTTTTTTCTGAAAAGGTGAATTATAAAACCTGGAGGAAAAGAAAACTCATGGTATTTACCAGTATTTGTATTTGTTTTAAAGCATATACCGTTTTCTTTTCCTTCTCTTTTTTTTCTTTTTCTAAAAAGATGAATTATAAAACCTCGAGGAAAAGAAAACGGTTAACTCATAAGTACAGCACTATGTGCTTGTGTGGGCCTAGCACAAGTTGCTTCAGAATTGTACTATTTTTGGAGGTGGCCTGAGGCGCTCAAGTGGGATGATTTGCGACCACAGTCCCTAAAGTGGAGTAATTCCACTGGGACTATACTATAATTTCAAACAAAAACTGTTAACAGGTACTCAAAATACACGATTGATCAACAAATCATCCGTGAATTTAACCTTGCCACCTGAAACTGTCAGCCACCATTGCCAGTATTCATACTATAAGAACTGAGTAATTATAGCATGATGTCTGGTTCATCAGTATGTCAGTGTTCTTCCATCCATCCATAATACTGAACTTACACATACATACATCTGTTCCATGCCACTCACATACATCAAGTGAACATTTAAACTTTTTCTGGCATAGGTCTTAAGACCAACTTCTATGTATATCATCAATTAAACCAAATTTGTTTAAAAAATATTTTAAAAAACAAAAACAAAATGAAGAAACCTGTCCTTGTAATTTAATGTTTTCAGCTTTTTATTGATGGAAATATGCTTTATTTATCATGTGTGGTGAAATGAAATATTTGTAAGTGATACCACCTGCCCCCCAACCCCCGAGAAAAAAACAAAACCAAACCCAACAACAACCCATTTTGCACCAATAGAGGCAGTGATACTTATTAAGCAGTGTACATTAAAAATTTCAAATTAGAAAAAAGGGTAGGCAAACACAAAAAATTGCGTAGCACAAACAATAACAACCAAAAACAAACCACAAAAAAGTTACAAATAAAGAAGAAAGAAAGAAAAGCAAGTAAATCAAAAGTACACGGTATAGAGAAATAAAACAAAATGCCATGCAACACAAACATTTTTTACCCCCATTTTCTTTCAGCCTATACAGTTGCACGTTTAGGGACTAAGAGATTATATATATCTATATATAAGTTCACTGTGTGAGTGTGTGTGTAAGTGGGGGCAGAGAAGGGCCTGGATCATGGACAGTTACACTTCAGTTACATGCAACAGGGCAGTTAAACATCAAAGAAACTTGCTCCTTACCTCCTCTTCCACTCTCTTCCCCACTACCTCCCTCTCCTCCCCACACCCCCAAAAAATAAGTCAAGGTGAAGTACAGTGATAAGTGGTTTTATAAGTGGACTAAAGACAGTTGATGTGGCCTTGATATGAGCACAGTCTGTCTTTAGCAAAGCCCCTACCTCTTCCAGGACTGAGATGAAGCAGTAGGGAGAGGAGAGGAGAGGAGAGGGTGCCAATGGCATGATGTTGACCTTGACAGAAGCTGAGGTCATCAACTTTTCTCTCGGCATTGACTGACCTTTTTAAAAAAAAAATTCTTTCCTGGGCTAGAGCTCCCAGGTTTACCAATGGTGAGGTTTTGCATATGTGACCATTGATCCAACCTTAAGGTAGCTGCATTCCAACATCAGGGATGATGTCTAAACATGACACCAGTGTGCATGCATTAAAAAAAAAAAAAAAATGTTGTCGATGTCATCTGTTCCCATTGGCATGAAATGGGCTACTTTTTTGAAAGGCGGAGCAGGTTTTAACTAGTGTGCAAGATGTTCTGTGAGTGTTCACACACAGGACCTCAGTTTATAATCTCATCCGAAGAACTTTTGGCGGAGGAGTCAGTACTGATGAGAAATCCAGGGGAAAAAGTCCCTGGGTGGTGGTCAAACCCAGGCCTTCAGATCACGAACTCATTGCTTTAACCACTAGGCTATCCTGCCCCTGACTGACTTGAATATGGAATAACCCTCATGAGCATTTTTTCTTAATAACAGTAACACTCATACTAAATGACCGATCCAAAAAGTATAATGTTATAACAATATTATTACTCATCTTTACTGATTGATCAACAAGTTGAACTGAAACACTCAAAAGACATCTACATAAATACAAAATTAAAATCTACAATAATTAGAATCTGTGTTAAGAATTAGAATGTGTAAATAAATTCATCACTTACTGCAGCTTATCACTTACTGCAGCTAAATCAATCATGCATAACAAAAATGTTAGATGAGATTTTCAGATACCTGTCTTATCATTTATTTCAAAACATATTTGTTGCAGCCATATTTACAGTGAAAACAAGTCACAGAGTGATATCTACATGTCATGCATAACTCACATTTAATTAACAGCTTTGACATAACCCTGATATGTTAATTCGTGAAATCATAATCTCATGTTTTGATCAGTCATTAACTGGGACGTATCAAGTTTTTTTCTCTAACGTATGTTTGTTACTTACAAATATGGTGCTTTAAAATCAGACTTCATAATCATACTTATGACATATCTATGTAACAAATGTAATCAAATCTGTTAGATTGCCTGCTACAAAAACGCAGCTGCTTTTTTGGTTGTAATTTTCAATTGAAAAATAGAAATGCACTTTTCATTAACACATACAAAAATGAAGAAAGAAAAAAAAGAAGAAAACTGATAAACCAAAAAGAAAAAAAGAAAAAAACTTGTCAAAGACAGTACATGTTCATTTTTTTAAAAAAAAAGTCCTGACTGTAAAGTGCACACACACACACACACACATACACACACACACGCACACACACACACACACACACACACACACACACACACACACACACACACTTCTTTCTCCTGATTAAAGCAACCACATCTCAATCTAAACAGCTGAGAGAAAAAGCTGAAAACTAAGAATATGAGAGACATGTATTCAAATATCTGAAACAAGATAAATATTTCCAAAAATGTTCAAAATATAAGACTAAAGATAAAAAGGAAAGAAAATTCATAATAACCAGATTGGAATAAAATGATGACAATGAAAAAAAACTACAAGAGATTCTCACTCTGATCCAACTTTATTCAAATCCTGGTAACTGTGGTCATCGTTACTGATCACGGGCAGAGAGAGAACAATCCCCCAACATAGCAGTGAAAAAACCCACACCTGTTTAACAATACACAATTCAAGGGAAAAAACCCAACAAAGTCACACAAAAATCTAACTACAAAAGGAAAGGCAAAATATAAAACACACTGCTCTGTTCTGGGCATAAGTTAAACACAGTACACTACACAAAACCAAAGTCACAGGTTCCGTGAATAATCTTTTTCACACTCAAGAAATGAGAACAAATCAGAGCCTTGACAGAGACAAACCCAGTTATTTCACATGAATCACACTATGTACATCCAGAGTCAACATACAGCTCCACACTCTCTTCTCCAGGATCTGAAAATCACCAGGATTAATTCCACAGTAAAGGACAACACATTCCATGAGATTCAGGACATCTTAATGACTGTCAGCTCACTGACCTTTTTTCTTCTGTGTGTGGTTGGTGACTGCAAGGTCTGAACTAAAGATTCTGTGTTAAAGCTGTTGGGAGGACTGACTGACCCCTTAGTATGGACACGTTCATACCCAGAACAGGAGACAAAATGGTAGAGTCAGAAAACGGACCATTTTCATTGCTTGAAACCATTTTGACAAGTGCTACTGCCGAGTGGTTAAGATCGTTAAATTCACGGGTTCATGAAGTTGAGGGACTGAGTCTTGGCAGCGGTGTCTGGGGAATTAAGGGAGAGAATTTGTATGATCTCTCAGGTCAACTTAAAATATAGACCTGCCAGTGCCTCAATTCCCTTTGTGCATATAATAAACACATGTAAAAGATCAAACTTTACACTTTTTTGTTTCTATCAAATATAACATCTGTTTTTTGCTTGTATGTTTGTCTGGTGTTTTTGGGGGTGGGGGTGGGTGGGTGTTGCTCTTCTGGTGGTCATTCTCACCTGTTTCAATTCTCTCTCAGGCTTCTCTATTTAACTTGCATTACAGAACCACACCCAAGTCCCCTTGACTTTTTAATTTTTATTAATTTTTGGCTTCTCAAAATAAACATTAAAGTGCTATCAATGTTGACACATTTAATCAGGCTCAATTCAGATTCATTATATCTTAAAGATGTGTTCATCTTTCTAGGTCCTTATGACAGGAGATCAACAACAACAACTAAAGTAATGTTGACAGTGCAAGTCCACACACTTAACGCTGACTTGGAGTCTTTTCATTTCTAACTATATGCGAGGTCATTACTTACTCACTGACAGTGGATTTGTACTTCGTTAAGGAAGTGGTCCACAGCTGGTTGTCATCAACTGCCAGGCTGAGGAGTACACCTCAGATCATCTGTCTGCTTTGGGTCTGTCATGTACTTATTAATTTATCTCTGTCCCATAACTATGTAGTAAAATGACATATACATTTTGAAGCAAGCTTCTTTTAAAGCAGAAAAACAAGTTTTAAAAAGATTTCTGACTCTAATTCCAATTTGACAAGGCTGGAAATCTAAAAATGAAAGGTGGCAGTTGGCAGTAATAATCATCGTCTGTTACAATAATTGGCAGTAATAATAATTGCTTGTTATGATAATGCTTCTGTTTTCTCTTACTTCAGTTCACCAAGCCAAAACAGTCCAATTTTGCTAGGGATTTTGGTTTTTTCTTTCTTCAGCTTACCAACAAAAAGAAAAGTATTGTCCTTTATTTCTTATCATATTTATGAATTTGTGGAGGAAGGGACATATTTAAGGAAACCAGCGCAAAAAATCCTGATTACAGAGATCTGACATACTTAAGAGAAAAACAAGGTATTTTGGGGGTAATGTACACATACTTTATTATTTTTCAACTGCACTGAAGAAATTTTGTGCAGAAAATAGTTTTTGAAATAGAAATTTCGAGAAGCCTCAGCTTTGTTATGTTGATACAATTCACCAGTCATAGGCTCAGCTGACTTTCCTCTTTTGCACTTTGAAAACCATTCACTATTGCCATAACTTAGCCTTTTGGACACTTTATAACAGTAAATAGCTGAAGAGAATGAATCTAGCTTTCTACACATTTAAAAAAATTAATCTTACAATTCTGAATTCACGTTCACAGATGAGGTGATGCAAAATCACTTGGGGGCCACTTGAAACTGTGTGCATTGAAATGCAGTTCACACACAAAATCTGAGCTTTTCTTGGAATATTCATCAATTTCTCTTGTTAAGTTCACTGTTTTTAATGCTCTCAATTCATTCCTTGCATATGCTGTGATCCTCACTTGATACTTCATTTGATTAAGAAATGAACAAATAATTAATTTCCTATTACAGTGTCAACTGACACAACCAAAGGCTTCACACTGCTTTGTGCCATGCTGTGCAAGTGACATCACTCTTCAGACAGGTCGGTAAACTTTCCTCTCTCTTTCTCTGAACAGCCTCAAGACATGGTTGAAAAATGGCAATGACCTGAAGACCCATCATTCAAACAATTGCATTGATAATTCAACTTGAATATGATTCTGCAATTTGTGATCAATATGCAGTGTTTTCATGCCTGCTGATGCATACTTCTGTAAATTGTGATCAATATGCAGCAGTGTTGTCATCTCCTTTAGTGTTTTAACTTTATCTTCTTCAACAGAAACTGTTGATATTCATCTAGATGAATATTTACTTGAGATTTAAAAAAAAATTTTAGTTCATGATTTCATTCTTACATGCAGTTGTTGTTTTTAAACAAATACCAAGCTAAAAATATACAAAAAACCCTGAAAACTCATTTTGAGACCAATGAAAAGAGTACACAGATTTTCAGCACACTCATCTTGATTTGACTTTGTCAGCAAGCTTCCTAGTAGTGTAATGTTTAATGATACAAAATTTCCACAATGTCTATCAGGTCAGTAATACAACAGAACAATTTGAACTGAGGGGTCAGGTGTATTCAAATAAATGTATATGTAAGTGCCTCTGTGTGTGTGCATGTTTGATTTCATTTAATCTGTGAATATAGACAGGAAAAGGAGTATGGATGGGGATGTGTGTGTTCATTTGTATGAGTGAGTGAATGAGAGAGACAGGTGGGGGGGGGGGGGGGAGTGTGTGTGCATGCGCATGCATGTATGTGTGAGAGAGACAGACAGACAGAGACGGAGAGACATTGAGAGAGAGAGAGAGAGAGAGAGAGAGAGAGAGAGAGAGAGAGAGAGAGAGAGAGAGAGAGAGAGAGAGAGAGAGAGAGAGAGAGAGAGAGAGAGAGAGAAAAAGCATGAAAGAGAGTGGTGTGTATCTTTGGAGGATGGTGGGGGCAAGGTAATGGTTTTGGGGATTTGGCAGAAGGGAGACACAAACATAACCAGCATGGGCCTGGCATTTCAGCAGCAACACTAGGTTATGCAGCCAATCAAGCCTCTGCCACCTATGCATATGTCTTAGCAGATGTGGTTTAGCCCATATGGAAGGTTCTGCCCACAGTGTCAAGTCAAATGTTCATTTTCAGATGTCACAGCATTAGAAGAAAATGGAAAAGTGTGTGTGTGTGCACGCGCACGTGTGTGTGTGTGGGCATGCACGCATATGCATGCATGTAGATTATGTGTCAATGCAAGACACGGGCAAAAAGATAAAGCCAAAGGTATGTTCTACAATTTTTTTCTCTTTTCCCAAAGATCAGTGGATAAAACTACCAGGGGGAAAAAAACCTCAACAAAATTCCAACCCATCCTCTCCCTTGAGACAATGGAGAGGTGTCATTCTGCCTTCAGAAACATTAAGTTCAACAAATGTTTCGCTTGTTTTTTCTCTTTCCTGAAGATTGACTCATTACATTGTGTGGAGAAAGAATGAGTGAATAGAGATTAATACTTACGACTTTGCACAAAACACTGTATCTGGCCTGCTTCATTAGAAGCACAGTTCACCATAATACACACACTTTGAGCAAACAAGATGTATACTTTTCCCCCTTCTATAGAAGGCTGTTTTTTCTGTTTTGTTTTGCTACTACCCATCACCCACACATAATACAATTTGACACCAGTTTGCATGAGATACACAAGAGGGCACCATCAAACACGATTTAATGATATTAGATAGCAAAACACAAAAAAACCAAGAGAAGTAAAATGATTATTTCAGTTACAAACACAAACATGATTAGTTCCACCACCTCTCTTCTACTTTAACTGTGACTTTTTTTTTCCTTTTAAATAAGTAATATCACAAATAATATTGCACAAAAATGTCAGGTTTTTTTGTTGTATACAGTTGACAACTCCATATACATCATTTCATAACAATTTGCAGTTATTTAATATCATCACAATTCAATAAAGTCACGAAATTGTATGAAATGAGAAATGCCCCATTAATATGATTATTATGTTTTTAAAAAAATGCCTTCTTTCTTTTTCTTGTCCACTTCACAGAACACAAAATAATGACGATTTTTTTTCTTATCAATACATTGAACACATATAACAAGAGAGGAATGTGATGAACACCATGAGATAAGAATAAGATTCATCATTGTGAAATACAGAATTGATTGGGAAAAAAATTGATCACTCATTTCACCAAATTTATCAAAATCTGCTATTTGGAAAAACCTTTAATGTTTGACACTTATCTTTTGCCATAGTTCTAGTCGGGATATTAAAACAATATGAACAATGATAAGGGCATGGACAACAGTGTAGAAACACACTAAAGAAAATCATACATTTAAAGATAAAATATCTGAGAATATAGAAAAGGACCGAAAAAAACCCCCAGGGAATATATTTTGAAGTGTAATGAAATCAATATGGCACCTATCTGTGATAAAATCATCCATGGAAAATATCTTCTAAGAAAAAAAGGGGGAAAAGGATGACTATCTATGATTAAGCACACAGTTCTACCATCACGAACACTTTACACACACCCCTCTGGCAATACAGCCTATCTACTACAATACACACCGCATTCTTCAACAGTAAAATAACTTGGTTATAGCAGAGCCTACCTAACGATATATAGTCATCTTCAAACGCACAATAACTTTATAAAAGAACACAAAAACTACTGATTATGATTATAAACACTTGGGGACAGAATTTACGATGGTGGGATTTCAAACACAATACTTAACTGTCTGAACAATAAAGGCACCATTCTCTTTCAAAATCAAAGTTCCTCTGATGGTCAAAGTAGAATGGGCAATCAAAATTCCATTCCAGAGTGTATGTAGACATCCCTTAAAAGGGAGATGTACGGGTGGTTATGAGGCTGCAGACAAAACTCTTTCTGACAATGTAGGTAGCTATCTTGAAGTTTTTAAACTGATGTCATTCAGTGCAAAAAGCAGTGTCTAACCCCTTTTGGTGTCGCTCCCTTTTAACATTCACGAACATCTGCTTTCCCAAGGGAATTTCATTTCAGAAATAAAAACTTTGAAATGTACATGTGATGGAATCTTGCAGCTCATTAGTCCCCTATGTTGTCGTGTTAATCGTTTCCCTGTGGATAACCCGTTACAGGGTAACCAACCACCTCCTAGCCCTTCCTTCTGTATCACCCACTACTGGGTTACAGAAGCATACAAATGCACACAGTGCACATGTACTGGGAAAGAGGGGTTCTCTCCCTTAACATAGGGATAGTATGTATTGACCAATTCTGATCTAAAGACAGAATAAGAAAAATGTCATGTCATGGTCACGCTGGCTTTTCCTGTCATGGAGCACTTTTAGACACACACACACACAAAACCATGACATTAATCAAAAGCTGTCACGGAGCACCAACGAGGGCGAAGTAGGATGCGCCCTGACCTTGCTTTAGTATCCTGTAAAAAGTCTGAATTCTCAAAAATGAGGACATACACAATTTAAAAAAAAAAAAAGGACATACAAAATTACTTGGTGGTCTCTCCAAACTGTCAGGATCAAAACAGTTTGTATATACGACGTTTGCGAAATTCTACCGAAAGTTTCATACTTTTTTTTCAAGAATTTTGATGTCTTTGAAGACTATCCAATCACTCTTTGTTTATGGATTCTGAAATTTACAAAGACAAAAATCTTTTCCTTTACAAAGTTGACTGATATAACCAAATGCCTTGCAGTGTGTTACATCGTGTTGTGTTATAATCATAATGGCATACTTCACAACTTTCATGGTCTTTTTTCAATAGTGTCCAGATGAGTATTCAAATAGGCACTGTCTTTATTACACTCAAGTTCATTCAGTTAAATCAATAGTATTACTTGAATACCTGCATGTGCACGCTTTCTTTAATAATTCCTTGATAAGCTGTTTATTTTCAGTATTTTTAAAGCCCTACAGTGTTTAGATTTGTCTCTTTTAATTGCATGAACATGAAAAAAACAAAACCCATGCTACAATGAAACTAACCAGTAAAGAAAGAGTGACTTTTCTTACATCATAACCACAAATCTGACTTAAAGGAAAAAAGCAAACTAACACACACACACACACACACTTAAAAACAAATGGTCTAAATACTTTCTTTTAAAACAGAATTACACATGAGTTGTCCTGCAGTCATGAATATTTTGGAAGGGGAGAACACATTGAAATAAACAAAAAGGAGTATCGAATGACAAAACCTTGCTCAAATAAAAATGATTCAAGTTAAATCATGCCATGAGTAAACAAGTTCTGTCTAAAAAGGATGAACACAATGTTCTTTAATATCAAAATGCGAATTCAAGCTTGCTGAACATAGCAACACATTGCCAGTCTCAGTTCTCAATTCCAAATGTAAGAACATAATGGCAAAAAACCAGTTCAACACAGACCAGGAACACACACACACACACACACACACACACACACACACACACACACACACACACCTCTCTCTCTCTCTCTCTCTCTCTCACACACAGTTATGTATGTATGCACATATGCATACATAGATATTCAATAGCCTCCATACAGACAGACACACCACACACACCATACACACACAACACACACTCTCTCTCTCTCTCTCTCTCCACACACACACACACACACAAACACACAAACACACACACACACAAACACACACACACTCACTCACAGAGACTGAAACCAGAAAAAAATGCACATAAAAAAGCTAATCTAGTTTAGTTCAAACTACAGATTCACACTCTTTAGAAAACTAAACCAAGTTCTTGGTGACTGACAAACATTGAAACTACATTTGTAGCTAAACCAAAACAAAATGAAGAGTTCTTGGTTACAAACAGCAAAACAATATTGGCAGCTGTAACAAACACAAAGGTGTTTTTTATTTTATATATCATTCTGCTGCTCAGTTTAGATTGACGTGTATACCCTAAAAAAGATTCTGACAAACTACATCACACTAAAGGTGGTGTCTATTGTAAGATTCAGTGTTTAAAGTTTACATTTTTACTTGTTTGTTTTACATAGTTGTTTGTTTGTTTGTTCCTTGGTTAGATATCCAAGGTTCATCAATGGTGAGATTTCTGCCTATTCAATCCCCCCCCCCCCCCCCCCCCCCCCCCCCCCCCCACCATTAAGGTAGCTGTATTCTGACTTTGGAAATACAGATCAGAATTGAACCCACCAATTTTGCCAGGACAGCCGGGAAGTACCTCCCTGCTCATTCTGATTTTCAACTGTCCTGGGTTATTTTGACGGGCAGAAGTCTATAAGCACACAGGTCCAACTGGTTTAGAGTATCCTCCGAAACCTAACAATCAGATTAATTTTCCCGTCAAGCTGGGAAGAAAGGGCAAGGTCGGGAATCAAACGCAGAACTTCACGAGTTACTTGTTAGGCAGGTTTTAACCATCCCGTGACCTTCCTTCTCAAACAAATATATAAATGCATATAATTATCATTATGTGTGTGTATATATATATATCTAATCAAAAGCAGTCCCATATATATATATATATATATAGAACTGCTTGAATAATCAAAAGCAGTCCCATATATATATATGGGACTGCTTTTGATTATTCCAAATTTCATATATATGTATGTGTGTGTGTATGAGTGTATTTTTCTTTGGCTTGTTTTTTTCCTTTTTATGTTCTTCTTTTAAGAGACAAAATCAATGTTCAGACTGTTAAAAAATGTAATCCCCCCACACTCCCCCCAAAAAAAACCCCATCAATAAACCAGTAGTGGATGATTAATAGTTTGAGGACAAGGCAAAAACATGAAAGGTGTCTGACTGACCAGATGTACACTGAAATCACTGAGAATCTATTTTCTATCGTTTTACTCCTGATGCTTTGACACAGGCAAAATGTCCAGACCACGCACATCATGTTTCAAATGGGACTGCTTTTGATTATTCCAAATTTCATTTGTAGAGACAACTGATTAGTAGTTGACTAAATGCTGTTCCTGTCAATAGTGAATCAAGCCAAAGACAATCATCTTTTTTAAAAGTTACCTTCCAGACACAGTTACTCCAAACTAACTACACACCATTTTACAAGAAACTAGTCTACCATACATAAATTAAATAAAAGAAAAAGCATAATTCTTTGAAGGGGGACACATGGTAAATTCATGATCACTAATTCTACTTAAAGCACCCGCAGACAAAAACAAACAAGAACAAAAAGGAAAAATGTGACTGATTGTCAGAATAAAATTATTGGATGCAAAATCAGCCGATCTGGAAAATCTTTTTCCACAACATCTAAACCAATCCACTGAGTACTTTGGGGGGGAAAAAAATCAGTGGCACAACAAAGTTTGGATTAAGAAACAGTTGAAAACAAATGGAGAATTTTTATGTTTTTTTTTTTCCAAATGTGTTTGGAAAATTATGAAACAAAACCTATGCAGAAGTGGAAACAACAAAAACAAATGAACACCAAACAAGCCTGACTCAGAGACAATGGCTTTCAACACATGAGCAAAATGTAAGAATAATCGATCAATGAGACTGATGCACAAATACGTCCCCAACTGTTACAATATTTGAAGATCAAGTCTACCGGTCTTACGATTTAACATAGTTCAACACCAGAAAGGAAGAAAACAGGTTTTATTCAAGATTCATGATAAATTTTACTGAGATTTCTTACCGAAAAAAAAGGTGAAATATATACCAGAAAACTTCAAATTATCAAATAATGTTGAGATTTTTTTATATTCAGATCACATATATCATTCAAACATGGACAGCTACTGAAAATCAGTAATTTTGAGCACATGTCCACACAGTGTCCACACATAAGATGAATACTTCCAATTCAGTTGGATGGTAAACGAGGCAAAGTTCATTACTTTTGAGAATGTCAGGAAGACACAGAACAAGGAGCAACATTTAAGAAACCTTCACAACGACTTCCATGAACACTGCTCGCTGAGCAGCCAGCAACATTCCCCAGTCAACCGAAACACCATGTGAACAGTCCCAGCATCTCGTCTGTTCTCCCATTCAAAATTCATCACCAGATAAAAGACACACCTCTAATACTCTTGGGATTTCAGCACATGCTTTGTAAGACAACCACCATACACACTCAGCTCATCATCCATTGATCCATCACATGGTCAACATATCAACTATAATAGAATGGTGTGCTTCATCTTCCATTAATCCGAGTCACAATACATCCAATCAGCGGTCTCCTCTTCTTCACATTTTTTTTGGTTAACAACAAATGCAGCATTAAAAAAAAACCCAACCAAACAACCGAAGATGGATTTCTCACACAACAAAATCCCTGCCTAAGTTCATTTCTTTGTATACATGTGCTACATGTAAGATTTTATTAACATTCTTTATGTCTCATTCCCTCCTCACCCCACTGTGAGCTGAATGGAGATTTGGCAAGTGGTAATGCTGAGTGACTTACTACCATCAAACAGGACACAGTTCAGCACCACCTGTAATCCTTCACAGCTGCCGTCATAGTCAGTCTCGCTCCCCTAATCGGGTGGCGGGGCAAACCTGGTTGTGTAGATGGCTGATGCACTCCACGGTGGGGACATGGCCGCTGTCCCACATCCCTGGATCACACTGCGCACACAGTCCCACCAGAGTGCAAGGGATCACTGCCTTGCTGCGAAATTGGTGCAGCAGTCCTCGTGCCTGAGGAAGCAAAAACACACCTGTCTTGAGCAAAGACTGCGCAGAATGCAGTAATACACAAAGTACAGACACAGACATATGACAAGGACACTCAAGACATCAGACCACACACACAAAACAGAACAAAAATCACAGGAATTGGAATTTAATAGTTGAATCTTCAGAAATAGAACAATTCAATGAGATCAGGATATCACAGAAAACAAATAGATACTGAATATTGGACAATCAAGTAAAAAGCAGCCCTCATGACAGGAAACATGTGGAAAGAAGGGGTAAGGAAGTGGTGGCAAAGAATGGGGAACTTGACAGAATAATTCAGTGCAGGGAAGAACAAACAATCCTGTGCAGAACACTTTGATATTGGACAATCAACAGAACTGCAATGGCCTGGAAGGCTGACAGCAAACATTCTAATGACTTGAAGACTTTGTACAGTGAAACAGATTTGTCAGTATATTTACCAACAGAATGGAAAGTAATCAAACGTTAACAAAGTTTGCTTAAAGCAGAGTGGTTGGCTGCTCTAAGTAAAGAAAATCCAGTCCACAGCAGACAAGATTCTCAGTACATGATATGACATAGGACAGGACAGGGTGTTAAAGAAAGAGACAGCATGAGACAGGCCAGGCCTGGGCGTTACAGGACCCAGCAGAGCATGACAATGCAGTACCGAAGACATGAGCAGAGCACAGTGCTTCAGACAACCTCATAATGGCTTACCTTCCTGAGCACCATGTTTCAGATAACCCCACAATGGCTTACCTTCCTGAGCACCATGTTTCACACAACCCCACAATGGCTCACCTTCCTGAGCACTGTTTCACACAACCCCACAATGGCTTACCTTCCTGAGCACCATGTTTCACACAACCCCACAATGGCTTACCTTCCTGAGCACAATGTCCACATTCATGTGCATGGCCAGGGAGGAGAAGTGGAGGAGAATGTCATCAGCAGGCAACCTCTGGTCCACAACGTCATCCCCGTAGATGGCCACAATGGCCACACACAGGAACAGGTGGAAGTAGTCTGTCTGGTAGTGCGCCCAGCAGGTTTCCCAGATACGCAGGGCATCCTGTTCATTGAACTCCCGTTTGAAGCATAACAGGATCCATCTGAAGAAAAGAGAAAACGGGCACTGACACTAAAACAATGACTGAAGAGCAGACAAAAAACTGTCTTCTGTACACAAAAGTTAGCCAACCTTTATATCACTTACAATAGCCTTATCCATCTCCCACTTACGTGTCTTCTGTGCTGCCCTGTGTTATGAGATACTAAAATGGACCAATCTTTGCATTACTGATAATAACCTGACATACCTGAACGTCAAAGTCCTTCGGATGAGACTATAAACTGAGGCCCCGTGTGCAAACACATGCAGAACATCTTGCGCATATGTTAAATCCTGTTCCGCTTTTCGAAAGAGTAGGCCATTGTGTGCCGGTGGGAACAGATGACAACATTTACAAAACCACATACACACGGGGACTGGATGTAAAAAAGCACATGAGTGCTTATTCAATTATCCTTGGAAAAAAAAAGTCATCTGAGCACTCTGATTTGTTCCTTTACAAGATTCAGCGCTATATAAATTCCATACATTATTATTATTATTATACCGCCCAGTTTTGTGTTCTATGTCCTGTGCCTAGCTGCACAAATTGTAAGAAATCTTCTCCTGTACCTAGCTGCACAAATTGTAAGAAAATTTCTCCCCTGTCTAGCTGCACAAATTGTAAGAAATCTTCTCCTGTGCCTAGCTGCACAAATTGTAAGAAATCTTCTCCCCTGTCTAGCTGCACAAATTGTAAGAAATCTTCTCCTGTGTCTAGCTGCACAAATTGTAAGAAATCTTCTCCCCTGTCTAGCTGCACAAATTGTAAGAAATCTTCTCCCGTGCCTAGCTGCACAAATTGTAAGAAATCTTCTCCTGTGCCTAGCTGTACAAATTGTAAAAAATCTTCTCCCCTGTCTAGCTGCACAAATTGTAAGAAATCTTCTCCTGTGCCTAGCTGCACAAATTGTAAGAAATCTTCTCCCCTGTCTAGCTGCACAAATTGTAAGAAATCTTCTCCCCTGTCTAGCTGCACAAATTGTAAGAATTCTTCTCCTGTGCCTAGCTGTACAAATTGTAAGAAATCTTCTCCTGTGCCTGGCTGCACAAATTGTAAGAAATCTTCTCCCCTGTCTAGCTGCACAAATTGTAAGAAATCTTCTCCTGTGTCTAGCTGCACAAATTGTAAGAAATCTTCTCCTGTGCCTAGCTGCACAAAGAGTAAGAAATCTTCTCCCCTGTCTAGCTGCACAAATTGTAAGAATTCTTCTCCTGTGTCTAGCTGCACAAAGTGTAAGCAATCTTCTCCTGTGCCTAGCTGCACAAATAGTAAGAAATCTTCTCCCCTGTCTAGCTGCACAAATTGTAAGAATTCTTCTCCTGTGTCTAGCTGCACAAAGTGTAAGCAATCTTCTCCTGTGCCTAGCTGCACAAATAGTAAGAAATCTTCTCCCCTGTCTAGCTGCACAAATTGTAAGAAATCTTCTCCCCTGTCTAGCTGCACAAATTGTAAGAAATCTTCTCCCCTGTCTAGCTGCACAAAGTGTAAGAAATCTTCTCCCCTGTCTAGCTGCACAAATTGTAAGAAATCTTCTCCTGTGTCTAGCTGCACAAATTGTAAGAAATCTTCTCCTGTGCCTAGCTGCACAAATAGTAAGAAATCTTCTCCCCTGTCTAGCTGCACAAATTGTAAGAATTCTTCTCCTGTGTCTAGCTGCACAAAGTGTAAGCAATCTTCTCCTGTGCCTAGCTGCACAAATAGTAAGAAATCTTCTCCCCTGTCTAGCTGCACAAATTGTAAGAATTCTTCTCCTGTGTCTAGCTGCACAAAGTGTAAGCAATCTTCTCCTGTGCCTAGCTGCACAAATAGTAAGAAATCTTCTCCCCTGTCTAGCTGCACAAATTGTAAGAAATCTTCTCCCCTGTCTAGCTGCACAAATTGTAAGAAATCTTCTCCCCTGTCTAGCTGCACAAAGTGTAAGAAATCTTCTCCTGTGCCTAGCTGCACAAATTGTAAGAAATCTTCTCCCCTGTCTAGCTGCACAAATTGTAAGAAATCTTCTCCCCTGTCTAGCTGCACAAATTGTAAGAAATCTTCTCCTGTGCCTAGCTGTACAAATTGTAAGAAATCTTCTCCCCTGTCTAGCTGCACAAATTGTAAGAAATCTTCTCCTGTGTCTAGCTGCACAAATTGTAAGAAATCTTCTCCCCTGTCTAGCTGCACAAATTGTAAGAAATCTTCTTCTGTGCCTAGCTGCACAAATTGCAAGAAATCTTCTCCCCTGTCTAGCTGCACAAATTGTAAGAAATCTCCCCTGTCTAGCTGCACAAATTGTAAGAAATCTTCTCCTGTGTCTAGCTGCACAAATTGTAAGAAATCTTCTCCCCTGTCTAGCTGCACAAATTGTAAGAAATCTTCTCCTGTGCCTAGCTGCACAAATTGTAAGAAATCTTCTCCCCTGTCTAGCTGCACAAATAGTAAGAAATCTTCTCCCCTGTCTAGCTGCACAAATTGTAAGAATTCTTCTCCTGTGTCTAGCTGCACAAAGTGTAAGCAATCTTCTCCAGTGCCTAGCTGCACAAATAGTAAGAAATCTTCTCCCCTGTCTAGCTGCACAAATTGTAAGAAATCTTCTCCTGTGCCTAGCTGCACAAATTGTAAGAAATCTTCTCCCCTGTCTAGCTGCACAAATTGTAAGAAATCTTCTTCTGTGCCTAGCTGCACAAATTGTAAGAAATCTTCTCCTGTGCCTAGCTGTACAAACTGTAAGAAATCTTCTCCCCTGTCTAGCTGCACAAATTGTAAGAAATCTTCTCCTGTGTCTAGCTGCACAAATTGTAAGAAATCTTCTCCCCTGTCTAGCTGCACAAATTGTAAGAAATCTTCTCCTGTGTCTAGCTGCACAAATTGCAAGAAATCTTCTCCCCTGTCTAGCTGCACAAATTGTAAGAAATCTTCTCCTGTGCTAGCTGCACAAATTGTAAGAAATTTCTCCCCTGTCTAGCTGCACAAATTGTAAGCAATCTTCTCCTGTGTCTAGCTGCACAAATTGTAAGAAATCTCCCTGTGCCTAGCTGCACAAAGTGTAAGAAATCTTCTCCTGTGTCTAGCTGCACAAATTGTAAGCAATCTTCTCACCACAGACTAAAACCAATCACATTCCCACCCCCTCTCCCCCAGTTCTACAGTCTCTGTCCTGACCTGTGAGCGAAAAGCATCTCCAAGGCGTCCTGCCCCAGCAGTTTGAGGTGGTAGAAAAACCTGGGCAGCATGGTACGCAGCAACTCTCGCAGGTAATCCTGCACACAGCGCCACAGCACGCTAAAAGTTATCAAAGCTGCTCATAACTACCAGAATTGCTGTTTCAAAAACAAATGGGTATGAGGGTAAGAATGGGGGAGTGATAGATGAAGGGAGTGGGCAAGAAAAGAATAAGCTGAAGAAGGGAGTTAACTTTCCATGATACATCCATCGAAAGGGCCAGACTCATGTGTTCATTCTGAAGGAGCATGATTACACATACACCCAATCAAAAATGTCTGAATCCCATATAAACTCTGCGACAGAGAATACTTACATTTACAACTATTTAAAGAGCCAGAACACATTTTTGATGGCCTTAAACATTTTTGGACCAGTGGAAAAAAGAAAAAAAGGGGAAACAAAAGGTAATTTCAATTGCTGTTAGTAGCAATTACTGATCTAAAGCCCGCCCCACCCCCCAAAAAAAAATCAAAGGATTTTTAACTGTCAATAGTAAAGACAAGATTTCCTTTCTAATGACCTAGCAACCAGGAATCTATCACCTCATGAAAAAGAACAACCAAAAAAAAAAAGAAAAAAAAAAGAAAGAAAGATGGTGACTAGTCTCTGCTCATCATGAGAGACAATTCTAAGAAAAGTGACACAAATTTTTATAGATTCTTTCGTTGGTTTTGAATGATAAATAAAATTCACTGGCACACACACAGAGCCTGAGTGTTGTTCACTCACGAGCTGTTTGTCCATGTCGGAGTCAGTGGGGGAGGAGACAAAGATGGTCCTGTTCATCAGCCCGGAAAAACACCAGTAGGCGTCGGCTTCTTGCTGTGTCTCCGCCAGGATGGGGGCCAGCAGGTCCGACATGCCCTGAGAGTATCCACTGAGAGGATGGCTGGCCGCAAAGTTCAGCAGGATGTTTCTGATGAACAAGAGGAAAAAAAAAGAATAAAACATGTGAATACTTCCATCACAACACACTTGATATCCATCCCCAAAGTTTCTCCCTTTACCTCCAACTAAGAATACACACTGAAAACTTTCATAAAATGTCTTCTATTTTGAAAAGTGCAAACACTTCAGGGTTTTAAAAAAATTTCTTTTTCTTTTATATTGTATTAAATGCAACATGTTTCTCACATGAGTTTTTATCTTTTTTAAAAAAGCTACTTTGTTTTAAACCTTTTCTCAACAACAATCCCCCCAAATCATCTAAGAAGATCCTCTCTCAATCACTTTTACAGCTTCTGCTGTATCGTTTTCCCCTGCACAGTAGTAAAGTTTAAAATCCCTTTCTTTTTGGTTTTTAAAAAATCTTAGTAAAATTTTGCAGACTGCTGCAATTCATAGGAAATGTCAAAAGAAGCATATATATATTACTGATTTTTTCCCATGAAAAAAGGCTACAAAAAAAACAACTATTAAAAGTGCAATAACATTATACTGTATGAACATTTTTTACCCATAAAACAAAACCAGACAGTACTGTTATCGCCCAGTTACTCACTTGAGAACCTGTATGTTAGGGTTATGCTGACCACGAAAGTAAGGGTGGCTGCGGTCTGTCCTCACCACATCTTTTTCCACAATGCACTGGATGTTTCGCCAGAAATGCTGCTTCTCTTCTCCCCTTAGAGACTCCCTGACACAAGAACCACAGACAAAATCTTAACTGAATAAATAAAATGTGTAATGAATCTGATCTAAAAAACTTCTATAAACACCTCTAAGATTCTTTAATGTATGTAAGAAAAAAATGTCATCTAAAGAGGATAAATAAATGTTATCTAAAAAGGATCAATCAAAACCAGCACTTCAACCCTTTACTTACATTGATAGGTATTAAAATATTGACATAAAATGCCTTGCGAGATTTAGTCACTGACATTCATGCTTTAAATCCATGAAACTGCGTTTCTCTAAAAGCACAGAAAAGTTAATATCAAGGTTTTCTGAAAGCTTTTATATGAAAGTCTACTGTAAGCCCACCATGTTGTTTATTCAAAGAAAGATTGGGAAGAGGGGTGGGGGAGGTAGGGGGATACTCTTATTCCAGACTAGCCTGATCCTGTGTATGGCTCATTGACCATGGAGACCATTTCAAGGTTATAATCTCCTTAAAAATATTAAAGCTCACTTCCATCACCCTCACTATAAACATGCTATTTCAACAAACTCAAACTGAGAAATGTTTATTTTTCATCTCTGAGAAGAGCTGCTTGTT
Source organism: Rapana venosa (assembly GCA_028751875.1). NCBI lineage: Eukaryota > Metazoa > Mollusca > Gastropoda > Neogastropoda > Muricidae > Rapana > Rapana venosa. The sequence goes on from CM054134.1 coordinate 41,853,289, forward strand.
ACAATCCTAAACATAATGAAGTGCTGCATCCATTCTGTTGCAGCTGCCAAGTTCAACTGGGAAAAAATATAGGGAAAATAAAGTATTGCTGTTTACCTCATCTTACGGATTTGATGATACTCAATGTACTTGTCATTGCGGATCTGCTCTCGTTCTTCAAACGTAGAATCAAAGGGGAAGTAATGCAGAAGAAAAGGCCACACCTCTGGACGAATCATTGGATCTAATCCTCCGAAAAAGATGGCCTGAAAGACAGACCAATACACATGTCAGTCTTCATAAGGTTATAAGGTACGTAAAACAAAACAAAAAATCACACAGCATCCAAAGAGCAAATGATCAGGACAAACCTAATAGCAGTGACTGTAATATAGTTCACATCCAAAGTGATTAACAATCATTTATAAAGGCAATGAAAGTACAATTAACAATGCCCTTTATGTAAACTATGCAATAAAGCAGGTTTCAAGCCAAGCGGTTAAAAAAAAACCCCACCTGATACACATATATAAAAAAATACATTTATACCAAAATGTATAGGAGCCTTTTGAGGCTTGACCATCATATATTGCTCAAACATCTCATAAATTTATTTCAGGACAATCTTTACTCAGAAGAAGTCTAAGTTTAACCTATTTTCTGCTTTCTTTGACTTGGCACACATAATGAAGCATATCTGAAATAGTGTTTATACAACTATGTGAGGCAAAATCTAGTCTCAACCTCTTTCACCTCGATCATTTCTCAATTATCCCTGAAATCAGAATGCAGCTTCCTTAATGGTGGGTAAAAATGGTCACATACGCATTATCTCACCGTTGGTGAACCTCGGAGGTCTAGCTGAGGAACGGGGTGGGGAGAAGAGGGGAGGGGGGGGAGGTGTGAGAACACCTCCATCAATTTTTGCCTCCACATCAGTCAACACAGAAAAGACTCAGTTCCTCCTACCTTTCTGAGCTGCAGTTCATCATCCACGGTGCCATCGCTGTTCATGTGCTCCTTCCAGATGTCCTCGGTGACCACTAGGAACTGGCCTTCCTCAGGGTGGCAGTCGTCGTTGGTCAGCTGAGGCTTCACCACCAGGAACTGCTGGTAGGGCTTGCTGCCTGTCTCCTCCCCACCGCTGGGGCTTCCACCCCCCACAGCCTCCTGTAAGAGAAGGCATGAGGAAGAGTTGTTGAGATGGAAGGAGGAAGAGAAATACCCGGTGTTAACGTCTTTGTGTGTGTGTGTGTGTGTGTGTGTGCATGTACACCCGTTTAACTGCTGTGCATGTCAACTGGAGCACATATATTTGTTCATATATACTCAATCACATGCCTGATTTTAGTGACGTTTCTTACTCAATTCACATGAACACAAAGCAAGAAATAGATGTCTTTAGATCTAGCACTATATATCTTTTTTTAAAAAAAGAAAAGGAAAGGAAAAACAGGTAGTTTTCTTGCAGACTTTTTGGTGTAATTTCACTTGAAATTCTGGATTTTTTCCCCACATCAAAACATTTGAATTTTGTACATGAACAGAAAGCATTTGTTTCCTCCTCACAACAGTCTGTTCTGTTCCAACATTCTTCTTTTGTGAATAAAAAAGCCAATCAATTTTCTATAATCACTATTCTAAATTAGAAGTATGTTTACTAAAATATTTACACAAAAGTCAAACAAATGACGAAAAGCACACCTTGCTCTTCAATGCTTTACTCTTGTCAGTCTCCTGGGCAAAGAGACTCCATTCCTGGAAAATCTCTGCCAGCTTGTCCAGCCCTCCATTGTGAAAGTGGAGGATTTTGTACTGACTCTCACGGCTGGCGATCACCACTTGACCCGTGGAGCAAGCAGCATCACTGTAGAACAAGCGCAGTGAACGCATCTGGCCTGTGAAAAAAACAAACCACCCAACAATCTGTGAATAAGCTTGTTCTCTTTATTTTGAACACAATAACACACACACACACACAAATGCCTCAGATGCACATCACATTCACGCCTCAGATGCACATTACATTTACACAGACACTCACACACTTGCAAAAACACATACACAATACCACACACACACACATGTTCCCCCATACTCTAATTCACACACATATTCATGTAAATTTTAGAGACAAAAAGATATGACAGGACAGGAAAAAGCATACAAGACACACAAATCAGCACCTATGTACAGCTATCACGGAATGGACCCACTCACCCAGATCCACAGAGAAGACCCCGCAGACCTGATCACGAGCACTGCGCCGTTCCCGTTTGCCCTGGCTGAAGGACATGGAGTTCTCTGGGAAGGTCATGTTGTGTGTGACGCTGACGGAACTGGTGGTGCTGTTGGGCGACTCCAAGGCGCTGCTCTGCTGGGAGTCTCGGCGCGCCTGGCTCTCCTCCTGCTGCTGCGGCAAGCTGTAATGGCCAGACCACTCCCCGATACCCTGAGAGGCTGCCTCCCACTCGTCAGCATCTGAGGTCACCGGAGTGAGCGGGGGAGAGTCTGGACCGGAGGTGGTGGTGGTGGAGGAGGAGGAGCTACGCGGTCGAGTGACGGCGATGTCCGGCGTGTCAACAGGGGTGTTGGGGGGTGGAGGGGTGGTACCTGGCAGTTCTAACAAACAGGGCGGTTTGCTCAGCATGCCCACAGCACGCTTGGCCGGGCTGAAGTGTGGCGAGGAATGCTGCTGTGGGGTGAGGTTGTCGACGGGCGTGCTATAAGAGCTGCTCTCAGGACTGGCCTGTATTGTGCTGGGACTGGAAATGGCATACTGGGAGTTTGTCCCCAGTCCTGGGGAATCATTGTCTGTGGACTGGGAACTGGAAGCCGTACTGGTGTCAAACTTACTGTCATTGGTATTGATGTTTTTGTCTGTAATGCTGCTGGGGGGTTCAGTGGCTGTCTGGCCCTGAGACATCACCACTAAACTGTCTCCTGCCATGTGAATACTGAATGCACCATCCTCCCCACTCACCCCCTCCCCAACAGAACCCCCACTGCGCCGCTTGGCTTGGAGTTTGGGCCTGCTGAGCATAGCAGCAAGCTGCTCCTCCGCCGTCAAGACATCACAGTTGTCAGCATGAGAGTCATCACCTGCAGCGTTCAAGTCATTGACATTGATGCCCACACGGACCTGTCTTTGCGTAGCTGTCACCTGTTTTGTGTTGTTCTGCTGACCCTCACCATTGCTAGAATCACCCCCACTGTTGCTGTTCTCTGGGAGAGCTGGCATCACAGTGTCACTCAACTTGCGCATTTGAGAGTTCAAGCTCATACCAGTCAACACCACTGGCTCCTCTGAGCCGATTCCAGAGTCTGTTTGGGACTTGGCACTTGAGCTCAGTTTGCGCTCCCCTCTCCAGGAGTCGTCTCCAGGCGTGGAGCTTGTGGGACTGGTGGCATCTTCCCTCGATTCACAGGACACATCAGAACTGAGGCTCCAGGCATCCTGGCTCTCTTTTTTCCTTTCCGCTTTGGCCTCTTGTTTCGGCCTTGAGGACTTTTGGTTGGGACTGGGCGGCACTTCTGTTTTGGCAAACTCTTGTCTGGGTGTGCGTCGCGGGCTGGCCCTGGGTGTGGTGCCATGGGACTTGTTGGGACTGTTCTCTATGCTGTGAGGGTTCTTCTGCAGCGTGAGGTTGGGGATCCATGTCAGGATCAGCGTTGGTCGACTTCCCTGAATGAAGGGAAAGGTAAAGTTTCAACAGTTTTTAAATACAAGAATGTCTGTAAACATGCAGTTAAAAAAAAAAGTAGAAAATACGACACTGATGAAAAATTGAAACAGCAGTTTATCGAGCTATTGTACTTTCCAAGTTATACTGTATATTAATAAGTACTATCTAAACTGTTCTTGCCAAAGTAGGAAATTAATTTTTTTTAAAGAAAAAAATACTGCTACTGACTAACTAGAAGCAGAAACAAACCCCAACCAAATAAAAACAAAACAAAATCCGACCAACCAACAAAACAAAGAGATCCAAACAAACAACCCCCCCACCCAACCCCAACCAAGAAAAACAAAAACAACAAAACAAACAACCAAACCTGCCCCCCCCTCAAAAAAACCCAAACAACAACAACAACAACAAAGCCCAAACCAACAAAAACAAAAAAAACAACCCAGCATTGATGGCCTTCAATTTAAATTCAACATTGTGGGTCTGGTTTATAAATCTAGTACGTACATTTGCCCGATTTTGTGCCGTTTTCAAGGGACCAGTTTGCCAACAATAATGCTTAGCCACCATGTACTAGAATATGACGTTCATTTTGCGCATCACTTATGCATGAACCTTACTTCTGTAAAGAATACCCCAGAAAGTCAAAATTTCGTAGTCTCAGCTCTCATCCTGTGTGATCATGTGGAGGTCAGAAAATGACCCTTGCCTGGTGTTGTTGCTGCACTGGGATAGCAGCTGAGTGATTGGTGCTAGGGCTCTTCTGGATCTCATTCTAATTTCACAATAAAATACAACGTAAAGGTACAGTCTGCATTTAAAAAAAACCTCACTATGAATGAGTGTGAACAAAACTGCAATAGCTAATTACACAGTAATTCTGTGAACAAGCTTGAACTTTCTCGTAGTAAAATAACTGTAAACAGAGCAAAGGCAAAAATGGTATTTAATCAATTAATGTCAAATCGAAGGAGATCCAGATAATGATATAACAGTATTTACGCAATGAACATAGTTAACAAATCAAAACTGAAAACAAGAACCAATGAAAGACTGGCACATCTTTCTCCTGAAACTAATGTTACTAAACATTAGATACTCAGAAGTATTTTTCAAGATATCTGGAATAATCTCAATAGAAAGCATGCAAAATAGCCTTAAACCATCATTGCAGAATTGCTTCAGCCAATAACAATAAATAAAAAAATTTAATCATTCATTTACAAAATCTATTTTCAATCATCTTTTTCAATTCATGAATTCATTCTGCAACCCCCCCCCCCCCCCCCCCCCCCCGAATCCCCTTCTAGAACAAAGGAAACTGACTTTTTCTGGCAAGGGTCATTTCATTCTTTGATCTGTTCAACTGAAAACTAAGTTAACATTTAATCATGATGTTGGCTGCCCTGCAGGTAAAAAAGGTAATATCAGGGCTGTCACCTTACTGGGAAACAAAGTCAACACCACACAATCACAAAGCAAAAAAACAACCCCCCAAAAAACCAAGCAATCTAACTGACCCTTACCTCACTCTGATGGGCCCTCAGGGTGAGGTAGCCCGGGTGATGCTCAGAATCCACCAGCAGGGAAGCGGGAGGGTGCACACACACATTGTTCTTGCAGTAGATGATCTCTCCATCAAGGGGTGGAGGTTTCAGAGAGTCACCACTGCCCAAGCGCAGCAGGTTGCTGGCTTTCTTGACAATGCTGCTCAGCGCCATTGTCCACTCTGCAACCAGTGCCAAAGACTCCTGCAGTCCACTTATAATAATTATACTTACTTCTGCGCACACTAGTCAAGCTGTTGTAATATGTTTACATGATGACAGATGTTATGGATTTGTCATGACCAACAATAGAGGCTGCCACAAGACCGCTGAATATTAAATAATAAGAAAATGATATCTATTCCAAGAGAAGGCACGCAGCCTGTCAGTCACACAAAGGGAGATGGTCAAAATCCCCACCCTGAATTCACCAGGTGACTCTGAGATTTGAACCCATGGACTTCAGGACCTTTTGGGGCATCTCATCACCATAACCACTTGGCAACTCCTTTCAACAGGTGCATAATTAACTATCCAAGAGAAAGTAGATTAACAATATCAGCCCAATGGGTTTTTTTGTTTTTGTTTTTGCATCTTCCCTAAGAAATCAACACTGGATGCTTGGGGGGATAAGCTTCACTTGTACACTCTTTTATTGAAAAAAAAAAAAGAAGGTAAGAAGCAGTGAAAAAAAAACTATCATGAACAGTGGTAGTGGTGATACCTTTACCATAGAAACATAATCGTCTCCATTCAGAACCCCCCCCCCCCCCCCCTCCTTTTTCTCAACTGCAAGTGCCTGGGGAAGATTTTCAGATGGAAGTAAAAAAGCTCATACTCTGAGCTAAACCAGACACTGCAGGTGAAAAAAAGTTGGTAAAATGTTTACAAAAACATACAATTCGATCTGATATGTCACATCTCATCAAGTTAATGATATGTATTTATGCTATTTTAAAAACAAAGAAACAACAAATTTTAGCTATTATAAAACAATGACCCCCACAAAAATCAAAACCCTTGTCTTCTCAACAATTTCTGCTTGGAAAATCAGTGACATGGCAACCAGTCACTTGAAATATAACAATTAACATGTAAAACTTTTTTTTCTTTTTCAAGAGGAAATACAAAATAATTACACACTTAACTGCAACACTAGAGCTGAACAAAAACTAAATAATTATCAAAACATCAAACACATGAAATAACAAATGATCTTGCAAAACATACTCAGATTCTATGACCATGAATTAGAAAACCCCAAACTAACACTGTAACAGAAAACCCTATCAGCGAATCTAGCCACAAACCATATGTAAGTCTGCTATGAACACAGCAACCTGGAACGACATCCATAGCTTTCTTAGACAAAAGCCACCGGTGAAAATGTGCAAATGCTTCAAATTGTACTGTAAGTGAAGACCCTCAATGTGTTCCCTTTTGGTATCATGATAACACCTGTGCAACTATGCGGTGTGTGATACGCTGTATCCCGGCGACTGCCAGTGGGAAGAAATATTAATTATGGTGCGTGGTGTATAAAGCACATGCTTTGAACAACAGGTGCGCGCATTGACATAACTGATGTAATATGTGATGTAGTGTGTGTGGTATGAGTGTCGGTGACACAGGATGGGGGGGAGACAGAAAAAGGCAGGACAGACAGCAGCATGCAGCATTTTTATGTCTTCTCATTTGTTTCTCTCTGTTCCGCAGGAGAGAGAGAGAGAGAGAGAGAGAGAGAGAGAGAGAGAGAGAGAGAGAGAGAGAGAGAGAGAGAGAGAGAGAGAGAGAGAGAGGAAGTGTGTGTGTGTATGAGTGTGTTTGTGTAAGTCCATGAGTTCTCTGGGGAAAACTAGCATCTGGGTAAAGACCTCTATAGAGGTTTTTCTCAGCCATAACACAAGCTTATGAACAAGATAGACATTAAGGCCCTTGACTTAGGTGGTGGTGGTGGGATGCAGGTTGTTGGGGGGTTTTGGGGTTGTTGTTTTTTTTTTTTTTTGGGGGGGGGGGGGGGCTTGATGTTTACTGCACAAACTGGAGAGGACCCTCAGACAACACACCACAGCCTGGGATGAGAAGCTGATGAAAACAGCAGAAGACAAGCAAACTCTCAGAAATCTCATTCCATCAGCTCAGACAAGCCACAGATGCAACCTTAAGGGCAAAGATTTGTCAATACTCCATTAGCTTGCCCAGCAGCCACACAGGACACTGCCCCATCTCAGACAAAACAGCAAAAAACTGCTAATGGAGGCCCAGGTATCACTGCAAGTTTCATGGCTGTTTAAAAAAAAAATCAGTTTGAAACAGTTTTTATTACAGCTCTGCCCCAGGGTGGTGATAGTGGTGGTGGTGGTGTGTTGTCAGCTAAGGAAACACGAACTAAAAGGCACGAAAGCCATGTTTAACATGAGGGTCCTTGGCTTGGGGAGTGGTGGTGGTGTGGTGGTGGTGATGGGGCGCAGGGGTAGGGAGACTTGATGTTTACTGCGCAAACTGGTGAAGACTGGTGGGTTGTTGGTCTAGAGGTAACACACCTGCCTAGAAAGCGAAAAGTCCAGGTTCAAAATGTGTTGGTTCAATCCCTGTTTGTACTGGAAACTTTTCCCCCATGACTAGCCCCTGAGTGGTGATCTGGGTGCTAGTCTTTCAAATGAGATGATAAGCTGAGGTCCCATATGTAACACCCATTTAGCGCACTTAAAAAGAACCCAAAACAACGAGTTGTCCCTGGCAAAATTCGGAAGAAAAAAACCCACTCTGACAGGGAAACAAATATGCATGCAGACAGGAAAAGAGAGAAAAAAAAAGGGTGGTGCTGCTTTTGTAGTGATGTGCTCTCCCTGGGGAGAGCAGCCCAAATTTCACACAGAGAATTCTGCTGTGACTTGAAGTGGTGTACAATGTACAAAACAATAATTACTGCAAACACTTTCCAATGCAGCAATATGATTGACAATGTAAGAATGAAACCAGCTGGTGATCGAAGATTTACAATGACATGACATGGAATTACAAATCATTTTCAATACAATAGAGATAATTTTGCAAGTTTGACCAGTTTTGATTTTCATTGCACGTTCATTATGAGGTTGAATCTAATAGCATTTGGATGAAATGGGACATATTTCTGAAAACACAAACAACAAAAATCTCAAACCTGTTGCGTTCGGTAACAATCTATGCAACATAATTCTGCTCAGGTCTTGACCAGGAGATATTCTTCACCGTGGTTTCATTTTTCTGCAAATGCCTGACAGATCAACAGAAAAGTGTTCTTCATCTTCTGCATCATCTTCACTACAAAGAATCACTGCTGGCTTACCCTTGACCTGCAAATTGTGACTGCAACAAGTAAATAACACTGGAAGTAGGGCAGCGTTCTGAAGCTGAGACTGACACTTACATAGGAGAGAGAGGGAGGGAGGGAGGGAGAGAGAGAGAGGGAGGGAGGGGGAGAGAGAAGAGGAGGGAGAGAGAGAGAGAGGGAGGGAGGGAGAGAGAGAGAGAGGGGGGGGGGGGGAGAGAGAGAGAGAGAGAGAGGAGTAGAAACAAAAACTAACACAATGTGTCATGAGGAAAGGTGTGTATGGTCTGCCTTTCTGATTTTTTTTCCTCTGCTGATGTGATTGATAGTGTGTTTTACACACACACACACACACACACACACACACACACACACACACACACACACACACACACACACACACACCACACAAACACACACACTACTCTCTCAAACACACACACACACACCTACTCACACAGTGACACACACATGCCACACCACACACAATGACACACACACACATACTATTACACAAAAGGCAGAAAAAACTGAGAAAAAGGGAAGAAGAAAGAAAAAGAATAGCAGCAAAAACTGAGTGGCGAGAACATAAAAAGTAATTACTGAGGAACAGGAGCACAGCAGAGAGACAAGAGAGTGCAGAGGTGGGGCGTGGGAAGTGAAACTGCCAGAGAGAGGGGAGGGGGGGGGGGGGGGGGAGGAGAGAGAGAGAGAGAGAGAGAGAGAGAGAGAGAGGACTCTGTGTGTATGAGAGTGTGGCTGTGTATGTATGTGTATATATATATGCAAGTGTGTGTGCGTGCATACATGTGTATACATGTACATGCAATTGCATGCATTTGTGTGTGTGAGTGTGTGTTTACATGCGCACACGTGTGTCACTGTGTGAGTGAGAGAGAGAGAGAGAGGGCAGGGGGGACTGAGAGAATGAGAGAGACCGAAAGAGAAAGAAAGTGCATGGAGCATAGATGGAAGGGAGTGAGGAGAGGGCAACAGATGGCACAAACCTATCTCTTGTTTTACAGACAGCTGCAAGCTCAGCAATCAATAACCCACCAAAAACAGACACGCATATCATACACCCACAAGATATTGCAACAGTGTAATAGTAACACAACCAGGAACTTTTTTTTTTTAAAATAACGCAAACTGCACAAAGAGTATAGTAATCATGAGTGCATTTTTAAAATCTGAAAAGAAAAAAAATTAACACATTTCCCTCAACAAAATCTGAGATCTTTAACAATGCATTAATTACAGTTATCTCTACAAAAATATTGATTACAGCTAAATAATGATGGGGGCACAAGTGAGTGAATTTGTGTGTGTGTATGTGTGTTTTTAAGTATGTGTGTACACATGCGAGCATGCATGCATGCATGCATGCACATGAGTGTGCATGTACATGTGCATGTGCATGCATGTGAGAGAGTATGCATGTGTATGTATGTGTGTGTATGTGCACCCATTTGCCTGTGCACACACACATGCACACACACACATGCATGTTTATGTGCTTCTTAGTGTATGTGCGCACAAGGCAGTGTGCAAGTATGTGAGCATGCATGTGTGTGCTTGCACAGTACAACATAAACTACAACTTGAACAAAAACTCAGACATGCACACCAGTTTTCATTTGTAATGCTGGGGTGGCAGTAAAGATTCTTTGTTCCTTTTACTCCCACAGGGGAAGGGTGGGGTGGGGGTGGGGGGTAGGTTACGCAGGGGTGGAGGGGAGGGGCTGACAGAAGTCCAAGCACTATCCATCTTCAATAAAGAGCAGGGCCCTGGAGGAGAGCAGCCCATTTTCAAAAAGAGATGTGTGAGGGGGAAAAAAAGAGGAAAATGGAAGACAGGGAAGAGGGAGAGAGAGAGGAAAAGGAGGAAAAGAAGGAGGACAAAGAGGAGGAGGAGGAGGAGAGAGAGAGAGAGGAGGGAGGGAGGGGAGAGGGGAGAGAGAGAGAGAGAGAGAGAGAGAGAGAGAGAGAGAGAGAGAGAGAGAGAAGAGAGAGAAACACATTTTTTACTTTTTATTTTTCTCATGGTAATATATTAAGCATTACATGCTTTTTCACACTAGACCTTACCAAAAAAAATAGAGAAAGGAGTAAGAGAGAGAGAGGAGGAGGGAGGGAGGGGGTAGAGAGGGGTGAGAGAAGATGAGCAGCCATGAGTGGGAGACAGAAGAGTAAGGGGAATAAAAATAAAGAACACAAAAAGGAAAATGGGGAAAGGAGAAGAAAAAAAAGAGGAAAACCGGGTGACACGGTGACAAGTATACAAGAAAGAAGAAAAAAATGTCATGTAGAAAAGCTGAAACATACACTGATACAGAAAAACAGAGGGTGGGGGGGAGAGAGGAGAGAGTGAGAGGTGAGGGAGGGAGGGAGAGAGAGAAAGAGACAGAAACAATTACTAAACCTCTAATGCGTTAAAGCTCCAATACTTTAATTACCAGGAAGTAAAATGCAAAGAAAAAGACCTTTTTAGGCCAAAGGAAAAATCCATCTGTTACGATCTACATGAAATCAATACAAATTGATGAAACTCTGTGTAAACCTCTATATAAGCCTCTTTTTCCACATCTGTGTTGAAGATTGATCTTTCATATATAAAGGGATAGACTGCGATTTTAAATCATGCACAAAGGAAGGTGGCAGGACAGTTTCACCTTCCTAACAAGTACACCATGAGGTTCTGGGTTCGATTCCCAGCCTAGCCCTTTCTTCCCAGTTTGATCAGAAAATCAAACAAATTGCATGTCAAAGTCCTTTGGATGAGACTACTACAAACCAACAGCCTGTGTGAGAAAGTACACAGAACATCGTGTGCACACGTTAAAAATCTGTTCCACCTTTTGGAAGCATGGGACATTTAGTGCTGGTAGGAATGAATGACCATTTCTTTTAAAAAAAGCATGCATACTGGTGTTTTGTTTAGACACCATCTCTTATGTCAAAATGTGGCTACTTAAATGGTGGTGGTGGTGGTTTGGGGGGGGGGGTGGACGGGACGGTCGCATTATTATATGCAAAAATCAAAAATCTCACCATTGTCAACCCTCAGAGCTCAAGGATAGGACAAAAACACACAAAAAAGATCATGCAAATTTTATTTATAATTTACCCCCTGAAAGAAAAAGGAATCAACAAAACACATTTTACTGAACTGACATAAAGAAAATGATAGTAAATTTATATATATATATATATATCATAAAGAAAATCATCAAAAATAAGTATCATCAACATCAATTTAATTTCATACTGTTAAAAGCTTAAATTATAAAAAGATCATCTCTTGGCGACTTAACTATATATCTTCTCACACCATCTCTACTTTCATTTATGATCACTCCTGAAACTGTTGTTTGATCCACAACAGAACTCCTAGTCCTACAAGGCATACCAAACTACATGTGCAGAAAATCATTCACATGATTTCCAACTCACTGGAGGACTGGACTTTGATGATCTTCACAAGAGAAATCAAACTGTTCATCATCGCTGGTCAAAGCAGACCACCCAGGCAGACAGACTGAACAGCGCAGGGTCAATACCTTGACTGATTTAAACAGAAAGGCGGATAGGAAACCAGCCAGACAGCTGAACCCTAGACTATCGAGACTTCTTTTCCTACAAGGGCCTAAGACAGGAAGGAGAACAGTAGGATGCAAGACAATGACTGGAGAAGTCACCTCAAACTTGTATTTCCTCATTTGAATATGATCTCTCTCTCTCTCTCTCTCTCTCTCACACACACACACGCACACACACACGCACACAAGCATGTGTACACAAACACACACACACTGCACACAACACTAATACAGCCATTTTATACAGTTTCTCTCCAGGAAGAAAATCATTGATTAGCCTGTAAATAATTATTACAGAAAAATTGGTGCCTAAAAACATATTCCAAAATTATTATTTTTAACCCAAAAAACACTGACTAACCTGTGTGCAACTCAAAAAACCTCTCCATTGTACCAACTGATACTTGATTAATTAATACAATTACGAGTCCTGCAAACAAACTTGTCTTGTTGATGTGTTGAATGTTACATGACGTGGAACTTACTTACAAGCACTTTTAGCACTGGGCAAACCTCTCTTGTGTATACACAATGCAGATGAGTACAATGGGATAAGTGTCACATAAGCATAGTTTTAGATTTACTTCCCAGCTCAGGCTGACCTGGTTGAAATTATGAATATTTACTCTAGCTGTGTGACAGCTGGTATTCACTTTTCCCGGACTGTGAAGGAAATGTGTAGTGTTCTCCGTTTCCAAGTACTTGAAAAAAAAAAAAAGGGGGGGGGGGGGGGGGGAAGCCCACTGTTTACTGATTGAAACAGCAACAGCACAACCATTATTGTTCTCTCTCTCTCTCTTATTGTTCTCGATTCTCTCTCTCTCTCTCTCTCTCTCTCTCTCTCTCTCTCTCTCTCTCTCTCTCTCTTCCCAATGTCAGGTAGTGTGCAGTCTGACTCTACATCTGTGTAAAGCTTTTCAAATAAGATATATTATGATTCGTAAATCACGGGTCTGGTAACTGATGATCCTCTTTACAAATAAACTTTGTTTAGTTGTTAGTGGTGTTGGTTTTGTTTGTCCACCCCCACCCCTCCCCAACTCAATAAAGCAGTTATTTAAATAGACTGACAACCCTATTTATGTATGGGCCAATAACCTTTTTATGAATAAATCATTCCAGTTTGAGTTCTCTTTCTCTCTAGCTATCTCACTCACTCACTATGACTCACTTACATGTAATGATGTACACACACACACACACACACACACACACACAACACACACACACACACACACACAACAGAATCTTTTTTCTCTCTTTTTCAATTTTAATTATTTGGCTGGAAAGAGTAGAAAGCACTAGATGCTTTCTTTCAAAGCATATCCCTTTATTTATTTTTTTTTTTTTGAATGATTGATAATATGGTTTTGTTCTGACTTAAGTGGCATAATCCAGCTTTTTAAAAAAAATCACTGATGGTGACACCACTGTTAAGAAACTGAAAACTGAGCCACTGATGACCATTTTGCTTTTCATCATGCAGTGATAACAGCTTAAGCATAAACACACACACACACACATGAACATGCATACACATGCACACACACATGCGCACACACGTGTGTGCACATGCACACACATCAATCCAACCAAACTTATTATGTGAGATAGCACTGTCGCTGATGCAGTCTCCAATAATTTATTTTTTGTAAAGTACGACTGTGAGCCTGTAATAGTTTTATTTTCCAATTGATTTGCAATTGTACAGGTTCTACTTTTAGCACAGTGTTCAATTGCTCTGCATTTTTATTCTATTTGCATTTCTTTGCCAAGTTTTTGCAACATATTATTTGTATTGTTTGGAATCAGAATTTAGATATACACAAAATCTTTAATTACCAACACTTATCTCTTTGCTTTCAAGCCCTCATTTCATCACTCCTACTCCACCTCTCGTCTAACATCACTTTAAGTGAACAGACGTAAAATCGAAGACACACACTCACATGCACGCATGCATGCACATATGCAAGTATGCACATACGCGTACGCATACGCACGTGCGCACACACATACATACACACACCATCTTGGAGAGGAAACGTACTCAATCTTTAAAGATCATAACAACTCATTTGTCTTGAAGGGACTTGGTTTCTTGCTGAACTTTTTGGGGAATCACTGATTGAGGCACTGCCCTGAACCTTTTAGACAGAGTGTCCTGGGTAGGCTGACTGGCCTGGCGACACCAACTCTTAAGCAATCTGCAGAGTGAATTGCATTGTGTATAGTGTACTACTTTCAGTCATGTCATATTCCTTTGTATGAAATTCAGGCTACACTCGCTGTTGAGAATGCATCACCACAAGAGCAGCACCACCCATTGTTATTTTTTGTTTCCTTTCCTGTCTGCATGCGTATTTTGTCTGCCTGTAAGCCTAGAGTGACTTTTTCCAACATAATTTTGCCTGGAACAAATCTCTTGTTGCCACAGGTTCTTTAACGTGCTTGCTACACTGTGCTAGGTATGTTCTTGTCATCAGAAAAGCATTTTGCAACAGGCTTATTGTGATTATTCCCACCAGTTATTCACTCTGTTGCAGAGTTATTTTTATTCCAAAAAAAGATCTCTGTCTCAAAATATGTCCATGTGTGTGTATGAGTGCATTTATTATTATTTTTATTCTTTTATATCGAGGATAATGGAATAAGCATTTACGTACGCTTATGCATGTGACTGTTTTTCAATTTAACATCTTTCCACATAAGTGATATTAGACAAAATATGTGTGTGTGCGCGCGCACACATGTGCTTGGATCAGGATGTCTGCAAGTGTGTATGTATGTGTGTGAGTATGTATGTGTATGTGTGGAGGAGGGGGGGGGGGGGGGGGGATGACAAATCTGGCTCGTGCTCATCTTAAATCATCCAAAGCTTGTGACAAGGCCATATAAAGTAATAGCACATGTATACACAGACAGAGAGAGACACACACACATACTAGTACATACAGACAGATAGACACAAACAGCACCTACTCTCTTTCTCTCTCTCTCTCACACACACACACGAAACAATGAAAACTTCAATGTTCTTCCTCATACTTTATCTGAAAGATATCCTTCCTTAAACTAGTTTAGAAATCACACTCTACCATATTTTTAAGCAGGATAATTTCAAATGAATTGTGCTAAACAGCATATGATATTGCACTGCAAATGTTCATAACCCTGTGGCCATTTAAAAAAAATTTTAGATTCAAAGTGTGAGATCACTTTAAATGCAATCATAGCTTTATCACACCAAAGCATAACTGTTTTTCTAAAACAATTAAATAAAGCATTCACAAAACATCAATAAGGATAAGGAATATCCTGTACATGCAACTTAAAAATTATTTAAAATTTCTTTTATGTTGAACTTTTTTGGCAAAATATCCTTCTACTTCTCCTTCCCTTCACCAAATTTCATATTGGATTTCACTTCATACACAATTATCAATAGACCATGTCCCCTTTTGACAAGTTGCCTCCATATCAGGTGATTCCAGTCTTTCATTATCATTCATCCCTGCTGTGATGATAAAATTAAAAGAGTGTCAAAGACAAAGAGGCAAGGGGAAGATAACTGAAAGAAGATAAAGAATTCCTCAAGATTGCATCTTCACTTGAAGACCCTCTATAAAGCAAATCTAGGTGTTGTATAGCTAATTCCTGTGAAAACACCCATCCAGCATACCCAAGCCTCATCAGCTCTTGCAGTGGGAGGAACACGGCCTGAATGTTTCTGAGGTAAAAAAATGACTGTACCAAGGGCAGGTGAATTGAAAATCTCAAGGAATGAGTCCATTCCATTTCAGAAAAATGTGTCTTTAGAGTGAAAAAGTGTATGGTGTTTGGTTGCTCTATGGGAGAGATTTATAACTGAATCAGGGTAAACAGCCCAAACTGTTTCTTTTTTGTTGGTCCCAAACCAGCAGGTATGGATGTTAGTGTTACCTTTCATTACTTAGTATTCCCATCCCCTCTGCCATTCCTTGGCTATAGCTCCGAGGTTCATCAATGGTGAGATTTTTGCATAAGCAACTGCCCCCCCCCACACACACACACACACACCATTTTTAGGTAGAACCATTATGACTTTGAGGATGTCGTGTCTAAACATGGCACCTGTAATCCCTTCCTACAGGTACAAAATGGCCAACTCTTCTGAAAGGCGGATCAGACTGCATGCAACCTGTACAATGAAATGAGCTGCTCTGATTTCGGATTGTGTCAGCTACGGCCAGCAGACAGGCCTCCAGCAAAATTACTTGTAAGCATAGGAGAAGACCAGGTTCAAAGCACGTCACCTGGAAAGGGAGCCCAGAGGAGAGAGAAGAGAAGAGAAGAGACTGGAATGGTGTTTATCCCCCCTGTTATCCATTCCAATCCTGTTGTTTATACTTATAGCCCCTGACATGTATTCTTGTCTACTTTTTTCCCCAGTTTCTTACTGCTTTTCTTTTTTTTTATCCAGACATTAGGTGATTTGCCTCTTGTGCAGATTTTCAGCTTCACTGATCCAATCTCCTGGCATCTTTTGGCAATGAATTTTGATTATACATTTGATGATTTTATTAGATCAATATTAATCAAAGACTTTCACAATATATTTTTGTTCTGTGCCTGAGTTGTTCTGTTTATCTTTTTGTTGTTGTAATTGTGCTCTGTATATGTGTGTGAATGTGTGTGTGTGTGTGGGGGGGGGGGGGGGGAGTTGGGATGGGGGTGCATTAGTTATTTCTGAGAAGTTTTTGAGTATTTAAGGGTTTTTTTCTCAGAAAAAAAAGAGCATGAAGCCCATATCAGAGATGCACTCAATGTTAAGTCCAACAAGAAATAGCTGATGGGTAATGTCTGTTTCTAGAAACATAAACAAATTAAACAAAAAACAAAAAAACAACAACAACAAACAGTTTTAAGATACATCAGGATTTTTTTCCACAGATAGTTTAAGCCATGTCTTTCCAAGTTTACCACATTGCTTTTAAATCAAAGGCTAAAGTAGGGTTGCCAACAGTAAAGGATAAGTAAAAAAAACCACACAAAAAACACCCCCCCCCCCCCCCCACTCCCACAAATTCATAAACTGCTATCAAGGTGAGAGTGAAAAGTCCCTTGTCTATTTGCTAACCAGTGCATGACATGACAGTCATCCATATTTTTTCCCTAGCTCCTCAGCTAGAGCTCCAACACTGCAATTGTGATATTTTATCTACGTATGCAACCACTTACCCACTGTCAAAGAAGCAAAATTCCAACTTAGTTCAAGGATGGTGTCTAAACTCAGTAAACTAGAGCACATGTTTCTTTTTTTTCTGTTCCTACCAGCATGAAATGGCCAACTCTTCCAAAACTAAAGTGGAACTGGTTTTTAATGTGAACATGAGATGTTCTGCATGTGTTTACAGTCACACACAAGACATCAGTTTTTAGTCTCATCCAAAGGACTTATGGGAGAGTGGAGTCAGTACTAAAACCCCAAAACACTTGGCTATCTCCCCCCCCCCCCCCCCCCCCCCCCCCCCCCCCTCCCAAATCATGTCAACTGATTTGAATAAAAAGTGAACTTTTCCAATGTCACCCCCTCCCATTCTCTAACAATGATAGTAAAAATTTATGCACCTCCCACCCTCGTCCCACATACCTTCTACTAACAAGATAGTCTTTGATTCAATAAGTGTTTTTTACATGTAGAATCTATAAGTGTTAAAACAATTTAAGTGTTAAAATCCAATTTCAGCCTGCTATTTGTTTTCAAACATCATTTAAAAAATCCCACACACACAAAAACTTCTATGTCAGTATGAGTACGTGTGTAGGCTTTTCTTTTTTCCTTTTTCAAGCCGAGTTCAACAAGTTGGGTAATCTGAAGAATTCATGCTCCATCCTGTTACCCGAAAGGTTTAGTCTCTCTTTTTATCACCAACAAAAAATCATAGCAAACGTAACATTCTTTCAGTCTGAACATTTGCTACCTTATCACAATCTCAATATGTGCATGGCTTCTTCTCTTCAAATTGTTTTTCACATTTTCTGAGTGATTAAATGAATGGGTTTTGGTTTGACTTGACTACTGATAATGGTTTCAAATAAATATACATGGGTGTTGGCTGGTTGGTGGATTGGTTGGCTGGTTTATAAATTTTAAAATAACAACTTAAAAAAAAAAAGTTACTGTTGTTTTGTAGACCTGTGAATAGGAGCCTTTGACTTTGAGAGTCAGCTGGGTTATACATGAATGAGGACAACATCTTGCTGGTCACATGATGAAATGATGAAAAGGCAGACAAATGCTGTTAAAATTACTAGAATGTAATGTAAAGTTGTATTTATTACACTGTTGCCAGTGTTGGCTAACCTTAAAAATTAACCTAGTAATGCTGTACTATGAAATGAATCATCATGTTTTGAACAAACATTAGACATTTGTCAGTGGTGGATTTTTAGTGTTATTTTACAACATGAACGAATTTTCCCAGCTATCTTGAAAACGGTGCATGGCAAAGTCGATGCAACGTAAGGGTGCTGTTGTTGTATGATCGACACCACTTATACTGTCGAGCCTCCAATGCACAACATCTGGTGTGGACCCCCCCCCCCCCCCCCCGAAAAAAAAATCAATTCAACACTTAAACAATATGCGGGGCAATTAAACGAGCATTTCAGGATTTCAATACTCGCACATATTTTTAAAGGTTGATACCATTCTAAAATGTTTAATTCAGAGATTCCTATTTGATAACATAAAATTATAAACAAAAATTTCTCACCAGTGGTCTGCTACCGGATGCCACCCGCGGCCATGTTCCTTATTACCAAAATACACACTGTATGAACCGAGTAATTTCATTGGTTAGTAAAAATGCACATCCGTCCAATGTGATTGGCATTCTCTCTCTTCGACATAGCAACAAGCTGTAAGCATCATGGCGGACGAAGAAAACAGGTGAGATGAAGAAATTTTGAATGAAATAATCGTCTGATTACGCTTTTAAAGCAATTATATAGACACTGTAATAAAATCACGGATTGACATAGTATCATATAATATATTTTGCATTGCATTGTTATCTGAATGTTTTTTTTCTTTTCATCTTGTGGTCAAGAGCCTTCAGAATCAGTCCTGTGCTGTACATATTATAACGAATAACTGACGTGATGCCGAATTTTGTTTATCCTTGCTTTAAAGGACACGTTAGTTATGATCGAGTCATTGCTTTAGTAGCAAGAGATACCATAAAACGAAAAAACAACTGCTACAGATACCATAATATTGCAGCAAAGCCATGATTTCACAGGCATGCATATATATAAATATATATATATATATATATATATATTATATATATATATATATATATATATATATATATATATATATATTTGTCATCACTGATGGAAGTGACATAACACACATATTTTGTCAGGACAAGGAAATGCCTTTCCAAGGATTTATGTCAAATAGACTGAAAGACTCTAAAGATATTTTTGCTTTATTTTTTTTGTAATTTGAGATAACAGCTACTGAGTTTTGCGCTTCCAGGTCTGACTTCTCATGGAATATATACAGTATATACTTACTCTGTGTGTGCATGCATGTGTACATGTGTGCGTGCACACATGTGTATGTGTGTGTGTGTATGTGACTGTGTATATGTGTGTGTGTCAGTCAGTCTGTCTGTCAATCAGTGCCTGTGTCTGTGAATGTTGTGTTGTGTGTTGTGTTAAGTGTGTGTGTGTGTTTAAAGTTGTAAAATATTTAGAGTGTACAGCATGAAAACATTCTTACTACAACAGGTATTAAGCTTATTCACATATATATGTGTGTGTGGGCTTGTGCATGCGCACGAACACACACACACACACACACACACACACACACACACACACACATATATATATATACACACACAAGTACAGATGACAGTGTGAGCTGTCTGACTGTATACATGGTATCATTTACTGGGGAAAAAATCAACGAATACAGTTTGTTCAGACTTAAACAAGAACATTTTCAGCAAGAAGGCTCCTTTATTTCTGAACAAGTTTCTTCTCAATGTAAGAGGATCAGAAAAACAAACCCTTTCCTTCTCCTGGGGATAACATCAGCTCTGACTCTACTCCCTCTGAAAGTCCTTTGGATGAGACTTTGAATTGAGGTTGAGCAAGTGAATGCACATGGAACATCCTGCGCACATGTTAAAACCTGTTTCACTTTTCAGACGAGTTGGTGGTAACAGTGTTAGTAACATTCATCATATCTTGACTGATATTATTAAAGTTAAACTGAAGAAAGTATATCTGTTTGAATATGTGTATTTTTCATTTTGCAAGTAGCATCCTACCCTAATCAAATCATTAAATGTTAATGATCTATCAGCGTAGAATTTACACTGAAATGTTTGGACATATTTTGTTATCGTTGGTTGTACTTGTAGATAATGAACACACAGTGAAATGACTTTAAAGTGTTTTATTTCATTGAGGGCATTATGCCTTGTTTATAGTGTACCATCTTGCACACATGTTAAAACCTGTAATGCATTTCAGAAGAGTAGGCCAAGTGTGCTGGTGGGAATAGATGACAAAATTGACAAAAAACCACATGTACACAAGGACTGAATGTAAAGAAGCACAGAAGTGCTTATTCCATTGATCACAAAATAAAAGAGTGAATAAATAGATTAAATGAATGATGTACTTATTTGCCAGAAGATCTGTTCCCAGTTAATTATTTGTTGTTGACTCCTTGTGCTATCCTGGGGATGTCAATGCTAGTGCTCTTTGTTATTGGTACTGGTATTTATTGCATCGTAGTAGTAGGCATTTATTATCAGTATAACTATAACCTCAATATTGGAAATTAAGGCTTTCTTACAGACTTTCCAGTTGTTCTGAATTTCATACACCTTGCATTGCATTGTTAAATTATAACATATGCAACAATTCATATTCATACTTTCAGTTTAAGGTTTTTGATAATTAAGTTGGTTATGGAAAACAAGATAATGCAACAACTCAATGGTAGTCTTTTAAAAAAAAGAATTTTGTCTTAAACTTTTTGGAGAAATTTGCAGAAAAATAGTATATGATGTATTGTTATCTTTGAAAAGAAAAAAAAATGTAGAATTTCTTTTCTTTTTAAACATTTAAATCTTATTCCTGTTTGTTTTCAGCTCTTGTTTATATCAATCAGTTATCATATGTTATCATATGTTTTATATTATCTAAAATTGCTGTTAAATTGAACTGTTTCAGGGAGCCCCCAGTTGAAACTGATCCGGTGAGTTTGCATTTAGGTTTTTATGACAATTTTAGTGTATTTTGTTTACACACACACACACACATGCATGCACGCATGCACGCACGCATGCACACACGCATGCACGCACATGCACACACACACATGTGCACACACACACACACACACACACACTCACACACACATATGACACAGTGGATATGAAATTATGCTTTAGCTTATGGTTATGTCAGTGTATTATTATTTCTTCATGAATTAGAGATGTTATTTGAGCAGAAACTACCCTCAGCTACATGTTTCCAACATTGTTTAGACATATTCAATAACTTTTTTTCTCTTTTATGGAGTTTTTGAAAACAGTTTATTGCCATAAAACATGAATCCCTGAACTGGAAGTGAGAGAGAAGAGAGAGAGGGGGGGGGGGGGGGGGGGAGACAGACAGACAGAGAGAGACAATGAGAGACAGAGACAGAGTGAGACAGAGAGAGATCAATGGCCTTTGAAATTTTTTCTTCTTTTGCAGACTTCAGGGGAGGGTATAGAAGGACAAAAGCAGTCATCAAGACCACAGTCTGCTGCTTCACAGAAAGGTACCCTGTGTGAATGATGAATCCATGCGTACTTATCATTCAAACTTGCATAAATATTTATAAGGTGTTGTGAAGGGCTTTTTAAAAATTCCATGTGTTTGAATTTCACCAAAAATATATTCATAATTGTCTCTGGACATTTTGTATTTCTTAGGAGCTATATTTTATCTTTTTGTACTTCTTACTGGTGATATAACTTTGTCAGTTATTCAGCATGAGTTGGGCTTGTTATTTTTATTTTTATTTTTTGGTAATAAGCTTTATGTCATGGTTTCAGCCACGGTTTGTTGAATCATTTTGTCATTTTTAATAGCTCTTTTAAAAATTATGAAAAACATTTTTTCTTGACATTTTTTGTGTTGAAATTATTTATATAACAATTACATTCAGTTCATTTACAATTACAAAGGTTACATTTGCTACATGGACATTTCTATATGATTGCTTTCTAGATAAATGTTGGGATGCTGAAGTGATGTATGCACTAAATTCTAGTTTAAAAAAACCTATGCATGATAGCAATATTTCACATTAACCGAGTTTCACAGAGCAAGATTTCATTTGACAAAGTTTTACAGTTTAACAAAGCATGTTTTTACTGTTTAACCATTGGACAGTATTTGTTTGTTCTTTCAAAGTTGCGATGCATGCTTTAGAGAATAAAATGCATGACGATAGGATCACGACCAAGCTCAGCAGCTGCAAAACCAGCGTCACGCCCAACTTCAGCGAAGCCATCCTCACGTCCGGGTTCAGCAGCAGCTAAAGCAGACTCCAAGCCAGCCACCCCCACAGGAGAACGACCAGCCTCTGCTGCCAAGACTTCATCTCGTCCTGCTTCAGCAAGTAAGGCTTTAGTGTGTACATGAAGTGTTGCTTGCATTACTCATTATGAGAAACATCAGCACTATGTAACTCTTCATATGGAGAAGAGTCTTTGAGACATTGTTTTTGTTGGTATTCTCTCACTCAAGGTGGCATTACTGTATAGATCATTAATATTTTCAGGTGTTAGGTTGTCTTGTGTATGTAAAAATGCATGATGTGATGCCTCTAGGCTTGTTGATTCAAAATCAAATCTGAATCTGGATATTTTTTTGTTTTGGGTAATTTATTTTTGCTCTTGAAAGTAGCCAGGATAGGAAAGTAAACGCTGCCCACAGCGTGGATGTTTATGAAAGAGTTATAGCGTGTTGCTTTATTTTCTCTGGTGTACATAATTATACATCTCTGAGTTAAGGTGATAGTGAGTTGTATTTTGGACAGAAGTATGCAGTAGGGACATGTAGTGAAATCCTACACAAGAGTCAATTTCTGTAGCCTTCTTGTTGTCATTTTCTTCATGAGTGGTCAGGTACATTTATGGCCTTTTATGCTGTGCATTCAAATTAACATCAGTCTTGATGTTCTTGATTCTGTACCTTGTAGTTAGAGTCCTCATGGCAGACAAATCCCTGGAGGGATTGCGATGTTCTGTGAGTCTAGTTTCAGGCCCAGGCACTTGTTATCAATAGAGGGCTTTCTTATTTGTGGCCTGCTTGTGTTGAATCAGAACAAGGCACTGCTGGATGTGTCAGTAGGAATGCATGGCCTCCTTTGGTAGGTGCTTCATTAAAAATTCCATGTGTACAAATGTGCATACGTTGGCACGCACACACAAACATGCACACATATACACACAATGATGTACACACACTTACACTTTTTTAAATTTGCTTGAATGGGAGTGTGCTATTGTATGCAACTTTTTGTATAGGTAGCTGTGACTGTGAATAATAAGCTCAGTCATTCTCTCAACAAAAACATTTGGTCTACATGCTATCAACAGGTCTCTTAAATTAGAGGACACTGAAGAGATACTCGCTCCACATAGATTTGCTTCTTTCGAAGTAATTCATTTTTCACTCTACAGAGAGGTTATAGAGCCTTCTTGATAACATAAGCCGTCTCTGTATCAGCTTACTTGCCTTGTAGTAGAATAGTAGACACCCCCTAAACATTTTTCTTCTTTTCTTACAAACAGCCAAACCCTCCTCACGACCAGGAAGTGGTCGTCCTGCATCAGCGGCACGCCCTGGTAGTGCTCATCAAGGGTCAAGGCCAGGGTCTGCAGCAAGGTCACAGCAGGGGTCAAGGGCAGGGTCAGGAGGGTCAGTAGGTCAAGATGTGGAAGAACCTGTGATGGAAGAAGGGGGTGATGAGGAAATGGAGGAAGGGGACATGGAGGATCAGGGAATGGTGGACACAGTTCCAGAGGACCAAGGTAAGGACTTGAAGGCAGATTTAAGTGGTTTGTAATAAATATTAAAAGCAGACGAATAACACTTTTTCCCTTGGGATATCAAATCTAAAAATCAGGAAAGAATGTTAAAACTGGAGGTGGTGTAAATAAATGGAATTTACAGATATTAAAAATACTCTTGCCAATGTATGTGACCTACTTAATTTTTAAAAAATTGTTTCACATACTTCCTGTTAAAATAGTTGTGTACTTTAACTAGCTAGAAATATTTGGGGAAAAAAGTTTTAATTTTGTAGGTCATTAAGTTTCAGATAAGTAATTATACAAAGACTGATCCTATATTTTTAGATAAAGAGGTGTAAACTAAGCTATTCAAGATTCAGCCTGTGCATGCTAATATTCCACCTATTTAGATTACTAGGCCATATGCTGGGACACAGTCTGTTACAGGAAAGTGTAAATCCTGTTTCAGAGAGCTGCTATCTTCCGACTTCTAAGTGTGGCTTCTGCACAACAGAAGTATACCTTTTGCTGGTTGTGTTTTGATTTTGGTATTGCTGTTATGATGCATGATGGCTTTGGTGTTTGGCTCCTCTTCTGTTATGTTATGCTTTATTTCAGTTCTGTTGGGACAGTTTTCTTAGCATATGATTTTATGTGGAAAACCAACATGGATATATACATGTATGCAGACATCTGAAAATTCATGCCAACACACATATACATGTGCATGCTTGTGAACATACTCATCCATTTTTTTCTCTCACTCATACACATACATTTGCTTACACACACTTGCATACAAATACACATATGTGCATGCACACATGTACACACATGCACTCACTCACACACATAAACATGCACACATGCATGCTCACATGCATGCATGTGCATGTGTGTGCACATACACACACACATCACACACACCACACACACACACACACACTCTCACACACTCTTCACACACCTTACACACACACACACACACACACACACACACACACACACATACACACACAGAACATGCAAACACATGTATGCATACATGCATCCAGCATACATATGCACACATACCTACTCAAACAGAAACATATAAGCAGATATACATGCATCTCTACACACACACGCACGCACACATGCATGCACGCACGCACACATGCATGCACTCATGCAAGCACGCACTAACACACACACACACACACACCACACACACACACACACACACACACACACACACACACACACACACACACAAAACACACACACATTCTATTTATTCACCATAGTTGAACGTCACCTAAACCATTTTTACAGGGTATGAGGAGGAAATCCCTCAAGACCCCAATCCCGCAGCCCTAATGCCCCTGCCTTCTGGACCACCTGGTGGGGATGGTGGAGGTGGTGATGATGATGACGACGATGATGAGGAAGAGGATGATGGTGAAGAAATGGAGGACAGTGATGAGGGCAGTGACAATGAAACAGAGATGGTGGTTCTGGACCCGGATCATGTATGTATTTTTGGTTTTGTTGTTGAGAGAGTGTGTGTGTGTGTGTGTGTGTGTGTGTGTGTGTGTGTGTGTGTGTGTGTGTGTGTGTGTGTGTGTGTGTGTCTCTGTGTGTGTGTGTGTGTGTGCATGTGTTGTGTGTTGTCGTTGTCTTATTTTTAATGCTCTGTGCATAGAAAATTAGAATCTATGAGCCCTATGTATCAAAAAGGCTTGGTTATTTTATATGTCGTATTTCTGGTATTTTGTGGGGATAAAGTGCTGATCTCCATTTGCAATGATTTCCAGTTTTGTTTGAAATGGAATAAGAGTCTGCTCTTAAAGTAAAATTTTATGCTGTTGTAGAAAAATGGTATTTCAAACTTTATATCATTTTCTTAGATTTGAGTTAAACTGTTTCGATTAATTGGGAAGATAAAAGGAGGAAGAAAACTACTCACAAACCTACACACACTCACACACGCACACATGCATGCACGCATGCACGCATGCATGTACACACACACGACGCACACACACACATGAACCATACCAGAGAAATATGCAGACCTATTGAAGTTCTTTCCCTTTTGTGATAGAGTTAAACTCAAAAGAACATGTCTAAAGAATAATTAGAGTCATACTTTTCGTGTGAGGGCAGTGGTCTTCTTTCATATTTGATAATTATTTTCCCCTCTTTGTGTGCAGCCCCTGATGAAACGCTTCCAAGCTGCACTGAACTCTCACCTCACAAAACAAGATGAGAGGATCACACTGGAACTGAGAGAACTGGTAAGAAGAAGTATATTGTCTACAGTGTGGTTAATACCTTTCACTGCAGCTTTGCATTCCTTACCAGCCAGTGTGTTGGGCAGTTCCAAACTGGTGTCTATCAACTTCACATGTCCATGGGCAGGATGTTCATTCCTGTCAGTGAGGCTGTTTGACATCTACTTAAGTATGTGTCAACTTTGCTATGAATGCTGTGCACTTCTGAGTAGAAGTTTTCCTAGCTTTTTACCCTCACCCCCCCCCCCCCCCAAAAAAAAAAAAATCAAAGTGTATGCTGAAAATGTGTCCCAAAGTTTAATAGGCAAGCCTGAAGTTCTTTGCTTATATTATAGACTTTTTTAAAAGATGGTATCTGGATGTTAGCCCAGTGCACCAAATAAGAATCTCCTGAATGGATTTTTAGAAATCATTTACCTCCTCTTTAATGAATGTACCCCTCCTCCCTCTCCTACTTTCTGTCAGCAAAAATGTTGTAGTATATATATAGAGATTATTCTGCATTTAGTGATTTCTTTTTCAGAAACTGAAACACACCAGTTTCCACTGCAGTAAACTGCACCTTCATTATGCTTAAGATATTTTGGAGTAACAATTGATTCCCTGATAGTGGTTCCAGAGTGAGCATGCATCAACCCTTTTGAAGCTTTTGTGGTCATTGGAGCAATAAACTGCTTGAAATGAAGTGTGTCTACATTCAACTGGTTTCAGTCATGATCTGTTCTCATTAAAGTACACAACTATCCAGCATAAATAAATGTTATTTTGTGAATTTTCAATAATGCAGTATTCAGCTGTGTTCTGCTCAGAATAGGGAAATATGACATTGATGTTTCCACAAGGCCAACTCCTACCATACCTGACATTTCAGGATGAGTCCCTGAAGACCAGAAAGAAGGAGCGTGAGGAGCTGGGTGTGGAGCTGTATGGGGTGCAGCAGGAGCTGGCCCGCTACCAGATGAACCTGGAGCGACTCCATGACGACTTCACCCAGAAGAACCAAAGCCGTCAGAGGGAGGAACAGCAGCTGGCTGAAGTCCGCTCCCTCTACAAGGACACCCAGCTGACCTTCAACAAAGAAAAGAAGAAAGGTACAAGTTCTACGTTCAATTCTAACATGGAAAAAAAGAAGGGTAAAAGATTTTGTTTGCCTCTATATATCAAAGAAAAGAAGAAAGGGACACATTTTTTGTTTATAGATAGAAAGGTAAGAAGTATGAAACTGAGCATACACTTCTCAGGTGTTTGCTTGTCTTGTTACAGACTTAGAATCTTTGTTCAGTAATACATTGTAAAGTCATGCACTCCTAACTGTCTGAACTGTACTATCATGCAGGAGCGGAGCTTCAGGGAGAGGTGGAGAACCTTGCCCTTCGCCTGTTCTACATGGATAACGCCAAAGAGGATGTGCGCTCAGACATCGCTGTCATGAGACGGGCTGCAGAGAAAGTGGAGTCTGAAGTGTCCAAGGCTGAGGCAGAGAAGCAGAAGCAGGACTTGTATGTGGATCGCCTGATCGAGCGTGTGGACAAGCTGAAGGAGGAGATGGCCATGTATGAAGCTCAGCTCATTGCTCAGAGTGAGGAAACACGGGCTGCCAAAGACGCTCTGATGGAGGCCTACATGGAAATGGAGGTAAGGCCCAGCAGAAACATGTATGGCAAATACAGGCAGAAAAACATTTATTCCAGAATTTTTTTTCTTTTTTGTTTTCAAGGGGAAAAAAACTTAGGTTGGAATCTAAACTTTTCCATGATCTAAAATAGAGTCTGTTCATAGCCTTAGATGCACTGCTGTAGTGAATTAAAATACATTTGTTAAAAAGATGTTATCACAGAAATCATCATGAAAAATACCAGCGTTTAAAAAAACAACAATATTTAAGGATTTTGCTGTGATTATTGTATTAGAAAAAATAGCATTGGTTTATTCAGCTCATGAAAGGAAAACAAGATGGACTGTCTCTGTAATACTTTACTGATACTTGAGCTGACAGGAGGATTAATATTTTCCTCATGCCCAACTTAGCTGATTTCGTAGTCTACAGGTACTGCACCTGTCAAGAAAGTTGAAAGTATGTCCATGTTCAATTCTCATTACAAGCCAAATTTCCATCCATCTACCAGGTCATGAGAGGTGGTCTGGTGCCTGTTTCTGGGATGAGATGGAAAAAATTCCTACATACAGTACGCATATAGCTCATGTAAAAGAACCCACAGTCGTGAGAAAGTTGTCTTTGGTAGAAAATCTGTCTCTGATAATTATGTAAACTAATTAGAAAGAAAAGGGAAAAAATGGTGTTGTACGGTGACTAATTATTTTTCCTTGGAATGATATCCAAATTTCACATGTAGAAATTTGCCATGACAATAAATACAGTATAGTATAAGATGATCTGATACAATGCAATATAAAAACTGCCAAGCAAAAAGGTATAATTCAGTACAATATAGTGCTAAATAATACTGTGCAATGCAACACATTACAGTTCAATACAATATAACACAATGCAACACATCACAATGCAAGACAACACAATGCAGTACAATACAGCACCATGCTACACAGTGTACACAACACAACACCACGCATCACAAACACAATTGACTGTATGCCAAGCGTTGTTGCTAGCCCTAAGACAGACAGAGAGAGACACTGGCTGTGTTGTTGTGACAGGCCATAGGGCTGGAGAAGAAGCAGCTGTACCAGCAGTGGAACTCCAGTCTGATTGGTATGCGGCGCCGTGACGAGGCCCACGCCGCCATGCAGGAGGCCCTGTAGTGAGTACCTCTCCCTCCTCCTGTCAGCGTTTACATGTCTTTTTCTTTCTTTCTTTCTTTCTTTCTTTCTTTCTTCTCTCTTTCTTTCTTTCTTCTTTTGCATTCGTCAGATGGACAGCTCAGTCTCTGCGATGAAGGCAGCAGTATACTACAGGTCATCCAAGTTGTATTTGCATGTCTCAGCTTCCTCGTTGTTTTCTTTGGAGTGGACAGATGTGTGCTTTTTACTTCTGTTTGATGAAATAATTTTTGTTGGTTTTTTTTAAACCTGTAATTCTGTTAATAAAGTCATGGTATACATTTAGGCATTGCTTGGGGGGTGGGGGGAGAAAAATGAAGAATTTACCTAGGTTTTCCTATTCTTTGACATCATAGCTGTCATAAAATATTACCCCTTAAAAACACCAACAACACAAGTCACATGCAGTCGGTTGGATGACACACATGCATGGTTCATTTTGGTCCTAGAAACCACAAATGGGATTGATCAATTTTTTGGTACGTATTCCATAAAAATATTCAAAGTCATATAAAACAAGTATTTGTGCTGCCTTGTTCTCTGTTTTTGATTCGATTTGGTCAAGAGTGCAAGCCCAAATTTCATGCCCAAAAATATGCTATAACTGTGAATTGCATGTAACACAACACAATAGACAGCACAACATGACACAACAACGCACATGATGCAACATGACAATATAACGTAACAAAGCACAGCACAGAAGAGCACAACACAATGCAGCACAGCGCAGCACAACACAGCACACTGCAGTGTTGTACCTCCCCTGTGTGCAGCCAACAGGAGCAGAAGATCCTGTCCCTGGAGACGGAGATGGAGGGCTACAAGAAGTCCATCCAGAAGGAGCAGGAGCAGAACGAGAAGCTGACCCTCATCCTGGCCAAGACCGAGCGAGACATCGACTCTGTGCGCAAACAGCTGATCCAGTGCAACAACCGCTTCGATGCCCTGAAGGCCGAATACACCACCTACACCCGCATGTTGCATGAAACAGAGCAGGCCCTGAACAGAGCCACTGCTGTGAGTGGTGTGTTGGGAGTGTGTGTGTGTGTGTGTGTGTGTGTGTGTGTGTGTGTGTGTGTGTGTGTGTGTGTGTGTGTGTGTGTTTGTGTGTGTGTGTGTGTGTGTGTGGAGAGAGAGAGAGAGAGAGAGAGAGAAGAGAGAGAACGTGACTTCGATTTTGGCCAAGACCAAAGCACATGCGTGTGTGTGTGTGTGTGAGTGAGTGAGAAAATAAATGTGTGTGTTATACGCGTGTGTTCATGCATATATGTGCGTGTGTGTGGGCATGTATTTCTGTGCATGTGTGTTGGTTATTTTTATCTGAATGCTTTTGTGCAGAGAAGCATGCAAAGTTGTATATGTTGGGGGGGGGGGGGGGGGGGGGGGGGGGGGGGGGCAGTATTCTGTACCATTGCAGTGTTTTAACACTTTCATATTTGTTCTGTTTCCCTCATACATACAGGACAAGACACTGAGGGAGAATGAGCTGAATGCACTGAGGAAGCAGATTGAGAGAGAGTACCAGGAGAAAGTGTCCCTGGAGGACCAGATCATGGAGAGGCTACGCACCCAGCTCACCCTGGACAAGGCTGCCCAGTACTCCAAGAAGCTCACCATGCGCACCCGCGAACACACCAGAAACTTGGTGAGGGGTGTTTTTCCTTCTCTTGTAGATGGGTTTTTGTGTGCGTGTTTTTACTTGAAAAGTTCCTGGATTGTATGCTTGTAGTGATAATGTGCTGAATCAGTTTATTCATTGGAGTGAATTTAGTCTCTTTTTGATTAAATATGTAGATTTTATAAAAACTATTTTGAAATGTGAAATTTTCAGAAAAGTTGTATTGTTTGCACTGTATTGCACATGTGTATTGATGTCATTCAGTGTTTTGTTTCTGTCCAGATTTGTTCTGGGATGTTGAAGTTTGAAAAAAAATGTTGATGATGAATGTTATTGTTTTTTTTAAACATAAAGTAAAATATTGTTTGACTTCAATTTAGAATGCAATTTGAAAAACAAAATCTGCAAAAAGACTGTCAAGTTTATCTTTTAGCCAGCTGTGCTGATTTTTATTAAATCATTTCTTTTATCTTTTTTTTACAAAGTTCTATAGTGAAATTCTTTACCAATTAAAGTTAGAGGAAAAGGAAATTTTCGTCTTTTACCAGGTCTTTTCTTTTTCATAGGAAGCTCAAATGGCAGAGGTGGAGAATGCCATCGCGCGAGACACTCTGGATTCAGTGAATGTGATGGCGCGTGTGGAACGTCTGGGCAAAGTGCGGGATGGGCTGGATACTGATATTGGGCAGAAGAACGCCATCATCAACCGCAGTGAGCAGGAGATTCTCAAGCGCAATGCCATCATCGAACGCAAGCAGAATCTGATTGATCAGTACAACAAGAAGCTGGAGGCCATGATCAGTGCTGCTGGTGTAAGTGTTTGGCTGTTGACTATTAACTGTGGTGTGATGTGATGTGGCGAAGTGTGGTGTGATATGGTGTGGTGTGATGTAGTGGGGGTAGGCTGTGCTGAACACAGGTTTGTTGGTTTAACAACTTCTGTTTGTGTGTATGGTGCATGTGGGTGTGTGCATGCGTGTGTGTGTGTGTGTGTGTGTGTGTGTGGTGTTGTGTGTGTTTTGCATTGTAAAAAGAAAACGAGAAGAATATACTACTGACAGAAAATGATAAGGAGTATATTATACAAAGAAATTATAGAATTTTGAAGGAAAGAAAGGTGGCCTTTTTTAAGCATATGAACTATATTTTCATCTTCTTTTTAACTTTATATGATCAACAAAACTCTATTTCTTGAGAATGATAAATAATTATGCAGATAGGCAGCTGTGTTTGCATCCACGGATAAAATGATACACTCTTCTGTAAACTTGAAGGAAAGGACATAGCGTGTTTGTATTTTCAATCAGTGAAAATATTACCCATGGAAAGCAGTAAAAAAGAAGACTCAATTATTGTTTTTGTTTTAAATGAAAGGTTGTACCCCCAGAAAGGAGCTATCATCACGGGCTGACACTGAAGAATAAACAATGAGCTGTTGACTTGTTATTTGGGTGCATGTTCATTGACAGTGATTAATCTTTGTTATAATTATTTGTTACATTATGCAACAAGTGTATGCATTTGTGAAGAATAGTACATGAACTAGTCAACAGTTGTTAATACTGTGAAGTCATCTGTCACAGCGCGTGTATGTATATCATGACAGGACTTCTATATGTTTACTTGTTGTCCTATCCTATTGTGATTAGTTGGGGTTTTTTTTAGGATTTCTTTCTTCCATAAAATTCTGTCTATTAAACCAAGAACAAACAACGTGTCCACAGGGTGTGGAGCTGGGACCCCTGGAGATCCAGATCAACTCCCTGCTCAAGTCACTGGACGTGCGGCAGCAGGAGATTGGGGAGCTGCAGCAGCTGTGGCTGAGGCAGCAAAGTGAACTGGTGCGTCTGTGTCAGGATAAGGACACGCAGTCCTCTGATGTGGAGAAGCACAAACGTCAGCTCACCATCCTTTCTCAGAAAAAGATCCGTACTGAAAGTGAGTGATTGGTGTGTCTTGTACTGCCCTGTTGGTACTCTACTCTGCTGGTGACTGTTTTGCATAAAATGTGGGATGCTTCCCCTAAGGAGAGTCTGTTGCTGTAGTGCATTGCCACCTGTGTTTTCTGTATTTTTACTTTTCTGTTTGCTTGTGTATTCACCTGCAAGAGAGGGTTTAAGAACAGAATTTTTGCAGAACTACCATCTTGTTTTATGTGTACTTAAAGAGTGTTACACTCAGGATCTGGGTGTATGGTCTCACCCATCACTCATGATGTAGATGACTGGGGAGAAAGTCCATTGCAAGATGAGTGTCAGTCTTTGGATCTCTTGCTGTGTGTGTGAGTCAAAGTCCAAGTCAAATTGTTATTTCTAGACAGTACATTTATAAGCAATGGGTGTGAGTGTGTGTTTATGTGTGTGTGTGTGTTTGCGCGCACACACATGTGTGTGTATGTGTGGTCTTTTATTTAATGTCTGGTGAGAAAAAGTAATGTTAGACAAAGGAGGAGAGGAAAAAAGTGTGTGTGTGTGTTAACATATTTGAACTGTTTATCTCCCTTTTTGTGGGTTTTTTGTTGTTGTTCAGTTGATCAGACTGAGCCTGAGTCTTAAATTTGAATCTCAAATTGCGAGACATTTTTCTGACAGTTTCTTTTTGTTCAGCTGATCAAATAATAAACCTTGCTGAATTTTCATTCTTAGTTTCTTCATCTTTCCAGATGAAATTGATGGACAGAGGCGGGAGATCTATGACATTGACCGGGAGGTGCGCAACATGCAGAACGATGTGATCAAACTAAACACCCTGCTGCACCAGCAGAGGAACATGGAAACTCACCTGGAGCAGAACAACATCCTGTCAGAGAACGACTTCATCGCTGGCTTGAAGGTAAGGTTGCATACAGTGTGGAGCAGTCGGTCATCTTCGTGTCTTTTCTGTTGTGCCATACCTTGAAGTTGGGTGGTAGTTTAGTTTTTTATCCATGGGGTAAAGATTGCAGTGTGTGTGTGTGTGTGTGTGTGTGTGTGTGCATGTGTGTGTGTGCATGTGTACATGCGACGTGCATTTTATATGAAGGTATATGTGTATTTTGCATGTGTATACATATAACAAATTAAAGCAGTACAAAGAAAAATGTCTAGATATGCCCAATTATGCTTGTAACAAATGAAAAGATTTTTTTCTGTAAGAATATGTGAAGAGTCACTTTGCTAATTTTGTCAGTTTTAAATTTCTACTAATTTTGTCAATTTTGCTTATTGGTGTGTCATTGTTTAAAAAAAAAGTTGAACTTTTCAGGAAGCAGAGACAGAATCCATTGAACTGTCAACCAAACTGGAAGAGGTGAAGGAAGAGAAAGAACGACTGCTCAACAGCCTTGTGGAAGCTGAGTATGTTATGTTTGGAGCACTGGTAAAGGATCAACATATCAGCTAAAATTGACGTGACATGCAATGAAAATAAGATGTACCATCACACATTTTGGCAGTATGGTCTTCAATTTGGTAGATGGAGGACAGGATAGCCTCGTGCTTAGAACATTGCATTCATGATCTCACGGCCGAGAGTTGATCCCAGGTTTGAGCTACCACAGAGTCACTCACCGAGGGAGATTTTTCCCCTGCAGGGCCAATGTATTTTTAGATTTGAATTTCTCTATACAAAATGAGAACTGAATACTTTGAATGGCTGGCCTGCAATGTTTGTTGTTGTTGTTGCTAGTGGCTGCTAGAAGAAATCAGTTAAACTTCAGATGTTCTAATAGTTGCATGCTGTTGTCCACAGACGCCAGATCATGCTGTGGGAGAAGAAAACACAGCTGGCACGTGAAACACGGGCTGCTGTGGACTCAGAAGTGGGTCAAGGAGAAATCAAGGCCATGAAGGCAGAGATTCACCGCATGACGGTGCGACACACCCAGCTGATGAAGATGCAGGAGAAGATGATCCAGGACATGGAGAAAGCCGTGTCCAGGTTAGTATGTCATGGAGCAGCGTGTGTGCGTGCATGTGTGTGTGCGTGCGTGTGTACAGCCATGCTTTATTACACATAGGTTTGTGTAGGTCTTTTTTTCAGTTTACTAGTATGATTCTATAGTCTACACATTTCTGCAGGTGTGTGTGTATGTATGTATGTATGTATGTATGTATGTATATATATATGTAGATATATATGTGTGTGTTTGTATATATATATATATATATATATGTGTGTGTGTGTGTGCCCCTTATCTCAGTGCTTGTGCATATGTGCCTGCAGGCGTGACACAATCGTGACCAGAGGAGAGGCCCAGTCCAAGATGAAGAAGAAGGTGCTGACCAAGGGAACCTTTGAGAGACAGATGGCTGAGATGAGGAAGAAAATCAAGAACACTATCGGGGTCTGTGCATTTGTTTAAAAATCTAAATATTCTGTCTATGACTGTGAACGGGAAGAGATTTTGACACACATGGAGAGAGAGGGAAGGGAGAGGGAGGGAGAGAGAGAGAGAGAGAAGGTACTATAAAGGCATGTTGAGACAGAGACAGAAATAAGGAGAGATACTGACTCTATGTATAGGCATATTGCAAGTAAACCATACTGTTTTTGTTCACACTGGTACTGATATAAAAACTGATATATACAAAACCATGTGGAGTTATTTAGTCTATAATGTTTTCAAACAGATTTTTTTAAATAAAAAATAAAAGTGAAAGTATTGCATTAAAAAAAATTCAGTGTAAAATGGTTTAACAATGCAGGAATTTCATTTTTCAGTAAAACTTAAGCATTCTAGTTTTTTATTTGCTTTTTAAAAAAAGATCACCGTTTTTAGAACACATGACTACATAAACAAAGTTTTTTTGAAAATCATTTCTTAATGAATTTAAATGGTTTTTACAAGCCCAGCATTACTGTCTTTTTGGCCAGGATGCTAATGAATGTGACACGGAGATCAAAGAGCTGCGTGACCACCAGAGCGATCTGAGCAAGTCGCTGGAGGAGAAGCAGATCAACTGTCAGACCCTGCAGAGTACGGCTGACACACTGGACGGAGACGTAGAGCAACTGATGGAGATCAAACAGAAGGTATGGACCTGTGAGCGCGCGCGTGTGTGTGTGTGTGTGTGTGTGTTTGTGTGTGTGTGTGTGTGTGCGCACATGTGCGGGCATGTGTGTTTGTGTGTGCGCGTGTGTGTGTATTTATTCATTTATTGTTTATTTTTTATTATTCTTTTTTTTTTTTTATAGGATAATGGAATAAGCATTCATGTCCTTTTTT
Source organism: Rapana venosa (assembly GCA_028751875.1). Taxonomy (NCBI): domain Eukaryota; kingdom Metazoa; phylum Mollusca; class Gastropoda; order Neogastropoda; family Muricidae; genus Rapana; species Rapana venosa. The sequence continues at coordinate 41,889,404 of CM054134.1, forward strand.
GACATCCAGTCCCCATGTGCAAGGGGTTTTATAAATGTTGTCTTCCATCCCCACCTGTGCACAATGGCTTACTCTTCTGAAAGGCAGAACAGATTTATTTAAAATGTGTGCAAGATGTTCTGCATGCGTTTGCATACTGGGCTTTGGTTAGTAGTCACATCAGAAGGACTTTTGGAGAGAAAGGATTCAGCACTGGTATTAAGTCCAGAGGAAAATATCTCCTTGAACGGAGTTTGAACCCGGGTCAGCAGAACACAAGCACAGTGAGCTATGTTCTAACCACCAGACTATACCGACCTATATGTGTGCATATCTGTATGTGTGTGTGTATGTGTGTGTATTTAATATTTCCCCCACATATGTACACAATGTGCATACTGGTATATGTGCTAGTATATTGTTTTATTGACTTTGTGTATGTGCTTTTGGTCAAGTTCTGTCATCTAATGGGCTAGGTATGCAATTGAAATAGTATTACGATTTTTTTAATTTATTGAATTATGTATATATTCACCTGTATACTTTGTGTTTTGCAACAGAACCTGACAGACCTGGTGTCGAAACAGCAGCGTATGAAGTACTACCAGCAAGCCAAGGATGGCCGCTACACCATGCTTTGCCGCACAGACTCGGCTGCCCAAGCAGAGCAGGAGAAGCAGGAGCAGCGCACACAGGCACTCAGTGCCATTGTCGACCGCCTCAACCAGGAGTTCCCACATGCCCAGCCCACGCTCCGCCGAGCCAGTCTCTCGCTTGGTTCACACACAGTGGGTGGGGAAGAAATGGCCTGAACATCTCCATGAGTTTCCCACTTGATGGATGATCGAAACTTAGTCCACGAGTATTTTCAAATAAGAAGGTGAAAATGATAAAAACTTGAGTTTCATGAAGCAGTCAGCAAAATGGGCTGAGTTTGTGATACATTGATGCATTTGATCGAGTGTTTGTATCAGAAGAAGACTTGATGCGTTGAGTAAATAATTCAAAGAAAGTGATTATTATCATTTGAGAACAAGGTCAATCAGTTTTTTCATTTTCTAAAAGAGGAATTGGTCCTGCTCCTCCTACTAGACTAAAAACTATTGTTCTTTGTGTTTTGAGTTTGTACACAGTCACTCCATAACTTGTACAATAGTAAGTTTTTCTTTGTTCGCTTTCAGCATTAATAGATTTATCAAATATTCTTTGTCTGTGGATTTCAAAGCTATGTATGCCCACTTCTTTGTTGAGAGATGACTTTTTATGGTATAAAGCATGTCCATCCATTTGTTTTACCTGATCATGATGCTGGATTCCTTTTTATATATTTCTTTTATTACTTTGTTCTGAAACTGGAGAAACTGTCAAATACTTGACTTATCATCATTATTATTATTATTATTGTAATTATTATCATTTCATACTTTAATTTGAATTGAGCCTGTGATGTTGATACATCTTTTGTAAGTATCAATTTATATTGTAAAGATCAATTTGATAAGCAAGTGTGAATGTATAAGATTACTGTTGTTTTCTTACACTCGTGTTTCCTTAATTTATTATATAATAAAACAGACATACAAGACTCTTGTCTAAAAATATCACATTGTGACTGTTGACCCCAACAACCTTATATGAGCAATTGGATTTGTACATTCCGTCCCTGGAAAAATACAAGATCTGGAAACAGCAAAAAGCAGCCTAGTTCTTTTGGTTTTATTCCATTGAATGTGTGTTTGTGGGGGGTGGGGGTGGGGTGTGTGAATTATTCATGTCTCTTTTGTGTGTGCGTGTGTAGGGGGTGTGTGTGTGAATTATTCATGTCTCCTTTGTGTGTGGTGTGTGTGTGTAGGGGGTGGGGGGGAATTATTCATGTCTCCTTTGTGTCAAGTCATAGTTTTATTTCCAGATGGTACATTGAATAAGCAATGCATTTGCTTTTTTTCATCAAGCCATATATCTACATTTATCTATACGTGTGTGTGTAAGTGTGTGTGTGTGATGGTTTCATAATTTCAGTCTTCTTTTCTTTTCTTTGTTCCAATACTTTCTTTTTATCTTATTTCATAATTGTGCCATTTTATGTGTTTAGTATTATGGAAACAGAAAAAGAAAGTATGCTGAATTATTCTTGTGATATCTTAGTTTTGTTACTTTTATGCTGCTCATTCCAATCTCACCACACACACACACACACACACACACACACACACACACACACACACACCAGGTTCATTCTGTCACACCCACAGGCATCTACGAATGACAGACTGCCAAGAGGCCACTATCCTGAAGAGATCCTGCAATGCTACTGGGCTGATCAGAGCCAGATTCTACATTGACTGTGAAATAACGAAAGCCGCAAAGATGTTCCAAGATAGGTTGGGGTTTTTTTAACCAAGAGATCTAGAAGCTGTGGGAACATTTGGAGTGCTGTGGCCTGACATGGACAAAGATAAAGTCACTTGTTGTGTGTTCCCCAGCTTAACACCTTGGGGATTACCCAGAATATGCACCAGGGGATCACTATGAAATTGTAAACACACTGGATGATAGGTTTGTATGTATAACTGTTTTCAAATACTTTGCCATATAGGCAACCATACTCCAAATTTAGAGGGTTGCTTCTCCTTTCCAGGAGTAGGCAGGTTGTTATGCTAAGAGTTTGTTATGACTGAAGACAATCTCAACAAAACATTTTGAAGCATAACAACAGTGTCATATAAGCCTCAGCACTTGGCCTACATCAATAATTGATTTTTGGCCTGAGCGCAAAGCAGTCACTTGCCTCCATGCTTCATATAGAGACTATAGATTCCCTTTCCAGCAACTGTCATAGGCAACATCACTCTCAACAACATCATCATTTCAACAGACTTGACATGGTTTGCTTCATGCTTTATTTATAAGTCAGCAAAAAACACACATCAAACTGATGTGGTTTTCTGCGATGGTCTACTTGACTTCCGTTCATCTTGATTCCTGTATGTTTTAGGACTTCTATTCTTTCCGTGATCCTCTCTAGTACACTTGCTCTGCGGCACGCATGTGAACATCGTTGATCTGGAGACAAACCCACAGAAAAAAGTGAAGTGCAAAATGCAGAAATTTGCTCTTTCCTCTCACTTTGTTCATAAATACATAATTATGTATCCACTTACACAGGTATGTCCTCTCTATCTCTCACACACACATACACACACACGCACGCACACACGCATGCACACACATACACACACACACTGTTCACCACAGCACTGTACTATCACCACAAATCTATCAACTGTAAAAGCAACAACTAATAACGACACCGACAACAACAAAATACTACTGCCAACAGAGAGAGAGAGAGTGCACAGAAAAACATAAATACTGAAACAGAGAGAGTGGGACAGAAAGAGAATAGGGGTGGGGTGGGGGGGAAAGAATTGTCAGAAGAAAGAGTATTATGACAACAGAGGAACAACACAAAAATAGAAGGCAGAAGGTGGACCAACAAATGGACAGAAAGGCAGAATGGAAAGATGGACAGAAAGAACAACACAAAAACAGAAGGCAAAAGATGGACCAACAAATAGATAGAAAGGCAGAATGGAAAGATGGGCAGAATGGAAAGATGAACAGAATGGAAATATGGACAGAAAGAACAACACAAAAACAGAAGATGGACCAACAAATAGAATGGAAAGATGGACAGAGAGGCAGAATGGAAAGATGGACAGAATGAAAAGATGAACAGAATGGAAAGATGGACGGAAAGACAACACAAAAACAGAAGGCAGAAGATGGGCCAACAAATGGATAGAAAGGCAGAATGGAAAGATGGACAAAGGCAGAATGGAAATATAGACAGAGAGGCAGAATGGAAAGATAGGCAGAATGGAAAAATGGACAGAAAGGCCGAATGGAAAGATGAACAGAAAGGAAGAATGGAAAAATGAACAGAATGGAAAGATGGACAGAAAGGCAGAATCGAAAGATGGGCAGAATGGAAAGATGAGGCAGACAATCGATCACCTCTACATGTGGTGGGGCATCCAGGATATACAGAATCGTGTCACGAATGTCTTCTGCTTGTAGACACTGCCACATACACAAGTATAAACACACACACACACACACACACACACACACCGCGCACCGGCACACACGTACGCGCGTGCGGACACATACACACACGCATGCACACACACACACAAACACACAACACACACACACATGCGCGCGCGCATGTACACACACACACACACACACACACACATATACATAACACAATATCACATAAATTTTGATCAGTTACAAAAGAATATGTAAAGGAGACAAAATCGAAAGTTTTATATCTTTAGCTCTGTCTGATTATGCGCACCTACATATGCATCCTAGCAAGCAGGCGGGCATCTTGTGCAAATGCGTGTGTGTTGTGTGCGCGCGCGCGTGCGTGCGTGCGTGCGTGCGTGCGTGCGTTGTGTGTGTGTGTGTGTGTGTGTGTGTGTGTGTGTGTGTGTGTGTGTGTGTGTGTGATTGCTTTCATGAATTTAGTAGTGTTGGAAATGGGAGAGGTACAAGTAAAAAAACAAACAACTCATGCACAAAGGCCCTAATGTGTATGCACGAGTTGAAAGCGAATGTCTCTTGAAGATTATCCCATTATTTCCTTGAAATTATTATGTTTCTAATGTTGCGATCTCTTTTGCAATTACTCTCTCTCTCTCTCTCTCTCTCTCTCCTCTCTCTCTCTCTCTCTCTCTCTCTCTCTCTCTCGCTCTCTCTCGCTCTCAAACACACACACACACACACGCGCGCGCGCGCCCACACACACACACACCACACCACACACACACACACACACACCACACACACACACACACACACACACACACACACACACACAAACAATACTCCAATACTCGTATCATATTTGAGTGCCCTATTGTAAAACCTTT
>CM054134.1:41899325-41931825 GCA_028751875.1 Rapana venosa
AAGAACTTCTATGATGGACTCAAAGAGATCTATGGTCCCACCACATCAAGATCATCACCACCTCTCCTCAGTGCAGATGGGTCTACTCTCATCACTGACAAAGACAAGATCCTTGAGAGATGGGCTGAACATTTTGACAATGTTCTAAACCGTCCTTCCACCATCAACGATGAAGCTATTAACCGTCTCCCACAAGTTCCAGTCTACGAGATGATGAGTGCCATACCAACCTTTGAGGAGATCCAGAAAGCAATTCGCCCGCTGTCCAGTGGTAAAGCACCTGGCACAGACTCAATCCCAGCTGAGATCTACAAAGGGGGTGGCAGAGCACTGACTGAAAAACTTCAAGAGCTCTTCCAAGTCGTATGGCAGCATGAGACACTTCTGCAAGACTTCAAAATGCCTCCATCATACATCTATACAAGAACAAAGGAAACCGCCAGGCCTGTGACAACCACTGAGGAATATCCCTGCTGTCCATAGCAGGCAAGGTCCTGGCCAGAGTACTGCTGAACCGGCTCATAGTCCACCTTGAGCAAGACCTTCTTCCAGAGAGTCAATGTGGCTTCCGGAAAGATCGCGGGACTATCGACATGGTGTTTGCTGCCAGGCAGCTCCAAGAGAAGTGTCAGGAACAAAACACTGACCTCTACTCCACCTTTGTTGATCTGACCAAAACCTTAGATACTGTTAGCAGTGAGGGTCTATGGAGAATCATGGCGAAGTACGGCTGCCCAAGAAAATTCATCGCCATCGTACGTCAGTTTCATGATGGTATGCTGGCCAGAGTACAAGACAACGGAAAGGCATCTGAACCCTTCCCAGTCACCAACAGAGTGAAGCAGGGCTGTGTTCTTGCTCCCACCCTGTTCAGCCTCATGTTTTCGGCAATGCTGTCAGATGCGTTCAGAGATTCGGATGTGGTGTCAGCATCAGGTAAGTATTGATATCTTCAAACAGGGTTCCGTAAATGGACATAGCTCAACAGTGACATATTACTTCTTTTGCTGTACTCCCCTCAGTATGCATGCATTGAGGTCAACATCCAAGACTCATTTAGAAAGGTGCTTGGATGACTTCAAGAACTTGTGGAAGGTTGACAATCTCAGTAACCAAGACAAGGTACAGAGGTAAGTGCACCAACCACCTCAGGAAGTCCCTGACGTCTACCAAAATCTGCCATGTAAATGCTGACCATTGACTCCAACACGCTAGTTGGACAAATTTTGACATCAAGTGGCAGTACCAAGCATCCCCGCACTAGTATGCCATAGAGAATTCAGGTCACACCACCTATCAACCCAAATTTGCTAGGCTGGCCTAGTTGATGCAGACTATCGGAAAGAATTGTTGGCGAATCAGCATGGAAAGCGCATCCAGGGAGGCAGAAACAAGCATCAAGGCATCTGAAAGCTTCTCACACCTTACTTGATGTCAAGTCATGGGACAGTCATGACCAAGCCAGTGGCAAAAGCTGTAACCAGCTGTCCAAGCCACTGTTGAGCAAACAACTGTGGATCAAGTGAGACAAGCAGCAGACAGAAGAGGCTCCAAGACTCCAACAGCACTATACACCATCCTGATGTCAAGACCAGATTTGCTGAGGGCCATGATTGCGCCAAACTAGTCGGCTTCGCACCACAGAAATGGTCTCCAATCTGGCGAACTTAGATGGCAACGCATCCCAGGAAAGCAGAAGAAAGCTCAAGGACATCTGAAAGCCACTGAAGAAGCATCACGAGACATTGTCGACTAAAATAGTGGTTGATGCATGGCAGTCAAGCAAGGTCACACATGGCTAGTCAGCTGTCCTGCATGCGTCATTCAAGTGACACGAAGCATAAAGATCAATGGGACAGCTTCCTAACGAGATGATCAAAAGATTAACTCTCATGTGCTCAAAAGCAGCCATTACGTCCTATCTGATAAGAACTTTCCAAGCCGCCGAATTGGAAAATCATTGACTCGGCATCACGCAAATGGACTCCCAAGTCCATGACAAGTGTCACTCATGCTCTTTCCCATTGGACAAGATGCGAGAAGAAGACTGATAATACGAGTACTCGCGTATAGATTTGATGGAATATGGCTGTGCATCTCATGCAAATCACAATGATCGCTGTCCTGATCATCGTCATTTTCAAGTGAATCATCAGATATAAGATCATCACCTTCCTTACCGTTATTTTGATCAAAGATTAATCATCTGCTGTGCTTGCAAACTAGATTACGTTTTCTGTGAAGGAGACAGCTGGTTGACTAGCCAGCACAAAGATGGAGAATCCATTGAACTTGGCTACTGCCAACTGGTTAAGGTTTCCTGACAGAGCTCAACTTCATGCTTTCTTTCACCATATTTGGCAGACTCGCGCAGAGACTTGATCAATTAATACTTGCAGTGTTAGGCATTTTGAGGAATATTGGCTAGTTTGCATCTCATGAAATAAATGATCATGATCCTGCTATTTTAAGCCATGTTCTCCAGCAGGCAATACACTCACTAACATCTGCCCCAACCAGGGCAAGTTCTTACTTTACTGAATCCATCAAACAGACACCAGATGCTAAGTTTTAAAAAATATTTTATATCTGGTCAGTAAAGAAAAACAACAACCAGAAGCTTACAATGCGTTCTCAATACATTATATTTTCAAATAGTGTTGTAACTGATTGCAGGGTGCTTTACAGAAATGTAACCATTGCTCTATGTATTTTTGTTTTGTTTTGTTTTTTGTTTGTTCCTGATGGGTTTTAAAAATAAATTATTTTGTTTTATCAGTTAAATTTGCACTTGTACCCTGGAAAAATATACCAGGCCCCTAGCCCCAACTTCTTTCCAACTCTGAATCCATGTCTTCGCGGTATTCTGACAGTTAGTTCTCAAATAGACTGACTCTGTTCTGTGAGTGCAGGTGGGCTGAAAAGGATTCAAAGTACAGCTCCTACTTACCGACACCCTGATGTGAGATTTTAACTCTCGAAGTTCTTTTCGGAGTCCCTCTCTTATGGCACTGACTGCAAACTTGGTTGCTGAATAACAGTGAGCTCCCTTGTTTGCCACAATGCGAATGCCTGACATGCTGAAAAAAAAAAGGTGTTAGTAGTTTTCTGCCTAAGAAAAGCTGGCACTGACTTGTGTACATCATTGCAGCCGCCCCCCTCCCACACACACACACACACACACACGCACGCACGCCGCACCACACACACACACACACACACCACACACACACACACACACACACACACACACAAACAAACAAACTTGTGTCATCAACTCACACATGGGGCCTTGGTGTATAATCTCATCCAAGGACTTGGAGGAGAGGAATCAGTACTGATGTTAACTCTAGGGTAACATACCCTAAAACGGGCACCTCCACAGTGGCTTGATCCCTGGCCGTCAGATCATGCTCGCAATGCTCTAACTACCAAACAACCCAAATCTTAACCCCTGGTTAAGATCACCTGACTTCAATCCCCTGTGTCCATGAAGTCCTAGGTCCAAATCTTGGTAGCAGCGTTTGATGAATGAAGGGTGGGGATTTTCGTGATCCCTCACGTCAACTTAAAGTGTAGACTTGTCAGTGTCTTAATTCCTTTCATGTGTACACACATGCAGAAGATCAAATATGTCTCTTAAAGACCTAAATATTCATGTCAGCGTTTGGTGGGTTATGGAAACACGAACATACCCAGCATGCAACCTGTCCAATGAAATGAGCTGCTCTGAAGTTGGAACGTGTCAGCTGAGGCCAGTGGGCAGACCTCGGAGAAGTCACAAGCACAGGAGAAAATCACATACTATGCACCCCGCCCAGTAACAATTACTAGTAATGCCTGTTGTTGGCGCTTTAAAGCCTAGGACATGTCTCCACTTCGGATGAGACTATAAACCAAGGCCCCGTGTGCCAACGCATGCAGAACATCTTGCGCACACGTTAAATCCTGTTCCGTAGAGTAGGCCATTGTGTGCCGAGCGGAACAGATGACAAAATTTACAAAGCCGCATACACACGGGGACTGGATGTAAAAAAAGCACCTGAGTGCTTGTTCCATTGACCTGATATAAAATAATACTATTTTTTTAAATCATGTCATCTGAGCGCTTTGATTTGTTGCTTTACAAGATTCAGCGCTATATATATTCCATACATTATTATTTTATTATTATTATTATTATTATGTCTCCACTTGATTGGTTAAACCATTTGTATTTAGCTTAAATGAACAACAGTTGTGGATCTGCAGTAATATCCACTCAGTTGTTGTTTTCATCTGCACAACCATGCCTAAATAAAAATAAAGTACAGAAGAGAGAAAGAGATAGAGAGATTTTTTAAAAAGCACATAAAGCAAATAGCAAGAAACAAACACACAATATATTTTTTTTAAAACAAAAAAACCCAACCAACCAACCAAAAAACACCAGCATGGCTTAGATATGTTATCTATAAGCCTGTTATGGCGTTCTTATTAACCTATTATGTGCCATTGCAGTATGTAACCACACACACACACACACACACACACACACACACACACACACACACACACACACACACACACACACCCCTACCTGTTCATGAGGATGATGTGACCATCGTCAATGTTGTTGTCCTGCATCATCTTGAAGGCTTCCTTGGTCACCATCATCAGACCCAGCACATTCACCTGCACAAGGTCACTTTCCATACAGTCACCTCCATATAGGTGACTTTCATATAGGTCAAGGTCATAACAAGGTCAGATACGGTCAGTCAGGTCAAGGTCAGGTCAAGGTCACTACAGTAATTGTGTCTGCTTACTCTGTCAACATACATTTCAGTCCAGGCTGAACTTTATTTATTTTATTGCTATTAAAAATATGCAAACCAAAGGGGATTTTTGCGAGTTTACACACACAACACACACACACACACACACACACACACAACACACATGCATGGCTTGCACATGCACCTACACTATGGGGAAAAATACACAAGATAATGTGAGTAAAACATTATAACATCTTTTAAAATGTCCTTCACTGGTAACCATCTTTTCAGAATAATAGCCTGTGACTGTTGATTGCTGGCTCGTTATTCTTTTAGTAAACAATCTTTGTATGGGCAGCATCTCTGATATGTTAACCAAAAATTGAGGTAATAATTATGTAGACACCTTTAAAAGGGTGAGGTTTGTCTCCTCTCTTTTCAGTCTTCCCTGAGGCATTACTGGTGCAATGCATCAACATTGTCATGTTGTGTGTCTTGGGCAAGTCACACACCTAGTCTGGCAAAACCCAGCCCTCTTCAGGTCACAGATTGCATGCTGGGCATCCCCTGTAAGGATGCTAGGGGGGAGGGGTGCTGTCAGTATAAACAGCATCCCCGCCTTTAGGAAATTCTGTCAGGAATTCCTTCTTTTCTATCCCATCTCCTACTTTCTGCCTTGTTCCTTTTTTTCATGCCACCTCCTTCTTGTCTATTTTCTGCCATCTTGGTCCATTCTCCTAGCTTTTTCTCAGAAAGACTTAAAAGATAACAATTCTTTACCATGCCGATGTCGGATGCACTGGGTCTGATGGTTCAGGGGCTTAATGGCAGCACAATACATTTTCGCTCATATGACAGACAATATATATCAAACTTGCTGCTTGAGCTTTGGAAGAAGAAGAAGAAGCATGCTGGGTATTGTCATGTCACCCATTTCACCATCTAGACTGCATGACGAGTATTGTCATGTCACATATTTCCCCAGCCCTAACTGACTGACTTTTCTAAGAAAGATAGATGTACAGACCTCCTGGGCACAAGTCCAATGCTCTAACCACTGGATACTACCTTTTATAAGATGGACTAAAACAAATTGACACAAAGTACTGTAAAAACTGTAATGGGATCTTTCTTTGTCTGTGAGAACGATCTCAGTGACAAATACCGTAAAATTGAACGTGAATACGCATGCCCATGCATAATTATTGGACACCGGAACACAATGAAGTTCAGTTGGACCAAACATGCCATTCATTCTCACCTCAAACATGTGTTTCCACTTGGCAGGGTCTCCGGTGAGGAGGGGCTCGTCGTGGGCCAGGCCAGCGTTGTTGATGCAGACATCCACACGGCCCAGACTGCTGTCCTGACCTATCCTCTGGAACATGGCCTTCACCTCCTCCTCCTTGGACACGTCACACTTCACTGCCGTCACACTGCCCGCTGCTGCTGCAGCCCTCACCTCCTTCTCCAGGTTCTGCCGTTAGACATGCCAGAAGCTTGTGTGAGTGTGTGCGTGCGTGCGCGCGCGCGTAATACTTACCGATTTTAGAAAACTTAAAATCTGTTTTAAAAAAAGTTTTAACTTTAAAAATTTTCGTTTTGCATTTACAAAGAATTACAGACAAAATGTTTCTAAAAAAAAAAACCCCAAAACTTAAAGAAAATACAAATACAATTTTTTTCATAAACAAGGGATACCAACTGCTTTTCAAGTACTTAATCAACCAAAACACACACACACACGTTTTTCATGCTGTCATGAGAAAAGCAATACTTGTACGCCTCTGTCAATTCTGTAAATCTATACCATTGCACTCTTTCATCCATGAGGAAGATCACAATGTGCCAGTGTCAGGGTAACTACCCAGTGTATGACAGCATGGCCTTGGAGAGTAAATACAATGCATGCACAATTCCATCTTTTCTGTTATCACATGGTTGCTATTCAGCAAAAGCACATGGCCAGACACATGTCTCAGTTATATAAATCTAATCTGTACAGTCAAGCAATGGTCTATAGTGACTCCAATCAAGGGAACTTACTCAGGTTACTTGCAATTGTTGCGTTATATTTTTCAATTTGAAATCTGTATTTCAACTGTTCAAGAAAAACTTTCCATACTGGTAAATGATTTTCAATTCTGCATCTGTAAATATACCGTTTGGCAAGAAGGATAATGAAATCGAAAATAGCATCAGTTTTCATGCAATCATACACTCCAAAAAGCACAATCTTACGTAAAATTTTCACATTCGATGCCTATTCACAATGGTCATTGATACTTTTTTCTAAGTTTGTCCAAATAGTTCTTGCTTGGTTGCAGCCCCAAAAAGAATGTTCGATTGAATCTTTTGTGCTATTGCACAGGGGACAACTTGTTGTATTTGTTACACCCATTGCGCACAGAACAACATTAGTAACCACAATTCTGTGGACAATTTTTATCTGTAACCATTGTAATTTGATGTCTTTAATCTTGTGCAATTTTTAAATACCATTTTCCAGTTGATTTCTTCATTGAGTTTCTGTGTCCATTTTTTACAGCATTTGGGTTCTGTGTTGTTTGACATCAATTTTTCAAGTACAGTTTTGAGCCCTTCTGCACACTATCTATTGCCTGTATTGCTTTCGTTGTGTCTGTACAACAATTTACATTGTCACCTATTTTGACTCCTGCCTTTTTTGCAAATTGTTTGATTGATGACATTAGCCCATTGAAAGGTAGTAAGTCAATACAATTATCATTTGCTTTAGAAAAAAAATTTCATAGTTAAAAAAACTCACCATTTTTCTTGACAAGATGTTTTATTAGATATATCCCCTTTTCGGCTAAAATATTTTTATCAACAACTCTATTTCCTATAGTAATGTTTTCATTATACAAAATTGGTTCTGCAAGAAATTCATTTTCATTTTGCGGAGTGAGGCAAGTACAGAAAAATTTATAAGCTTTAAAAACATGGGTCCAAAAAGGATTAACCTTCACGTGCCTGTGCGTTATTGATGGACCATAGCAGTCTAGAGTCTTAAGAAATGGGTATTGTATTTCTGCAATACTGACCCACTTGTGATTAGATTTTCTAACTTTTCTTACCCATGACAGCTTCAAAGCATATATATAATTTCGTATATCAGGTATATTTAGTCCACCTTGTTTGATGGTCTTAACTGCCGTCTGTCTTCCTATCTTGTCTTACTTATTGTTCCAAACAAATTAAAAACAATGTTTCTGTAACTGTTTCAAAAATGATCGGGTGGGTCTGGTAGTAATATCCACAGATGTATAAGCTTTGAAAGAATAAGAGACTTTAGTACAGGTACTCTACCTAATGGAGTAATAGTTCTTTGTGACCATATTTTGAAAAGCAGTTTAACCTCTGAAAATTTATTATTGTAATTTATCATTTCACAGTCTTTTAGTGTCTGGGTAAAGCAGACACGTAATATCTTAAATCTGGAGGGGTTCCAAATCATTTTCAAATGGGGGCAAAATATTTTGCTGGAATTTTTCTTACTTCCTAACCATATGATCTGGGTTTTTACCTTATTCATGTGTAGTCCTGAAACTCTACAGAATTGTTCGATTATGTGTATGGAATGTTCAAATGAGGTCTCATCTCCCGCATTTAAGAGCTGGGTGTCATCAGCATATTGAGAAATTTTGTGCTCTTCTTTTCCAACATTGATTCCTTTTATTACTTTGTCCTCCTTTATCATTAAGGCCAAAATCTCTGCGCAAAGAATAAACAAATAAGGTGAAATCGGATCACCCTGCCTGCATCCCCTTTCAATTTTAAACCATCCGTTAGTGTTACCATTTACGAGAACTTGATATTTTTTATAGAATGTTTCAACCCAGTGCGTTAAACTATTTCCAAACCCAAACGCTTTTAACACTTTAAACATAAAATTTCAAAATCGATACTAATGAGTAGCCCTGGTTGATTTTTTATATTCAAATAATTGATCACATCATAAATTAACCTTACATTGTCACCAATGTACCTGTTGCTCATAAAGCCTGTTTGGTCCTCACTGACTAACATTGGAAGTACTATTTTGATTCTATTGGCTATACAGGAGGACCCTATCTTATAGACTACATTTAGGAGAGTAATGGGACGCCAATTTTTTTATATATATTCTTTAGGTTTGTCTCCTTTAGGGAGACAAGTAATCAGTCCCTCTTTTTGTGTGGTTGACAATTCACCATATTTGTAGCTTTCATTTAATGATCTAATTATAAATTGTCTTATTTGTTTCCAGAAAAATTTAAAGAAATTAAACTCTGTTTTTTAAAAAAAGGTTCTCCACGCAAGACACTCTTGCATCAATCAGTATCACGGAAAGAACAATGAAAAGATGGTTTCAAACTGTTCTTACGTATGGCACATAATTCTGCATTGCAGAGAGGACTCAGGAAAACAATGAAAAGTGTTAGTACAAGCGATAACGGACACCTGAGTTTTGGGATCACAGTAAGGGGATGCAGTGAGAAAGGGTATATGCATGCATGCTGTTGTTAGTGCGCCGTTAATACGTTCACCCGCTTAACAAGTAAACTTTGAGGTTCTGTCATCACTGGTGAAGCTGGGAGCTCTAGCTGAGGGTTGGATGCCCCCCCCCCCTCCCCCTAAAAAAAGAAGCAACAAAACAGCAGCAGCAGCAACAGCAGCAGCAGCAGCAGCAGCAGCAACAACAACAACAACAACAACAACAAAACACACACACACACACACACACACAAAACAACAACAACAACAACTGTAATTAATCTGAACGAATATGTAAGGAAATAGAGATGGGCCTCTCCAGAAGATGATTACACAAAAATGTGACAGATAAAACAAAACAGTACAGATAAACATAACATATTGTTTGTAACTGTGAATAGAAAGGTATCTTCAGGATTCTCCATATCTCTTTATTTTATGCGCAGAAATACTTGCCTGCATGATAAGGAAACAGACGGATATTAAGGGCATAAAAATAGCAAATACTGAACTAAAGATAGGTCAGTTTGCTGATGGTACATCATTCACTCTAGAGGGAGACCAACATTCATATGAAGTGCTTTTTCAAAGCCTTGAAACCTTTGAGGGTATGTCAGGGTTAAAGTTAAACTTTATATATAATTTCGTATAAAACCAAAAATGTTTGGCTAGGCAGCAAAAAGAATTCGCTAGTAACCTACTTACCACACCAAAAAATGGAGTGGAATCCAAAAGAATATAAAATCCTTGGAATCTGGTTCACGAACAGTTCCCCTAGTATGACGGAAATACATATAACTGATAAACTATATGAAGTTAAAAAACTATTTCAGATATGGTCAAAAAGATTAGTAACACCTTTGGGTAGAATAGCAGTGCTTAAATCACTAGTTCTCTCAAAGTTAGTATACTTATGGATTTTATTGCCAAATCCTCCGGATGCTCAAGTTGCCCAGTTGCAAAAACTATGTTATGAATTTGTGTGGGACAAGAAAACAGATAAGATAAAAAGGGCAGTTCCGGTGCAAAGCGTAAAAAGGCGGTATAGGTATACCAAATATCAGAGTGTATATACAATCACTGAAACTTGCATGGATTAAAAAAGTTTATACACAGAAACAAAAGTGGAGATTAATATTGCATTCACTGTGCCCTGACGTAGATGATCTAGATTGGATGGGTCCAAAACTTTTTTCAAAATTTAAAACCAATGCATTTTGGAAAGACGTGTTTCACTCATATGAAACATTTTGCAGATAAGTGGATCCAAAGGATAAGCAACAGTTATTAGCAGAACCAATTTTTCACAATGAAAAATTCAAAGTGGGAGACCAATGCGTATATCATGAAAAGTGGGCACAAAACAAATTACTTTTGGTTAAACACTTGCTGCAAGATAATGGTGATTTTATAACTCATGAGAATTTATCAAACAAATTAGGTACTAATATTAACTTTTTGCATTATATTAGATGTGTGTGATCGATCCAACAATATGCGAGAATGAAAAATATAAAACTGGATGACAACTTTAGTAAGGAAAGGACCAATGCTCTAGAGATTATATCAAAAGCTGGTAAAGGATCCCATATTTATTATGATGACATGTTTAGCATAATAGAAATTCTCGACATGAAATCTTTCGTATCTTTCTTTCTTTACCTTTTTTAAATTGGGAAAGACAGCTAGTCTATTGAAAGAGTGTTGATAGAATGACAACAATGACACACAGTGGTGTGGAGGATGGCAGGTATCCCTGGTCTTACATAACAACAACAGCCCAAGGCGGGAAGAGAGTGTGACAGGGTGAGGAAGAGCAGATGGCAGCATCTGTCGTTGAGGTGATACTCAGATCAGATCATTATTGTGACTAGATGATGAAACTGATCTCTTCTCTGTCGCCCTTCTCTCCTCTTCCCACCATCCCACTCTGACGCTTCTGTGTCCAATCGAATCAGTCGTTGTTTTTGTGTTACAAAAAACAGAACTAAGTGTGCGTGCGCGCGCGCGCGCGCGGCGCGCGCGCGTGTGTTTGTGTGTGTGAATGTGTGTGTGTGTGTGTGTGTGTGTGTGTGAATGTGTGTGTGTGTGAATGTGTGTGTGTGTGCGCGCGTGTGTATGTGAATGCGTGTGTGAATGTGTGTGTGTGTGTGCGCGCGTGTGTGCGTGAATGTGTGTGTGTGAATGTGTGTGTGTGTGTGTGTGTGTGTGTGTGTGTGTGTGTGTGTGTGTGTGTGTGTGTGTGTGTGTGTGTGTGTGTGTGAGTTATGAGCTGCGACTGACTGACGGTTTGCACTTCTTCCCGTCATCGTATGGTTCTGTTTTTGTCACAGCACACACACCATATCACACGTTTATTTGAAAGCTGGCATTCATATTTTGTTCTTTATCGTTTTCTCCCAACTTAGTGGGTGTACTTGAGGGAACTATAAGTTATGTAGGCCTATGTGTACATGTTGTTGCTTATAGATATTTATTATGTGTTTTAGTGCGCTTATAGATATCATGAGCTGAGGGAACTATAAGTTATGTAGGCCTATGTGTACATGTTGTTGCTTATAGACATTTATTATGTGTTTTAGTGCGCTTATAGATATCATGAGCAGATGCATAGCTGGAAAGTGGTGGACGTAGAAAAATGTATACAGTGTGTGTGTGTGTGTGAGTGTGTATGTGTGTGTGTGTGTGTGTGTGTGTGCGTCCGAGCCTAAGTGTACACACACACGCGCGCGCGCTCACACACACACACACACACACACACACACACACACACACACAAAGAGAGAGAGAGAGAGAGAGAGAGAGAGAGAGAGAGAGAGAGAGAGAGAGAGAGAGAGAGAGAGAGAAGGCTGAAAAACTGCAAGAGAACAGCTATGACATCATCATGATACAAATAGTCTATCAGATGTTGTTTTAAAAAAAGCGCCTGTTTATTCAAAGAGAACATTAATTTTGAGTTATTTTGAGTGAGGAGCATTCCTTATGCCAAGCATGGTTGACTTGAGTGTGGCTCCTGGATGAGCATACCCGCTTCAGACCACCCCACCCTAGCGGTGATGGAAGCTGCACCCTTAGTAGCGCCTTACCTACTGTTCATCATGTAGCGGTGTCTTCACATTCATACTCCTTTTCTCTCTTTCTTCTCGTTCCTCGGCTAGTGTGAGCTCCCACGTTCACCAATGGTGAGATTTTTGCGTAAGCGACCATTAATTTCATCCATCTTTAAGATAGCCGCATTTCGACTTCAGGGATGACGTTTAAACACGACACCTGTGCGCATTTTTAAATTGTGTCATCCTTCCAACTGGTATGTAATGGCGTAATATTCCAAAAGGCGGAACGAGTTTTAAATGCATGCGCAAGATGTTCTGCATGCATTCTCACACGGGTCTTTGGTTTATAATAAAATCGAAAGGACTTTCGGGGGAGTGGAGTTGGTGCTGACATTAATTCCAGATAATTAAAAAAAATCCCCTTGAACGAATGCTTCGGTGGTGGCTCGAACCCCGGCCGTCAGATCACTAACTTAACCCTCTAACCACTAGGCTAACCTCCCCCTCCCCCAACCACCACACCTATTCACAATTTTGAATACATTCATATTCTTGTGGTCTTCCAAAGCTGATATTGACAGAATAATAGAAAGAGGAAGAAAATATATCTTTACTTTTGAAGTTCATCTTTGTCCCACACTCTGGTGGGAATCATTGTGTCAAAGCCTGAATCTCTCTCTCTGAAAATGGTTTTCCTGGACTGTCCATTTTACAATGTTGTCCGCCTGATACTCTTTTTCTGTCTGCCCTTGATCTTCTTCCCTGGACACTTCATTTTTGGAGCAGTCTTGGCGAGGCCATTGGATCTGTTCGTATTGTGGCCATACAACACAGTTTTCTTTTCTTGACTGTGTGATATCAGCAGATCTGTGTGGTAGGGACCGATGTTCTGTTGATGGTTTAGTAACTTATTCTTTGGTGATGTAGTCAAGTGTATCTAAGTGTTTTGCTATAGCAGCAGCAGCAGCATCAGCAGCAGCAGCAGCAGCAGCAGCAGCATTAGTAGTAATAGTAGTAGTAGTAGTAGTAGTAGTAGTAGTAGTAGTAGTAGTAGTAGTAGTAGTAGTAGTAATTTATATAGCGCTATATCTTGTAAAGACAAATCAAGATGAGACTGATCAGGGGAGCCCTATTTCATGCCTTTGGTTCTCCTACATCCACTATCAGTGCCCAAGTCTCACGTACATAGAGGAAGGAAGAATACACCAATACAACAAAAAAAGACCACGTTTTGTGTTTCATCGAGATGCTTATGTCGCTCCCTCTATAAGTTTCTGGTGGGCTGGACACTGAATGCTGGGTTGTTGTTTTTTCTTCAGTTGCTGTCCTTGAGAGGAGTATTTTTCTTGTTTGGATCCCGGCCTCAGCGCTGACAGATCCCATCTAGGTGAACTTTTGAGCAGTTTATAATTACTTTTGTACAGTAGTGACAGTGGTGATGTTGTGGCTGGCCATCAGCTTGGTCTGCTTGGCACTGTTTTTGTTGTTTTTAAAATATTTTTTTAATGTCATATCTCGTTGACGCGTCATCCTGGCTTACTTATGACTATCTTGGCGAGTTCTTAGTTGTTTACTTCCCGCCAAGCCCTTCGTTGTTGTTTTTTGTGATAGTGAAGGTTCGTGACAGTTCTCCTGCCAATGCTTATTGCTCTGAGAGGAGCTTCAGAGCATTAGTCATAATGCATTCCACAAAACGCTGAAAAAGGTAGGAGACAGAAGAAACCCTTGACAGACTCCAACTAATATACGGAACCGTTCTCCAACAGTGCTTAGTTGCTTGGAACAAAAGATGCTGGATGGTGTTGATCAGCTTCTAATAATATTAATAATAATAATAATAAATGGAATTTATATAGCACTGCAAAAAACAAATAAAAGCGCTTTCATTCATCCTACTCATTCCCATGCAGCCTTACAAATTCAAATGTGTACACACATGCACGTACACACACGCGCACACACACACACACACACACACACACACACACACACACACACACACACACAACACACACACACACACACACACACACACTCACTCACTCACTCACTCACGCACACAGCTTCTATCTGATTTCATACTACATTTCTTCACTGTAGTCCTTGTGCCTCCTGAAAGACTCTCAAATCTTGTTGGAGTCTATATGCTACACCATATAATTATGAAACTTATGTTGTGAAATAAAAATTAAAAAACACGAAAATAAGCGACTAGTTATTCTTTGCGCCTTAGTGGACGGGGATGTACATTGTGAAAGAGAGCTCAAGATACATTATATACCCAGCCAGCACATGGTCAGTCCTCTCTGGACAACCACCCAACATTGTCAGACATCATGACTTGGGCAAGACTGACAAAGCAAAACGGAAGCAGCTCTGTGACTTGGATCTCACATGCCAGAGAATGAAGAAAAAGATGAAAAAGGATCTCATATGCCAGAGAATGAAGAAAAGATGAAAAAGGATCTCATATGCCAGGGAATGAAAAAGAAAACGGAAAAAGATCTCATACAGATATATTTTTCTCATATTGTGTGCAGTGTGAGCAGCACCTGTTTAATTTTATTTATTTATTTATTCTTTTATATCGAGGATAATGGAATAAGCACTCATGTGCTTTTTTACATCTAGTCCGCGTGTGTATGCGGTTTTGTAAATTTTGTCTGAGGGCACGTGTGTGTGTGTGTGTGTGTGTGTGTGTGTGTGTGTGTGTGTGTGTGTGTGTGTGTGTGTGTGTGTGTGTGTGTGTGTGTGTGTGTGTGGCATGCTTGCTTGCTTACAAGGTCTGAAAGCCTGTTAGAAAATCAAGAACAAACATATTGAGAAAAGTATCATTCAGGTATATTAAAAAAAACAACAACAACAACCAACAGCCCACGAAATAAACACAAAACAAAACTTTTCTGGCTCAGCACCTGTTGAGTGTTATCATGTAAAAGAGTTCATGATAACTAACCAGCAATTTTCCCGACTTTCGCCAATCTGGTTCAGTTCAGATTAAAAAAAATTAAAACCAGGCAGAACGAATCAAAAGTAGGCCACGTTAGGTAAGTGCATCCTTAAGCAAGCAAGGGATGTATATGACCATTCAGCTTTCTGCAATGACCACTCAAACTTGCTACCAGCAACAGCCACACCTATGGGTTGATCAAAATATTCGTTTTCTTCCTTAACCTTTTAAGAAGTTGTAAAGCACTGTATTTATGTATTTTTCTCAGGCTGTGCAGTATCTTGTGCAAGTTGAACCTGGCGAAGCCAGCTCATACCTTTCCAGGTATAGGAAGCATGCTGGGTATATATACCCACTAAACACTGACTGACTAAAAGATCAGACATTTTCAAGCATATTTGATATCATGCACGCTTATATTAATTAATGACCCAATTGAGATACTGGCAGTCTACATTTTAAGTTCACCCAGGGCAGGGTAAAAATCCCCACCCTTAATTCACCAGATAGATGCTGTTGCCGAGATTCGAACCCATGACCCACAGAGGTGGAAGTTAAATGCTCTATCCACTCAGTTATAGCATTCATTAATAACAGTTAAAACACTACAACCAAAGACAGGCTAAGTAAGCCTACAGCACCTCAGGAACCTATATGGTGTTCCAACTCACCTGGATGGCCTCAATGTTACGAGCACAAGCCACCACCTTCATCCCTCGTTCCGCCAAAGCCTTGGCCACACTGTACCCGATACCTGCAGAGGCTCCGGTAACCAAGGCAACACGCCCTCGCCAACGCTCCATGGTGCTACTAGGCTGAACTCACAAAACTAGGCTCTAACTCAGACTGTTTTGCAAGGTTGTCGTAAGCGGTGGGAACAGGCAGTGTCAGCAGCTTGCTTATGCTCGAACAGCGTAAGACTGAGAGCACAGCGATTGGCGCGACAGTAGTCCTTGTTGAAGGAGTGACGGGCTCTGTAGGGTCCACCCACCAGTCTAGTCCATCTACCGTATTATCATAAACCTTCCTGGGCAATGTGAGATAGCAAGTGATAGCCTAACAGACTGGAAAAGATTCTCTAGGGCTTATTGGCTGAATACAGCAAAAATATTGGCTAGGCGTGTCTTTGTGAAAGAGCGTAGTGCATATAGTTTTGTGTCCCGCGCGCGCGCGCGTGTGTGTATGTGTGTGTGTGTGTGTGTGTGTGTGTGTGTGTGTGTGTGTGTGTGTGTGTGAGTGTGTGTGTGTGTGTGTGTGTGTGTGTGTGTGTGTGTGTGTGTGTGTGTGTGTATGTATGTGTGTGTGTTGTGTGTGTGTGTGTGTGTGTGTGTGTGTGTGTGTGTTGTGTGTGTGTGTGTGAGTGTGTGTGTGTGTGTGTGTGTGTGTGTGTGTGTGTGTGTGTGTGTGTGTGTGTGTGTGTGAAAAGAGAGAGAGAGAGAGAGAGAGAGAGAGAGAGAGAGAGAGAGAGAGAGAGAGAGAGAGAGAGAATGAATGAATGAATGAATGAATGAATGAATCTTTATTTTTCAAGAGTAACAGAATAAGCATGCGTATACGTTTTTTCATCCAGCCCTTGCCCTGATTTGAGACTATCAACAAAACAAAGATACGAACCTTACTACAACAACGACAACATGATTAAAAAAATTTTTAATATTTAACAATACATAATCCGTAACTAACTTGAGCATTAATTTCGAGAGATACATAGATTTTTTTTTAGAAAAGAGATATACGTTAATAAACATATAATTCTCAAATAAATCAAACATTAACATGAAAACTGATACACTGACTATAATTAGGTAATATGGATAAAGTACAATAGAGGGGAGACAGCAAGAAACAAGAGAGAGAGATGGAGAGAGAGAGAGAGAGAGAGAGAGAGAGAGAGAGAGAGAGAGAGAGAGAGAGAGAGCATTTTCAGGTTACATCAACATCAAAATAAACCAGATATCAAGTTCTGTTAAAACATCCTCACTAAAACCATTAAAAAAATATACACTATCAATAAAGATATCAAGTTAAGTTACAAAATGTCGAAGAGCCTGATATAAAACAGTTTTAACAGCCCCGCCAACAACAGCATCAGTACAATTCGAAGTTAGGCAAATCAGTTTAAACTCACTCAGTACATTTCCAAGAGGCATGGTATATTGATTGAAGATGGAGAACAATATCGTATGCTTTTTGGACGATGAAAAAATAAATCACTATAAACTGTATAAACCAAACATTTATATAAAAATAAATCATTTCATATATAAAAGGAAACGAGAGAGAGAGAGAGAGAGAGAGAGAGAGAGAGAGAGAGAGAGAGAGAGAGAGAGAGAGAGAGAGAGAGAGAGAGAATAGTTTGACAATAGTTTGACAATAGTTTATTGTGATAAGCAGTAATCCCATTCACAAGGGGACAGTGGGAAGAGGACTGGGCACAAAACACATATTTAACTTAGGAAAAAGATTAATTAAATACAGCCCCAATAGTCATCATGGCATGGCTTTCACATCATTAATTAATTAATTGTTAAATTAACAAATGCTAATATTGTAATCTGTGATTACTGTTTTTTCGTACAGGGATTTTAAATTTTAATGTCATTATCCCACTTCAATCACGGCATATCTCTACAAGGATTTCCTTTGGATACAGCTGTGGCTCTCTTTGTGTTAGGCTGTTTTATTTCTGTCTCATTGAATGTTTTTCCTCCATCCCTCTTATACTCTCCTTTAGGCATTCAAACATTTCTCTGCACAATAGAGCTGTCTCTTCAGTTTCACTTTCATCATTAACATATTTCACACTGTCTGCACATTCTGCCTCGGTTACACTGTCTGCACACTCATCAACTCTCTCACTATCATCCACCCCATCCCATACATCACATAGATTTTCTTCCACTTCACTAACAGAAGTACCATCACACACATTATCTTTCACTTCACTCATGTTATCACTGTCACATTATTTTGCTCCATTCCCAACTTCCCCACATAACTGATCACTTTCTATATTGTCAAAGTTGACTGTCACTGTCTGTCTGTCTGTCTATGTCGTGATATGCCATGTCAATCTGCTGATTGTCATAACAGCTACATGAAGGACAGGAATTATACATGAACATATCAATAGGATCGTCACTCTTTGCACCCTTTGTAGCATTCACCAGACTGGGTGGGGTGGGTAAGAATAAACCGGAGGGAGAGGGAACCTGTTCTTTCACTTTTTCATCATGGTTTGCTCTGTGCACTTCAGCTCGTTTTCTGTCACGGGAAACCTGGCTAAAACATTTTTTGCGGTATGACCTTTGACCTGGGGTGACAGGGAAATGGCTGTCAGCTTTGTTTGTGAATGGCAAAATAACAACAGTCTGATCACCTCTGCCGTCCACTATGAAGGAGGACAGTGTCTGCTCTTGAAGTGCAGTGTTCAGCATACACTCCAACATCGCTGGAAGTCCTGTGACTAGCATTTTGATAACCAAAAAAGAGAAAACAACAACACTTCACGAACAGCTCACACAAAAGCGTCTTGCTGGCAGCCAAACAAGGGAAGCCACAAGAGAGAGAGAGAGAGAGAGAGAGAGAGAGAGAGAGAGAGAGAGAGAGAGAGAGAGTACATTTCCAGGTTGTGTGATCATCTAGATAAATGGCATGTAACAAAACACCCTCACAAACCTCTCTCACCTTAAGATACAGCTGTCAATAATAAACAAGCACTGGCTGTGTCAAAAAGGGTAGAGCAATAGTTGATTGAAGATAAAATGTAAGCATGTAGAAATAGTTTTCTGGCATGTGTGCTGATAAAGTGTTTGATTTTGCATAGTTGGTATACATGTTTTGAGACTGTTTTGCACAATGTATTAATGTGTGCCATCCATGACAGATTGTTGTCAATCACAATACCTAGAAGTTTATGGTTTTCAACTTCCTCAATAGATTCATTATTCATGAATAGTGGTGGAAGTCTAGTTGTCATGTTTTGTCTCTTTTGTTTTGTTGTAATAAGCATGACTTTGGTCTTTTGAGGGTTAAGTGACATGTGGTTATAACTGCACCATTTGCTTAGAGAATCAGTGCTACTTTGTAATGAGGTAGATATTCTGTCAAGACTGGTGTGACTAGTATGAATTGTGGTGTCATCACAAAAAAGTTCACACAATTCATTGATGAAGAGGGGAAGGTCATTAACATATATAGAGAATAAAAGTGGGCCTAAAACAGACCCTTGTGGTACTCCATATTTTACTGGAAGTGTACACGATTTTGTGTTATTGACTAAGATATATTGTTGTCTATTATGCAGGAATGATCTCATTAGCTTCAGACTGGTTTCAGATATACCATATAAAGATAGTTTTCGGCATAGAAGTTTGTGGTCAATTACATCAAATGCTTTGGCAAAGTCTACAAAGAGGGCTCCACAATATTTATTTTCATTTATATTATTATGCCAAGTATCTACAATGTTGGTAAAAGCTGGGTGGCAAGACTGATTTTTCCTGAATCCTGACTGGTTATCAATTAAAAGACTGTAGTGTTCTAGATGATGGCTAAGATGTTTGTGCACATGTTTTTCCAGAGGTTTGCATATAATTGATAATACTGAAATTGGCCTATAGTTACATGGGCTTGAAGAGTCTCCAGACTTATAAAATGGAATAACTCTGGCCAGTTTGAATAGTGATGGGAAGAAGCAATTTGCAATACATAAGTTATAGACATAAGTGAGTGTTTCAGTTATAATAGGAACTGCTATTTTGAGAATTTTCCCCTCCACACCATCTTGACCACAACTACCAGTTTGTTTTAAGGGTTGAAGAGATTGATAAACCTCAATTATGTTCAATGGTGGTATTTTCATGTTTGAGTTTATATTTTTGGATCTACAAAATGTTTTAAGTTTTTCAAGGGAATGTAGATAAGCATCATTTTGTTTAATTAATGAATCAGTCATGGTGGTAAAAAAGGTATTTAGGTAGTCAGGAAGAATGTTTTGAATAGTGGAAAGTGATGATGGTTTATTGTTTAGCTAATTGATAGCTTTCCACATAGACCTCGAATTTTGTTTGGATGAAGCAAGATTTTGGAAATACTTTTGTTTACTTGCTGGTTTTAATGAATTAACTTTGTTTCTTTGTGCTTTGTATTCATCAAATTTCTTCTGTTTTTAATAAGTTATCATGGTGTTTTGCTTCAGATATAATTTCAATTGTTATCCATTCAGGCCCTACTTTATGATTACTCTGTAGGTTTTAAAGGGAGCATGTTTATCATAAATTGACGTAAATGTTTCAAGCCAGAAGGTCAAGGTTTCTCCATCTGTTAAGTTATAAACATTATTAAGAGGACAAGTTAGAAGATCATTTAGAAAGTGATTTTCATTGAATTTTGCAAATGATGGTATGTAATTTCTTTGTGACCTATTTTGGGGATTTGTGTGCCTTTTCTATTCCAAGTGACACATATATAGGAAGACAGTCACTGCAGCCATGGATAGGAATAGGTAATTCCTTATTTTGCTGCTCTGTTATATAAATATGATCAATAAGTGGTTTACTTGTAGATGTTATGCGGCTGGGCGTATCTACAATTTGTATAAGGTTATAGGTATCTATTTTGTTTATCCATGAAGGCTGGGGTTTGAGTAAATCAATATTGAAATCATCCAAAACTAATGTTTCAATGGTATCAAGAGGTGCCCAGTTCATCATTGTGGAGAATTTATCTGTCCAGTCTATTCTTTCAGATGGATTTCTATAAATAAATCCGATCCTGATAGTTTTAGTTTGACTTCTATCCATATAGATTCAACCTGATGATTGTCTAGGTGTTTAATCCGTTTATAGTTTATTGCTTCGCTGACATATATGAGTATACCAGTGGATTTTGGAAGAACTGGATCTTTGCGTATGAGTTTGTAACGGGAATTATAACGCCTGAGTCAGGTATATTGTTTGAGAGTCTGGATTCAGTAAGTCCAAAAACATGAAAAGGTTTGTCGAATTGTATAGTAGATTTTGTACATCAGATATTTTGCTTAGAACACTATTTACATCCAGGTGTCCAATGCGTAGTCCATCTTTTCTTGACCAGTAATTAGATGAGATAACCATGATGGTAAAAATATGGATATATATAAAAAAGTCACAAAACTAAAATTGAATATAATGACTCAATCAATCACAAATCACATAACTATTAACCCCAATTCAACACATTAAGTAAAATCGACAAAGAATTCATGCAATGTAAAAGTATAACTCAATACAAATCAAATAAAATTTTGAAAAAACAATGCCCAAAACAAAAAAACAATACATATGATAAAACCAAAAGCACACCCAGAGAGAGCAGTGATCTCGCTTTAAGAGCCTGGGTATCATGATTATATTTTGCCATAGGCACACACTCATCATGACAGCATACAATATCACTGCTCTGGCAAGCTGCACTGGCTGTGTTGTCTTTCCCTGTGTTAGCTGGTGTGTGTGTGTGTTTTGTGGTTCTGAGGGGGAGGAAGAAGGGGAGGGGTAGACTGGAGGGTTGAGATTTTCTCCTTTCTCTGGGTCAGGCTTTTTGTTTTGTTTTGTTTAATGTCTATTCACTACATGGTGATTTATGGGTCAGGCTGGTGTCTGCTGTTGTTGGCACACAGAGGAAGAAGGTTTGGAAGAGGCAGTGGGGCAGGGAAGGGGGGGGGGGGGTAGAGGGAGAGGGGTGGTGGTTGATGATACTGGCCTCACACATGGTGTTGCTGTCACTTGTCCCACGCTCATTGAGCAGCAGGGGAGGGAAGAGGGTGTGGGTCTTCAGTGGGTGGAGAGGGGGAAGGAAGGGGGACACTGGTTTCCTTGACTGTGGAGGGTTGTTCATCTGGGTGGTGGGAAGGGGGTAGAGGAGGGGAGACAGTCCTTTTGTTCTCCCTGTAGGTAAGGGTGGGTGAGAGGGGATGGGGGTGAGAGAAGTGGTCTGTGGATGTGGATCATAGGTACAATGAGGTACAATGGCCGTCAAGCTGAGTGTGACTGGAGTGTCAGGGATGTGTATAATAATGTATGGGATTTATATAGCGCTGTGTATGGCGATGTATATGTGTATGGCGATGTGTATAGGCTGTTGTGAGGGGATAGGGTCTGAGCAGCTGCCCCTTGACACACAAACAAGTCACCTGCTTTTGGGTTTGGGTGTGGCATGTCGAGAGAACGTTGTCACTCAATACTACCACACTGCTGTTTATGTCATCATTGGAGTAGCTTTTGGCTATGGTCATGATGCTGACAGCTGTAGTTGGGTAAGGCTGTTGAATATCAGTGACTGACAGTTGAGAGCCACTGTTGTCACTACTTGCCAAAGTGTGGACTATGACACACAGTCTTGAAAACTCCCTGTCCATTCATTGTTTACACACTTTTCCCCTGAATAAGTATCTTGGATGTTGTGTAATAAATGTGTATTTTCAACAGTTTGTTGCTTTGTACTTTCACCTCCAGGGTAGACTGGTGAAGGGTTGGTGGAACAGGGGCTGTGTAGTCTACACTTTCACTAAGACACCTGTGGTGGGGAGCAAAGTCTCCCCATGTAGAGGTCAGGTACTTGGGGGCATAATTTACTACTACCTGTGGAATAGTGTATATCTCCAGTGAAGCATATAATAACCATCACAGACTAAGACTTTTTGTATGGGATCCAAGGTGTGATGAATTTCCTCTACTTTGTCAGTAGGTTGGAAACTCTTTAGAGAAGAGAGAGAGAGAGAGAGAGAGAGAGAGAGAGAGAGAGAGAGAGAGAGAGAGAAGAGAGAGAGAGAGAGAGAGAGCTAAGTGTTTAATCTTGTGTGCGTGCACATGGGCCTACATATGTGTGTGTTTTTTTATTTTATTTTATTTAGTTCTTTCATATTGAGGATAATAGAATAAGCACTTATGTGCTTTTTTACATCAAGTCCCCGTGTGTATGCGGTTTTGTGAAGGAAGGTGGCAGGATGGTTAAGACATTTGCCTGCCAACAAGTAAACCTGAGGTTCTGGGTTCGATTCCCAGCCTCTCCCTTTCTTCCCAGTTTGACAAAAAAATCGAACTGAATGTCAAAGTCCTTTGGATGAGACTATAAACCGAGGCCCCGTGTGCGAACGCATGCAGAACATCTTGTGCACACGTTAAAATCCTGTTCCGCTTTTCGAAAGAGTAGGCCATTGTGTGCCGGTGGGAACAGATGACAAAATTTACAAAACCGCATACACACGGGGACTGGATATAAAAAAGCACATAAGTGCTTATTCCATTATCCTCGATATTAAAAAAATGTCATCTGAGCACTTTGATTTGTTGCTTTACAAGAGTCAACGCTATATAAATTCCATACATTATTATTATTATTATTATTATTATTATTATTATTATTATTGTAAATTATGTCATCTGTTCCCGCCGGCACACAATGTGTGTGTGTGAATGAATGAATGATCTTTATTTTCCCAGGGTTGAGAGAGAGAGAGAAGAGAGAGAGAGAGAGAGAGAGAGAGAGAGAGAGAGAGAGAGAGAGAGAGAGAGAGAGAGAGAGAGAGAGAGAGAGAGAGAGATTGAGATTATAGTTACAGCACTTTCTGACACATACATGCACTTAATGCACACTCACACACACACAGTGCATGTGTGTTTCCAGTGTGGCACATGCGCGTATGTTTGTGTCCTTGAGTCTGTGTGCATGTCTCTCAATTATATATATTTTTATTATTATATATGCAGATCATAGTATGATCAATGCATTTTTATGCGTGTACGTGCACAACACTTTCCGACACATACGTACACTATTACGTCTTATGCACATGCACACGCGCGTGTGCCACACTGAAAACACACATGCACTGTGTGTGAGAGTGTGCATTAAGTGCATGTATGTGTCAGAAAGTGCTGTAACTAGAATCTCTCTCTCTCTTCTTCTCTCTCTCTCTCTCTCTCTCTCTCTCTCTCTCTCTCTCTCTCTCTCTCTCTCTCTCAACCCTGGGAAATAAAGATCATTCATTCATTCATTCACACACAGACAGTATTATATCTGCTTATTCAATGTACCATCTGAAAATGAAAGGTTGACTTTGACTTTGACTATTATGCACACGCATGTAATGCATGTTTGTGTTCTCAGTGTGGCACACATGCATTTTGCATGTGTCCATGAGTGTGTGTGTGTGTGTGTGTGTGTGTGTTGGGCATGCCGTTATGGCAACTTGACAATAGGGGGGCCTAATCTCATTGGGCTTTAGTGGGTTGTCTGTGCAATAAAATGGGGAAAAAAAGAGAGATAAGGCTTGGTAAAATTGCAACAACCCTTTGACACAAGTGAAAGTACTTGTGGTAAAAGGCAACACCCCCACCCCTCCACTCTCCTCTTCGCCCCCCCCCCCCCCCCCCCCCCCCCCTCCCGCGCGCGCGCGCGGGAAAGAACCCTAAGAAGTAAGGTAAAGGTAATTAGACTGTGGTAATGTCCCTTGCCTTGCCTTGGAAGCAGAGAACCCCCCCCCCCCCCCCTTATCTAACTGGAAAGCCAGCGGCTGCTGTTCTCATGGTTGATATTTTTGTAGCTGTACCAATGAAGTCCTCTTCTCAATCTACTGCATGTCCAATGCCCTACACACAGAGCAGACAGTCAAATAGCTACACGGCTCCCCCCCCCCCCCTCCCTCTCTCTCTCTCTCTCTCTCTCACAACGTGTGAGAGTATAAGTATTGGGTTATTATTAAGGTGTATCCCTACGGGCGGGGACTGGATGTAAAAGAGCACATGAGCGCTTATTCATTATCCTCGGAATAAAAGAATTTGTCATTGTCACAACTTGGGTAACAAAGGTACGTAACTGTTTATGTAGATGTGGTTTTTCGTTTGTATGGATTAATCAAGGAATTGGGTGTGTAAACAGTTTTTTGGGGTGTTTTAAACAACGTATGATAGCTTGCAGATGGCAAGAGTGGGATTCGCATGTCCAAGAAAGTGAAAGATTTTCATTCTTTAGACTTCTTAAAGTAAATCATTTGATTGAACCATATCTAGTGTTAAATATGAACCGATTTGTTAGAAATGCATTAACTAAGTTTCGATTGGGGGTATCTGATATTGCTGTGCACAGTCAAAGATTTAAATATCTTTCTGTAAAAAATGATGAATGTCCATTATGTAGATTAGCGAAGGAAGTTCACTTTGTATTATGTTGCCCAGTAAGTATAAGATGCCCAGTAAGTATAAGATGATCTGAGAGAGAAATACATTCCTTTGAAATATTATAGAAGACCTATGTTTCATCGGTTAGTTTTGCTTTTGACATCATTAAATCAGACTGTCATGCATAATCTTGCTATGTTTCTTTATAAATCTTACAAAAGGCGAAGTTGTTTAATTGGGTAAAGCAAACAGCTGAGACCCACATTATGTTTGATTATAATCATGGTGTGTGTATGTGTGTGATTGTGTGGGTATAATGAATTATTATGTTGCACATGATGATCTGTAATTACCCCTTCCAATGGGGCTATGGCCTTATGGAATAAATCTTCGTTATCGTTATCTCTCTCTCTCTCTCTCTCTCTCTCTCTCTCTCTCTCTCTCTCTCTCTCTCTCTCTCTCTCTCTCTCTCTCTTAAACACACACACACATATCTGGAAATAAAAATTTGACTTTGTTTATTTGAAATAAAAGTTTGACTTTGACTTTCACCCCCCCCCCCCAACACACACACACACACACACACACACACACACACACACACACACACACACTTGCGCTTCTTTGCTGCAAGCTGAACTGTCATTCGTTCTGGCCAAGTGTTAACATTTCTGGCCCATGAAAGGACAGGCTGGTCTGCTCCTCACAGTTTTCTGTTGATCACAGACAGCATGGACTACAAAGGAGAATTCTCAGTTGCTATTCCCACCCTCACCTAAATTGGAAATCTCCGCTGGGACATAAATACAATCACAAGTGACCCACCCCCCTTTTCCCCGTGGGGATGGGGGGGGGGGGGTGTCAGTAAAAGTAGCATCCCCACCTTCTGGAAATTCTGTGCTAAGAATTCCATCTTTTCTATCCCTCTCTGCGTTTCTGACTTGTTCCTTTTCTTCTTGTCACTTCCTACTTGTCTTTTTTTCTGCCTTTTTGGTCCATTTTCCTGCCTTTTTTTTTCAGAAATATAAAGATACAATTTAAAAACAACAACAGTTATCTCCTATGCCGAAGTTGGATGCCTTGGGCCAGGAGCATAACAAACTGCCCAGAAAATCATTCCAGGACTGGAGGAGGACGGGGGGGGGGGGGGGGGGGGGGGGGGGGGGGGGGGGGTGGAGGGGGTGCAAAACGCTGGTTCAACCTGGGATCTCACCGCCACGTCTCACCTTCTAGACAGGTGCATTACCTCTCAAACCACCGACGACCCACCAGTCCCTGAATAATTATGATATAACACACCCGGTCATTTCAATGTAAAAGTGACTGAGCTGCACATTTGACTGGGGTTTGTTGTTGGTTGTTTTTTTTAAGTAGATGTGAAATTTGTGCATATCCCCGAAGTCGGAATGTGGTTATCTTAATGGTGGGCAAAAACGGTTGCATAGGGGAAAAAGCTGACCATTAGTGAACCTCAAATTTCTCGCTGAGGAACAAAACCAACACATAATATAATCGTGTATGAGCTAGGCAAGTAGAACAAAGAATAAGATAGTGTATACTCCGTCCTTCCTATGTCTACATAATTATGTGAAGACTTTTTTTTTTATTAAAAAGCCAGCTTTGAAAATTGTCCACGAGTAAGCAAATAGGAAAAAGCGTATGATAGCGATTAAGCAGTGTTTCCTGTGCCAAAGCATATGAAGACTTAAGAAACAGCAACCACCCAACTGGGAAGCAAACTGGATAAAGTGTACTGAGGTTTTCCCCTCTATGCCTACACATGTCTGCACCATGAAATGTGATTTCCTGCCCAGTGTGAGTTAGTACGTCAAAAATAGTTATCTCACCTGTCTTGACCCTAGAATGCCCTTTCACCTTGAACCACCAGAGTGACTATCACTTCTTATCAGCCCCTCTTTACAGTATCAGTGAAATAACACTGCAGGGGTAATCAGACATTTGTGTTGTTTCCTTCATCGAAATTTGTAACGGACAGTTTAGTTTAGTTAGTTCAGTTTAGTTTAGTTTAGTTTAGTTTAGTTTAGTTTAGTTCAATACTTCTCTACATTCTTCAGACATGGAGCGTTGGCGAGGGCGTGTTGCCTTGGTTACCGGAGCCTCTGCAGGTATCGGGTACAGTGTGGCCAAGGCTTTGGCGGAACGAGGGATGAAGGTGGTGGCTTGTGCTCGTAACATTGAGGCCATCCAGGTGAGTGAAATTCCGCCATACTGCGATTTCAGACTGGGGTTCCCATTTCTTTGAATCTATCCTGAAAATGTGTTGTTTGACCTTTAACCATAGTAATGATTAGTGTCCTGGGGAGTTGGTAACCCCCGCCCCCTATATTAGTGTGTCAAGAGATTGTAATAGGTTTGTCCACGAAAAAAAAGAAGAAATATTGCATAATATGGCAAACAAAATTATCGTTTTGCTCTCTCTATCTCCCTCTCTCACACATCTATCTATATCTGTGTATGTATGTATGTATGTATGTATGTATGTATGTATGTATGTATGTATGTATGTATGTCTCTCTCTTCTCTATCTCTCTCTCTCTCTCTCTCTCTCTCTCTCTCTCTCTCTATATTTATATATATATATATATATATATATTTATATATATAGACCACACACACACACACACGCACACACACACACACACACACACAAGCTTCTGGCATGTCTAACGGCAGAACCTGGAGAAGGAGGTGAGGGCTGCAGCAGCAGCGGGCAGTGTGACGGCAGTGAAGTGTGACGTGTCCAAGGAGGAGGAGGTGAAGGCCATGTTCCAGAGGATAGGTCAGGACAGCAGTCTGGGCCGTGTGGATGTCTGCATCAACAACGCTGGCCTGGCCCACGACGAGCCCCTCCTCACCGGAGACCCTGCCAAGTGGAAACACATGTTCGATGTAAATATTGCAGAGCAAGCCTCCATCACTAGTAATTTAAAAGTATATGCATCTAAGTAGATAGCTGCATTCGCACAAGAAATGCTTTTCTTTCTTTGTCTGTCTCTCTCTATATGTCTATTGGATGTAAAAAAAGCACAGGAGTGCTTATTCCATTATCCTCGATATAAAAGAATAAATAAATAAATATCTGTATGTCTGACACTTTTTCTGTCTCTCTATATGTCTATCTGTATGTCGGACACTTTTTCTGTCTCTCTATGTCTATCTGTATGTCAGATGGTTCCCCCCCCCCCCCCTCTCTCTCTCTCTCTCTCTCTCTCTCTCTCAATGTGTCCTTTTGTAAATCAGGTAAGGTCACCTCTCTCAGGTTTTTTTTCTGGTGTCAAAAGATATTGGCCATGTTCCTGAATCTAGAAATTAATTCTCTGCTACAAGTCCAGTTTAATTTCTGTCATGACTACCACACCCCCCTCCCCCCTCTTTTTTCCTTGGTGGTCTCCCAGTTATGTTTCTGTCCCTTAACTAGATGTACCATTCCTCATTTTCCGTTCATGTTACTTTTATATGGGTTATATGATACTTTGTCTCCAGATCATTTCCTGGTTGGTTGTGTGTGTGTGTGTGTGTGTGTGTGTGTGTGTGTGTGTGTGTGTGTGTGTGTGTGTGGTCGGCGCGCGCGCGGGTGCGGTGTGTGTGCGCGCGCGCGGGTGCGTGTGTGCGTGTGTGTGCGCGCGCACGTTTTTAAAATGTAAAATTTTTATTCTTTTATATCAAGGATAATGGAATAAGCACTTATGTGCTTTTTTACATCCTGTCCCCGTGTGTATGCGGTTTTGTGAATTTTATCATCTGTTCCCGCCGGCACACAATGGCCTACTCTTACGAAAAGCGGAACAGGATTTAACCTGTGCGCAAGATGTTCTGCGCGCGTTCGCATTCGGGACCTCGGTTTATAGTCTCATCCGAAGGACTTTTGGGGAGAGTGGAATCTGGACTGATGTTAACTCCAGGGGAAGGTATCCCCTTGAGCGGGAAACGAACCCGGGTCGTCAGATTGAGAGCGCAATGTTCTAACCAATAGGATATCCCGTCCCCGTGTGTGTGTGTGTGTGTGTGTGTGTGTGTGTGTGTGTGTGTGTGTGTGTGTGTGCGTGCGTGCGCGCGCGCGCGCGCGTGTGTGTAACCGGGAAAGCTGCATTCTAATTTTCAAGATC
Source organism: Rapana venosa (assembly GCA_028751875.1). Classification (NCBI taxonomy): domain Eukaryota; kingdom Metazoa; phylum Mollusca; class Gastropoda; order Neogastropoda; family Muricidae; genus Rapana; species Rapana venosa. The sequence continues at coordinate 41,928,870 of CM054134.1, forward strand.
TATATCTTCGTTTTGTAATGTAATATCAGTATTCTCATGATTAAAAAAACTAATCTCATTGGGTTTTGTTGTTGTTGTTAGGATTTGCGTGGAAAGAATAGCCCCTTTTTGGGACTTACTTAGATAGCAATGATTCATATGATTAGGCATATTTAAATATTTGATGATGTTGGGGTTTTTTTCCTTTCAGAATGAGATTGTTTGCCTGGGAATAGAATGACGTAGTTCTTGATGCTGAAAGCATCCACCATAGTTATTTTCCGTTTCCGGGCCAGAGCTCGGAGGTTAGGTTTACCAATGGTGATATTTTACGTATGCGACCGTTTTTGCCGACCCTGAAGGTAGCCGCATTCCGACTTTGGGGATGATGATGTCTAAACACGACTCCAGTGGGCATGTATGTTTTTGTTGTTGCTGTTGTTGTTTGTTTTTAAATTAATGTCATCCATTCTTACTGGCACGCAGTGGTCTATTCCTCCGAAGACGGAACAGGTTTTTAACGTGTTCGCAAAATGTTCTGTGTGCGTCCACACCCAGGCTCTCAGTTTAAAGTCTCATCCAGCGGTCTCTCTCGTGGGAGAGGAGTCTGTGCTGATTTGTTGTCGCGGTTGTTGTCAGTATATTCATTTCACAGAATAAGAAAAAATTCCCTCGAACGACCTTGACCCTGATTTGGTTTTAACTTTGAACTAGCTTGGACAGAAGCATCCTTTGACTTTGACCTGACTGACCTTGCGCAGGTGAATGTGCTGGGTCTGATGATGGTGACTAAGGAAGCCTTCAAGATGATGCAGGACAACAACATTGACGATGGTCACATCATCCTCGTTAACAGGTCAGTGTGTGCTTGTTTGTGTGCGCGTGTACGCACATGCGCACGCATGCGCATGAATAGTCAAAACAGACAACGCAAAGGATAATTATCACCACCACTATCTTTCATGGAGCTGTTTCTTTAACTGTCCAGGTAAAATTTTTTTTTTTAAACAGGGGGGGGGGGGGGGGGGGGTATATTCAGTTAAACTATATACAACAATTTGTAGATTGATATGGAGAAAAGTAGCATTAATCATTGATGGATTAACTGATAATTTATTAGAAAGGGTGGATATCTATCTGCTCATGAAGCATGATATTATGGTGGCAACAGAATGGTAGTGGTAAACATTTGCCAACATCTTGGTATCTATTTTACTACTGAATTGAGTTTACAGTTACTGGTAGTAACCAGAGAGAGAGAGAGAGAGAGAGAGAGAGAGAGAGAGAGAGAGAGAGAGAGAGAGAGGAGAGAGAGAGAGAGAACCTACCCACCTGCCAACCCACTTACCCACCTACTGACAGAGAGATTAGTTGAGGCCGTGGGGAGTAGGTGAGGGGTGGGTGGGTGGGTGGAGGGGTGATAGAGGTGGGAAAAAAAAGGGGGGGGGCATGAGAAAAGCAAAGGGATTGGTGGGGTGGTGGGGGGGGGGGGGATATGAAAACGGGCACAGGCTGAAGTTGTGCAGTAGGCCCTTTACACTGATCTCTCTCTCTCTCTCTCTCTCTCTCTCTCTCTCTCTCTCTCTCTCTCTCTCTCTCTCTCTCTCTCTCAGTGTCTGTCACTTTGTCGTGGGTGTGGGTGTGTGTGTGCATGGGGGGGGGGGGGGGGGGGGGGGAGGAGGAGAGAAGAGTTCTGTGTTTGTGTGGTGTGTGCATGTATGGATTTTTTTTCAATGGAACTTTATTACTTTGTATGATAATTCTCTTTTCTGTTTATTGTTCTTATATCTATAGCTTGTATACAGCTTATGTACATTATTGGTCAGCACAAGTACCGACTCCATTCCCCAGAAAGTCCACCCGATAAGACTATGAACCGAGGTTCCCTGTAGGTACCAACAGACCCAGAACATCTTGTGCACACATTAAAACCTGTTCGGGTTTTTGGAAGAGTAGATCATTGCGTGTGGGAGGGATCGGCTGACAAACGTAAGCACACAGAGTAGGTAAAGGAAAAGGTGTCACAACATATGAGGTTGTGGGGGAGTGAGGTGTCAGAGACCTCAACTTCTCAAGGGGTCAGCATATTGAGGGAGGCGCCTATCTCCTCTCCCTCGGTCCTGTACCTTTTACCTTCCCTGACCCTAAAGAGGCAGGTACCCATTTACAGCTGGGTGAACTGGAACTGTACTGAAGCCAAGGCACGCAAACAGTCACCCGTCCAAGTGGTAACCACGCTCGATGCTGCTCAACCTTTGCTGGGGCAGGCGAGTGCTCTGACCACTGAGCTATGCCGTCCACACAGGGACTGGATGTAAAAAAGCACATTATGTGCTCATTCACAGTTCTCGAAATAAAAGAATTTGAACACACACACACACACACACACACACACACACACACACACACACACACACACACACACAATCTTTCTTCAATGTGTTGTTGGTGCAGCATGTCAGGTATCCGGATGGTGAACAACAAAAAGTTCCACTGCTACTGCGCCACCAAGTTCGCCGTCACTGCCATCAGGGAGGGGCTCCGGAACGAACTGCGGGAAAAGAAATCCAAAATCAGAGTGTCCGTAAGTATGAACCATAAAATCCCAAATCAGTGTGTCGGTAAGTATGAACCATAAAATCCCAAATCAGTGTGTCGGTAAGTATGAACCATAAAATCCCAAATCAGAGTGTCGGTAAGTATGTACCATAAAATCCCAAATCAGAGTATCGGTAAGTATGAACCTTGACTAGCTACCATAAAATCCCAAATCAGAGTATCGGTAAGTATGAACCTTGACTAGCAGACAGAGGAAATCTCAAATTAGAGTATCAATAACTCTGAATGAACTATGACAAGCAGAGAGAGGAACCGGTAGCCTGACACTTTTTTTTTAAATCAAGAAAACAATATCAGTCAAACAAAACACGAGATAATCAGCAAACCAACCAGCCAACCAACCGACCAAGGAATCAAC
>CM054134.1:41934325-41941825 GCA_028751875.1 Rapana venosa
AAAGAACAAACAAACAAACAACAACAAGGGCAACAACAACAAAACCACCCCCTCCTAAAATGTGTTACTGCATGTACATTATTTTGTATTGTGAAAACGAATTATACCATCCTCTGACACACCTATACAAGTATTTACAAATTTGTGGAAACACGAAACTCACAGGTAGGCTATAATGTGTAATGTGGGCGGTGTCCAAGTAGTGAAAATGTTAAAAAAGAGACAGACAGACAGACAGACGGACGGACGGACGGACTGACACACAGGCAGAAAGAAAGGCAGATAGATAGAGATTCCAGTGATTTCATGATTTTTTGGCCCATACTCAAGGCTTTGTCAGTTATTGATGTAAGCTAAATGTCAAGGCTTATATTTTAAAAAGTCGTTATGATGGAAAATGTTATGTTAAGATTATCTACAGCCATGACAAGCTGCTACCATAACAACCTGTGCTCTCCTGTCCTCCACAAAGAATAAAGATTCTGTGAAGTCGGTGTGTGGCTGCCTGTATATATAGCAAGGTACTTGAAAAGAGTCATACACCCAAACTTCTCATCCAGTGTGTACTTATGGTCTCACAGTAATTCCCAGATGTGATGAGTGAGACAGGGTGCACCTTCTGGGTAACCCCGCCCACCCCGACCCCCTCTTAAGCTGGTAACTGGGCAGGAAAAACAAACAACAAAAATAACAAAACAATGACAAAAGCGAAGCAAAAGAGCAACAACATTTCATGACTTTTGTTTGAATGATTTCTGTCCACAGATCAACGATGTCCATCTTCGCCCAACTCAGCAAGTCTACTGAAGAAACTTAAACAGGCAAATAGGATCGGATTTGTGTGTGTGTGTGTGTCTTTTTTGTTGTTGCTGATTTGTTGTTGTTGTTTTTGTTTTTTCCGAAATATTCTTGCCGAAGAATAATAATGGTAAATGGAATTGTTATAGCCCTATATCTTGCAATATACAGAATAAACCAGCGCTTCTCTTGTATGCATTGATTGAAGTGTGAGGAGAGAGAGAGAGAAGAGGAGAGGAGAGAGAGAGAGAGAGGAAGAGAGAGGGGAGAGAGAGAAGAGAGAGAGAGGAGAGAGAGTCTTTCTTCTGAAAGGGGGATGGTGCACGGTGGACATCAGGGTACTGCCAGGTCTGTCCTTCAAGGTGACGTGAGAGATCGTAACAAATCCTTGCCCTTGATTTACCAGATGCCGCTGCCTAGATTGAAACCCTTGACTTCGTGGACCTAAAAGATAGAAGTCAAAAGCTCTATCCACTCGGCGCGTAGTCACCCTGTAGAGAGCAAGGTTCATTACTGACCTTTGCCTTTCTAGTTGGGGGCTTTCAGGGCGCTGTCAAGTGCTGTCTTTCTTCCTTCCCCTTTACCCAACTTGACACTGACACCCAAAAGTGACACATGAATAAGAAAAGACAATAGTAAAGGAAAAGCGAAAGAGAATATGGCTTCAGCAGCACGCTACTTTCAACAGTAAGGATGACTGCTATACCTCCTGCCCAAAGAAGACCAAGCGACTATCGTGAGAGGACCATTACTGCAGACTCAGACATCACATTCCAATGCTCAAGTCACATGGGGTGGGCCTGACTCGTCAGGCGCTTCACGGCAGCACAACACATTTTCACTCATATGCCAGACCACAACAGTTGCTGTCTGAAGAAGAAGAAGAAGAAGAAGAAGGAGGAGAGGAGGAGGAGAAGAAGAAGAAGAAGAAAAAGGAGGAAGAGGAGGAGATAACAGGAGACTGAGAATACTACATCTCCTGGGTTCGATTCCCGTTCAAGGGGGATATTTTCCCCTGGAGTTAACATCAGTGCAGACTCCACTCGCCCCAAAAGTCCTTCGGATGAGACTATAAACCGAGGTTCCGTGTGCGAACGCACGCAGAACATCTTGCGCACACGTTAAATCCTGTTCCGCTTTTTGTAAGAGTAGGACATTGTGTGCCGGTGGGAACAGATGACAGAATTTACAAAACCACATACACACGGGGACTGGATGTAAAAAAGTACATAAGTTCTTATTCCATTATCCTCGATATAAAAGAAAAAAAAGAAAAAAAGAAAAAAAGCTCATATTCCAAACTGTGTCTAAACGTGTTCAGTCAAAAATACCCTATCATCCAGTTACAGAAACATCACTGTCAGGTGCACAATACCGTGAAGGTTATGAACCAGAACAATACGGTGGGCGCGCGCGCGCGCCACACACACACACACACACCACGCACACACACACACACACGCGCGCGCGCGCGAAGGGATATCCTGGTTGGTTAGAGCATTGCGTATTGCACTGGTGATCTGCTGACCAAAGATCGAATCCCGTTCAAGGGGATAGTTCCCCTGCAGTTAACATCAGTGCCGACTCCACTCCCCCCAAAAGTCCTTCTGATGAGACTATAAACCGAGGTCCCGTGTGCGAACGCACTCAGAACATCTTGCGCACACATTAAACCTGTTCCGCTTTATGGTAGAGTAGGACAATGTGTGCCGATGAGAACGGATGACAAAATTTACAAAACTGCATACACATGGGGACTAAATGTAAAATAAAAAAAAGCACATGAGTGCTTACTCCATTATCTCGAAATAAAAGAATACATGAATAATAAATAAAATAAATTTCTTCTTAGTGGAAGGCTCAGCCAGCAACTATTTTTGTCTGTTATAAGAGTGAAAATGCCTCACGCTGCCATCAAGCGCCTGACAAGTCAGGCCCAGCGCATCCTACTTGGCATTAGAGAGAATTATTATCTTTTTAGTCTTACTGGAAAAAAGGCAGGAGAATGGACCAAGAAGGCAGAAAATAGACATGAAGGGGGTGACAGGAAAACAGTATCGACATAAATCACAAGAACACAGCCTTCTCCAGAAAGATGTTGAATAAAGGGGGAAAGAGTATGCAGTCCTGTCCAACACAGTTATTCATTAGGGCTGCATTGTACTGCTGCCATTATCATAGGATGCCTGAAAGATCTGCACTAATTCTTCTTCATATGAGGGGGGGGGGGGAGGGGGCTAGACAGCCAAGTGGTTAGGTTATCAGAAATAATATGTACAAACATATTCAAAGAATTTAAACTATGTAAAAAGATTTGGGGAGGAGAGGGGCAGGGTTGTTATGATCATGTAGTTTAATGGTGCAGGGAAATTCAGTTCTTTACATATGACTTTGTTTCTTGATATTTTGTATGTTTCTTGATATTTTGTAAAAGAACAAATCCTCCATACCCTAAATGGATAACAGGAAATAAAGAATGTGAATTTGGTAAACAGTCCCAGTTATATCACAGTCTGCATTTTCATGAATGGTCAACAACTTCAAGAAATGGACTCCATCAAAAATATCTTGGTTCCACATTGACAAGAGATGGCTGTTCTTCAGTTGAAGTAAACACCAGACTGGCCCTTTCAACATCGGCCATGGCAAAGTTGAGCAAGAGTTGGAAAAGCAAAGAGATCAACTTCCCAACAAAATGGAAGTTGTTTAGAGCTCTCATCATTTCCACCTTGTTGTACAGGCATGAAACCTGGACCTTGACTGCAGAGCTGGTAAAGAGAATTCAAGCCTTTGAAATGAAATACCCCCATTGGGATCTAGTTGTAAGAGCATTCTCATCTGCTGAAATGTCTAAGCAAGAATCTCTCTCTCTCTAACTTAACTAGACCCCAGTCTTTGTAACTTACTTTCTACACTTAGTTTGCTTGCTATACTGCCAGGCAGAGGGCATGCGCGCACACACAAACACACACACGCGCGCGCGCACGTACGCACGCACGACCACACGTGCACACACACATACACACACACATTTTCCTCAGTTGCCAAACGGTTAGATATGGAAGGGCGTCTCCTCAGCTTGGCTGTTCTAAGCCAGGTTACTCACACCCTGTGCACTATCAGTCCTATCTAAAGCTGGAGATTCAAATGCAGCGTCACAACTCCCCAACACAGATGACTTAACCGACAGATGAAAAATTCTAGTGCATGCATAGCTGGGTTAAACCTCAAGCTGCAAGGTTGCTGAGTACACAGGCTATACACTGAAAACTTCAGTGTCCTGAAAGTCATTTTTGGAAGCTTTAAAAGTTAATTTGTCAGAAAATTATGGATCGCTGGCGAGGGCGTGTTGCCTTGGTTACTGGAGGATCTTCAGGTATCGGGTACAGTCTGACCAAGGCTTTGGCGGAACGAGGGATGAAGGTGGTGGCTTGTGCTCCTGACATTGAGGCCATCCAGGTGAGTGAAATTCGGGGATGTTGAGATTTTTTGTTTGAACTTTAACCAGCAAATTATTGTCATAGGGAGTTAGTAACTAAAACAAAAAGCAACCCTCTGAAGTCAGAGTATGGCTGCTTACAGGGTGAGGTACTGGGAAAAAAACACCCAGCCATGTACACAACCTCCTCATCCAGAGTGAATTTACAGACCCAGGTGTGGTGAGACACAGTATGTATATATATATATATATATATATATATATTATATATATATATATATATATATATATATATATATATATAGGTGTAGAAATATATAATAATAATAATAATGATAATATATATATATATATATATAATGACACACACACAAGCTTCTGGCATGTCTAACGGCAGAACCTGGAGAAGGAGGTGAGGGCTGCAGCAGCAGCAGCGGGCAGTGTGACGGCAGTGAAGTGTGACGTGTCCAAGGAGGAGGAGGTGAAGGCCATGTTCCAGAGGATAGGTCAGGACAGCAGTCTGGGCCGTGTGGATGTCTGCATCAACAACGCTGGCCTGGCCCACGACGAGCCCCTCCTCACCGGAGACCCTGCCAAGTGGAAACACATGTTCGATGTAAATATTGCAGAGCAAGGCTCGATCACTAGTAATTTAAAATGATATCATCTGTGCAATGGTGGGCTTCCCTCTCCCGTGTCTCCCCCCTCACCTCTGACGTAACTTCTCTAACCCCTGACAACGCTTCTTCCCCATGCTGCCGTCCACCCGCCCCTTCAGCTTTTGATTGTTCTGTTGTTTGTGTCTCTGACAATGTTTTTTGTTCTGATGATGATGTGTATCATGATGTGTGTCAAATACCGAATCCCCTGATTAACACAGTTCTTTAACCATCTTCTACTCCCAATTCACCATCCAAACTCTTGTCTGTTCTTCCGCTAGCCACATCTCCACCATCGCCTTCATCCTCTTCCTCTGATTCTTGTCCATACTCACCACTTTCATCTTCAACCTCACCACCTCCTTCAGATCTCCTTCAAGTTTGTTTGTTCAATGTGCAGTCTGTCTGTCCAAATGGAAAAGCCGACTACATTTCTGATTTCATCTCTGAAAAACATTGACTTAAACTTCCTCACCGAAACTTGGCTTAAACCACATGGCCATGAGCCAAAAATAATATAGCTGACTTCTCCTGGATATAAAACTATTTCTTTTCCCCGACTCTCTCGAGGAGGTGGGATTGCCATCATTCTCAAAGACATATTGGAACCATCTCTTTCTTTCAGTCACAACCTTCAATTCTCACATGAATCTTTTGAAGATTGCGAAATCAATCTCAACCTACCTGGCCACTCTATTACTTTCTTCTGCCTTTATCGTCCACCTCCCAGCCGTAAAAACAATCTGACATCTTCTCTTTTTCACCAAGAATTCCAGTCACTCCTCGACCACAACAGCCTCTCTCCCACTAAACTTATTATTCTTGTTGACTTCAACTTCCATTTCGACAACCAGTCTTCTCTTGATGTCAAACGTCTTTCTCTTTTTGTGTCCAACCATTCTCTCTCCCAACTGGTAAACGAAGCAACGCACAGATCTGGACATATGTTAGACTGGCTGATTACTAATGCTTCATTTAATCTTGTCACATCTGTTTCTGTCACCGACGAACTGCATTCTGATCATTCCGCCATTCTTTTCCATCTCAACATCACAAAACCTGTCAGAAAGAAGAAATATGTTACTCGTCGCAATCTTAAGGCCTTAGACATTCATACCTTCTCTTCACAAGCTTCCGAACGTTTTTTCGCAAACCTCTGACCACAATGACCTCTCCGATTACTATAACACTATTCTCCGACAACTGCTTGATGAGCATGCACCTCCTACTGACCATCTCCTCCCTGACAGACCATGTGCGCCATGGTATACCCAAGACATCTTGATAGCACAGCGCAAACGCCGGCAACTAGAACGGAAGTGGCGGAAGTCAAAAACCGAAATCAACAGCTTTTCTGAAAACAAATAAACAAAGTCAAACTCTTAATCCATTCAGCAAAGATAGATTACTACTCTTCCCAAGTTCTCTGTGTTACACCAATAAAATCTCTTTTTTCCCTCACCTCAAATCTCCTTGGATCTACAAAATCAACTCCTTTGCCTAACACCCACAGCCTGTTTGAACTCCCATCCATCTTTTCTGCCTTCTTTTCAGACAAAGTTCGAAACATACGTTCCAGACTGGATCAGACTCAATTCCAGCCTGCGCCTCCTGATCCTAAGTTCACTGGCACTCCTCTCTTTTCCTTCCATCCCACAAGTGAAAAAGAAATCATGACAATTCTGAAGGAAATGACTATAAAATCATACGACCTTGATCCCATACCTGTTCCTGTTTTCTCACAATGCCTTCCAAAACTTGTACCTATTATCACTAAAATAGTAAACTCATCTCTTGTGTCAGGAAATTTTCCATCAGCTCTTAAAACCGCAATAGTCACACCTCTACTGAAAAAGCACGACCTCGATCCCAACATTCTGAAGAATTATAGACCTGTCTCAAACTTACCCTTTGTCTCTAAAGTACTAGAAAAAGTTGTTCTCAAACAGCTCAACAGTCACCTTCAGTCCAATGATCTCCTTCCCCCTTTTCAATCTGCCTATCGCCCCAACCACAGCACCGAAACCACCCTAGTCCACACTTTAAATACACTTCTACTTGTTTCTGATGCAGGAAAAATCTCCCTCCTCACTCTTCTTGACTTATCTGCAGCCTTTGATACTTTAGATCACTCAATTCTTCTTTCTCGCCTCCAAAATACGTTTGGTATTAATGGCACAGCCCTCACCTGGTTTACTTCATACCTCAGACCAGTTCCAGAAAGTTATTGTAAACAAAATTCAATCAAAACCTGTCAAAATGGAATGTGGAGTCCCACAGGGATCAGTCCTGGGCCCTGTTCTCTTTACTCTCTACACTGCTCCACTCTCACATATAATAAATAACCACCATATTGATCATCATTTCTAGGCCGATGATACTCAGCTTCAGTACAGTGATACTGTTGAAAATTTGCCTTCCCTCCTGACAAATATGTCCTACTACCTTCAAGACATTCAAAACTGGATGACTCAGAACAAGTTACAACATAATGCCGATAAAACTGAAGCTATGCTCATAGGGACCCAACATAAACTTTCCTCTATGGCAAAAACTTCAATAGAATTCGGCAATACGTCAGTTCCTTTGTCCAACTCTGTGAAG
>CM054134.1:41946825-41959437 GCA_028751875.1 Rapana venosa
AAAGTGTCCTGAAGTATGAACCATAACATCCCAAATCAGAGTGGGTTTTTAAATTTTTTTAAATTTATTTATTCTTTTATATCGAGGATAATGAAATAAGCACTCATGTGCTTTTTCACATCGAGTCTCCGTGTGTATGCGGTTTTGCAAATTTTGTCATCTGTTTCCACCGGCATACAATGGCCTACTCTTATGAAAAGTGGAACAGGATTTAACGTGTGCGCAAGATGTTCTGCATGCGTTCGAACACGGGGCCTCGGTTTATAGTCTCATCCGAAGTGCCGGTAAGTATGAACCATAACATCCCAAATCAGAGTGTCGGTAAGTATGAACCATGACTAGCAGACAGAGGAAATTCCATGTTACAGTGTTAGTAAGTCTGAGCCATAACTAGCAGACAGAAAATCCCGAATCAGAGTGTCAGTAAGACAGAGGAAATCCCGAATCAGAGTGTCAGTAAGACAGAGGAAATCCCGAATCAGAGTGTCAGTAAGACAGAGGAAATCCCGAATCAGAGTGTCAGTAAGACAGAGGAAATCCCGAATCAGAGTGTCAGTAAGACAGAGGAAATCCCGAATCAGAGTGTCGGTAAGACAGAGGAAATCCCAAATCAGAGTGTCGGTAAGACAGAGGAAATCCCAAATCAGAGTGTCAGTAAGACAGAGGAAATCCCAAATCAGAGTGTCAGTAAGACAGAGGAAATCCCAAATCAGAGTGTCAGTAAGACAGAGGAAATCCCAAATCAGAGTGTCAGTAAGACAGAGGAAATCCCAAATCAGAGTGTCAGTAAGACAGAGGAAATCCCAAATCAGAGTGTCAGTAAGACAGAGGAAATCCCAAATCAGAGAGTCAGTAAGACAGAGGAAATCCCAAATCCGAGTGTCGGTAAGACAGAGGAAATCCCAAATCAGAGAGTCGGTAAGACAGAGGAAATCCCAAATCCGAGTGTCGGTAAGACAGAGGAAATCCCAAATCAGAGCGTCAGTAAGACAGAGGAAATCCCAAATCCGAGTGTCGGTAAGACAGAGGAAATCCCAAATCAGAGTGTCAGTAAGACAGAGGAAATACCAAATCAGAGAGTCGGTAAGACAGAGGAAATCCCAAATCAGAGAGTCAGTAAGACAGAGGAAATCCCAAATCAGAGTGTCAGTAAGACAGAGGAAATCCCAAATCAGATTGTCGGTAGACCTTGACTAGCAGACATAGAAAATTTCAAGTCAGAGTATGGTTACGTCTGAACAATGAAATCTCAAATCAGAGTATGGTTAAGGCTGAACAATGAAATCCCAAATCAGAGTATGGGTAAGTCTGAACAATGAAATCCCAAATCAGAGTAAGGGTAAGTCTGAACAATGAAATCCCAAATCAGAGTACGGGTAAGTCTGAACAATGAAATCCCAAATCAGAGTACGGGTAAGTCTGAACAATGAAATCCCAAATCAGAGTACGGGTAAGTCTGACAATGAAATCCCAAATCAGAGTATGGGTAAGTCTGAATAATGAAATCCCAAATCAGAGTATGGGTAAGTCTGAACCATGACTAGCAGACAGGGAAAATCCCAAATCAGGGTATCAGTAAGACAGACTAAATCCCAAATCAGGGTATCGGTAAGACAGAGTAAATCCCAAATCAGGGTATTGGTAAGACAGAGTAAATCCCAAATCAGAATGTGGGTAAGACAGAGGAAATCCCAAACCAGAGTATTGTAAAGTCTGAACCATGACTAGCAGAGAGGAACTAGTACAACTGACATTGTTTAAATCAAGAAAACAACACCAATCAACCAACAACATAGATAATCAGGAAACTAACCAGCCGACCCAGCAACCATCCAACCAACCTACTCTGATGTAATCAGGAAGCCAACAATCCCAATAGCCCCCTCCCTCTCCTAAAAAAAAAAAAAAAAAAGACAATGTGAAGTTGAGCAAGACGAGGACTAAGCAGGAGATGTACTAGTAATCTCAGTCTCCAGATCTTCTCCTTCTTCCTCCTCCTCCCCCTCCTCCTCCTCGTGGTCGTCCTCCTCCTCTTCCCCCTACTCACTCTCCTCCTCCTCATCCTTCTTCTTCTTCTTCTGTCTGTCTGTCTGTCTGTCCGTCCGTCCGTCCGTCCGTCCGTCCGACCGTCCGTCCGTCCGTCCGTCTGTCTGTCTGTCTGTCTGTCTGTCTGTCTAGCTATCTGTCTGTCTAACTAACCAGCCAACTAACTTACCAATGAAACCAAATTTGCAACTATTAACATGAAGACAATACTGTTTCTGTCTCTGTGTGATGGCAGCAAGTGTGTCCCTGCCTGGTGAAAACGGACTTCCTGTACCATCATTCCGGACAGAGGCTGGCCCCTTTGATCTTTTCCTTGATACAGGTCAGCATTGTCTTAGGCTTAAGTCTAGATCTAGATCTAGCATCTCTTAAAAAAAAAAGTAAAGGTAAAGGAGTCCCATAACCTATAAGGTCGTAGGGGGGCGAGGCGTCAGAGACCTCACTTCTCTAGGGCCGGCATATTGAGGGCGGCGCCCATCTCCTCTCCCGCGCTGCTTTACCTTCCCTGACCCTAAAGAGGGCAGGTACCCATTTACAGCTGGGTGAACTGGGGGAACTGTACTGAAGCCAAGGCGCGCAAACGGTCACCCATCCAACTGGTAACCACGCTCCACGCTGCTTAACTTGGCTGGGGGAAAGCGAGTGCTCCGACCACTGAGCTATCCCGTCCCCTACATTACGGCAAATAACAAAAATCAGGTTCTAAAGCACTGTAGTTTAAAAAATTAGGATTTCTAGATTTCAAGATTTAATTTGCCTCTCACTCGTCTTGGGGCACGGAGAATTTCAGTAAACAAAATTAAATGTAACGTTTATGATTTGCATTTCTGTCAGAGTAGTTATATCACTGTAGATTATTAAAGAAGTTCTACATTGCTGCAACTAAGCTCTGTAGCGCTGTAGATCAAGAATTAAGTCGTATATGACTGCATTCATATAATTGAGTTATGAATCCCTGCAGATCAATGAGTAAACTCCATATAACTGCAGAACAAGAATCGATTTCTTTTCAAGTTATAGACCACTGTGTGTGAATGATAATTTCGATGTAACCGTAGATTTACAGATGGCGGATCAATGATTAAACTCCATACAACTTCAGAACACGAATCAAATTCTGTTTAAGTTTTAGACTGCCATGGGTGAGTTATCTCATTCCATTGTATTTGAAACCACTTTTAAGTCACGGCAGATTTCTGTGTGTGAAATTCGGGCTGCTCTCCCCAGGGAGAGCGCGTCGCCACAAGAGCAGCGCCACCCATTACTTTTTCTTTTCCTGTCTACAACTGTATTTGTTTCCGTATCAGAGTGGCTTTTTGTTTTACACAATTTTGCCAGGGACAACTCTCTTGTTGTCGTGGGTTCTTTTACCTGCGCTAAATGATTTTGTGTAACACGCCGGACCTCGGTTTATTGTTTCATCCGAAAGACTAGCACCCAGATCAGCACTCATGGTCTAATAGATGGGGGAACAGTTTTTGGCCCTAACGAGGATCAAACCACCACACACCATACACTTCCGACCTGAACTTTTTGCTTTCTAGGCAGGCGCGTTACCTCTAGACCACCGATCCACGATAATTTCAATATCGCTGCAGCTTTGCAGATGGTATGGTTTTCATTCGTAATTCTGTGTTAGCATTCAGATAATAATAATTAGAATTATTATTATTATTGTTGTTATTATTATTATTATTAATATTGATAATATTAATAACAATAATAATGGTGATATTAATAAAGACCAAAAAGACAAAATTCTCTGTTCACTTTTATCAATCTTATCCACAGATGATGATTGTGTAGAAAAATTTGACAAAACATGAGGATACCCCCACCCCCACCCCCAGTCTTTTGTTGATATTGTAACGTTTGGAGTTGTGAGTTTATTCAATAGCAAATTTACATACTAAGAATTAATCATGGAATTTACATGAAATAACTTTGTCATCCATAGAAGTATGAGTTGTAGCCTATTTTACTCTGTGTGTGTGTGTGTGTGTGTGTGTGTGTGTGTGTGTGTGTGTGTGTGTGTTGTGTGTGTGTGTGTGTGTGTGTGTGTGTGTGACAGTGTCTACAAACAGACGACATAAGTGACTCGGTTCTCTTCATTCTGGACGCCCCTCCACATGTCGAGGTAAACTGCCACCCCCACTCCTCCACACCCCACCTTCAGTACACAGGCATCTTCTGGCGCGCAACCCCCCCCCCCCCTTACACACACACACACACACTTACACAAAACGGCATTCCAGCATGCATACCTATATTCATTCATTGTTTTCTCAATGCAATAAATTTCGGGGGAGTTGCATTGGTCTTACACTGTGCGAACAATCACCCCCCCCCCCCCCCACACACACCACACACACGCACTCACACTCATACTCACACACACACACACACACACACACACACACACACACACACAACCACACACACACACACACACACACACACACACACACACACATCTATGTACTTCTGCGTGCATTCATTTATTCGTTCGTTGGATAGTTCATTCATTAATTCATTCATTCCACTAATCTGTTACTGATTCACCGGTCTCTATAAAGTTTTGATTTTTCCTTTAATGCCTACGGACTAGCTGGTTGATGGATCAATTGATTGATTGACTGATTGATTGTTTTATTTGGGTGATTGATTAACTATTGTTAGGATTTTGCTGCTATTGCTGCTGTTGTTATCATTATTCGCTTTATTTGATTCTGCAACTTTCTTATGTTAAGCTTTTCTGACATTTGCTCTTTATGTATGAATTTGCCAGATGCCAAACCTTCCAACGACAACAACAACAACACCCCCCCCCCCCCCCTCCTAAAACATGCCATTGCCTGTACATTACTTTTTTATTTTGAAAACGAATGATGCCATCCTCTGGTGCAGGTACACAAGTATTTACACATATGCAGAAACACGGAACTCGCAGGTATATGTAATGTGGGCGGTGTCCAAGTATTGAAAACGGGAAAGAAGAGACAGACACACAGACAGATAGATGAACGGACGGACACACAGGCAGACAGGAAGGCAGATAGATAGAGATTCGAGTGATTTAATTATTTGGGGGCCCATGCTTAAAACTTTGTCACTTATTGAAGGCCAATATTAAAAAGTCGTTGTTATGGAAGCTGTTTTGTTGTGATTACCTTCAGCCATGACAAGCTGCTAGCATAACAACATGTACTCTCCTGTCCTCCAGGGAGAACAAGATTCTCTGAAGTCGGAGTGTGGCCGCCTGTATGGCGAGGTACTTGAAAAGAGTCATACAGCCAAACTTCTCATCCAGTGTGTACTTATGGTCTTGCAGTGATACCTAGATGTGATGAGGGTGACAGGGTGCACCTTCTGGGTAACCCCCAGGGTTTTAAGCAGGTAAACACACAACAAGAACAAAAACAAAAAAACAATAACAAAAGAAAAGCAAAACAACAATAACAACACAACATTTCATGACTTTTGTTTGAATGATTTCTGTCCACAGATCAATGATGTCCATATTAGCACAACTCAGCAAGTCGGCAGAAGAAACTGAAAAGGCAAATACCATCCGATTTTTCGTGGATTTGTTGTTGTTGCTGGTTTGTTGTTGTTTTATTTGTCCCCAAATCTCCATGCCAAATACAGAATAAACCAGCGCTTCTCTTTCATATATTGATTGAAATAGAGTGAGTGAGTGAGAGGAACTATTGCCGCGGAAAGGGGTGGTGCAGAGTGGAAATCAGGGCACTGGCAGGTCTGCACTTCAAGTTTACATGAGAGGTCGTAACAAGTCTTCGCCCATAATTCACCAGACGCCGCTGGCTAGATTGGAACCCACGACTTCATGGACCTACAAGGACAGAAGTCAAACGCTCTAACCGCTCAGCCGTTTAGCCACGATCTAGATAGCAGACTTCATTACTGACCCTTGCCTTTCTAGTTCGGGGCATTCATGGCACTGTCAAGAGCTCTCTTTCTTCCTCCTCCTCCTTCACCCAACCTGACACTGACACCTGACAGTGACACATGAAGCAACAAAAACAACAGTGGAGGAAAAGAAAAAGAGAAGATGGCTTCAGCACAACCCTAATTTCAACAGTAAATATGACTTCTATACCTTCTGCCCAAAGAGGACCAAGTGACCAGTGTGAGACTGAGGACTGGACACTGCAGACACAGACATCACATTCACACGCTGAAGTCCGATGCACTGGGCTTGTCAGGCGCTTGATGGGAGCACTATACATTTTCACTGGAATGACAGACAACAATAGTTGCTGTCTGAGCATTGGAAGAAGAAGACATCACATGTTCACCAAGTTCCACGTTGGTGATTCTGTGACGTGCCCCTGCAGCACTTCTCCCATGACAGTGGAGGAACACTTCCTCCAGACCTGTCTGCCCAACGCACCAAAACATGAGGGCCATTATCTGGCCTACTGACCTGCCGATGAGGGACAAGCTCTTCGGACCCTTGTAGGGCCTTCAGTGTACCACGGCATTTGTCAGGGCTTCCAGAATTGCTGTCTAAACGTTGGATAGAGAAGAAGACCCAAGAAGCTGTCTCTCTTAGTCTTTCAGTCTTCACGTGTGCGCACTCATTAACATGCATGCACGCACGCACACGGGAGGGCGCGGGATACACACACACACACACACACACACACACACACACACACACACACACACACACACACACACTCACACACACACACGCACACACACATACACACACATATGCAAAGCCAAGCCCATATTCCAAACTGTGTCTAAGTGTGTCCAGTCAAAAATGTCCTGTCACCCAGTTACAAAAACAACACTGACAGGTGCACAATACCCTGAAGGTTATGAACCAGGACAATACTATGCCTGTGGGCGCACGCACACACACGCACACATACACACACACACACAGACACACACACACAGACACACACACACACACACGGGCGCGCTGGTGCTGAGGGCATGCTACACATGCAGGCTCACACCTAATTTGTATGCACACATTTTTGTATATATTGACGCACATTTCACATTGTGTCTCACCAAAAACAGTATTCACCTGTTCAGTTTCCTTTCAAAACAAACCCTTATCTTGTATGTCTCTTTCCTGTGAAAAGTCACGGATGTGGGTTCTTCTTCTACATCCGACGCTCAGACAGCGACTCTGGAGGCTCTGACCAATGCCCCAGTACCCGAAAGGCCCTCCAGGGGTCCAAAGAGCTTGTCCCTCATCGGCAGGGCAGTAGGCCAGATATCGGCCTTCACTCAGGTTTTGGTGTGTTGGACAGGTCTGGAGAAAGCGTGCCACTGTCATGGGAGAAGTGCCACAGGGGCACACTGCAGAATCACCAATGTGGAACTCAGTGAACATGATGTGATGTCTGAGTTTGCAGTGTATCCATGGCCTGAATGGGATTAGCCTTGAGGGCACCACTGATGATCATGATGCCTGCTTCTGAACTCAGGCAACTTTGTCAAAGTTGAATTTTGACAGTGTTGCCCATGCAGCTACTCTATACTCAAGGACAGGTCTGACGCATCCAAGGCCAAGTTTCTTCTGAATGTTGTGTTATGCTCCACAAGATGTCTCAGAGGGCTGTTTGCAGTCTGTCTCTTGGTTTGCATTTTTTTATCTTTCTCTTTGAGGTCATCCTGAAATCAAAGGAAATCCCAAGGAAGGTTGGTGTTCTGTCCCTGGGTAGAGTGTGTCCGTCCACCTAGAGATGTGCACACTGTTCCTTTGCGGGTAGGCAGAAGATGATGTATATTAGTTTTCTGGTGTTGATAGTCACCAGCCACTTCTTTGTCTATTTCTCAATCTTCGTCAGGGCTTCGTGAATTTTCACTGCGGCTGTAGTCACATAATGCTCAGGGCACCAGATGACCAGGTCATCTGCGTAGATTGCACCATGGATCCATGCTGGAATATTGCCCATGATGTCGTTCATGAACAGGAGGAAAGGCGTTGCGGGGGGGGGGGGGGGGGGGAGTACACCACCTTGTGGAACACTTTCCTTTATGGTCCTCTTCCTGACCTGGACTCTTTTGTTTTGCACCCGAGCCTTCCTGTTGGTGAGGTACTGGCTGGTCCAATCGTGCATTTGACCCATGATCCGATACTGATGCATCTTTAGTTTTAGACCATGTTCCCAAACCTTGTCAAATACTTTATCTAAGTCTATCCAGATTAGGAAAGACAAAAAAAATGCTTATTGTCTTGCAGTGCGTATTCAATTTTTGGGGAGCAGCATACAAAATTTGGTCCTCAGTGGATCTGTGCTGTCTGAATCCAGCCTTGCTGTCAGAGATGATTTCCTCCATCTCCAGGTACCAGGTCAGTCTGTCGTTTATGAGCCTCTCCATAACCTTCCCAACACAGCTGGTCAGACTTATTGGCTTGTAGCTGTCTGCTTTGGGTTTTTTTCTTTTTCTTTCTTTGGATGGGGATGTATTCCTTTTCTCAATCCCTGTGAGTCTCTGCCAAGTGGCCGGGGTGAGTGTCTGGTTGAAGGTACAGCCTATTTCTCCGCAGCATTGGTTACCACTCTTTTCCCCTGTAAATCCTTTGAATGAAACTATGGATTGAGGTTCTGTCTGCAAGTCAGCTTAACATATCATGCGCACGTGTGTAAAAAGCCATTCTGGCATCTTCTACAAATCAGTAGACCATAGAAGATGGAAGTATGGATGACAGGAACATACCCAACATGCAGTCCATGTGATGGTACAGGCGCACGTGGATCGGTGGCTTAAAGGTAATGCATCTTGATCGTGAACTATATATGGATGTTCGATCCCGGTTTGAGCCTGAACTTTTTCCACATCTACTAGACCTTAAGGGGAGGTCTGGGTGCTAGTCTTTCAGATGATATGATAAACCAAGGTCTTGCATGCAACATGCATTAAGCTTGCGTAAAAGAACCCAAGGCAATAAGACAGTTGTCCCTGGAAAAATTCTGGAGAGAAAAAGAAAAGCCACTCTGATGGAAAAAAACAAATACACATGTATACAGGAAAAGAAAAAAAAAGGGTGTAGCATTGCTCTTTTGGTGACCAGCTCTCCCCAGGGAGAACTTCCTAAATTTTTGGGCAAGGAATCTGCTGTAACTGAAAGTGAGATACAACACAACACAACACAGTACAACACAATACAAGCCTTAATAAAGATACTGACAATTGGGCAGGGGGCTGTACAACTGCACCGGAAAGATCAAGACTGACTAAACAGAAGCAAATTCTTCTTCTTCTTCTTCTTCTTCGTTGTTGTCTGTCATATGAGCAAAAATGCTCTGCAGTTAAGCGCCTGACAATTCAGTGCAGTTCGCCTTCAGCATTGGGGAGAATTGTTATATTTAAAGTCTTTCTGGAAAAAAGGACAATGGACCAAGAAGACAGAAAAAGACAAGAGGGAGGTGACAGGAAGAAAAGGAACAAGGCAAAAACTAATACAGGGATCGAAAAGAGGGAAATCTTGGCCAAAAGGTGAAGATGCTGTTTATACTGACAGCCCCCCACCCCCCAGCATCTCCAGGGGGGGACAGAAGCAAACCAAAGTTGCACCATTTCTCATGCAAAATGCAGACATTAGAACTTAAAGACAGACAGGATATTGCTCTAAACTCTAAAGCAAACTAAACATAGGAAATCCAAGAACATAAAAAGTTACAGGAATCATTGTAACTTTCTTATCAATACTCTGTGAAGAAGTTATAGCAGGTATATAAATTCACAGAGGAATGGCAGGACTGCCGGAATTTTTTTTACAAATATGGTGAAAAGCAGCATGCAGCATATTAACTGCCATATGCAAGGAAGAGTGGCAAACAGTGAGTGGCCTGCCATACACCATGGACTCAAATCTGGTAACTGAGACAGGAAGGAAATCTTCATCACTGCCCAGACTACCATGCTATCAGTTAAGTCAACCTTGCTAGCAAAGAAGTGTTCAAAATTATACTGAATAGATTACAGCCAAGTGGTTAGACTATTGGAAATGACATATGCAAATATGTTCAAAGAGTTTGAAATACATAAAAATAGTTTGTAGGGTTTATGATAATGTGTTAAAATACTGTAGTGAAATGTGCACGGAAATTAAGTTCTTCAGATATGACTTTGTCTCTTGATAATTTGTAAAAGAAAAAAATCCTCCATATCCCTAGATGGATAACAGGAAATAAAGAATATGGATTTGATAAACAGCCCCAGTTATATCACAATCTGCATTTTCATGAATGGTCAACAACTTCAAGAAATGGACTCCATCAAAAATATCTTGGTTCCACATTGACAAGAGATGGAGAGATAGGGTAAAAGCCGAGTCAAGCTCAACCACTTACTGTTTATCCAAAACCAGGCAACTTGTGGTCGATTCGGGGGGGGGGGGGGCTTCCGCATCATCGACAAAAGTTGCCTGGTTTTATATAAAAAAACTAAGCAGTTTACCTGGACTCGGCTTTTACCTATCTCTCTACCTAAACTGAAAGTAATACTAATTGATTTGTATGGGTAAAACTATAAAAATTGGAAATTTTATGCTTAAAACAAATATGTTCATCAAGATCTTGTTCAAGAAACTTTATCAACAACTTATTAATAACTAATAATATTTTGTCTCAAGAACTTATTAACAACTTATCAAACAAACTTATCAAGTACTTTCAAGAACTTATCAAGAACTTTTCAAGAATTACAAGAATACTTATCAAGACCTTATCAAAGAATCAAACAAGAACCTTTATTAAGATCTTGACTAGAAAATAAAACAAGTCCCCATCTAAACTACATTGTTAACAACTTATCACAACTTGTCAAGAACAACAATCATTATTTTCCACCAAAATAAATTGTAAAGATAGACAACTTGAATTGCGAGAACTTTGGTTGATGCATCTACTGGTTCTAGTTCATGAAGAAAAGAAATAATACAGATGAGAAGAGTTTCTATGGATAAGAAGGAGAAGTTGTACTCTCTTGCTGTACTTGTGGTTAAAACAAAGATTTACCTTAGGAACGACACTAACAGGTTGAACAGGTGCAGCAGTATCACACAAGACCATTAATAAGTATTTTAATAGGTATGAATCTCTTCTTGGAGCAAAGATGTGAAAAGCCTAGGGCATACTGTTATTGGTCTATATGCTAAAGCAACAAGTAGGGTCTTTAATGTGGACTCAGAAGCTGACTTAGCATATGACCTCTCACAAGATCCTATTTTGTCTAGAACGCTGGAGACACTTGGCTGTGATATGTATTACCGTTTTGGCTCTCTGTTAGCACCAGTAGCTGCTAGTATGATAACATTAAAACATATAAAATTTAACCACATAGAGAAAGATGGAAGAACAGAACACAGCCACGAACCAACAGGAAGCACAGGAGAATGCCAAGAACCAAGAGCAACCCTCCCTTTCACAAGTGACATCTGTAACAAAGAAACCTGGGAGAGTTGAAGCTGGCAAGAGGTTAGCAGAATGGAATCGACAGAAAAAACTTAGCAACCAAGCAAAGCAAAAGATCTTATCTGGAGAAACATTAGAAAAACAGATGCCTATAGAAACACAGAAAAAAGACACAGCACCACCAAAAACAAACATTCAGTCTTACTTAATATATGGTATAACAGCTATGGGAATTGGTTATACAGCCTATAGAGTATGGAGCAGCAAGCAACCAAGCAAACAAGAACCGCAGCAAGAACAAAAGCCAAAACCACAACCACAGCCACAACCATTGCAAAGCAAACAGCCTGACAACGATCCATTCAAGATGTATTAATAGATATAAATAAATAATTTATACTTATAGTAGAAATATGAGTACAGAAAAGACTGCAGTCAATCTGGTCTACCACGCTGCCGTTATTGGCAGTCTTAGTGTCGGCTATACTATGTTAGGAAAGAGTCTTCTAAAAATGAGCCTGCTGATTTAGGAAAACTAGACTTTGAAGACAGCGCCAAGCTAGTTGTGGTTGTAACAGCATCCATTGCTACAAAAGACTTCTTGGTTAAGCAGGGAATTATTCCAGAAAATATTAGTCCATAAATAGAAAATGGCTTCTTTAGTGATGATGGTTGGTGGTGCTGTAGTTAACGCACTTGCTTTTACAGGCAGCAACTACTTGTTTTCTAAACTTCATACAGACGAAGAAAGGAAGAGACATGATAAAGCAATAGAACAACTGAACAGAGCACAGGCAGAATACGAAAGACAAAGAATTGCTCAGTTAGACTTTATTAATGAAAAACTTCGTGAACAAGGACATGCTGCAAAAACATTTTCTGATGTTGACGTGGCAATAAAAGAGTACTACATTGTGACAGGCAAACAAATATCTCCTATTACTAAGCCACAGCTTCGTGATTATTATCAACCCACTGAAACCCAGAAGACAGGCGAGATTGCTTTTATTGTGGTGGGCATGACAATAGTATATTTTTTAGCACAGAAGGTTGGTTAACCAACAGGCAATTTTTTTATTTATTATATTAGAACAATGATGCCCAAATCTCTAAGATTACTCACACCCAAAAAGGGGACTGGAAAGGACAGGGGCAA
>CM054134.1:41959937-41982437 GCA_028751875.1 Rapana venosa
TAAAACCCTTTAATGACAGTGCTCCGTGTTATTACATCTACTGACGCTGACACAAAGAAAAAAAAATATCTAGTATATCTTTAGAGTATGATGTTGTCAATCACCAGACTTGCACGTTTGATTGCACAGCAATATCATCAAGGCTTGCTATCTATTATGAAAGAGTGCTCAACCATAGCACATTAATGAAGAGTAAAGCAGATACTGTGTGGAACATAAATCGAACACTCCAGCAAGATCATTAAAAGGATTTTTTAATGCTGTTTGAAGAACCAGCCGGGCCCCTTTCCAAGTAAAGGGTGAGAGGTTTATTAATCCCGTATTAAACATTTATCTGTACATAAGGGACAGCCAAATCAAGTCTACGCCTCAGCTATTTACCATAACAACACTTTGATGAGGTAAGAAAATACTTTGGTTCTGGACAACACAATGTTCCCAAACTACTGGTTTACAAGTAAATCTTACATCTGCATGATTTAGGCTTCATGAATACCTAAAAACTAAATATGCATTGTGGGTTACTTAAGATCAACAGATGATGATAAGCTGCATGGTTCAGGAAGACCATTGAAAAGGGCTCAGAAGAATAACTATTCAAATAGAGAAAGAGCAAGAAATGATGAGCCCATAAAAATATATCTATTTGTAGTGATGGATGCCAGCTCAACTAGAAGAAACAGACTAAAAAAGTTGTTTACTAATGGACCAGCTAATTTTTTCTACCAAAAGAAGCACATTGCTCTCAAAATATGCGGGGCAGACTGGCTGTGGCAAGACTGTATTTGTTTTAGATTTTTTACAAACAGTGTACAAAAATCATTTCGAGTTCATTGTTATATTCTGTCCAACACTGCACAACAATAAAACATTCAGAGAGAGAAAATTTATTTGGACAGATGAGAATAAAATTTTTTGTTAATCCCTCTGACAGGCTAAGCAAGTGTTTAGAATACTATTACAGGCTGTTTGAAAATAGGCGACCCTTTTCTTAATAGATGACTGCCAGCAGAGCGTGACATTGTTAAGAAAAGGAATAGTTTGTCTAAGCTTGCTTTCAGTGGGAGACAATGCACAGATATCTGTTTGGTTGTTTGACACAAAAAATAATAGCATATTAAAAGATTACCATGAACAAATCAAGTCGTTGTAATTTTTCACAGAAAGACAGAGATGGGTTTAATAATTCCCTTCCCGGGAGAATGATGTTATTACAGAGGGACAAGAAAGAGAAAGAATAAAACAAAACTGAGAACTCAAAGCATAGTAAACTAATACCAAAACAGACCACCAACAAAATATTTGTGTATGTTAAAACCCAATAGCTTATTTTTTAAACACACACACACAAGAACATGCAGACAGCCAGACACACAACATACACACACATACACTCTCACACACAACCACACATACAGGGGTAGGCCTACTGCTGTGTTGTATTGGCAACATGCCAAAATCTTTTGCTAACACACTCCCGCAAAAAGAGGCGTGGCTAAGTATTGCACCATCAGATAGGAAGGTACACTCCCGCAAAAAGAGGCGTGGCTAAGTATTGCACCATCAGATAGGAAGGTTTATATTTATTAATTTTCACTCTTTCCCATCGCCCTTCGGGCAGCCCAGTGGGAAGTCAGAATGGTTAGACTGGGCAGGCAGGGAAGCAGCGGCACGGGTTCGAACCCCGTAGGTTAGCAGTAGTACAGGCCTATATTTATGTGTTGGTTGTGTGTACTATGTTTTGTGCTGTTAAGTTTTTTGTGTGTTATGTCCTGTTTGTACTATGTTGTTTGTGTGAGTGTGTAAATTTTGTTGTCCTGTTATGTGTTGTGTGAATGCGTGTGGTGTGTGAGAATGCGTGTGTCGGCATTGCCCTCCAAATTGCTCTCCTTCTGTAACGGAGCTTGGGTAGCCGAGAAGGTTTGCACTTTTTTTTTTTAAATAAAAAATTCAGCATAAATCAGATAATAAAGAAGAAGTATAAGTTTATTTTTTTTAGTATTTTTGTATTAGTTCTTGACAAGATATTGTTTAGCAAAAAACCCATAATTTTATATTACCCTCAAAAATAAAATGGAACTATTCATTTTTAATAAGTTCTTGACAAAATATTTTATTAGTTTAAATTTAATAAGTTGTTGATAAAGTTCTTGACAAATTCTTGATAAGATATTGTTTTAGCATAAATTCCCATAATTTTTAGTTTACCCATCAAAAATAAATTAGTATTACTTTCAGTTTTAGTAGAGAGATAGGGTAAAAGCCAGTCAAGGTAAACTGCTTAGTTTTTATATAAAACTATGCAAGTTTTGGGACCAAAAGTTGCCTGGTTTTGGATAAACAGTAAGTGGTTGAGCTTGACTCAGCTTTTACCCTATCTCTGATGGCTGTTCTTCAGTTGAAGTAAACACCAGACTAGCCCTTTCAACATCAGCCATGGCAAAGTTGAGCAAGATTTGGAAAAGCAAAGAGATCAACTTCTCAACAAAATGGAAGTTGTTCAGAGCTCTCATTATTTCCATCTTGCTGTACAGGCAGAACTGGAAAAGAGAGCCCTTTTGTGAATAAATCTTTCCAGATGGAGTTCTCTCTCTCTCTCTCTCTCTCTCTCTCTCTCTCTCTCAGGTCTGACCAAGGTTTACTAGGCTTAGGACTAACATCTGTTCCCCAGGATTTGTCTGGTTGTAGGCGGCCCTCCACTAAAGAGCCCATGTTAATAAATGATGATGGCAGTATTGATGATAGCATTAACTTGGTATCTAGTCTCATCAATAGAAATAGTGATAGTGTCAGTTTAGATGATGTAGACTCATTGGATCATAGCAATAAAAATGAAACAAAAAAACGTTTTTTGGTGTGTTTTTTAAAAATCTTGGAAGGTAAATGGGTTGCTTTCTAAACTCACTGACAGGGATTTTGTATTTTATGTGCTTAGCTTAATTTTATATGTCTGACAGAAAGTTCCTGGAAAATATCCAGCCAGATGTTTTAGTGGCTATAAGGCCTTCTGTAAGTTGGCAATTAAAGTTAGTCATCAAGGGAGACGATCTGGTGGATTAGTTTGTTTAATAAAGTATGAGTTAGCTGCCCTTGTGAAATGTTTGGATTTCCTTATTTTAACATTTGTATTTTTCTCTTTGACAAATCTTTGTTGCCTACTTCATGAGTGTATATACCACCTGAAGGTTCACCATTTTATAACATGTTTGATAATGATAATCGAATTGCTATGCTGGAAGAATGTTTAGTTAATTGTGTGGTGACATTGGATGAAGTAGATATAATACTGTGTGGAGATTTAACCAGCAGGACATCAAACTTTTCTTCTTATCATGTAGTGAATGACTTTAATTCAGAATCCCATAGTAAAAGCATGTCTCTCAGTAGTAATCGTAATTCTGAAGATTTCTGTTAGCAATAATTATTGGGAAATTTATTATTGAATATGTGCACTGCTCTGGGTTACAAATCATAAATGGTGTGTGTAATGGTGACCAACTAGGACGCTATACATTCATTTCTGATGGAGGATGCAGTGTTAATGATTATTTTTTAGTTTCAGATGATTTTATTCTCTCAGATTTTTTACTCCTGTTGTTTGTTTGTTGCTGAGTGTTCTGATTCTGATCACTTTCCTGTTGAATTATATATTAATCCAGTATATGATACATGTGCTGTAACTGAGGAGCCAGCAGTTGTGGAAAAGTTTATGTGGGATGAAAACAAACCCTCATTTTATAAAGAAAATCTCTGTGAAGAGAACATGTGTGAACAATTTCTAAAAGCCTTCCAAATGATTGATGAGAACATTAATGAAGCTCTAGATTTGTTTAATGATCTCATAAAAACCAGTGCTGTATGTATGAAGAAACAAGTTCATATCAATAAAAGTCTATCAAATGATACATGGTTTGATAATTAATGTAAAAGAATGAAATGTAAGGTCAGAAAATTTTTGAAGTCTTACCGTAAAACGTTAAAGAATGAAGACAAAAACTTGTACTGTATCACAAAAAAGGAATATAAATACATGCTTGAAAGGAAAAAGAAAGAGTATAACAAGACATTACTTGCAGATATAATGTCTTCCATCACTTCTCCAGTTCAGATCTGGAAGAATATTAAGAAGCCTTCATTTAGAAAAAGTCAGCCAAAGAATATATCTGTCAACAGATGGTTGCAGTACTTCAAAACCCTGCTAGAGAAAGACTCAGTAGACAACTCCATGAACACTAATGGTGACTATGAAGAAACTGAGGAAGATTTTGATCGTTCCATATCTAAAGATGAACTATTATTGGCACTTAGAAAACTTAAACATGATAAAGCAGCTGGTCCTGATCAAATCATTGGTGAATTACTAAAAAATGGAGGTGAAAATGTACTTTTTCTGCTAAAATTATTCAACAAAATCTTTGATAATGGTCTTTTTCCAGATAACTGGACTGAATCTATCATTCTAACATTACACAAAAAAGGTGATGTTGACAACCCTAATAAGTACAGGGGAATCTCTCTTAATGATATAAGTAGTAAGCTGTACAGTACCATCATTAATAATAGGTTACAGGAATGGGTTAAGAAAAACAACATTACAGGTGAACACCAAGCTGATTTTAAGAGAGGGCATTCCACTATAGATCATGTGTTTACTCTACTTGCATTTATCCAGAAACAGTTTGCTCATAACTGTAAGCTTTATGTAGCATTTATTGACTTTGAAAAGGCATTTGATTCTGTTAATAGAAACTTGTTATGGTCTATTCTCCTGAAAAATGGTGTGAAGGGTAAATCATTACGTTATTTGAGAGCAATGTATCAGAATGTCAAAAGCAGAATAAGATGTGGATCTAAGCTGACTGACATAATAGACAGTGCCACGGGGGTCAAACAGGGTGATGTATGTAGCCCTCTTTTGTTTTCTGTTTTAATTAATGTGTTAGCCATAGAAGTCATTAATAAGGGTAAACATGGTGCCACTTTCCCCCAAGATTTCACAAAGTTGTTTATTCTTCTGCTTGCTGATGATGTCATCCTGCTATCTGAAACTGTTGTAGGCTTACAACAGCAGTTGAATAGCTTAAGCAGTGCTGCAACAGCACTTGATCTTAAGGTTAATCTGAAAAAGAGTAATATTGTATTCAGAAAAGGTGGTTATTTATCTGCTCACGAAAAATGGCTGTACAATGGAAAAGTCATGCCAGTGATTAATATACATAGATATTTAGGAATCTGTTTTTCTACAAAGCTTAGTTTCACAACTGCATGTAAAGATCTGGCAAGTTGAGGTAAAAGAAGCTTGTTCATTGTTTTGAAAAAATTACGATTATTGAATAATAATGCTTTTCACTTGTTTATTAAGATATTTGATGCACAAATACAACCTACTGTGTTATATGGCGTGGAAATTTGGGGAATGGATGCAGCTGTAACACATTGTGAATCAGTACACCTCTTTGTTTTAAAAAAGTTTTAAGGCTTAGGTAGATGTACACCTAATGATCTTGTTTATAGTGAAACTAATAGATATCCTCTCTCTATTAATGCTGCTGTAAGATGCGTTAGATATTGGATTAAGATTCTGCATGTGGATGAGTGCAGGTTACCTTTTAAGTCTTACAAGATGCTTTATGATCTAGATGTCAAGGGGAAAAGCACCTGGGTTTCACAAATAGTACCTGTTTATGTGAACTTGGCTTTGGGTTTGTTTGGCTCAATCAAGGTGTCCGAAATTGTAGAGAGTTCATCAACGTTTTCAGGCTAAGACTGATTGACTGCCCTTGGCAGCAGTAGAGTGGTCATACACAAAGCAGTGAAAGATTTCAAATATACAGACAATTTATAGGTTCACACGATGTCAAACGTTATCTAAAGCTTGATATGGACATACATTTGAAAAGAATTATGTCTAAGTTTAGACGTGGGGTATCAGACATAAATGTTCATAAATTTAGATATATAGAACATGATGATAATGACCTCAGGCTGCTATGCCCATTATGTAAGCAAACAGTGGAAGATAAAGTTCATTTTGTGCTATGATGTCCAGTATTAGAAGATGTCAGACAGAATTACATTCCGGTAAAGTATAGTAGACAGCCTAATTTATTTAGATTCTGTCTACTCATGGCATCTAGTCACCCTGAGATTGTAGGCAGCCTTGCTTTATATTTGTGTAAAGCCTTTAAAATAAGAGATAGCTTGGTTTCTTAAGTCATATTTTTTGTAACTGATTTTTATTGTGGTGGTTGTGGTTATACAATAGCACTTTGGTTTTATTGTGTTGCTTATTTTTCTCACTAAAATACTAAGCAGCTCGGCAACCCCCTTCATGTATGGGCCAATGGCCTTTTTGTGAATAAATCTTTCGAGTTCACTTCGACTTCGAGTTCTCTCTCTCTCTCTCTCTCTCTCGTCCTACTCTCTCTCTCTCTCTCTCTTTCCTCTCTCTCTCTCTCCTCTCTCTCTCTCTCTCTCTCTCAGTGCTATTAGAGGAATATCTCTAAGTGACACACGTAGTAAATTGTATTGTACAATCTTAATAATATGTCACAGGAATGGGTCTTAGAAAGGATATTACAGATAAATATCAAGCAGGCTTTAGGAGAGTATACTTTGATATAATTCATATGTTTACCCTGCTTGTGTTTATACAAAAACAATTTGGCCATAACAATAAACTCTTCGTAGCATTTGTTGACTTTGAACTTTGAAATATCAATCCAATCTGTTAATAGAAACCGGATATATGGTGTTTGGTTGGTTGTTGTTGTTGTTGTTGTTGTTGTTGTTGTTTTTGTTTGATCCGTTTTTTTAAATTCACTTTAATACTAGATTGTTGGCTGCCCCCTCCATGTATGGACTTGAGCTCTCTCTCTCTCTCTCTCTCTCTCTGGGGATTCGGAGTGAGTGGTGTCAACACAAGCTGCTTTTCATATTGCTGTCACATTTTATAAAATTACCAAGGACTACCATGGCCAATCAGTATGAAAGTTTGCATACAGGTAGATTTACATGTGAAGCGACTTCCTGGTAAATTATAGACTTGTAAATTGAACTATAGATATTTGTAATGATAATATTTTCAAATTTGTCACAGCAGTTTGACTACAAGCTATTTTTAACCTCATAGGGTGGTTAGGCCAGTGCTGTCAAACCAGGCAAAGGAAAAGTGCACCTGTATTCCGTGCAGCCTAGTGCAAGTGTCAGGTTCAGGGGTCAACTGATTTGCTTGCTTTCAGTGTGTGCATTGCCATACCTTACCTCTGTCTCTTTTATACTCCGCTCCCACTGACTGCGCAGAAGTTTCGACATGAATGCTGGCTCTGAAGAACCAAACCTCTTCCAGTTGTTTGAATGGAGATTTGCACAGCTGATGAACAGCTTCCAGCTAAACACAACAAACTTGAATAGAACATTGGAAGAGAAATTTGGTTGTCAGGAAGAACATTTCCGACATATCACCACGGAACTGGTTGAAGTGAAGAAAGGCACACAAAACAATGCTGGGGATGTTCTTGAGCTTCAAGATGACAGGGACGCTTTGTGGAACGGTTAGAAACCCAACTGGAACAAAATTAGATGCTGTGGAAGCGCAAAATTTAGATGCAATCTAAGATTCTTTGGTGTTGAAGAAATCAAAGAGGAACAGAACGACCAGTGAAGCACGATTGTAGAAGTCTTGAACTTCCATTCCTCCAGTCACCAGCTGTGGCAGACGTCAGACATCAGAAGTGCCTATAGAATAGGCAGTCCACGTCAGGACAACTCTCCACGTCCACTCTTAGTCCAGTTTTGTCGATGGAGGGACAAGCTGGCTATCTTAAGAGACCAGGAGCTGCGTGAGAGACTTCGGCAAAGCAGCATCAGAGTG
Organism: Rapana venosa; assembly: GCA_028751875.1. NCBI lineage: Eukaryota > Metazoa > Mollusca > Gastropoda > Neogastropoda > Muricidae > Rapana > Rapana venosa. The sequence goes on from CM054134.1 coordinate 41,967,811, forward strand.
ACCTCAGACCTTACATCTCATCAGAAGACCATAGTGGATTTTCATAGAGACCAAGGCAAACTGGCGTACTTCTTCAATAGAAAGCTGCATGTGAAAGAGAGATCACTAACACAGCCAGGGCTTAGATTCAAACACCGAAACCCATCCAATTATCCAAAGCCAGAGGTCAGCAACAATCTTCTGAATGGCTGGAGAATGGCCACATCCGCTCCGTGGGCAATCTGGTAGATGGAGGCAGTAGGCGTGACCATGGTGAGAGCAGAGAGGACAACAGACATCTGCAAAAGAGGATGCTGAATAAATCCCCGGTTTACCTTGAAAATGCTTGCCAGGATCAGGGACCATGGGAACATCCGGGTCATCAGCAGTGGAGGGAAAGACACATTAACGCCAGGAACAGATCTTGGAGTCATGCCGCATCACTTGCTGCTGAAGGGCAACGAAGCAGACGAGAAAGACAGGATGCTCCTCCTCCTCCCCCTCCCCCTGCTGCTGAAGGACGAAGGAGCAGACGGGAGAAAGAAGACACCGCCCCTGCTGCTGAAGGACGAAGGAGCAGACGGGAGAAAGAAGACACCAGCCCCTGCTGCTGAAGGACGAAGGAGCAGACGGGAGAAAGAAGACACCGCCCCTGCTGCTGAAGGACGAAGGAGCAGACGGGAGAAAGAAGACACCGCCCCTGCTGCTGAAGGACGAAGGAGCAGACGGGAGAAAGAAGACACCACCCCTGCCACTGAAGGACGACGGAGCAGACGGGAAGAGGAAGACACCACCCCTGCTGCTGAAGGACGAAGGAGCAGACGGGAAGAGGAAGACACCACCCCTGCTGCTGAAGGACGAAGGAGCAGACGGTAAGAGGAAGACACCACCCCTGCTGCTGAAGGACGAAGGAGCAGACGGGAAGAGGAAGACACCACCCCTGCTGCTGAAGACAAAGGGAGCAGACGGGAAGAGGAAGACACCACCCCTGCTGCTGAAGGACGAAGGAGCAGACGGTAAGAGGAAGACACCACCCCTGCTGCTGAAGGACGAAGGAGCAGACGGGAAGAGGAAGACACCGCCCCTGCTGCCGAAGGACTGTGGCTCAGACAGGAAAGACAGGATGCTCCTGACTACCAGCGATCACGTAGCAGTGACTGGTCTGTAGTCGGTATGTACAGCCATCAGTTCAGAACAGTTGCCCCAGGTATGTGGTCATACAGTCAGGTAGTGCAGAAAACACATGCACCAGGGAGAAATACTAAAATGTACAACAGGCCTATTCTTAAAACCCAAGCAAGTTACAGCCATTCAGAACATACAAAAGGAGGATATTCTAAAATCAGACATACTTCCAAGCAAAGCATTAACAGCACAGCAAGTGCTGACAATGTTGAAGACAAATACAGTGTTGGCAGCGAACATTCACTACCTGATGACGAAGACAAAGATGACACAGAACAGGACAATACAGACAGATATGACAAAAGAAGTTACTGCATAAAAGATATTCTCGGATGCAGAGAATTTTGACACCAAAGATCAAAATGAGCTGTCTGTTGAATCAGATCTGGCCATATCCTCAGGTCAGGCTAAGAAAACAAATTATTTTAGAAAAATAGCAGAAAGTGGCACAGCTAGTGAGGACATAGAGGCTGACTCAGAATACAGACAGTATGATACTGAAGACAGACGGGGACCAATGGAAAAGGCTGACGATGAACAAAGGGAGGTAGATAGTAGTCAAGAGAGGACTGACAGACAACAGGACAGAAATGAGACCATGGACGTAAATATAGGGGACAAACTTGAGACTTCTGATACTGTTCAGACAGAGCTAGAGACAGAGAAAGAGCAAAACGAAACAGCAGGACTCCCTGCTGATAATGACAATGCCATGTCACAAATGCAGCAAACACCTGCAAAACACAGACAGTCTCAGCGTCCTTCCCCTAATAAAAGTAGGAAAAAGAAGACGGGCAGAACAAGACAAACCAGTCAAAGCAGCATCATCAACAGCTTTCAAGTATGATGTCAAGTGATCGTAGTCAAGGTGCACATGACAGGGGACACACCAGATCTCGCACTCAACTTGGCTCCCCCACTAAATAGGACATCAGCCGGGCCAATAAAACCAGTAGAACAGAATGGGAAAAAGTTAGCTGTGATGACTGCCATGAAGTTAACTCGCCAGAACAAGTACATTATTCTGTAAATAATGCAACAAATGCTAACATTAAATTTCTTAACTTCAATGTTAATGGTTTATTTTCAAAACTAGATAACATCGACTTCATTCAGTACATAAGATCTCATGACTTTATATGCTTGACTGAAACATTTATAGCTACAGAATTTGAATCATCCCTTTTCAGTGATTATATCATTTTTAATTCTAAAGCAAAGAAGCTATCTAAGCAAGGCAGATATTCTGGTGGCGTTATTGTCTTAATTAAAAAGAAATTTGCAAGTTTAGTTACACACATTGAATACAACTTAGAGAATATAGTGATAGTGAGTATTGATAGAAAGTTGTTTGAAACAGATTTAGATATATTCTGGATATGTACATATATACCCCCTCACGATTCTGTTGCATGGAAATGTAAAGAAAATGGCTATGGCATAGAAATTCTGGAACAAATTTTTTTTTATTTGCATGAGTCTTATGATTTTCATGCCCTATTATGTGGAGACCTGAATGCAAGAACAGCTTCTGAAAATAGTATGTGCATCAATGTAGATAACTGTACAGAAAATGATGAAAATGATGAAAAGTCCCCTTTTCTGAGAAAATCTCAGGATGAATCTCAAAATATGTTTGGGGATCAGCTGTTAGAATTATGTAATGCCTTTGATTTGGTTATCTTGAATTGGGCTATGTTTACGTGAATGTGATGGAAGTTGCACTTTTATATCTAATTCAGGTTCTAGTACTGTTGATTATTTTGTCATTTCATATAATTTACTCATGATGTCAAATTATATATCATTCAATGTTGAAGATTCGACTGAATCTGATCATTTACCTGTGGTTTTTCTCTTCTGTCATCCATCAGTCACTGTGTTGGAAAAACTGGGAAAGATGAAAAGGTATGTATTCAAAAGTATGTATGGAGTAAAGAAAAAGAACACAATTTCTTAAACAAATTGAATGACACAGATATAAAAGGCAAATTACAAGACGCTGAAAGTATTATAGAGCAAGATGTAGATGGTGCATTGGATATTTTTGTGCATTGTTTGATAACTGCTAGTAGTTGTATGCTGACAAAATTTTATCCTAAAACACCTAAGAAATCTTCCATGTGGTTTGATAATGAATGCCAACAAGCCAAAATTAAAAGTCGACAGACATTAAGAATATTTAGGAAGTCTGGTAAAACTGAAGATAGGGTAATGTATGTTCAAGCAAAAAAGAGTTATAAGACAATACTTAGAGTCAAGAAAAGAAAATTTAGACGGGAGCAAGTAATAAAGTTAGAATCAAATATTTCAGATTCTTCTAAATTTTGGAAACAGTTAAGTGAAATGGGATTGTGGGCGGCAAAGATCAATTAATACTAGTAATATTCTATAAACGAGTGGTATTATCATTTTAGAAAGGTGTTTTCTATAGATGATAGCAATTCAAGAAATGAGTTTAATGATGGGAGTGACTTGACAGAGCAAGAAGATCATATATTAAATTCTGAAATAACTGAAGGGGAAGTTGTTAACGCAATTAGCAAATTAAAACTGGGTAAAGCTTGTGGAATAGATGGCATTCTCTCAGAAATGTTGAAAACTGGTAGTCAAATTACAGTTCCTTTTCTACAGAGATTATTTAACGTACTATTTTCAAAAGGCACTTACCCAAAAGAATGGCCAAAGCCATTGTTTATACCAATCTATAAGAAAGGTAACATTGAAAATGTTGATAATTACAGAGGGGTTTCTCTACTAAGTATAATTTCAAAATGCTATAGCACAGTACAAACAAGCGGCTTTATAACATGATTAGAAGATAATTATATGATCTCTGAAGGTCAAGCTGGTTTTCGTAAAAATTATTCTACAATTGATCATATTTTTTGTCTATATTCGATTATTCAAAAATGCTTCTCTCAGAGGAATAAAAAAAATATATGTAGCTTTTGTTGATTTTAAAAAAGCTTTCGATTTCAGTAAGACATGACAAGCTACTACAATTACTTAGAAATCAAGGTATCAAGGAAAATTTTTCTGTTCCCTATGTGCAATGTATAGTAGTTTGATATCACTGTTTAGATCAAATAATGAATATTCAGATTTTTTTGACTGCCCTCTAGGGGTTCCGTCAAGGGTGTGTCTTGAGTCCTCCCCTGTTTGGAATATTTATCAATCAACTACAATCATATGTCTGAGAAGGGAAGACATGGTATAACAACTGTTACCAGGTGTTGAAGAAGCTTGTTTAATTGCTTTTTGCAGATAAATGTTTTTTTGTTATCTTCGACTCCAAAAGGTCTGCAGAATCAGTTGAATATACACCAAACCTGTTGTGTAGATATAAATTAAAAATAAATAAAGATAAAACCAAAGTGATGGTCTTTAGAAAAGGAGGATCTTGGTAGGGGAGAGGAATGGTTTTTTAGGAAATCAAAAATAGAAGTCGTAAATAAATATTGTTATTTGGGGTATGTTTTCTCAACAAAGCTTAGTCCTAGGCTGGGTACTGAACATTTGAGTGTAAAAGGAAAAAAAGCACTATAATCTAATTTCGAGCTTTTCAAAAAACAAGGATATATATTACCAGGTTTATTTCAAAGTCTTTGATATAAAAATTAAACCAATATTACTATATGCATCTGAAGTTTGGGGTTTAAATCGTTTATAATGTTTAGAAAAAATACATCTGATGGCTTGTAAGCATTTTCTGGGAGTTCCTGTGAAAACGCCCATCAAAATGGTATATGGGGAAGTAGCAAGATATCCTTTACATGTAAATTAATAATAATAATAATATATGGAATTTATATAGGGCTAAATCTTGTAAAAAACAAACAAATCGAAGGGCTTCTTGTATTTGTGCAATAAGATATTGGTTAAAACTACTGCAGATGAGCCATCACAGGTTGCCTCGACAGGCTTATGAAATGCAATTAACTCTAGATCAAAATGGTAAGAAATGTTGGGCAACAGGTATAAGGGAACTGTTGTGTAGTTCAGGGTTTAATATTGTTTGGCTACAACAGGATGTTGGTAATATTCAGGGATTCTTTAGAGTTTTCAAGCAAAGAAAATTTGATATGTTTTATTCAGGAGTGGTCTGGTTTCATGAGAAAAGAGTAAATAGATATAAAACATATAAATCTTTAAACAAATTTTTGAAAAAGAATTGTATCTTGATAACATCAAAATTTATTGTTTTCAGAGTTGGGCTGTCACAGGCCAGACTGAATGTTTCTTCCCTTGAATAATAATTTTAATAGATACAGCAACAACTACCAAATAAAAACTGTTTTTTGTGCAAAATGTATTGAAGATGAGTACCATCTCATATACATTTGTTCATTAATGCAGATCTCCGAACAATTACCTGAAAGAATTTTTTTTCACGTACCTATTCCTTTTCTTCTTCAGGCACAAGTAAACATCGTGCAATGCAGCTAGCAAAGTTTTTGTTCCATGCGGTTCAAAGAAGAAAGATAATGGCAGAACTTTTTTCATTTTTAGTATTAGATATCAATGCTTTCAGTGTAAAGGCAGATTTGTGTTCTAATGTGTATTTTTGCTTTACTTTGAAATTTTGTACAAATTTGTTGTATAAAACCCACATACACTCCCCATCTCCCTCTTCATTTGAATTGTGGCCCAAGGCTGATGTTCAATAAAAACATTTTCAATTTCCTCTCTCTCTCTCTCTCTCTCCTCTCTCCTCTCTCTCTCTCTCTCTTCTCTCTCTCTCTCTCTGCTGTTTGTTTGAAGGCTACCCTTGTTTCCATTATAAGTCATTGTGGTTGCTTGATGTGCCGTTCTTTTGATTATCTTATATGCATTGACTTCGTGTTTTGCTTTCAAGTTTTATCGTCTTATTGTTTTGTTTATTTGGATGATGTACTTGGTGTGATACCACCAGGAGAGCTGGCTTAGATGGAAAATGTGACATTTCTTTTTGCATTTCGTTTCCTTCACTTGCCTTTTTGCCTTGCCCACTGTATGTATTGTGGCCAAAGGCCAATGTACATTAAACCTGTTCAGAGTTCAGAGTTCTCTCCCTCTCTGGGCCAATGTCCTTTTTGTGAATAAATCATTCAAGTTTGAGTTCTCTCTCTCCTCTCCCCTCTTTTTCTCTCTCTCGCCTCTCTCTCTCTCCTCACTCGTCTCTCCTCTCTCTCTCTTTTTTTTTTTTTCCATGTATGGATTCCATGGCATGAGGTTCATTGGGGCTGTCTGTTATTGTTTATGTTGTTGTTTTTCTAAAATCTGTGTCTTGTGCCCTGTCCATCTCCCGCTGTCCCCCTTGTAAATGGGCGTAAATGCTTATTACAATAAACATTTGTCATTGTCATTGTCATTGTCTTTCTCTCTTTATAACTTAGTTTCTACACTTAGTTTGCTTGCTATACTGCCAGGCAGAGCCCATGGGCACACACACACACACACACACCCGCGCGCGCATTTTCCTCAGTTGCCAAACAGTTAGATATGGAAGGGGTTTACCACATAATCTGGCCTCCAGTGAATTATCAATCATCACATGACGTCTCCTCAGCTTGGCTGTTCTAAACCAGGTTACACAGTCCTATCTAAAGCTGGAGAATCAAATGCAGCGTCACAACTCCCCAACACAGATTAGTTAACCGACAGATGAAAAATTCTAGTGCATGCATAGCTGGGTTAAACCTCAAGCTGCAAGGTTGCTGAGTACACAGGCTATACACTGAAAACTTCAGTGTCCTGAAAGTCATTTTTGGAAGCTTTAAAAGGTTTTTGTTGTGAAAAAATTATGGATCGCTGGCGAGGGCGTGTTGCCTTGGTTACCGGAGCCTCTGCAGGTATCGGGTACAGTGTGGCCAAGGCTTTGGCGGAACGAGGGATGAAGGTGGTGGCTTGTGCTCGTAACATTGAGGCCATCCAGGTGAGTAAAAGATAGTATGGTAAGATTAAAAGGACTGTGGTATGCTGTATATGCATTACTAACAAACTGTAACATATACACTGTTTGGCTTCTTTTGCTTTGCGTTTGAGGGGCATATTATACATGATTCTTCGGTGAATGCATTCACACACACTTGCATGCATGCACACACACATGCATGAGCATATGCATGCACGCACGCACATACATACAAACACAACACAAAACAACACAACACACACATGCATGCATACACATGGGGCCTAGATGGAAAAAAAAGCACATGAAGACTTATTACATTAACCCATTAATAAAATAATTCGATTTTAAGAAAAAATGAATTAAACACACAAAAAAGGCATGACTCAAAATTCAAGATCTGATTCACTCCTTTTGTGGAATGGACACAACACACACACACACACACACACACACACACACACACACACACACAAGCGCGCGCGCGCGCGATATATATATATATATATATATAGATAGAGAGAGAGAGAGAGAGAGAGAGAGAGAGAGAGAGAGAGAGAGACAATGACAATGACAATGACAATGACAATGACAAATTCTTTTATTTCGAGGATAATGAATAAGCACACATGTGCTTTTTTACATCCAGTCCCCGCCCGTTAGGGATACATCTTAATAATAATAACCCAATACTTATACAGTCTCACAATAAAAACAAGGGGAAATAACCCTTTTCAACCCCCCCCCCCCCCCAGCAACCCTCCCCCCCAAAGCAAGCAATTAAAAGAAAATCCTAAGAATACCCCACCCCTACCCCCCAAAAAAACCCTAACCAAAACAAACAAACAAACAAAAGAGAAGGAAAAACCAAACCAACAAAAGATGATAAAAAAAAAGAGAGAGAGAGAGAGAGAGAGAGAGAGAGAGAGAGAGAGAGAGAGAGAGAGCTACAGGAGCTACAGTTTATTCAGATTTACTTTTTGCTGGCCTCTTGAGCTTTCAGCACACGCACCACGATCTTCTGCTCCTCGATCAGGAAGGCGCTCACGATCCTGCTTCTGACACACTTGTGGCAAAGAGAGCCACCGTATGTGCGGCTGACGTTCTTGTGGCGTTTGGACATCGCAGCAAGTTGGCGGGGACGAGCTGCAGTCAACCCACGAAGTTTGCTTTTGCAATCACCACATTTTGGTGTATTGCCCAATTTTTTTGTGTAGAGGTACACCAGTTTGCCACCTGGTGTCTTGGACACACAACGGCGGTTCGACCGCGTGTTGTAGGAAAGCCGTCTTCGGAAAGTCAATCTTTGAGCCATTCTTGCTTGCCCGGAAGTGAGAGCGAGAGAGAGAGAGAGAGAGAGAGACATAGACAAAGAGAGAGAAAGGAAGAGAGAGAGAGAGATTTTAGCTGCTAGCAGGAACTTGCTAACAGGGATACTAGCATGACAAAGAAAACAGCACCACCACCACCACCCACAGGAACACGTTTGTATTAATCAGATATGGGTTAATGTGTAGCCTATAAGGTCAAGGCTGTGTGCTAGATGCATAGCAGACGTCACATTCGATTTATCCTCTCCTCTCTCTCCTCTCTCTCTCTCTCTTCTCTCTCTCTCTCTCTCTCTCTCATCTCTACTCCCAGCAAATGCATTGCTTATTCAATGTACCATCTGGAAATAAAAATTCGACTTGACTTTGACTTGACTTGACACACAAACAGTTTCGACTTCCCTGTGGTTGTGATTTCTATAGAAATGATAGGATGGTGCGATATATCATATACACATGTTGAAGTTATATATCAGTATAGATACATGTCCACGATATACACACATTGTTTTAGTTGGCACCCAAGTTTACAATGCAGCTGTCTACTACTACTACTACTACTACTACTACTACTACTACTACTACTATTACTATTACTACTACTATTGCTGCTGCTGCTGCTACTACTACTACTACTACTTTTACTTCTACTGCTATTCTAATGCTGCTGATGTTACTACTACTACTACTACTACTACTACTACTACTACTACTACTACTACTACTACTACTATTGTAATGCTAATACTGCTACTGCTTCTGCTACTTCTAGTGCTGCTACTACTACTATTACTACTACTACTATTACTTCTGCTGCTGCTGCTGCTGCTTTTGCTGCTGCTGCTGCTGCTACTGCTGCTGCTGCTACTACTGCTGCTGCTGGTGTGGTGCTACTACTACTACTTCTACTACTACCACCACCACCACGACTACTACCACCACCACCACGACTACTACCACCATCGCCACGACTACTACTACCACCACTGCTACTACTTCTGAGATCGTTTATATTTCACATTAGCAGACAAACAGTAGTGTGTCCAGACACTACAGAAGAACTCACTGTTTCCTGCAGAACCTGGAGAAGGAGGTGAGGGCTGCAGCAGCAGCGGGCAGTGTGACGGCAGTGAAGTGTGACGTGTCCAAGGAGGAGGAGGTGAAGGCCATGTTCCAGAGGATAGGTCAGGACAGCAGTCTGGGCCGTGTGGATGTCTGCATCAACAACGCTGGCCTCTCCCACGACGAGCCCCTCCTCACCGGAGACCCTGCCAAGTGGAAGCACTTATTCGAAGTGAGAACAGTGTGACTTTAAGGGTGTTAGTTTTATTGGGAAGCTAGTCACGATATCTTAATAAAATGACAAAATTAACAAAAACCGCATTCACACGGGGACTGGATGTGAAAAAGCACACAAGTGCTTATTCCATCATTCTCGATATAATAGAATAACATAAAAATCAAATAAATAAAAATTAATAGAGCTGTGCAGTGATTATGTAAGACAGATCACGTGAGCAGACAGACAAGCACACACTTCTCTCTCATACAGCTATTTCCATTCTCTCTCTCTCTCTCTCTCTCTCTCTCTCTCTCTCTCTCTCTCTCTCTCTCTCTCTCTCTCTCTTTCTCTTTCTTTCTTTCTTCTCCCACAGGGAAGATGTATCCCACTCCAAAATAACAGGTAAGGAGCAGCCCTAAGGGTTACACAGTCGGCAGCGTGATGACATGGCCATCGGCATGGCCAATCTTTCCCTGGCCCTGCCTAACATGAAGGCCAGGAAGGAACACCAGTGAAAACAGCCCCAGGCCCCAGTAAAGACCAACGTTGGGTATAGAGGGCATGGTAGGACGCACGATTCCTGGCATAGGATCAAGCCAGAGTACTGCTGCTGCGTACACTTGTACTATTGAGACACTGTGAAATGGTGTTGAAGTGATGGACAGTTTTTAGAAAAGGGTCAAAAACAATGGTGGGCACTGTTGGTGACTATCTGTGCATAGGGGAAATAATGTGGTGATGATGACTGCCTACAGGTAAAGTAATGGGCTGAAGGTTATTGTGTACAGGTGAATTAATGAGCTGATTGTGACTGTGTACATGTAAATGATTGTGCTGATGGTGACTATGTACAGGTGAATTAATGAGCTGATGGTGACTGTGTACAGGTGAATTAATGAGCTGATGGTGACTGTGCACAGGTGAATTAGTGACCTGATGGTGTCGGTGTACAGGTGAATTAATGTGCTGAAGACGACTGTGCAGGTGAATGTGCTGGGTCTGATGATGGTGACTAAGGAAGCCGTCAAGATGATGCAGGACAACAACATTGACGATGGTCACATCATCCTCGTTAATAGGTCAGCAAGAAAGAGAGAGAGAGAGAGAGAGAGAGAGAGAGAGAGAGAGAGAGAGAGAAGAGAGAAGAGAGAGACAGACAGACAGACAGACAGACAGACAGACAGACAGACTATTGGCATATACATTGTGGTCCAGGTACTTTTGTTGAAAAAGGCAAGCACGCCTGACTTATCTGCCATAATGATAAAGATCTATTTAAACCATAGAGTTGTGGACTAAAACCGTTGTTACTGGTTTTCCTGTGGAACTTCAGGGTGGGTATACAAGCCTGCTCAGTTATTCCTCTTGCCCAGTAGATTGAAAGGAGCAGACTTGAAAGAACTGGCATGTTCAGTCTAGTCGTTGTCAGCATACAAGTGCCATTCTGTAAACATGAACACCTTAATGGTGGGCAAATGGTTGCCTGCCCTAAATCTCACCAGTGGTGAGCCTGGAAGCTTTAAGCTGAGGAACATAACAACTGCAACAACATGAGCCGATACTTGTCATCAATAGCCTTAGGCTGTTGATGACGTGACTCTAATATGTTTCAGCATGCCTGGCACAAGGGATAACGTGACTTTGGTGTGTGTTTCAGCATATCTGGCACAAGGGATAACGTGACCCTGGTGTGTGTTTCAGCATGTCTGGCACAAGAGATAACGTGACTCTGGTGTGTTTCAGCATGTCTAGCACAAGAGATAACGTGACTCTGGTGTGTGTTTCAGCATGTCTGGCAAAAAAGTGCCACCAGTCAGCAGAAGTCATTGCTACTGTGCCACCAAGTTCGCTGTTTCCGCCATTGCTGAGGGTCTCCGCTTTGAGCTCCGAGAAAAGAAATCCAAAATAAAAGTTTCGGTAAAAGTGACAACATTCAGCTATCGTTTGTGGAATTATACCTTAAAACTTTTAATGTACATGTTGATGAGATGTTCTATTTGTTTACCTGTTCCTATTGTTTCAGGGGGGTAAAATAGCTTTGTAGCTGTGTTCGTGATCCTGAAACGTTAACACAGCGTATAGGCGTGAGTCTCTATTTATGTGCCCATTTGAGGGAATTTTTCAATCAACACTGGTTCTGTCTCAGGTCTCCTGAAGTCCTTTGGATTCTCCTTCTTCATCGTTGAATGCTCAGACAGCAACTATTGTTGTCTCTGTCTTGTGACCAAAAATGCGTTGTGCTGCCACTAAGCCCTTGACAAGTCAGGCCCAGCGCATCCGACTTCGGCGTGAGAGAGAATTATATCTTTCAAGTCTTTCTTGGGAAAAGGCAGGAGACTGGACCAAGAAGGCAGAAAATAGACAAGAAGGTGACTGGAAGGAAAGGAATAAGACAGAAACAAAGAGAGGGATAGAAAATAGGGAATTTCTAGCACAGAATTTCCTGAAAGTGGGGATGTTATATATACTGACAGCCTCCCACTGGAGAGCCCTTTGGGTGATACAATAAACCAAGGAACCGTGTGCCTACTGAAGTTTTCAAGAGCTACACTCGTTAAAATCCATTCACTCTTTTGCAGAATAATAGGCCAGGTATGGCTGGTGTGAGGGAATTATACAAGCATGCCACATGCACCCTGCTACCTTCGGATGAGAATATAAACCGAGGCCCCGTGTTCGAACGCACGCAGAACATCTTGCGCACATGTTAAATCCTGTTCCGCTTTTCGAAAGAGTAGGCCATTGTGTGCCGGTGGGAACAGATGACAAAAGTTACAAAGCGCATACACACGGGGACTGCATGTAAAAAAGCACATGAGTGCTTATTCCATTATCCTCGATATAAAAGAATAAATAAATGGAGAGGAATGGGCTCCGCCAGGTATAATTTGCCCCTGATACACTGCCTGATAGGTGTACTGCAATACCCTAACAACTCAAACAGTAAGGATGGGTCAAGCCAGTTGAAGGCACATTATCATCCTTTACTTATCATGCTGGCTGGTGGATGGAGTGTAGTCGGTGCCAGACCAAGACCGGGGATGACGTGTCATAGATCTCAAGTTGGTCTCTCTTGGGCCAGTCACATGCACTCAGCCAGCCTACTGCCTGTCCAGTCTTTGGACAGTCATCTGTCTGTCCATTGACGTCCTGATCTTCTACCTCTCTTTCCTTGCATTCTCCCTGCTGTCAGCACTGTTTTGGGCAGACAATCATGTCTCAGTATATGGCCAAACTATGAGTTTAAGGATGTTGGCTGTTTTCAATAGTTTTTTTGGGACTCCTAGTAAAATGAAAACTTGTCCGATTGGTAAAGCCTTTCCAGCTAATTTTGCTATCTTTCTATTGATCCACATTTTAAATTCTTCTATCTTTCTCTCTGTTTCTTTGTAAAATGTTCATATTTCAGCTCAGAAGAGAACACTCAGCAAAGTATAGCATTTCATTCATCTTATTCTTGAAATAAATGATATATGTCTTGATGTCAAGATGCTCTGTATTTAGGTGGATTTAGCTTGGGCTATCCTTTTGTAATTTCTTGATCATTTCTGCCCCCCTCAATGACCAATTGTCTAAGAGACTTGAAATGCTGGACTTGTTATTGTGTTTTGCCTGCTACTTGTACTTTTGTTCTTTTGTCATTTTTTTCTACTAATAACCATAATCTTAGTTTTTTCAACATTCATGTTAAGTTCACTTTTGTCACTTTCTTCTTTGACTGTGTCCACTACTTTTCTGCAAGTATTCATTATTTTCTGCCATTAGAGCTGTGTTATGTGCACACCAAATGTTGTCAATGTTTGGGGGTTTTTTCCCATTGTTCATAAGGCCTGTTTCGGTGTTTTTATTTTCTTAAAATACTTTTGGTGTATAGTTACATACATAAGGTGACACAATACGGCCCTGTCTCAGTCCTCTTCTGATTTCAGTAGGTTCCAATATTTCATCATCAATTCAAACGGCTGCCTTCTGATTCTAGTATAGTTTTCTTAAAATGTTGGTATCATTACCATTGACGCCTGCTTTTTCGAGTACTGCTACCATTTCTGCGTGTTTTACTGTCAAATACCTTTGCATAATCACAGAAACGAGTAATCTTGTCCAGGAATTCCATTTGCTTTTGTGCTAAGATCTTAAAACAGATCATATCTCTGGTGCCATTGTACACCCTAAAATCGATTTTTCCTAATCCAATTTCAAAATCTAATTTGGGTTTCATTCTGGCTCTGATTGTCAAGAGAGATCGTTGGCCAGCTGGTGCAAAGCATAAAAATTGCTTGTTTGAAGTGGTGTGCCTTTCCTTCTTCGTTCCTTTTTTTAAAATGAAAGAACAGAAGTAGTTATCTTTCTTGTTTCTTGTTTGCTGAAGGGCCCTGTGGTTGGCCACTTAAGTTTCTTTGGTTTCCTTGAGCTGCCTGAACGGAACTACAAACTCTGTGTGTGTGTGTGTGTGTGTGTGTGTGTGTGTGTGTGTGTGTGTGTGTGTGTGTGTGTGTCTGTGTGTGTGTTGTGTGTTGTGTTATGTGTGTGTTGTTTGTGTGTGTGTTTGTGTGTGTGTGTGTGTGTGTCAACAATAACAATAACAATAATTTTAATTCAGTTTTTGCAGGCCATATGGCCCATAGGAACAACAGTTAATCATATACTTTCATGTAAGGTGAACATCAAAAAATGGCATGACTTATCAGCATACCCTGACTACTTAGATTATCACCCGATTATTTGTAGAGCAAATTATGTATGTGAAGTAGAATCTTTAGAATACCGTAGAGGTATATGTTTACTGAGGTCAAACAGATTACCTTTAAATGGAATTTCACGTTATGGCAAACCGATTACTGATCCATTCTGCTCTCAGTGTGATGGCCAACAAATTGAAGATGTTTGTCACTTTTTACTTGTATGCTCAAAATATGCTGTATTGCGAAGAAAATGTATTCCTCTGTATTATTACAGA
>CM054134.1:41984937-41999937 GCA_028751875.1 Rapana venosa
CCCCAAGAACTTAAAAGCAAGTTAGAATAACGCGCTAGCGCTTATGGTATGAAGAAGAGCAAGGTCGTGATAAACAGCACCAACAAATCTCACCATTGGCGAACCTCAGAGCTCTAGCCGAGGAACGATAAAAATGTGTGTGTGTGTGTGTGTGTGTGTGTGTGTGTGTGTGTGTGTGTGTGTGTGTGTGTGTGTGTGTGTGTGTGTGTGAGAGAGAGACAGACAGACAGACAGACAGACAGACAGACAGACAGACAGACAGACAAAACAGACAGACAGAGTGAGTGTGTGTCTTTGTGTGTGCGTCTGTGTGTGTTAGTGTTAGAGAGATGTAGGAGAGGATTTTCCTCCACTGTAATTAATGTTCATACGTTTTCAATGTACATACTTATTTGTAAAAGTTGACTTTTTCTTCGTCTTGATATTGCAGCTCTCAATCTCTCTGTCTCTCTTTGTTTTCATATTGCATCTCTCTCTCTCTCTCTCTCTCTCTCTCTCTCTCTCTCTCTCTCTCTCTCTCTCTCTCTTCTCTCTCTCTCTCTCTCTCATTGTGTCTTTTCTTTATTTCAGATCAACGATGTCTGGATACGTCCAGTAGAGCAGGTACAGTGATGGAAAAGAATGACACCGAACTGGTCCTTTTGGACTCGGTTTTGAATGCCAGAACTCACCATCGTTCCCGAGTACGTCAGATTTCAACTAAATAACTAAACATCAGGTAATTCTTTTGCCAGCCTTTAGGCGTTATCTAAGCAGCTTTCGAAATCCCCTCATTATAATGTTTTTTTTAAATGTGTATGATTCTAAAAGCAGATTCTATACACGAGGTGTGTTCCATATTCTTGTGCATTGTGAGTGCAGTGCAATGGTGGCTCAATCAGGGATCGATCCCGGGCCGTCAGTTCGCAAGCACAAAGAACCAATCCCGTCCCCCCACCCCCACCCCCCCCTAACACACACACACACAATCTAAATATAGACCTAAATACATATATCAATAATCAGCCACTATCAGAGCACGCGAGCACACACACACACACATACACACACACACACACACACACACACACACACACACACACACACACTTGTCTTTTGTTTTTGTACTGTTTTGGTTTGTTTATGGTTAGAATCTTAACTTTTGTTTTGAATTGTAAGGTCTCGTGATTTTGACTGAATGACTTGAAGAAAAAACAAATGTTTTCTTGTTCAATGTACCATCCTAAAATGAAAATTTGACTTTGACATTTGCGCGAACGCGTGCACGCCCACTAAATAATTTTGATTTGGTGCGTTGCTTTCGGGGTGAAATCTAAAGTGTTATAGCTATTAATTGTACATCATCCAGTTGGGTTGTATATTTGTAGCTTCTTGTGTAGTGTAACATAATGTGTTGTTGAATGGAGTGTACGTGAGGAATGACTAGAGGGCTGACCCCTGTAGAACATTTTCTGCTTAGTACCAATAGTCTTTATCTTTACACATGCTTTTGTGCGTTCCTCTGCTAAAGCTCTGAGGTTCACCAACGGTGACATTTTGTATGTGCGACCGTTTTTATCCACTATGAAGGTAGCCGCATTCCGACTTCGGGGATGGTGTCTAAACACGACACCTGTGTGATTGCGTTTTTAAAATCTGTCATCCATTCCTACCGGCACGAAATGGCACGAAATGGCCTACACTTCCGAAAGGCGGAACAGGTTTTTGACGTGCTCGCGTGCTCTGCGTCCATTTGCACTCGGGGCCTCGGTTTATAGTCTCATCGGAAGGACTTTTGGGAGTTGGAGTCATCCAGTACTGATGTTAAATCCAGAGGATACGTATGCTTTAAATGTTATGTCCTTACCTATGTGAAGAAAAGGGACATTAAATGAGTACTTTTGATTTACCTGCTTGCTTTTACTTTGCTGCAAATAGTTTTAATGGGTATTTGGCTAGGAAGAGCAAACAACTTATCCAGATCTGTGAAATATTGAATAGCATACAGAAATCAGAGGGGAAAAAACAACCCAACCGTCACAGTAGGCAAAAAACAAACAACAACAGAAAACCCCAGCAAACTTAAATCGTAAAGTCTTCCCATCTACTTTTAGCTTTCTAAGGAGTCACTGGGGCTCGGCTCTTGAGAGCTGTTACTGAGATTCATGTATTGTGGTTGTGTGCCAACTCCTGGGTGTTTGGAACAGGTTTCCCTATATTGTAAGGAAACTTTTGATTGTAGACTTTGTTCTGTTGCTGATGTTCATCTGGCAAGAGATTTGGTGACAACATCAAATTCAGCTAATGACCATTTCTCAACTAAAGCAGATAATTGTGTTTTCATCAATTGTAAAATATTGTGTAGTTAAAGTAGTAGTTGTGTACGTGTCTACTTTTTAGCAAATAAAAGGAATGTGTTTGAAATGTGAAATCTCCTACCCCTCTTCAACAAACACCTGTGTGTGTGTGGGTGTGGGTGTGTGTCTTGATCTTAAGGTTAATCTGAGTAAGAGTAATATTGTTGTATTCAGAAAAGGTGGATATTTAGCTGCTCATGAAAAATGGTTGTACAATGGAAATATCATGCCTTTCATTAATGTATATAAATATTTAGGAATCTGTTCTTCTACTAAGCTTAGTTTCACAACTGCATGTAAAGATCTGACAAGTCGAGGTAAACGAAGCTTGTTATTTGTGTTGAAAAAACTATGAATTTTAAATAACTCTTTTGACTTGTTCATTAAGATATTTGATGCAAAAATACAACCTACTGTGTTATATGGTGCAGAAATTTGGGGCTTGGATGCAGCTGTAACACATTGTGAATCAGTGCACCTCTTTGCTTTAAAGCAGTTTTTAGGCTTAGATAGACGTACACCTAATGATCTTGTTTATAGTGAAACTAATAGATATCCTCTCTCTGTTAATGCTGCTGTTAGATGCGTTAGATCTTGGATTAAGATTCTGCATATGAATGAGAGCAGGCTACCTTTTAAATCCTACAAGGTGCTTTATGATCTAGATGTCAAAGGGAAAAACAACTGGGCAACACAAATACGTACCTGTTTGTGTGAACTCGGGTTTGGGTTTGTTTGGCTCAATCAAGGAGTCCGAAATTGTAGAGAGTTTATAGCGTTTCAGGCAAAGATTGATTGACTGCCAATGGCAGCAATGGAGTGATCATATACAAAACAGTGCAAGATTTCAAATGTACAGACAATTTATAAGTTCGCATGATGTAAAACCTTATCGAAAACTTGATATGGATATACATTTGAAAAGAATTATGTCTAAGTTTAGACTTGGTGTATCAGATATAAATGGTCATAAATTCAGATACAGAGAACATGATATTGACGAACTCAGGCTGCTATGCCCATTATGTAAGCAAGCAGAGGAGGATGAAGTACATTTTGTGTTGTGCTGTCCAGTATTAGAGGATGTTAGGCAGAAATACATCCCTGTTAAATATAGTAGACAGCCTAATTTATTTAGACTCTGTTTACTCCTGGCATCAAGTCATCCTGAGGTTGTGCGCAGCCTCACTTTATATTTGTGTAAAGCTTTCAGAATAAGAGAGATATTGCTATCCTAAGTCATATTTTTGTAGCTGACTTTTTGTTATACAGTAACATGTTGTCGTTACTATTACTTTTACCCCACCAAAATACTAAGCAGTTAGGCAACCCCCTTCATGTATGGGCCAATAGCCTTTTGTGAATAAATCATTCGAGTTCGAGTTCGAGTTCTCTCTGTCTGTCTGTCTGTCTGTCTGTCTGTCTGTCTGTCTGTCTGTCTGTCTGTCTGTCTGTCTGTCTGTCTCTCTCTCTCTCTCTCTCTCTCTCTCTCTCTCTCCTCTCTCTCTCTCTCTCTCTCTCTCTCTCTCGTGTTTGTGTGCGAATTGTTTATTCTTCTGCTTGTTGATGATGTCATCCTGCTATCTGAAACTGTTGTAGGCTTACAACAGCAGCTGAATAGCTTAAACAGTGCTGCAACAGCTCTTGATCTTAAGGTTAATCTGAATAAGAGTAATATTATTGTATTCAGAAAAGGTTATTTAGCTGCTCACGAAAAATAGCTGTACACTGGAAAAGTTATGCCTGTGATTAATGTATATATATATATTTAGGAATCTGTTTTTCTACTAAGCTTAGTTTCACAACTGCATGTAAAGATCTGGCAAGTTGAGGTAAACGAAGCTTGTTAATTGTTTTGAAAAAATTACGATTATTGAATAATAATGCTTTTGACTTATTCATTAAGATATTTGATGCACAAATACAACCCACTGTGTTATATGGCGCGGAAATTTGGGGACTGGATGCAGCTGTAACACATTGTGAATCAGTGCACCTCTTTGCTTTAAAGCTGTTTTTAGGCTTAGATAGACGTACACCTAATGATCTTGTTTATAGTGAAACCAATAGATATCCTCTCTCTGTTAATGCTGCTGTAAGATGCATTAGATATTGGATTAAGATTCTGCATATGGATGAGTGCAGGTTACCTCTTAAGTCTTACAAGATTCTTTATGATCTAGATGCCAAGGGGAAAAGCACCTGGGCTTCACAAATACGTACCTGTTTATGTGAACTTGGCTTTGGGTTTGTTTGGTTCAATCAAGGTGTCGGAAATTGTAGAGAGTTTATCAAAGTTTTCAGGCAAAGATTGATTGACTGCTGTTGGCAGCAGTGGAGTGGTCATACACAAAGCAGCGAAAGATATCAAATATACAATTTATAGGTTCACACGATGTCAAACCTTATCTAAAGCTTGATATGGACATACATTTGAAAATAATTATGTCTAAGTTTAGACTTGGTGTATCAGACATAAATGTTCATAAATTTAGATTATAGAACATGATGATGATGACCTCAGGTTGCTATGCCCATTATGTAAGCAATCAGTGGAAGATGAAGTTCATTTTGTGCTGTGATGTCCAGTATTAGAAGATGTTAGACAGAATTACATTCCGGTAAAGTGTAGTAGACAGCCTAATTTATTTAGATTCTGTCTACTCATAGCATCTAGTCACCCTGAGATTGTGCGCAGCCTTGTTTTATATTTGTGTAAATTGCTTTATATTTGTGTAAAGCCTTTAGAATAGGAGATATCTTGGTTTCTTAAGTCATATTGTTTTAAACTGATTGTTGTTGTGGTGGTTGTGGTTATACAATAACATTTTGGTTTTTTTGTGCTTCCTTATTTTTCTCACTAAAATACTAAACAGTTCGGCAACACCCCCCCCCCCCCCCCCCCCCCCCCCACTTCATGTATGGGCTAATGGCCTTTTTGTGAATAAATCTTTCGAGTTCGAGTTCTCGTGTGTGTGTGTGTGTGTGTGTGTGTTGTGTGTGGTGTGTGTGTGTGTGGGGGGGGGGGGGTTGTGTTCCGTGCACTCGCTAATATGAACACACGGGTATGTGAATGTGAAACTGCTAGGAAGAAAATTCCAAGATACACCTGTGTTACGTATAACTGGAATCTGATGACATGATGACATTTCTGATGACTCACTCTTTTTCATCATTACTTTGGCACTCCCTTCAGCCTGACGTTCACCCCCGTCAGGACCCTTAGGGCTCTTTCTGTATAAACACCATCCCCACCTTCTGCAAGTTCTGTGCTAGAAATTCCCCCATTTCTATCAGTTTGTCATTGATTTCTTTCTTTTGTTTCATATTGACGGTGTTGGGTCTTTGAAGGGATTAAATGGTGTTGGTTTAAATTTGAGGTAAATGTTATTGAAGTTACTGAAATTGATGTAAGGTGACAGCCCTAGTGTGAATTTGTGGTCGGTGGGGCTATAAATAACATGAAATGAAAAACTTTACATTCATGAAGTTCTTACTGGAAAAAAACCTCACAAGAGCTTTGTACCGCTGTACAGCAGTGTATGGCTTTAGTGTATCAGGACACAGAAGGACACTGAATTCTCATGATGATGGCCATCTTGTCATTTTACGTCCCATTCTGTAAGGACATGATTATGCCACAAAACTCCGAAGCTTTCTATAAGAGTAGCCAGAGTACAATGCACACGGAGAGAAATGACCCAAGTATTTTGAATTTCAAATTACAAAATGAATTGGTGATGGGACAAAAAAAAAGTGTAATTGGACAAAAACAAACTCGAAGTAAATAATAAAGTAAAAGATAATAACCCGACAATCAGAAGAAAAATGCTGTGCAAACTGTTCAGGTGTTGTTCATAACTTGATTAGAAAGTAGGCTTTCATCAGTCTCAAAAAGATAGTAGTGTCAGACATAACGAACACAAGGAATGGTAAAGCACTTTCTTTACCTGGCTCAGTAAAAGTCAGGTGCTTATTAATGATAAGAATAAGAAAAAAAACACGAAATCTTCCAGATGAACTAGAAGACAGATTTCAAAACTACTAAAAGAGCAACCATCTTTTATTGTTACTTAAACATCGCAGTGCCCCAAGTTTCACAAAAATATGTCAACTGTTTATAGGAGAAAATAAAGACTCCATAAGCTCTGCATGATCGTAGACCTACTGTACCAACATCTACTGCAATGGAGTGTTTGAGTCGCATTACCTAACAGTAATATCTTCATATAATCTTTCTGTGACCACAATTTGTCATTTCTACTCAGTATCTACTCAATTTTAAACATCTTATTTTCTTTCCTCCCCACCATGTCACGTTAATTTTCATTATTCAAATGAAAACAACATTAATCAAAGAAAAGCACACATGAGTTTGAAAATCTCTGCAATAAAGAGACATGATTAGTGACATATAGGAAGCAGGGTGTACATCTCTATGCGTGGATGTGTGTGCACATTCGTTGGGGTGGAATGAGTGCATGCTCGTGTGTACCCATTTGTGTGTAAATCAAACCAAAAAAAGGAGATACCAACACAATCTGATCAAGCAAACAACGTTGTGTCTTCACACAGACACACCTAGCTAGGAACTGCTTGGCCCACAGACTCGACAGCAATGTCTTTTATAGTAGGCTGTGCTGCATAAGCTCTTGCTGTGCTTTCCACACCAGGCAGGTTCGTTACAGTCTGCACACACACACACGCACGCACGCACGCACGCGCGCGCACGCACGCACGCACGCACACACACACACACACACACACACACACACACACACTTTCAACTCATGAACAGACAACTTGCCCGATTGCTTAAACAGCACACTCTGTAAAATAAATATGTAAAGTTATTGAAAAAAGTCTGAAAGGGAACAAGTAACCAACAGAGCTATAATTATTACCTCACGAAGAAGACAAGCAACTGCACACGTTCTAGGCTATAGGTCGTGGTAAGAACGTAATGAGGTAGGCCGAAAGGCAATAACTTTCCATTGCAAAGTCAGCCAAATATGCTCCTGAGATATACGATATCAGCTGGATGTTCAGATCAAAAACGTTGATAAAATCAATTCTTTTGATCGGAAAACTGTAAGGATTGCATGATACGTTTGGAACAGTTGATACATGGAAACTCTCATTTTTCTCAGACCCAGTTTCCGTAACAACAATTTTAATTTCTTTCCCTCCCTCTCTGGCTTCTGCTGTTCCTCAAACTATAAATAAATAGATAGATAGATAAACCCATGTGCATGTACCGTTGGGGAACAGAGTGTAACCCAGATGAATCCGTGCTTCCAGACTATCCTGCTGCGGAATCTACAAGATAAATCTTAGCTTGCCAAGATGCATTCTGATGTAGTCTTCATTTCCTAAATAATGGACTGGCATCAAACAGGAATAATCATTTGAAGTTCTTACATTCATGTATGCGGTGGAGTTGTGGGTTTTTTTTAGGGGGGAGGGGGGAGGACTGGACACGTGTGCGCGTAAGCACACACACACACCACCACCATTATCGCCGCCGCCGCCGCCCCTCCCCCCCCCCTATCAAAATAGAGGACCACCACCACCACCATCCTTAGTATCAAAATAGAGGAGCGGGGAAGTCGGAATGCGAAAACCAGAGAATGGTGTCTGCATGCGTGCGTGCGTACATGTGTGTATGTGTGTGCGTTTCAAAACCATGCAGAGAATTCAAGCATCTGCAACATGTGTACAGCTTTAAAAGTTGCAACGAACAAGTTTTATGAATGCGTTAAGTTGCAGACAGCATAAAAACCTCCACACCCATTGGCAAGCACGTGATGGCAGCACTGCTTTACTGACAACAAAATGTGCTGGGATGACTGCGTGTGGTGCACTCTGGCTTGCATGTAGGCGCTTTCATGGTTACGTGCAAAGGCAACATGCAATAATCCTCTGACGAACGACAACGACAGCAGCCTGTCTACAGACTACCGCCCAGACTCTCACCCCCATACAGCTCCTCACCCCCACCCCCCTTCCCCGAACAGGTAACAGCTCCCACTCACCAACTGGTTTTTTCACAGACAGCCTCCTAAGCTGCTGCTGCTGCCGATGTTGCATCTGCTGTTGTTGCTGCTGCTGCTGCTGCCGATGTTGCATCTGCTGTTGTTGCTGCTGCTGCTGCTGCCGATGTTGCGTCTGCTGTTGTTGTTGCTGCTGCTGCTGCTGCTGCTGGTGGCGATGTTGCTGCTGCTGCTGACGAGGTTGTTGCTGCTGATCCTGACAAGTGTGACAGCACTGCCTGGCCAGGCTGCTGCTGCTGCTGCATGGGTGCTGGTATCTGTCCATCACAGTGCTACAGTCCAGACCCTTGTAGGCCCAGGCTCCGGCTGGGGGGTCTCCGAAAGGGCAGGTGGCTGTGTGCCGCCAGTGGAGGAGGATGTAGGTCAACAGCAGCATCAATCAGCAACAAGGAGTAACCCCTGTTGATTCTGTGCACTTTGCCCTACCGTGTCTTCTCTTAGCTGTCTGCCTGCATTTCCCCTTCTCAGTCAGTCAGTCAGTCAGTCTGTCAGTCTGTCTGTCTGTCTGTCTGTCTGTCTGTCTGTCTGTCTGTGTGTCTGTCTGTGTGTCTGTCTGTCTGTCTGTCTGTCTGTCTCTCTCTCTCTCTCTCTCTCTCTCTCTCTCTCCCTCTCTCTCTCTCTCTCTCTCTCTCTCCTCTCTCTGCGAGCGAACGCATGCAGAACATCTTGCGCACACGTTAAATCCTGTTCCGCTTTTCGAAAGAGTAGGCCATTGTGTGCCGGTCGGAACAGATGACAAAATTTACAAAACCGCATACACACGGGGACTGGATGTAAAAAAGCACATGAGTGCTTATTCCATTATCCTCGATATTAAAAAAAGTCAAGTCAAAGTCAAGTCTCTCTGAGTCCGTTTCTCTTTTCTTGTCACCAAGACTTCATCTCTTATTCTGTCTGTTCGTTCTGACACACATAGTGAACATCAAACGGCTGATGCAGGGCTGACTAAAGAGCTGTTCTAATGGGCATGTTTCTTTTACTATGTAGCATATTTTGGCTCTGGCCCAAAGCTGTGTCAGTTACTGTTGTAAGCAAAATGTCTAGGCCTGCATTAAAGTGCTGTGCTTTAAAATGCTACGGTTTCATTCGTGACAAGCCTCGGCGTAACAACATTCACTCTCCTTTAAGAGAGAAAGCAATGCTCTGAAGCCGAAGTCATGACTGCCTATATGATAATGGCGAGCTACTTAACAACGGTCCTACACACACATTTCTCATCCAGTGCCTACTTGCGGCTTGACGGTGATTCCCAGGTAGGACGAGTGACACACAGTGTGTGGTATGGGTGACGCCCAGGGTGTTAAGCTGGGACATGCCCAACAACAACAAGAAGGATAACAACAACAACAACTTTACAGTACGTGAAACCTACCACTATAACCCCAGTAATACGCCCTTGCTATAGAGCACATGAAGCAATCATACTATATAACGCTTTAAAACCCAACATACCTCCCCCAGTCTAGATATGCATGATTAATTCGTTCCAAAATCTCAGCATTATAATCGTAGTCCAACACCCACACGCTCACTATACAGTACAGGAATCACATCAGTCATTACTACACAAACATTCGAAACCTAAGACGATTCCATCTCCGTTATAACTATCTGTAACTACTGTTAGCGTGCATGGTTTAAAACCCAACCTCAAATCGCCAGTCAAAACACCCAGGTCTTCACAGCTTTGCACACACACTTCAGACTCACCAGAGATGTTCTTTGCCGAAGGCAGGGAAGACTCTTCACAAAGCCCGAGTCTGCATACCTGATTATGACAGAAAAAAGGTGTAACTGTTGCAGGCCTCTGTCTGTCTGCCTCTGTCTGTCTGTCTGTCTGTCTCTGTCTCTGTCTCTGTCTCTCTCTCTCTCTCTTTCTCTCTCTGTCTCTCTCCCCTCTCTCTCTCTCTCATGAAGTGAAGTGGCTGTTTCCAGCATGTGATTGCTATCGATTGGGGTTTATATTTTTAAGTGTGAAAATAAGGACATTTGTGGAAAGAAAAGAAATAGATGTGAATCTGACGTGGACCGGGACTATGTGAGGGCCACATCAAACCTTCCCTCCTAAACTCCACTTTTACTTTGCCTGGATTTTTTTTCTTTTTATGTGTGTGTTTTTCTTCTTTAGTCGTGTGGTTTTGTGCTCAACCTTCAACACATCTTCCGCCATGCGACCAACAACTAGGTTGGTAAGTGAAAGCATTCATTATCCTTAGAAAACAGCCAGTTTACAAAAGACAGTCACCAAGTCAAATTCCTAGCAGACTACAAGCATCTGCCAATATGGAGAACAGTACTTCACAACAGATATATAGACACACTCAAGTAAGACACTGCAACAGCCACCTGGCAAGACACGACACAGTCAACAGAAATCATACCAGATCTGGACACCTATTTCACTCCGCTCCCATCGCAACTCTTCAAAACATTCCTGCAGCTTTTCCTCAGCAATTCAAAACTATTAACAATTACAGTATAATCATACCACAGGGACAATACTGATTCAAAGGAACACTATTAAGTACAACAGTACATCATACCACTGGGACAATACTGATTCAAAGGAACACTATTAAGTACAACAGTACATCATACCACAGGGACAATACTGGTTCAAAGGAACACTATTAAGTATAACGGTATATCATACCACAGGGAAAATACTGATTCAAAGGAACACTATTAAGTACAACATTATATCATACCACAGGGACAATACTGATTGAAAGGAACACTAGTAAGCACAACATTATATCATACCACAGGGAAAATACTGATTCAAAGGAACACTATTAAGCACAACATTATATCATACCACAGGGAAAATACTGATTCAAAGGAACACTATTAAGTACAACAGTATATCATAAGTAAGTAGTAAGTAAGTATGTTCTTTCGAGCCAGAAGGCCCATATGGTCCCTGTGGTATGATATAATGTTGTTTCTGTAGCGTTAAGCGAACTGATGGTTTTTCACCACCCCTGTGACAGGACGCTAGTCTGTCGCCAGATACTTCCCCAGCAGAGCTGGTACCCACTTGTACACCTGGGTGGAGTGAGGAAAATAGGAGTAAAGTGTCTTTCCCAAGGACACAACACCGAGCCGAGCGGGGATCGAACCCGCGACCTCTGGATCACGAGTTGACCGCCTAAACCACTCGACCACGGTGCCTCCAGTATATCATACCACAGGGAAAATACTGATTCAAAGGAACACTATTAAGTATAACAGAATATCAGCAGCACGAGGCAAAAGGAACGAGAAGAAAGGCTGCAGCCCAAGCAGACAGACCAGCGTTGGACTTCATCAGTGCCCTCTGCCATAGGGACTGTCTGTCATTCCCGTGTCGGACTGGCCAGCCACAACCGACGCTGTGCCAGAAGTGACACCTACAGCGCAACTCCATAGTCTTCCAAGACTGGAGGATGCCCATCACATCATACCACAGGGACAATCATGAATGAAGGAAATACTTGCCTGGCGTGGTTAGAGACGTAAATCGACATTTTAAAGAACATGGTTAACTGACACAAAGTTCGCTGACACGTAAATAAAAATGTACCTCAATTCCAGGATCTGCATCTCTGAAGCCCATCTACAATATGAAACTTCAATGACACTTTGATGGCACCGCTACAGCAGCTGCTGTTGTTCTTGTCACCGTGTTTAACCACACAGACACAGAGAAATACATACAGTCAGACAGACAGACAGATAGACAGATCTCTCTCTCTCTCTCTCTCTCTCTCTCTCTCTCTCTCTCTCTCTGCCTTGCCGGGTGCACACACAAAGCCGTCCACGCCAATAGCGGAGGTACAGATGCCTTCGGAGACGTAACAGGTGAGAGAGTAACACACCTCACTGTACTGCAGCTCTCCTCCCGGGCCGTACACGATCTGCTGACACATGAGGGGGTGGTGGCGGTGATGGGTGATGTCAAATTTTTTATTTCCAGATGGTACATTTAATAAGCAAAGCATTTACTTTTCTTTATCAAGCCATGTCGCGCGTGCGTGCGTGCGTGCGTGCGTGCGTGCGCGTGCGCGCGTGTGTGTGTGTGTGTGTGTGTGTGTGTGTGTGTGTGTGTGTGTGTGTGTGTGTGTGTGTGCGCGCGCTAGCATTTGTGTACACGTTTTTCTTACTGATTCATTTTACTGGAATTAATGGTTGTCGTTGTTATGACCGCTACATTCACAGCTGAGGACACCACTTACCCTGGCCAGGTAGGACTGAGGCCCCACTGACATTTTGCAGATGGTGTCAGGGTCAAATTCCTGACCCATGGCTTTCCCTTTGACCGCAGGGGTCATGGTGTTGTTTGGCGACAGACAGTTACCAGGGTGACGGGGGAGGCTGGACGATCGGAGTGGCCTGTTCCTGGCCGCCATACGTCTGGAACAGGGGCCGCAACCCCCTTTGCCCTGGAGAGAACACCAATGAGTATGAGGGCTTTGAACAGTATCGTTCACGTATTTTGTGTCTTGTCTGTCTGTTTGCCTTTGTTGGTTTATCCTCTCCGTTTGTCTTGTCTGTGTCTTAAGGTTGTTATATAGGATGTAGCATAGTACTCTGCTAAACATCATGGAACTTAAACATTGTGGAATGCAGACATAATGGACCATAGAACACAGATTTGTTAGAACTTGGGCATTATAGAAAGTCAAAATGATGCAGCATTGACATATGGAATTTAGACATTGTGCAATATAGACATAATGGAGCACAGAACACAGATGTGTCAAGATAAAGACATTATGGAATACACACATAATGGGGCATAAAATAAAGATGTTTTAGAACTTACATGTTACGGAATACAGACATAAAGGAGCATAGAAGACAGACGTTTCAGAACCTAGATGTTATGCGAAGATAACATGATGCAACATAGAACACAAATGGCGTGAAATTCAAACATGGTGGCGAGTAGACATGAAAGAGCACAGAACAAAGATACCGGTGGAGCTCGGTTAGACATGAAGGTCAGGAAATAATGAGGACAGAACACAGAACACATGGGTGTGATGGAACATACACGCCATAGTAAGCAGACACGATGGTGCGCAGAACACAGCACATTGTGGGATTTCATCGTAAAGGAAACAAGATCATGTAAAACAGAATATATACATGGTGGAATTTTATTGTAATAGGAATGAGACATGGCACTGAATAGACATGATAAAACACAGACATAAGCATGACATCAAAGAGTCTGCTCAGCAACTATTGCAAAGCGTATGGTTTATGCAATATTCTTTTTTTTTCTTTATTTTATGCAAAATTCTACACACTGTGAAACTTTCGTCGACAAAACTTAAAAATGAAAAATTTGAGAAAAGTGACACGAAACAAACTTGGTCAGCAGAGGTCAAGGCAAGAAGTGTACACAAAATGAAACGTTAGATGTATACAATTATTAGCATGATGGAGTTTTAGGCATAATGGAATGCCAATATCATGACACGGAAAACACGCTTCAGGTACAGTGGAGCTTCTACATGATGGAAGAAAGACAAAACAAAAATATAGATCAGACTTATGTCACGTAAAATTTAAATGCACCTGAAACATGGTATAACACAGAATGTACACACGGTAGAATTTCAACGTACTGTGATGTAAAGAGGACAACACAAGTAAACCACAGACTTGATAGACCCAGACCCTACAGATGAAGGGGCGTAGACCTAAAAGAAACCAGTCATGGTAGAACACAGACATGAAGGAAGGATGCAGTACAATACAGACACGCTGCAATAAACCCACTGCTGCTGTCCCCGCAAGAAGTGCCTGATGCTGTCCTTGGAGCAGTTAGAGAAGAGGAAGTTGTCAGGGGAAGCCCGATTCCTGCTGCCGTCCATGATCATCAGGGAGTCCTTGGGGCAGCTCTGGCTGCTCCGCTCCCCGTCATGATGGACGTCCAGGCTGAACCACACACATGCCCAGGTCAGAGTCCACTCAGGAATGACAAGAGGAGGAAGAGAAGAAAAATAGACGGTTGTGAAAATGTTGGGAAAGACCAATTTCTTAGGCCGTGTCCTTGTCTGCATACCATTATTTGAAATTTTCTTCCAGCAACAGTCTTTGATCCTACTGTCTTTTCGGTTTTGCTTTTTTGTTCAGACCAAAATCCTCGCTGGATCTTTACGGATGACTGAATGACAGGATAATTTTGATTTTAAAAAACACTGAGAAAAAAACTAACAATTTATCCAAGAAAACACACTATCAGACAATAAACACAGAAGGTTCCCCTTCCAATGTGTAAAATAGCAGAATTGATAGGTTTCCATCAGCAACATGTATATGTGCCAGAAATATAAGCCCAATATACACACAGACCCAGACAGATACTCAAACACTCAAACACTACACACACACACACACACACACACACACACACACACACACACACACACACACACACACTGAAAGTACAGTTCTACGTTTAAGAAAGGCACAATCGTGACCACCAACACCACGTCACTACCACCACCACAACAACAGCCGCAATATCAATATGTATCAAATGACACATGAATGGGAGACAAGATGCAGTGCAGCCATCTGCAAAGGCAACACAACACCAGTTTCACTTCTACCAC
>CM054134.1:42004937-42044937 GCA_028751875.1 Rapana venosa
TTTATGCTAGCCGTCAGTATAGTTCTATTTGTACACGATAGGCTCAGGGAAACACACACACACACACACACACACACACACACGTGCGCACATAAATCTTACCCCAACAAAGACAGACTTTATGTATTTTCGTAAAAGGTGGGTTGTCTCATTTTGCAGATCCGTGGCGGAAGGATTCAGTATTCTGGCTATGGATGTCCAGCTGCAACATCACCACCATCGCCAAACTAGTTTGCAAAATGCTCCCTTAAAACACAACACACACACACACACACACACACAAACAGAACACACACACACACACACACACACACACACACACACACACACACACACACACACACATTTCCTTGTGGGACATCGGTGTTAGTTTACATTCAATTTTCTGTCTGCTCATCTGCATTCAGCCTGCATTTGCTCATGAAAATATTGCATATATGACAAGGGGGGGGGGGGGGGGGGGGGGGCATTACAGGACTGAATACAGAAAGCTGGGTATATTGACACACAAGACACGTAAGTCGTCTGTCGCATGAAGCAGTCTTCTCTTCCAAGTTCCAGTGGGACTGATCAACTGTCTACGTTCTGTTGCTGCAGCACTTGTAGCTAGGAATGCTTTGGAGGTCTGGCTGAACAGTCTGATGCCAGTTCAGCTTTGTTGGTCCTCTTTACCTTTCTCCTAATGGCGTCCACACAAAACTCATGTGTTCGCTGGAAACTGGAAGACGAAATAGCCTACATGGCCCAGTGTTCAGCCACCTTGCGTATCGGGGAAGACACCTGTGGTCTTTCTACTATCGAGACCTCGTTTTATAATATCATGAAGTGGGGGGGGGGGGGGGGGGGGGTGCGGAAGGGGAGGAGGCAAGGGCGGAATAGCCTGGCAGTTAAAGTGTCGCGCTCGTGAGCTGACGGCCCGGATCGAGCCGCCAGGTAGGCACCCCTTTTAGGGGATTTTAGCCTGGAATTAACAAAGTACTGACTCCATTCCCCCGGTGCGACTATAAACCGAGGCCCCGTGTGCGAACGCACGCAGAACATCTTGAACACTCGTTAAAAACTCGTCCACCTTTCGGAAGAGTAGGCCAATTCGTGCTGGTAAGAACGGATGACAAAATTCAACAACAAAAACACATGCACACAGGCGTCGTGTTTGAAGTCGGAATGCGGCTACCTTTAATGGTGAAAACAAACCGATTGCAAACGCTTGGTGAACCTGGGAGCTCTAGCCGAGGAACGAGAAAACAATGATGCTATCATCCGTGGGACTTGCACGGGAGTAGCGTGGGAATGGCTGTTAGCTACGGGAGGAAAAATCCCATCCAATGGATCCCATAGTGGTGACTCCAACCGGCGCTCTGAGATTACCGACAGATCAGGAATCAGATGCATGAACCGGGCCCCTTACCTCTCTCTCCACCCCCTTTCCTCAAGGGAGATAGGGAGATACGAGGGAGGGAGATACGAGGGAGGGAGATAGGGAGATACGAGGGAGGGAGATACGAGGGAGGGGGATAGGGAGATACGAGGGACTGCTATTCCTACAGGCTGACAGGCAGGCATAGAACTGACAAACAAGCAGAGATATGCTGACTTACCAAAGCATATCTCTCATCTATCACTTGTAACTCCTAGGCTGAAAAATATTGGTTTTATTGTCTCCTGTCATAACAGTATCTGCAAGCGACAGTAAACTGTCGCTCCACAGACGTATGGGTGATAACCCAACCCCATGCCATATTCTCACAGCCTGAATGCCTGTCTCTCTATTTGTTTGTCTGATTATCTGGTTGTCTACCCGTCAATCTGTCTGTCTCTGTCTCTCTTTTTACAAACACATGCATGCATGCACGTGTGCGCACCCCCATCCCCCCCCCCCCCCCCCCCCCCACACACACACACAGACAACACACGCACACATACAAATGCGCACGCGCTCGCTCACACACATACATACACACACACATTAAACTCTTTAATGACATTAAGTCAGATCTTTACGAGCGTTCTGAAATTTTCAACTCTGATGTAGACTCACAAAGAGCAGTTTCAGTCTGTCCTGTTTGAGAAATGAAGCAAGCACACTTTGATGTAGATTATATCAACATGAAAAAGAATGAGAATCCAAATATCATGGCAGTTAAATTCATTCACATATAGAACATAATTACTCTCATTGTCTTAAAATTTATACAGATGGCTCACTTTTAGACAATCATCAAGCAGGTTCAGCATTCGTCATACCGGCACTAAAAGTAGAAAAGTCGTATTATGTTGGTAAAAATCGATCTGTTATTACAGCTGAACTGATAACTATTCCCGTGGCTTTTAATTTCATTTTAGATCATCGATACTGTTTCTTTCACATATTACTTTGTGTGGATTCAAAGTACTATATGCCTTAAAGTCTATAAGCAACCTACTAAGCTTATACTAAATATCAAATACTTCATAAATCTTCTGCGTTTAAGAGGAATTCATGTTTCCTTTTGCTGGATACCTTCACACATAGGATTGTTTTCTAATGAGTGGGCTGATCGGGCTGCGAAGAAAGGTGCACCTAATGAAAAGGGGTCTAAAGTACTGCATGTCCCTCTATCCATTGCAAAGGGTTATCAGTTGTTAGAAGAAGTTTCCTTAAACAAAGTCATAGAAAAGCATCAGTAAATCAAGCGGCTTTTGCATTCAACTCCGAGTGGGAAGAGCATAATTGAATACATTGATCACTTAGATTAGATTCATACAAATGCTGTCAAAGAAAGAAAACTCAAGGAATTATTTTTCAGGATAAGATTAAATGCATTCACGACAAAATTCAGCAAGGATGTTAAATGCTTATGTGGTGAATATATTTCAAATACCCATATCATACTTGAATGTGAGAATTTAAAACCTCATCTCCCTGCCTTTTCTGAGAATACCATTGATGAAGTTTTGAACAATGTAAAGCTAAAGTTTGATATTGCTAAAGGTTTATTGTTAATTCCTATAGGGCTTGTAGTTCTCTTTGAATTTCATTTTATTTTAAATGTTGTTCTTGATCTGTTTATGTTAAGAATACTATTTGTGTATTTCCCTTCTTATTACTCTTTATTACACCCCCCCCCCCCACACACACACACACACACGAACGCACGCACGCACGCAATACACAGAGTAGATATCTCTATCTATCTATCTATCTATCCATCTCTTTTATTCAGTCTCCTATTTTAGGGCCGTCTGGTATCACTTAAAGTGGAAAGACGTTAAAATTGAAGACTAACTTACACACACACACACACACACACAACACACACACACACACACACACACACACACACACACACACACACACACACACACACACACACACACACACACACACAAGGAGTAGTTGCGCTCACTTCTGGAAGGCCCATCTGTCAACGATCACTCGTGTTTCTATACTGAAAGTGTTAGTTTCGGTCCTCCCGGAAAAACCAGCATCTGCAAATGATAATCTGCCATAGTTCCGCAGATGTAGTCTCTCTCTCTCTCTCTCTCTCTCTCTCTCTCTCTCTCTCTCTCTCTCTCTCTCTCTCTCTCTCTCTCTCTCTCTCTCTCTCTCTGTTGTGTGTGTGTGCCTTAATTTTAATGTCTTTACACATTAAGTGATATCAGACAAAATGTGTGTGTGTGTGTGTGTGTGTGTGTGTGTGTGTGTGTGTGTGTGTGTGTGTGTGTGTGTGTGTGTGTGTGTGTGTGTTGGTGTTGGTGTTGGTGTTGGTAGTGATTGTCTAGAGGTAACGCGCCTGCTGGAAAGCGAGAAGTGTGGGTTCAGTCCCCGTTTTACATCCAAAACTTGTCCTCCATCCACTAGACTGTGAGAGGTGGTCTGGGTGGTACTAGTCTTTCGGGTGAGACGATAAACCGAGGTTCCCTGTGCAACACGCATTTAGCACTCGTAAAAGAACCCACGCAACAAGGAGGTAGTTCCTCATAAAACTATGTAGAAAAAAAAACTCCACTCTGACAGGGAAACAAATACACATGCAGCCAGGAAAACACAAAATATATAATTATTATATATGATAATGGTTGACACTGCTCTTGTAGCCACGCGCTCATCCAGGTAGAGCCACCTGAATTTCACGCAGATAAATCTGCCCTGACTTAGAGTGGTAAATTCTTCCTCGTCGTCGAAAGTTTAGATAGCAAATATTGTTGTCTGTCTTATGAGCGAAAATGCGTTGCACTACGATTAAGCACCTGACAAGTCTGTCCCAGCGTATCCGACTTTGGTGTGGGAGAGAATCTTTATCTTTTAAGTCTTTCTGGGGATTTAAAAAAATAAGGGGGGGGGGGGGGGGGGGGGGGCAGGGGGATTGGAGCAAGAAGGTAGAAAATAGACAAGAAGATGGTGACAGGAAGAAAAGGAACAAGGCAGAAACAAAGAGAGGAATAGAAAGAGGGAATTCCTATAAATGAATAAATAGATCTTTAAACAACAGCAACAACAACAACAGCTCAGATGTACCTGCCGGAGCGCAGAGCACAAAAACTGCAGCCACGCACACCCAAACCATAGCTGCCTACCTGTTGAACTAACCAGACTGATGGATCTTCCTCATATTTATGGCATCGTTCAGTGCACGTGCAGCAGTGCTCTCCCTCTACATGTCACTCAAAAACCTCTTCAGATGTCGAAATCATGCAGGTTTAGGGCTTGTTGTGAAAGAATGTCGTATTCAATATTATTTCTCGATATCAGCGGTCTTGACAAAGTGTCAGTCACATGTGTTGGTGCACAAGTAACCGCTACTCTGACTCTTGCATAATAAACCTTGTGGCCTGTTCGAGAGATTCTGCCTTTTGAGATGACCCTGACAGACATCTGTTTCCTTCAAAAACGTTTAAATGAAACAAAAACGTTTAAATGCAACAAACGATGATACCAGTTTAAAGGAAGCGAAAGCGTTTAAACGAAACATAAGGTGATAACAGTTTAAATAATAAGAAAACGTTTGAGAAGACAGGGTGGTCTCTGCCTGTGGCTTTTTTTTTTTTTTTAAGTTACTGGGCAAATGCGAGCGTATGTTCGAGCCCCATGGAGTCATGTTATTTATTTATGATGTCACAATTTTCCGTGTCCATTTAAAAAAAGCTGCCCAAAATGTAAATGTAAAGTTTATGTCTGTATGTTGCTTTTTTATGGAAAAGGTTTTTATATATATATATATATATATATATATATATATATATATATATATATATATATATATATATATATATATATTATATATATTGTTTCTGGTTTAAAAAGAATGACATCGCCGGTGACTTCACAAGTCATACCGACTACAGAAGGATTGAACATACACCTCTGTGGCACAGCCTCATCGGAAAAAACAAGACGCTATAAGAAACTAACCAAAGTGTATAGGGTCTGTGTGGAATGACTTTAATCAAACAAAAAAAGACGACGATAGATGGTGTACGATCACAATTAAGACTTGTTCACCATGTGAAGTGAGAACAGACTGGCTCACTTTGAAAAGAGAGAGTGGAGGTTGTCTGCTGAATCCGACAGAAGACCTCGTCTCCACCGGTTCATCGGGAGGTGTTCTGGGAGGTGGCTCTGTCTGCAGCAGCCCCAGTCTGTGGGCACAGAGTGTGGAGCGGTGGGGGCACTGCACGTTTGTTGTGACCATGTGCATCGGTGGTCTAGAGGTAACGCACTTACCTAGCAAGCGGAAAGTCCGTCTTCGAAGTGTGTAGTGGTTCGATCCCCGTTTGTGCCCAAAACATTTCCCCCATCCGCTAGACCGTGAGTGGTGGTCTGGGTGCTAGTCTTTCGGATGAGACTATAAACCGAGGTCCCGTGTGCAAAACGCATTTAGCGCACGACGGCAAAGAGATGCTCCTGGCAAAATTCTATATTAAAAAGTCACTCTTGTGCTGAAACTAGGCTACACATGCAAACAGGAATAGAAAAGAAAAAATGATGGGTGCCCTTGTGGCCATGCGCCCTCCCCGGAGAGAGCAGCCCGATTTTTCATGCAGAGAACTCTGCCGTGACTTTAAGTGGGAAACAATACAATAAACTGAAATACAATACAATACACTGTGAGCGTGGGGTTGCGGCCTTACTTTGTTGCAGTAGGAAGTCTTTGGCGCGGGTGTCTTCAAAGTTGTGTGTGTGTGCGTGCAGGTGTGCGCGTGCACACACACCACACACACCCAACTACACACAACACAACACCACACAACACGCCACACACAACGCCACACACACACACACACACTTTTTTTGTTAACTGTTGGCCCTAAAGAAGGCCTGTTGTGATACAAGACAGCTGGATTTTTTTTCATTTTTTCTTTCATCTTTTATTGTACACACACACACACACACACTTTTTTGTTAACTGTTGGCCCTAAAGAAGGCCTGTTGTGATACAAGACAGCTGGATTTTTTTCATTTTTTTCTTTCATCTTTTATTGTTTCATTATTAAGATATTTATTGTAGATTTCTTTATTTCATCCACACTTTTTGCCAATTATAGTAGCCTACCTCATGCATAGTAGTGTCGAATACAGATGGAGATCAGTGTTGTTTTCTTTATTTTTTTCTTTTCTTTTTTTTTTTTAACCACTGTCTTCACTTTGATTGTACTTGTCACTCTTACTCCTGCTCCTCTTTTTTCGTCTTTTCCTTTTCCTGGATTTTCCACGTCGACGAGAACGACTTCGACCTCTTCGTTTGCTACGTCTCTTGCGAGAGCAACGACGACGACGACGGCGGCGGCGGCGGCGGCGTCGACGACGACGACTTCGACCCCCTTTCCTACCTTTTCTTCTTTGTCGTTTTCCTCTCCTCCCAAGTTGTCCAGCAGTTGACATAGATCTGACAACGTAGCGACTCACATACCCCTGCTTGTAGATGCGACCGTCTCGAATGCCACGTAGAACCTGTCGCCGAAGTTCTGGCAGCGGTATGAGAAGTCCTTCCTCTGTCTGATCCATTAGAATTCGACCGATTCTAGACAGCGTGGAACCAGACTTCTCTCCTAGAGCGGCGATTGCCGAGGTGATGTGAGATACTCGGAGTTTGTGCGAACAGTGAGGTACTAGCGGGACGGGAGAAGCTACGGGATGTGTCGGGGTTTCTTGTTCCGTTCCTGAAAGCTTTGCCTCGGAGGGTTCAGTTTGTGATACTGATAGCATGATGTAGAGTTGTGGTTGTGATAGGCTGCTTGGTAGCCTATCTGTTAGTGTGTTTATGTGTAGGGCCTATGCGTGTTGGAAATGACGACCAGAAGCAGAGCTTTCAAAGTGTGTGAGCGGGCAGAGTGATGCAAAGGAGTCACTGAATCTGCCCAGATCTGTTTGTACAAGTCGTTGTTATGGCCACGCCTTCACCTTAGAAACAACCAGAGAGAGATTTTTGTCGTGGATACAACTCTTGCGTGCAGCAGGAGGAGGGGGAACAAATGCCGGAATCTTTCAAAAATGAATACATAGGGCCTAGTTGACCAAATGAATGAAAAAATAGATGAAAGAGTGAAATCAGCACACACAGAGAGAGAGAGAGAGAGAGAGAGAGAGGGATAGTTTCGTATTCTGAGTACATGCTCCCCCCCCCCCCCCCCCCCCCCCCCAATTCTTGATCTGCAGGTGCCTTTTGTCTTGTACATATTGTCACATTACGTTTTAAAACTTCCTGCAGAGGGAAGAGGAGTAGAAAGGAAACACGAGGCAAGGCAACAGGGTGAAGGGGACAGGGGGAGGGCACGTTTCTTTTGTATGAGAGAGACAGAAAAGTATGGTCCTGAAAGATATATGTCACAAGAACATAATGTAACACATCAACTAGCCTATGCTACAGATACGCTTGGGGGTAATCTGCTTTATTCTGTTTTATGTTTGTTGTTGTTTTGTTGGTTGTTTTTTTTGGGGGGAAGGGTGGTGGTGGACAGAATAGATCAATCGTCAAGTCAATACTTAAGCTTACATTCCAGTCCAACATTAACGTCATAAATAAGAGTACTAGCTCTTGGGCTGACGTCATTTTGATAACTCCTACCTCAAAAACTGAGTCTGGTGTTTTGCCAGGCCTATTCAGTTTGCACTCTCCTTTCTTTTCGAAGTCAACGTGTTTGACTGTTCATCATTTTGTGTTGATCAGTAGCAAAACAACAGTTGTCTGACCAATGCAAACCACTTCAGCTTTG
This sequence comes from Rapana venosa, assembly GCA_028751875.1. Classification (NCBI taxonomy): domain Eukaryota; kingdom Metazoa; phylum Mollusca; class Gastropoda; order Neogastropoda; family Muricidae; genus Rapana; species Rapana venosa. The sequence goes on from CM054134.1 coordinate 42,013,131, forward strand.
ATACAACAGTGCCTTTGGCCAATCAGTGTCCGTGTTTGGGGCTGCGTCACCATGTCAACGGCAGAATGTGTTGGCAACAGAATCAACACAACAGGCCCAGTCAGCACGCTGGAGACTAGGATCCAACAGAACACTGCACATGCAACTTGCTTGTGTCTGCCCTTTGGAGGAGCGCGTCTCTGCCTTGCAGGGCGAGCCAGAGGCGCCACCAGCGCTTCCAAAGACCGAAATGACACCAGGTCCCAACACTCAAGACAAAAAATCCACCACCAGGGCGAGAACGAAAGATCTCCACGTCAAGCAGGCTGAATTAGTCTCCATTTTGTTGGAATTAGCCGACAGAAATGGATCCAGCACCATAGCTATTCGGGACGCCTTGTCGCGGAGACATGGGGCAGAGCCGATTTCTATGGGCAGCATCCGACAGGCCTTACAACGGGCTGTCCGTGCCGGAGATATCGAGCTCAACTCGGCCAACTACCGCTTCAAGTTAAATCCTTCCAAGTTCACCGAGCTCACTCGCTTCCAAAAAGACAAGAAAGGTCGGAAACAGAGCCGGGGACGACGAAGGCGGAGTAAGGGTCGCAAAGGAAAAAAGAAAAAGAAGAAGAAGAAAGGTCGAAGTCGACGTGGGCGGCGCCGGCGCCGTCGGCGAAGCCGAAAACGTGGAAAGAAGGGCCGAGGTCGGCGACGCAGAAAAAAGGGCAGAAAGAAGAAAGCCAAGAGGAAAGCTAAATCAAAGCCAGAAGGGGCCCCTGACGCCCCGCCTGCCGAAGCAGACTCAAATGACTGAGAGGTGTGCAGTTTCTCTTCCTTGTTCTATCAGCGCTGAAGAAGCTTTATTGTAACAACAGAAATCATCCATCAAAACGAGCGAAAAAGAATAAATAAAAATAAACAAAAAGGTCCTTTTAAGGACCACAAAGTCATTCCAAAGACTGGATTGAATATCTGAAAATGTCCAATATTATTGTTCGTTAGTATTTTTAGATTATTGTCACCAACTTACCTCAACCCCACCCCCTCTCTGTCCTACAAGCACATACATTATTACTCCCTCTCTATCAGTCTCTCTCTCTTTCACACACACACACACACACGCATACACATGTACACATACACAAACTCGCGTGCGCGCTCTCACCCGCGCGCGCACCTTTTAAATATACACCTGGTAAACATGCACTTGTATACGCCCACACTGGCACGCGTCTCTCTCTCTCTCTCTCTCTCTCTCACACACACACACACACAAACACACACAGCTCGCAAACACATGTACACGTATTCTTGCAAGCACGCACACACATACGCACACACCACTACGTGCATACACACACACACACACACACGCGCGCGCACACACACTGAAAAGAGGTCAAGAAGTTAAGTTAGTGGTTAGCCTAAGACATTCTCTCATGTTCTTACCTCATCATCGTCATCAACAACATCCAATGATTGGGGTATTATTTATATTTTTTTTCAAATCGTTATTGCACAGCCCAGTTGGTTCGTTATTGCGATCATTATGGACTTTAAAGACATAATCCTTCAGTAGATCAGATTTTCTCCTGTTGTTTATGGTTATAAATATTACATAGATTCTAGTTTTATTGCTAATTTGCTAGAGTGTGTTATAAATTAGGATTTTTACTAATCTGTACTTAAGAATTACTTTAGATTTCCATTTTCCTGTTATTTGTAGATTATGTAAATTAACTACCTTACCCATTTGCTTTTTTCGTTCCTTGGCTAGAGCTCTGATGTTCACCAATAGTGAGATTTTTCCGTATGTGACCGTCCCCGTCCCCCCCCCCATTAATTTTAGGTAGCCACATTCCAACTTAGGGGATGGTGTCTAAACACACCACTGTGCATGTGATTTTGAAATGTCATGCGTTCCTACCAACACGAAATGGCTTACTCTTTTGAAAGCCCGAACAAGTTTTTAACGTGTGCGCAAGATGTTATGCGTGCATTCTCAAACGGGGCCTCGGTTTCTAGTCTCATCCGAAGGACTTTGATATGCACTTCGATTTTCTCATCAAACTGGGAAATGAGGCAAGGCTGGGAATCGAACCTAGAACCTCATGGCTTTCTTGTTATATGAGCGAGCGTCTCAACAGACCTACCATCTTCCTTCTTATATTTAAATGAATTGCTTAATTAAAATGGTCGTGATGGCTAGACAAATAATTTAATGTGACGAAAGTGTAGCAACGATGTTTATCATTTGATTATAAGCGTTAAGTATGGTTAAATCAATCGGACAATTTTATGCCGTGAAACAGAAGACACCTGTACATATCACAATTGGCCCTTTGACAAATACATCAAATGAAGCAAGAGTATTCATCAAACTAGAAAATGAGTTAGGACACTTCTCAGCCAGGGTCGCCAACTGCCACCCTCCATCTTGCTCACGATTTCAACATCGAGCGTGGTCGATATACAGGCACCCCAAGAGCAGAAAGACTGTGTAATATGTGTGGAGTTATAGACCATGAATAACATTTTTTGAATGCTTTGTAAATTGTTTTGTGATTTATGAAGAAATCTTCTGAAAACAGGCAGCAACTTGAATGTTTCTCTGGACCAATCCAGTCAGTGTGTATCAATAACTTGATTCGAGGGATTTACTAGTTTGATGAGTTTCAAGGACTATTTATTAGCAATGTACATTTTTGATTGCATTAATCTTTGGTGACTTTTTCTTTACAAACTTGTTTACTCGTGCCTACAAGCCGTCTGGGCTCTTATGGCAATAAAGGATGTTCTTGGTCTTGTTCTTATACTGTATAATGAACAGTTATCTTTCCTCCCCATCTTTAAACCAGTATAATGATGCTATTGGTGACTGTGCAATTTTAATCATTAAATCAGCACACAAATTTTGTGTACTGTATGATTATTGGCAAAGACAATTTGTTTGCAAAATGTCCTCAGGAAAAATTCAGTCGATTTTTACCTTTATGTGTTTATCCATACATGGGCAGTTGGACATCTGTACATGTGTAAGCTTTTCCTCATCAGTTTATATGTTTTACAGCTTTTTCATTCTTAAGTTTCTTGCCTTGGAGGTCAGCCATGTACACATCTGCTACATTCTTGAATGTAAAGTTGTGGGTGTTTGTGTGGGTGCAAGTTTGGGTATACATGTAAACGAGTAACTCTGTTCTTCTCCTTTAGCTCCATAAGGAGTTATGGGGCACAGCACTGAATTTTTCAGGTGGTATCTCTTGGGCAAGTTGAACCTGGTGGAGTCCAACCCTCTCCAGGTACACAGAGCATGTTGGGTGTGTTGTTATTTCCATAACCCATTGAACACTGACATGAATAATGGGATCTTTTACATGCAGATTTCATCCTCTGAACGCTAATATGTACACCAGGAGAATTAAAGCACTGGCAGGTCTGTGCTTTCAGTTGACCAAGGAGACCATTAAAAAAATTCACAAGCTGCTAATTCAAACCTCGACTTCATGGACATACTGGATTGAAGTCAAACACAAAGATAGAGCGCTATATAAATCCCATGTAGAGTCATCATTATCATTTATACACTTAGCTTTAGCATAAGCACAGCTGGCAACCTTTGAGAACCCAAAACGGAAATTGGTAGGGGGTGGGTTTTGGAGGTGCGCAGCCCACTTAAGCTGGAGCTTTTTTTTTGTTTTGTTTGTTAAGGGAGTGAATTTTCCATCTGCTGACAAGACCATCTGCTGACAAGACGATGAATTCAGGCATGAATAACGTGCCACACTTTGAAACCAGGTGTTCGTAGGTGGAAACCAAAAGTACAATGATTACTTGTCACGTTTTCTTTGATAAAATACATAATTAGTTAATAAAATCCTTTAGAGACAAATGCTGAGCACCAGTTGCACTGATTTTTTTTTGCTTTTTATTTGTTTTATAGCAACCAAAGTCCAAACCAAGTGTCAAATCTGGGCTGGATGTCGGCTCTGCGTAGGCCTTGCCTTCGTGGCTACAACTTTATATCGGTCCTCCTCTGCCAGTGCCTGCTGGCCAACGCTATTCATCATCTACTTTACAAAACCACTCATTTTGTTTGTTGCTACATCGCTAATCTAGTCTCTGAACTCTGCTTTTGTCAGTTATACAGCATGTAATGCACAGTTTCTGCCTTGCTTTGTTGTTTTGAACTTTGACAGACACAAATTCATCCAGATGGGGAAAGCGATACACAACTTCCTCCACTTAAAAGCACATGCACACTGTCAGCCAACATCTCCCTTGGACATTGTTGTCTGCTACTCCTAGTTCATTTTGTTCGCGCTTTCCCATGCATTTGAACCTGCACAGTAAACTTTTTTTTTAAATCAAGAGTTTATGAGTAACTGGCATAGTAACCTAGCGCAAGACAGCTGAAATCAGAATACACTATGGTAAACAACTCTGGTTTTTCTTATGTGCAGTAATTAATATAATTTCGCGCACCATGCAAAATTTTTAATTGCAACGGCACAGAGTGCAGCAGAAGGCACAACTTGTGCCTTCTCATAACTTTTGCCTCCTCATAGGCACACCTATCAGGTTTTGTACTTTTCTTTGACATCTTGGAGATAGGCATCTAAAATGCCCATTAATGTCATACTTGATTTACACTAGGTTTTTGTCTCTTTTTTGTTTTGTTTTTGGTTTGTTTGTTTTTTTATTTGGGGTTGGTTTCTTGGAGGTTGAAAGTTTGGAAACCAGAAAATTTTCTTAAAAATTTGAAAACCAGAATCATGGTTAAAAAACAGAAAATTTCCATGAAAAAAGGAAATGTTGGCAGTCAAATGAACAACTAGTCAATATCTGCATGCAAAAGGAGTGGAATCTATGCCTGCACTATAACTACATTCTTGTTTCCAGCATGCAGCAAACACAGACATCCAATCAGTCTTCCCACACACTTCAGACATCAGCATGCTTTTCAACACGTTTAATATGAGAATTCCCCAAACCATCTAAACACTAGAGAAAAAAAAGTATAGGACAATTATATCCTGACACACATGATAATGCAAGAACAATAGTGATTGCTGTGACTGATTTGGACTGAAACTGGTCCAAGGAGCCTGTATGTCACCCACACCCTGGTTTGTTATACAGCTATTAATCAACAAACCAGTGTTTGCCGACTCTTACAAGGCTTTTTCTTTTCAGATTGTGTCTGTTACTGTTGTTGAACAGCAGGTATATAGCAAAGTAAAATCATTTTGGTGGGTAAAAAATAACAGTTCAAATGTGTGTGTGTGAAATACTTATGATTTTTCTCCACAGAGTCTATTCTTTTTATCTATACAGTAAAGTTTTTAAAAAAATAATAATAATAAAAAAACTCTGCACGACACTATTTTCCTTAGATTCTTTCTCTCAATATTTCCATCTACCAATCCTCAGGTTGAAACATCCACAGTGAAAATGAGAAAATTCCAAACCAGTCAATCAATTTTTTTCCTTTGGAATGTGTAGAAAACATATTCATCTAAAACCAAGATCTTGTATTCTGACTGCCTATGTCAAAATCTCAAGCTATTCTTCTATTTGATTTTCTTACTTGCTTACTTTTTCACATTTCATTTCCAATGAGTTGTTTCTTAATGTAAAATCGAATCTCAAAAGTCAAAGAGCACTATGAGCTAAGTATCTCAAAACTGTGACAACTTAAAAATTATCCATAACAAAGACCTTCCTGCAACCCCCCCCCCCCCCCCCCCCCCCCTATGTCTATGCCCCCTTTCCCCTGCAAAATATCACTGACACCTCAATGCCACATTTTCTGTATACTATTTTTCTTTTTTTTAGAAGTCCTTCACGAGAGACAGTCTTTCAATTCTAAATGATGGGGGTACAAGACAGTGTTGGATCTTCATGCTGTTCATGAAATATTGATATGGATATATTATATATATATATATATATATATACAATTCAATTCAAATTTCAGATGAACATTGGTAAGGAATATATTCAATGATTTTAAGTTTTTACAAAAAATGTGTTTATTCAAATGTTTCCAAATGAAAGACTTTTTTTTTCAAAATTTGAAATCCTATGACTGTTCCACATAAAATATATCTGTCTCTCTTGATAAAGTATCCTAAACAGTCGAGTATTGCACTGTGCAATGAACAGCAGGGGATGGTCCAAGAACATAAGAGGTTTATTGTTTCTGCCTATGCAGGCTTCCAGTACCTCACAATACTCCAAACCTAAGTGAACTTGCGCATCCACAGCCATACTTCTTCATACTGCCATTAAGGCAGTCATATGCTGTTGTGTGTGTATGTGTGTGAGTGTGTGTGTGTAGGGGTAGGTTGTATACGTGTGAAAGCACTGTATTAGAATACACCAGATTGAACAGCCCGTGTCTAAAATAAAATCATGAACAAATTACATAGGACGAAGATATGACCATATGTAATTGTATGCCACAAAATAATGTTACAAGGGTAGAGGAGAACGGGACTAAAACAACAAATTATTATTTTTGGGTGGGAATGGGGGTACAGGTTAAGTACATACGATAATATCACCAACATCTACGTTTCAAGCTGCAGAATGTCCTCCCACAAGATATACTGATCTCAAACTTGATAAGCCAAATTACTACCTTGTATAAAGAAATCTGTCACAATTCATTCAACTCTGCCTGCCTATTACAGAGTTTGCTTTGTCTACCTCTTTCATTCCTGATTAATTTGCCTCTTAATTTCTAAATATCTACTGTAGAATTACTTTGGGTAATACAGTCAAAAACTACCTGATTGTCAAAATAAAATGTCACTTTTCTTCAAAGACAAAAAAACTACCTTTGTCCACTGCACAAGTAGTTGTCATTGCACTTCAGAATTGTAGCTTCAAAGACAATATATAACAACACTGATGGGCACTGGAGAGCCTAATCGTTAGAGCATTGTGCTTGTGATCTCATGGCCCAGGATTGAGCCAACATGGGGGTGCCCATTTTAGGAGATTTTGCCCTTAAGTTAACATCAGTGCTGACTCCACTCCCCCAAAAGTCCTTCAGATGAGACTATAAACTAAGGCCCTGAATGCAAATGCACATACAACATCTTGTGCACACATTAAAAATATGTTCCATCTTTCGGAAGAGTAGGCCAATTTGTGCCGGTAGGAAAATTGACAAAATTTTCAAAAAACGCATGCCCACTTGTGTCATGTTTTGATACCAGCCCTGAAGTCCAAATGCGGCCACCTTAATGGTGTGCAAAAACAGTGGCATACGCAAAATCTCATCACTGGTGAACCTCAGAGCTGAAGCCGAGGAACAAACAAACAAAAACACCCAAAACACTGATATGTGCAATTTAACTTAACACGTACACCAAGCAAAAACAACTTACTAAGACCAACACAAAAGAAAAGGAAAAAAAGTAAACACTACTGTTAGTGAAAACCCCCCTACATCCATTGTCAAATTACTATCACTGTAGCGTCACTGCAAGTTTCTGTCATGTCTTGGCACAGAGGGCTAATAATATACACACATCACAGAATGTTCTCGAACCCAATACCTCCCTCCCCACCCATGATCCAATCCATCAAACATCAAGACACAACCCTACACACAATGAGCTCCTCCACATTTTTTACCTCTAATATCACACACAGCATACAAACGTTTATCTAGATTCATTCACAAAGACATTAGAGTACCATATTCTTTTATGACAGCCCCAACCTTCTAATACCCATCTCCATTTCTTTGTCAATTAAAGCAAAACTGCTGACTGCAAACGTGCTAATCCGACACTTTTCACACTCTACCAGAACTCGGACGATCTGTCGATGACTGAATGGAGACTGATTTAGATTATCACATGAGCAACACTGAAACAAGTGGCAAGGACAACTAAAGTAGCATTTATTCAAGGTCAGGATAAAAACAAACTATGCCAAATGTCCACAAATAAGTGCACTTCAATATCTAGAAGGAAATATGACATAAAAACTGCCAAACATAACCACTAACACCACAACCTCTTCATACCATTATTATCCTTAAATCTATTCTCAAATTGGCCATTCCCATGGTATTCTTGAGCATAAATTTAGAATAAGGCTGGAAATTTCTGCCTGCCAGTATGTTTGTTTCCTTTACCATTTTGAGGAAAAATAAATCAAGCAAATCCTCCTACAAAGCAGAAAAAGACTTGATGAAAAGTTCTGCAAGTCAGAGAGAATGTGTGTAGCATGATGCATGCATGGGATGATATTCATAAGTAAACCCATGACAGCTTGTATGATGAAAATGATATGTCTCATTAATTTTTAATGTTTGTAAAACAAAAGGACCTAAACCACAGTACCTGACCAAAAAAACCAAAAAAAATATTAAAAAAAAGGGGGGGGGGGGGGGGAGTTTTCTGGTATTCAACTAATGGATAATATCACGCAGCAGTTCAGTGGACAAGTATTGGATGCGTGAAGGATTAATGCCAAACACATAGGACTTGGCCTACTTGCCATAATACTGATGTTGCCATCTCCTATTTCATCATTTTCCTACTTCAATATGAATTTGAATTCCACGACCTACCTCCTCTTAAGAAGAAAAACACAAACTATTTTCTTTCACCTTGTCAATAATGAATAAGGAAATTAAATTTTTTTTTCTACATTTTTGAAAAGGGCAATTTAAATATTTAAAAAAAGCACATGTGATGCATGAATTTTTTTTTCTCCAATTAACAAACAGACTTCATCGTCTTGCACTGAAAAATATAAAAACATATACAAACTAAACAAACCACAAATGACTACAAGGATCAAACAATCAGGTCACACAAAAAGGAGCTGTCACTATGAGGCTTAATTTGAACACCTGCCACAAATCACATTAAATATACAAGACAAGAAAGCTTCAAAATTAGCATGTAACACACACCCTACACATCTGTTACAGGTTTATCCCCCCCCCCCCCGAATCATACAATATCACATGAACCTAGACAGAATGTCTCATGAATACAAAAAATCAACACATAATCAACACACTATGTAACAAACACATATGACTGGCCACATATGAAAAATATCAAATTAAAGCTGCAAGAGATGATAGTTTTCCTACCCCCTTTAAAAATACTGTTATAGAATATACATGCGCAACCTTTCTGCAATTATAGTGAAAGAGTTGGCACAAGTAAAGGGCCTGGCCCTTTCAAGTGTGGGAATATTCAACCAAAGCAACTCAACCAAAGCAACAAGCCCATACGTTGAGAAACAGTATGCATATGTGTAGGTCTTGTCTGCCTGTTGCATGTAACTGTGCAGTGATCTTGTGTGTGTTTACACAAGTACCTCCCTTTTCTTCATATTTACAGAGACAGACAAGAAAAGATGAGGGAACAATCACAGCTGTCTTTCTAATACTTTTGCATGCCAAACATCTCTCTCTTTGGTCAGTCACAGTGAGTAGTATCGTTGACTTCACAACTGTAGCTCACATCCACTGGTTTTTACTGGCTTGCCTGGGTCATTTTGCAATAATCTGCAAACATTCCCATGCAGGCACACACATTAATTAACATGTACAGTTACCAGCATTCAAAAATCATCTACAGGAGTATAACCGAAAACTGGTTGTATTGATGTCATTTGAATTCTGACTTTGTGACACATGGACCTTTGTTTTACTATAATAACCAATCTAAATGTATGACAAAGACCTTTAATGTCGGTAATTTTAATTGCGATACCTTATAAAATTAATGGTGAAAGCACCACAAATTATAAAGAAAAATCATTCAGAGCTGAATCTAATTGTATGTTGGCCTTATTAATAATTTTTAAAAACCCAAAGTTTGTCACTGTCTGAGCCTGTGTACTACTGATCTGCTGGTAATCTCAATACCTCACGAGAATAATTGTCATAACAAATAAATATCTAACGAGTATATTCCTTTTTGTAATCTGATCAGTACAGATTCTGTCAAGACATATGCTTATTTCACAGACTTTTCTTTACTTCAAAATTCTAACACAGGCTTTTTTCACTCATCTCTCTTTAATTCAGGTAACCTCAAAGTTTAAACTATCTTCCCCCTAAATTGCCTCCACTGTTTTTGGCTAGACAATGATGAAATGTCATCATGTACCCTCCCCCCCTATACACACACACTCACACTCACTCACTCACTCACTCACTCACTCACTCACACAACACACACACACACACACACACACACACACACACACACACACACACACAACACACACACACCACTTAAATACACAAACATGTAAAAATTCAACCTGTTCCTCCATTTTTTTTCAAACTGACCAACAAAAATGCTCTACACAAACGTACCTCAACATATCCCTGTGAGTATAAAGCAACTGTCTTCCCTATATTATGGATCTGAACAGATGTCTAAAAAGAACACATCACATCACCAAACTTTAAATGCAGCTACCTTAATGAGTAAAATGGTCTATATGCAAAATTTAATGTTTGGTGAACCTCAGAGCTTTAGATTGTAGGTGAAAAAAAATTGACATTTATGCCTAAAACTCTTCAGGTCTTTTTTTTTTAAGTGTTTGTAGGACCTTCTTTACTTAAACAGAAAAATGCAATCATCTCCTATCACTCCCTGTATCATCATCATTCCATGACTCAAGGCTCTTTCTTTGACTGTCTTTTTTATTTACTCAATTATTTATTTATCTATTCATTTATTTCATATCATATATTTTGGCTTATTAAAATGTTGGGCATACATTTTATTTTTCATACAACTGCTTTATAACAGTTTAAAGTATGGGTTACAAATAATCTTTCATGGATGTTTATCCATCTGTGATTGTCTATCCCATTCATATATATATATATATATATATATATATATATATATATATATATAAAAATTCAAAGCAACCTTAAATACTACCCGAGTTGAACAAAGAATAATGGTTTAGAGTGATACAGGTGGTCTACTTAAACATAAAGAGTGAATTTCCGCAGCTGCACTGTCACCCCACCCCCTCCTCCACCCCCCTCCTAGTTTTAAAAGTCCCATTATAAAATCCAGACCATAAAACTTATCAGACAAACTTTTGTATTGATTTCTTTCACGCAATCAACAACATTCTCTCTCTCTCACAGGAGACAGATTTGTTTCTCGTAGTCTTACTGTTATGTTTCTTCTTAAGTGCTCTGGAGTGCATGTGTAAGCATACTACATCTGTATGTTCTGCAATCCATATGTGTTGGCAAATGTGTTAACTTTTCTTAATACTCACATGAAAGATGGCATTTAGTTCCCTCTGAAAAACAGTAAGTTCATTAATTATGCTATGATTGTTCATTTGTCATAACACTATCTTCTCTACATTTTCTTTGCTTTTTTTCTTCGCTGACTTAATGCATATTGGTTCCGCTGACCCACTGGCTAGTTGTGTGCATTTACTATGCGTAGGATTGTGTTGTGTTGATCACACGTTGCCATCGACGCCTGGAATTACTGGCTAAATTAGGTACCACAGAGACTTGTCTTTTCTTTCCTACCTCCTCACCCCCAACCCCCACAAATGTTCTCCTTAACTTTTATTATAGATAAGATGAAATGTTAACAACAAAGACACAAATATCCATATCAATACAAAATCCTGATAATATGATGATAAAGACAAAACAAAACAAAAAATGGCATTACCCCCCCCCCCCCCCCCCACACACAAAATAAAAGCAACAACAAAACCCCAAAACAACAAACAACCCTATACAACTAAAACAAAAGAAACAAAAGTAATTTTAAAGAGAAAAAAACACTTCACAACCCACCATGAAACATGTAAAGGTAGACACACAAAACAGGTTTACTGTTAATGCTTATTTTCACATTAACAAACACCTCACAAACATACTAGTTCCTTTTCTTTTTTCCATACAGTACAACTGCAGCCCAATGCATAAGCAGACACGCTGATGAAGTTCTGCCATAATGACAAATGGCTTGTGTCGTCAATTTTATCATTCGCGAAGGATGCCATCATGTAAGCAATGCAAAATATTTCACATTAAAATCGTTGCTTGTCAAGTCACAAACCATTACTGGGCTGATGTGATGATAAATCGCTTCTACTTACGTCCCTCGCCCCACAAAATAAAATAACTCTGACAAACAATATAATGCACGCCAGTTTCTAAGACAGAATCCTCATGTCGACACCAATGTTTAGCATATTCATATACAAATATATACAAGTAATCAATTATGTTTTGACGCCTCTCTATTACACTTGTGTTTGCATAGCATTCGTTGGCCAAAAGAATCAGATTTGTTAAGTACACTGTCTTGGCATGCACAGAAAAAGAGGGGAAGGGGCCATGAAAAATATCGGGAGTCTCTTCTGTCAAAATACTCTGTTGAAATAAACATATATATAATTTAGCAAAGATTCAATAGCACATAGATGTGATAACTATACACATGCATTGATCACTTCGTCGATCTGGACAGGAGAGAGGAAGGGTGATGGGGTGGAACTAAGGTACTATGGGCAGACCTAACACCTTAAACTACAGTAAATAATGACACAGTCTTTGTCTGTCAATCTATGGTCTAGCCCATAATTCCCTTATATTTATATAGTACACAATAAGTGTTCACATTCTCATTCTTTTTTTTTTTCAAGTCCTCTCCTCCATAACTCAACAAACATTGTCATTAATTAATTAATGTCCCAAGAGGCTGATACAAATTTCCCCCAATGTCACACTGATATGTCACTGAAATCCCAGTACCGATCCCATGAAGGTAATAATGACAAACAACACAAAATGAAAGCAGCAGCAGCAGCAGAAGAAACCTACAGACTACAGGCTAAAAAGGCATCCCTGTACAACATGCAAAACAGACTGGGAGAGAAAGAGCATCATGACCAGAGACACACTCTGCAGACTATGACCCGTAGACAGAAGGTTAAGACACACTTTGCTGGCCAAACCCATGCATTTCTTTTTCTTTCTCAGCCTTTGGATCCTCCTTTTCTGCACTTCAACAACTGCCATTCCCCCCTCCTCCTCCTCCTCTGTGCTCAGCATACTCACACCATGATGGATGGGAGGTGGCAGGTATGAACAGACCAAGACTTCAGTCACGATTGCCATTTCACCCAACAGACAGAACAGAAAACTAACAGACATCACCAGAGAACACAGCCATTTGTTCCGTAACCTTGAGACCCATGAAATGTGATTATGGGGTTGCCAGGGGTCAACTGGAGCCTCCATTGATGACCACAGGCCGGCTGCCGCCCTGTCGGTGGTAATCCCCTCCACCTCCACCTCCACGACCACCTCCTCGACCTGAAGAGTAAGGTCTGCGTGGACTGCCTCGTCCTTGGTACTGCCCTCCTCTACTGTAGCCACCAGCCCCACCACGACCTCTGCCCCTGTAGCCTCCACGCTGTGGGGAAGAGCGCTGGCCACGCTGTGGGGAGGGGCTGGCGCTGCCTGCTGAGGCATGAGTGGACGATGGAGTTGCTGCCCTTGATGTAGACTCTCCAGAGGGGCTAGATGTCACCATGGATTCTTCCTGATTTTTACGCTGCTCCTGACGTTCACGATTGCGATTTCTGCGGCGTGCACTTTTTGTCAGCTGACCGTCATCTGGTAAGGCCAAAAAAAAAAAAAAAAAGAGCATCATGGTCAGTCCTTTTTCACAAACCAATACTCGTACATTTACTTTATGTAACACTGCTTTTTTTGATGACAAGCATGTTGATGAACATGAGCCTGCAACCACACACACACCCTTCTCTCTCTCTCTCTCTCTCTCTGGCTCATGCAACTATATTTAAATTATTTTTTAAAAAGACCAAAAACTGGAATAAGCAAATTTCAAATTCTTTCAAGCCAGAAGGAAAAATGACATACCTCTTGTGGTGGCAGCGCTGCCACTTCCATTGGCACGGGGTTTTCCGTCTTCCGTCAAACCCTGAAACACAAGCGATGCCCATAATGTCTTTGACCAAATCACTGAAGCAGGTCAATGTCCCAACCATTGTAACACAACCCTGATGCACTGGGTCAACTCCTCGTTAACATAGCTGATGGCAACAATACAGATGATTTTAAATAAAGTTTTGAGTTACTGAAATGACTATAAAGAAGACCATTTGAAACTAGTAGTAATAAAGTCTTCTCATAATTCAAATATCTGCTGAGAATAGAAACAAACATGATACTTTGTCCATGAAATTATAAACAGGTAACCAACCCCCTTACCATTCATTACCATTCATTTACCATCCAAAAAGGAAAGTGGCAGGATGGTTAAGGTATTCACCTGCCTAACAAGTAAACTGTGAGGTTCTGAGTTCAATTCCCAGCCTTGCCCTTTCTTCTCAGTTTGATGAGAAAATTGAACAGAATGTCAAGATCCTTCAGATGAGACTATAAACCAAGGCCCAGTGTGCAAATGTAGCAGAACATCTTGCGGATATGTTTAAAACATGTCCTGCCTTTCCGAAGACTAGGCCATTTCGAGCCAGTAGGAACAGATGGCAACATTTTAAAAAATACATGCACACAGGTGTCATGTTTAGTCAACATACCCGAAGCTGGAATGTGGCTATCTAAGAGGTGATATGTGCAAAAATATCACCATTGGTGAACCTCGGAACTCTATAGCCAAGGAACACAAAAAAATGTACTATAATTCATAACACAATAGAGGTAGACAACATGGCTACTCCCTATAGCAGTTTTACCACTGTTGAGCCTGGAGCTCCCATAGACAAATCACTATGCCAGTCTGAGCCTGCAGTGTAGAATTTTTTTTTTTTTTTAATGACTTACTTGTAAACGCTTGTAAGCACTTCGATTTGTTTGCTTTTTTTTTTTACAAGATTCAGCGCTATATAAATTCCATGTATTATTATTATTATTAAACAAAACCTTACAGGACTGAAAGATGTCTAGTAAAAGAGATGCCTGACTTGACCTTAGTGGACCTCAGTTATAACAGTGAGCAGTGTTCAGCTGCATCTTCAACTGAAGGTTCCTGTCCTGGGAGTATTTTACAAAAATCTACTAAGCACAATCATCACACAAAATTTACTTTTCTTACCTGTAATTTTAAGGAATTCTGCAGACGTATTTGTAGGTTGGCCAATTCTTCTGTGGTCATCTGAGCATTTTCTGCAAAGAGAACAAATACTTTTTTTCAAAACTGACAGCCTTCACTATCACTCAGGTCCTGTGCCATCAGCTTAAACCAGAGAGCTTTACCTGGTTTCTTTAGATGATGCTTATTAAAAACACAAAATTGATAATAAGTCTTTAAGTCACTATGAAATCTGAAGCATCATTAAGCTGATATCTACTCCAAGCAAAGAGTATTTGGAAAATTAGTCTCTTCTCATGACACTCAAAACTTTTTTTTATAAAAAAACAATACAAAAACTTTTTTTCCAAAACAGAAAATACTGTACTATGGGAGGCATGAAGCATATGTTGTCAGTCCGTCTGATTTTTTCAGTTTTCTGACTACAAAGGGACAATGCAGAGTGTACAATATTCCATACATGCATAAACAGTCCCCAGCAGATGTTTGACCCATGCCTCAACCAATGAGCCAAAGACACACCTCAGACATATGTGGAGTAAAATGTCTTGTGTTTCCACAACTAACTAAACAATGACAAAACTCCTGAAGTGACACTAGAATCCTGCTAGGTAGCCAGAGGTGTATGCACAAGATCCTGACCTACTGGTGGACAACATTTTTTTCCCCTACAAGAATTGTTGTGATGGCATCAGAAAGGCCTGGAGGAGGGGAAGATATCCGTGCACTTTAAGACTAGAAGTCACAAACATAGAGAGAAAGACCACAGTTAACGTGGGCACATAGACAGATGTCACTGACACGCAAGTAAGACGTGTGTGGGTGTGCGTGTGTGTGCGCGCATGTTTGTGTGTGTATGTGCATGCGCATGTTCGTGTGTGCGTACATCAAAATACAATTGTGTGTATATGAAAATACCTGTTTCAATAATCTATCTGTGAAGCTCCATTTACACACGGTAACTTTTCCCTTTTTACAATAACGGACCATCAAAGCGCAAAAGAAGACCACATAAAAACCAAAGAAACAAGAACAAATTAAACTCTCTTCTCTGGCTTGGACTTGATTTCACAGTGTAAACACACTTGTAGGAACGACACTACTGTTCTGTTGTCACCATCTGTCACATCACCATCAGAATCAAGTTCTAACGACACCACACACACACTTGTAGGAACGACACTACTGTCCAGTTTTCACCATCTGTCACATCACCATCAGAATCAAGTTCTAACGACACCACACACACACTTGTAGGAACGACACTACTGTTCAGTTGTCACCATCTGTCACATCACCATCAGAATCAAGTTCTAACGACACCACACACACACTTGTAGGAACGACACTACTGTCCAGTTTTCACCATCTGTCACATCACCATCAGAATCAAGTTCTAACGACACCACACACACACTTGTAGGAACAACACTA
Source organism: Rapana venosa (assembly GCA_028751875.1). NCBI lineage: Eukaryota > Metazoa > Mollusca > Gastropoda > Neogastropoda > Muricidae > Rapana > Rapana venosa. The sequence continues at coordinate 42,029,672 of CM054134.1, forward strand.
CTGTTCAGTTGTCACCATCTGTCACATCACCATCAGAATCAAGTTCTAACGACACCACACACACACTTGTAGGAACAACACTACTGTTCAGTTGTCACCATCTGTCACATCACCATCAGAATCAAGTTCTAACGACACCAGTCTTACTAACCTTGTGCTTGTGAGGAGGCAACGGAGAGGGAGGCCACTACCACAGGGTCTGGGTGGAGGGAAGGGGGCACCTCCTCTACCCCTGGACAACTGCTGGCCACAGAGGACACAGATGGACGGCGGACAGCGTAGTTATTCTTCACAGGTAATACTGCACACAGGCAAGTCATCGTTCTTTCTGGTAATTCACCAGGGGCAGTGTAATGTGCAGTAAGGAATAACTGTAAGGATTAATACAATGACTGACAACTCAGAAAATACATCCTGAATTCTGATGCTTTCTGAGCACAAACTCCTGTACTGCACAGGTTGTGCCACATGCAGAACTAGGCACTTATGGCATGCAAATGAAAAAGAACAAAGATCTGTTGACAATGTAAAGAGACACTGAAATTTACGTCAACTTTTCTTGCTGTCCTGCTATAACATTTCTTCTGAATTCATAAAATCCTGTTTCAACAAGACTTTTCCATGCATGTTTGTTCTTTACATAGCTATTCCTCTTCCTCCTCAATTCTAGAAAGCATACATATGCAAGCACACACACACAGCGTGTGTGTGTGTGTGTGTGTGTGTGTGTGTGTGTGTTGAAAGTAGTGTGTGTGTGTGTGAGTGTGTGTTGAGTGTAGTGTGTGTGTGTGAGTGTGCATGTGGGTGTTTGTGCACACATTTGAGTATGTATGCATGTGTGGATGGGCAAGGTGCATGATGTGTGGGTGGTTAAGTGCGAGGGGGGGGTGCACAAATTTAGAGTATGTATGCATGATGTGTGGGTGGTTAAGTGGTGGCGGGGTGTTTGTGCACACATTTGAGTATGTATGCATGTGTGGTGGTGTCCTGGCATGCATGTATTAACACAGCATATACGCTGTTCCTATCTATTCACCAATACATACCTTCTCCAAAATGAAGGATTTCCTGCAACAAAAATCAAAACAGAATGGACATCTAATAAACATTTCTTATTATTTTACAACAAAAAAACCCACTTGTCTTGGCACAATTATTACACAATGTCGGTATGAATGTCAACTCTGCTATGCTTACATTATCAACACAATGCTATTAACACAGATGAAGTATGCTGGAAATCCCAGCACTGGCAGTTATCTTTTGCATAGATCTGGATGTAATCACTGCTAAATACTCCCAGAAAGTTGCCCGTCAGCAATGGCTTGTCATCAACATTCTTTAACACTAAGACAAAAATGCAGAGTTCTAAAACTTGATTTGCGGCAGTAGCAACAGTTGTAGTGGTGGTGATGGAAGTATTAGCAGAAGTCATAGTAGTACTTGTAGTAGCCGTATTACTGTGACTTCTGGTAGCAATAGTAGTCGCAGTAGTAGTCACAACAGCAGTAGTAGTAGTTAGTAGTAGTAGTAGAAGTAGTAGTAGTAGTAGTAGTATTGGCAGGCAATGAATTAAGGGAAGAATAGTTTGGTCGGCCAAGCCCTTCTCTTTTTAAGTCAAGTTTTGCACTTTTCTGTACATTCACAGAAATGTTCCATGCATATATACAACACTTTTAAATCTGATTTCTGCAATATATGGACTCCCACTTTCACACATAACTGTTAAAAATCACTTTATTCTGAAAGTACTTACTTCTTTGAGATGATCCGAATCATACCAGAACCGAGTTGTCTTTCCCAGTTCCTCATCAATTTTACGATCAGCTACAAAATGCTGCAACAATGGTGAAATGAAATAATTTATCAATGAGAAAGGGTGATCATAAAAATGAAAGTCAAGACATGAAAAAGCAAGATGTTCTAGCTTAGAGGATTTCAATTTGATTTTTTAAAAATAGAACCTGTAAAAAATATTTTTTAAATCATCAAATTATAATGCACAGCATTCACGAATGTATGCATGTAAACACAAACACATGCACATGAAGACACACACAAAAATCACAAAATGCTTTTTAAACACTAAATAAATTTGAAGTGAAAATAAGCATGAAACAAAACAACTTTCGTATAATTTTTCTCAAAACCAGTTTAAGCAAATATCTCAATTCTGCCATGACACATTTTGTAAGTTTGACACATTGTGCACGAGTCTCATTATGTGGCTGTAGGTTCATTGGTACTTACAAACATCACAAAACACACTTCAAAGAATTACAGTCCTGAGACTTTGTTTTCATCATGACTGAATTAAAAAATCTGGTCAGGAAGCCAAGTATCTTTTTTTTTTTTCACTCCTCAGCTAGAGCTCCAAGGTTCACCAATGGTGACATTTTGAGTATGTGACAAATACACGCTACTGTCATGATTTGGAATGAGAAATGATTTGGGCTAATATGGAGGTGGGAGCTAACCTTGACATCAGCCCGGAGATCGACCAGCTCTGATTCTGACAGCTTTTCTGCACGCTCAATGCTCACTTTCAAAGCCGCTGCTTTCTCCTGCCGCATCTTGAATACTTCATCTGAAACATAACATAACCAATGTTATGTGATTACCCTGACACTGTCATTCCCATCTTACCTATTTCTGTCTCACTATGAGACCTACAATGAAAGCAGTGCAATATTTCTACCTCACTTTCTCTCAGGGTGATCTTTGGCTAAAACCTTTCCTTCAAACTCCAGTTCTCCCACATCTGCGGTTTTTCTCACATCTGCACAGAGTGTCATCTAGATCTTGATAGCATCGGCTCAGTATGCCATCTTTTCTCAATTCTCACTCTTCTCTGCTTTTTCTTCCTTTCCAGACTAAGTCAAGGTGTCTCATAACCTATGTGGCTAATAGGCAGTGAGGTGTTAAGAAACCTCAGCTTTTCCAAAGGCTAGCATCTTGAGGTTGATACCTATCTCCTCTCCCTTGCTGTTTTACACTTAAAGATGCCAGGTACCCATTCACAGCTAAGTGGACTGGAGGAGAAGGTGCATGACCAGTTACCCATCCGAAAGGGAACCATGCTCAACACTGCTCAACCTTACCTTGTGGAGAGCGAATGCTCTGACCTCTGTAATTATCATTAGCTCGTTGCCCAATGCTACAAGTCCTAAAACTTCAAAAGATTCACAATCACAACAATGCAGCCTATCTTTGTAACCTATATAGACAACATTCTCTTTGCTTCCCTACTCAAAGCTAGCTACTGTTTCTGCAAGAATAAAACACACACTACTACTTTCTATATATAAAAAAAATCCCTCATTCAGACCTATCTGATCCTCCCCAGTTTTACAATTGCACAAATTAGCAAGGCTTTTCTGCAGTCACTGCTCTTCTTTTCCCAGCCATACATTTGAAAATTGCTGGACCTGAACTTTTTCTTTCCTGGCTCCTACTCTTTGGCACTGTCTTTCCTCTGAAAAAAACCCACACCGATCCTACACTTTCCTTTGGATCTCTATTCTGAAAACTTTTTTCCCCCTACAGTAAACTAGATTTATTAGAAAGTCTATCCCAATCATTAAAGCCTCTAGGAATGTATGGGAGTGATTTCATGGTTCTGCAAAGCTTAAAGATTAGTTGCATGTGCCTGTGCATGCATGTGCATGCGTGTGTGTGTGTGTGTGTGTGTGTGTGTGTGTGTGTGTGTGTGTGTGTGTGTGTGTGTGTGGTGTGTGTGTGTGTGTGTGTGTGTGTGTGTGTGTGAGTGAGTGTGTGTTTGTGTGTATTTATGAGACGTGTGTACCTAATACTTGGGAATATGAACATGCAAGTGAGCTGCAAATTCTATAATGGTGTGACCATACCAGCACACAGGGCTCTTATAGGATAGATGAACCACGTAATTATTCTCATTAACATTATTATAATGAAATCCGTTACTTCTTTCTTTCACAAAATGCAACCCTCTTTTTAAAAAAAATGGAAATATAAAAACCTTCTAGCAGGGCAAACTGTTGGTTGTTATTGTCACACAAATGTTCATTCAATTCTCCAGTTTCACTTAGACCAGATGCACATCCACAAAACCACATATGCATGCATGCATATATATAAAACACACACACACACACACACACACACTACTCACAAGCTTGTTGCTTAACCAAGTCCATCTCTGTCATGATTTCCTTTTCCCTGGTGTTCAGGCTGTAACAACATTTTCAAAATGTATATATCAATGGCGGCCATAAAATACATACAGACACTCCTAAAAACATACTTTCCAACAGTCTTGCTATCACACTGCCACTACTATCCCTCAGGAGGATCTAGAATGAAGCTTTGTACTAGTCAATCTGTTAAATGGTAATGTAAGAGTTCAAAGTATATGCAACTACAGACCAGCTGAACTCTCTTTGAATGGTTCTGGGCATATTATTTCTACCTATGAGATGATAGCTTAAGCTGATTAGAATATATGCAAGACTGTGGGAAATATATATTTTTCATAATTACATATACAGTGTCAGGTAGCCATTCATTTGCAATAAAGTATTGTCTCTTTATACTGGTACATTCAGAAAATCTTTTTACCCATTACATAACCATTCATGCTGAAGCAACATTTTTAACTTATAAATGCAATATCCACAAACACCTTTATAATTAAGAATCTGCCAAAGAAAACATCTCGACCTATTACTCCTCCATCCCCTTTCCAAACGTACTGCTGACAGTAAACTGAATGAAGTCTTATCTTACTGAGTTCTCATCTCCTCGAAGACAGTCTTGACACTCTTGTAGCTGCGTTCTATCTCGTGGTCCAGCACGAGGCGCAGTCTTTCCAGAGAGGTTGTCTGGCGCTGAAGATCCTTGATGGACTTCTCCAGACCTTACGACACAAAACCACAAACATTTTAATTAAACACTGTATCCTTGGCAAGCATCACAAAACAGAAATCTGTTTATATCTTTTCTTTTTTATAAACCAAGCTAGTTTTTATACTGATTAGAATGAAAACTGAAAAATGTCAACAAGTTTCATAAGATAAATTTCAATATAAATTCTGGGATTATCTTTTTCATATTAATCTGACTTAACAACAAACACACACATAATCACAGAGATATTTCAAATACTGTACCCTTGGCTGGCATCACAAAACAGAAAGCTCTGTTTCTTTCTCTTTTTTTATCTTGTTTATTCCAAGCTCGTTTTTACATTGAATAGAATTCAAACTGAAATTTTAAACAGGTTTCATAAGTTTCCCTTTTTTTGCCTTGGTTAGAGCTCCGAGGTTCACCAATGGTGGAATTTTGCGTATACGACATTTTTTACCTACCATTAAGGTAGCCACATTCCAACTTCTGGGAGTACGTTTTAAACAAGCTCTGAGATCATTTTCCTTAAGAGTTTGACATCCCATGAACGCATGCACACAACAAATTAAATGGTTGATTTTCAAATTCATTTCTTCCCTCCATCATGTTTGTCATTTTGCTGAAATTTCACACACACACAGACACACACAGAGGCTTTTATCTTTACAATAACATGATCAGTAAAATTTGAAATTCAGAAGGTACATTCGCAAAGGTGCAAAAGATAGGGGGGAAATCACACCAACTTCAGTCTTATAAAACATGCAGTTTCAACACTTCTAACAGCCACAACCAATTGGAGAACAACACACACAAAATGGACAAGCACAGAAGTGGTGCAAGAAGTATAATCTTTACATTTCTTCAAATTTCTACAGAAGATACCACATTCTGAGGCAGTTTCTATATAAAAACAATAAAATAATAAAAATCAGACTTTCTTTCATCAGAATTGGTAAAAAAAGAAAAGTACGCTCTTTCAATGGAAACAACACACTATTCTGATATCAGAAAACTGAAACAAGAAGTATGTGCATGCAAGCATGCCTGGGGGTGTATGCATTTGTGAGACAGCAAGAGAGATAGAAGCGAGAGAAAGACTGGACGATTCACTGCAGCACTATCCAGTGCAGACAAAAAATGTTTGACATTTTTTAATAATTCCAGATTTTGAAAGACAGCCTCAAATGAGGGTAGGCTTAAGTTATGGAAACAACTTTCTGGGGTAGTTATGGAAACAACTTTCTGGGGTGTTTGATCCCAGTTCATTCTACCACTTTCTCAGTTTTGTCTTACTAGAACTAAAGTGTGCTGCTTTTGTGGTTGGACTTCTCTCTGCTTATTTTCTTGACTTTCAACAGGCCATGGGGCAGTAGGATTTGGCAAACCTCTGGGGGACCGTGTAACTTTTATACCGACTTGATTTGTCATCTCCTTGAGCTTTTTACGTTGTTGGATCACAACATTGTATTTTTCAGGCATCGTGTTGTCAGCAAGTTGAGCCCACCTCTCTGCTGGTGGAAGGTGTGTGCTGAATATACTTGGGTCTCTCCATACCACCAGACACTCTTCTTCAAAAGGTACATGGAGTTTTAATGCAGGCACAAGATGTTCTTCCTGCATTTGCACACTGACTTCAGTTTATAGTTTCCTCCAAAGGACTTTCAGGGGGTGGAGTTAGATCAAAATATTACCTCCAGGGATGAAATCCCCTAAAACAAGGCACTCAGAAAAGACTTGAACCCATGTTCTAAGTCACTGTCAAATCAGGAGTTTGATGCTCAAACCACTGGGCTATCAATTCTTCCTGGTTGGTTTTACATTACACCCAAGAAATTACTTACCTACATAAAATCATTTCCAAATCTATATATGTATCAAATGATGAGAAAAAAACCCAAATTCTATACGCATGGCAATACTGATACAAACATCCTCCATCAGCACATACTGCTAAGAATTTAGTAGTTAGTAAACACATACAGCGGCATAAACTCTGCACGACTACCCCCAAAGTTACCTTGAAATGGACGCTTAGGATGGTTATCTCCCCCTGCTCCCTGACTGGAAGTAGTGCTGCGTTCACTGGTGGTGCGAGTGCGTTGGTTGTGACCGTGCCCGTGCCCATGACCGTGACCATGTGACCCTGAAGCACATACATCTACTGCCAACACAGGTGCACCAACAACCAGGCTCCGTGCAAAGCTAGGCGGTCTCTATTTAAAGTGAGACTGATATCTGTTCTTGTGACAAGAGTTCAGTTCTTTCCATGTTGCATTAAATTCATTTTTTCACAACATTATAAGTTTGAAAGCAAAGCAGTATAGTTCCTCTTCACATTCTGATCAGACTGAGTGCAAGGGAGCGTTCATACAGCTGTTAAGCAAGAACTGTTGTGTTGTGATGTAATCAGTTAAGTACTAATCAATTCACATGTAGCTGAAACATAATTATGCCTACACGACATTTCCTCTTATGTGAGAGGAAAGCACTTTGTGTGTAGCTCTTGCTATGCAAGATCTTCCATAAAGTCTGAAAGTCTGCAAACAAAGCAGCACAATCCAGTCACTATCAGGTGACAACTTCTGTACTGGATATTCTGCTGCCAATGACTAACTTCTGCAGATGATGGACAAGTATAGGGAGTATAATGACACTAGTCAGTAGAGTGCAAAGATATAAATCACAAGCAACAATGAAGTTTCTTGTTTGGGGGCTTCGCTTTTTGTTTTTGTTTGTTGTTGTTGTTCTTTTGCGTGTGCAGAAAGCTTAAGACCATGGGGAATGGAGGAAGCTGGTTGCATAATCTTCAGTGGCACCCCAACGGTCCATGTGACTACAGGATAGGTGAAGGTGAAAGCCTTTCTTCATTGCTTGCTTTTATTTTTCTGTTGTTTTTTTTCTTTTTCTTATTTGTTTTTTGAGGTTTAAGGGGAAAGTCAAATCCCATGCTGATCACAGAGCACCATCTTGTTGTCATCTTTCATCTGTCTCACATCTTTTTCTTTTCTATGGTTTGTGCTTGCTTTTACTTCCATGGCTTAGAAGAAGATGGATATAATCCCTGTTACATGCACATCACTGTGGCTTTTCTTTGCCCTGGTCACTTCTTACCTACATTTGGATGCACTGAGGGCTTAAATGAAAAACTTGAATTGTCTGTTAATAAACCAGACTCTCAATGCAAAGCAAACTGCTTAAATAATCATAAATAATAAATAAAGTAGAAATCAAACATACTTCCATGGCTTAGAAGAAGTGATTATCCTGTTACATGCACATCACTGTGTTTCTTGCCTGTCACTTACCACAGTTTGATGCACTGAGGGCTTAATGAAAAAATGAATTGTCTGTTATAAACCAGACTCATGCAAGCAAATGCTTAAATAATCATAAAAATAATAAAGTAAATCAAAATCCCACTTATTGGTTACTTGTACAGGAAATCTGCTGTAGTTTAATGATTTCTGAACAAATAGGCTCTACAGACTTACATTACTTCTCAAGAAAGATACTAATCTATCTGTTGTGGTTTTGGGATTTGTTTTCTGTTGGGAGGGGGGGTTTTGAGATGGGGTTTTGTTGTTGGTTTGTTTTTGTCTTGTTGGGGTTTGGGGGGTGGGGGGTGGGGGTGTCCACAAGCAACACTGCACTGCTATCAAATCCTATTCATAAAATGTCTGATCGACTTCAAAACAGATGCTGCACACATCTACATAATGATGAACCCTTGTGAGTACTGTACAACATGGAAACCAAAATTCACACAACCAATCAGACATGAATAAAATGTGCACATAGGGTTTCCAATCACATGCCAAATGCACATAAATCACACACTTCAACATTTTTTCATTCTCTAGATTTGTGTCTTAAACTTGGTCATCATTCTCACTTTTTTTTTTTAGGTAACAATTTAAAACAGGAAAAGAAAAGAAACGAAAAAACGAAAAAAGCCTAACTAAACTCTAAAATTTCATCCAATGTGTGTGACAAACATGTTCATTTTGGCCTAAACAAATTTTAGGGCAAACTCCACAGTGTTAAGTTCTGGGTAACCAGGGTTTAACATTACTGCTTAGCACCATTTTTTAAAAAAAAACCCTTTCATTGATCTATCTTTTCTTTGATCAGCACAGACTCCATGAAACCACTAAAAATGAATGGCATCTCCAATCTTATGAGGCAAATTTGTCAAAATAAATAAAAGTTCAAACAGAGGTCACAATGGATACTGACAATTTGAAATCACATTAACTGTTGTACCGAGTGAATTACATTTTGAAAAGGTTTTGAAAGCAACAACTTACATTTCAGTCAGTTTCTAAATGTAACAACGCAATTTGTGCTATTCCTGAAAGCGTCAGAAAAGACTTGCTGATCATACACATTTACTGTCCACCCCTACCACCACCACTCCCACCCGGCCATCCTGACCCTTACCAACCAACACTCTCCACTGCTACTTCATTGCCAACTAGTAAATGAAAAAAAAAGTTATTAAAAAGGCAAAAAGAAAGGCTGTATTACAAACAATGAATTATAAATACAGAAATAGTACAATACAAAAAAAACCGAGTCTTTCAAACTTATTTTGGGGAGGGAAGGGGGTTTCACTCCATGACCTAAGCCAGCTGACAAGACTTAGAGACATAGTTGATAGCTGGTGAGAATGACCCCAGAAATCTGCAGGTGAGTACTGATTCTGAAACAACGGCATCATAGACAACAGTTTGGTAGACACAGAAAGTGCTTGAGCTGGAGATAGTGTTTTGGGAAAAAAAACCCACAGTTTATAGTGAGCAGGCAGGTGACACAAATGGGGATGGTGGATAAACTATGTTCATTCTTTAGTACTAGTTTTCGTGGCTGTGAATAAATGCATGACGCCCTTATGCTGTGAGGACTGTGCCCATGTACTAACCACTATATGTTGACAAATGTCAAGGGACAAGACAAAGGAAAGGATGTGTGTGTGTGTGTGTGTTTTGTGTTCTGTCAGCTAGCAGAACTGCCATTATCTGACAAGGCAAACAGGTGGCTGGAAGGTAAATACACAAAGTGAGCACGCAAAAAACCAGTGAATGTTATGTAATGCCTATGTATCAATGTCGTTAACTCACAGAAGTACATACAACAGAGAAAGGCAACCTAGGGAAAGAGGTCAGAAGGTGCAGTAGATACCTGCAGGTGTATGTCGATGATGCTGCTGTTTAGCTGCAGAGAAAGACACGGAGGGATGGCTGGAAGAGGAGGTTTCTGCTGCTGCTGCTGCTGTTGCTGTCAGGGCTCCATCCCCCACAGACAGACCAGTCACCTCTACATCTTTTATGCTGCCTGCCACACACAACACACACTCTGCTTACAATGAATACAAACCCAAACACCTCCAAAGATACATAATAAAAATATTTTTTGTGTTTATATTCTGTCCAGTCTTTTCAGCCAGCCTGAATAAGGACATAAACCTTTTCACATTAATTGTTTTGTGATTCTTACAATGTCTGAAATTCCATAATGTTATGTTTTCTGCATTTCTTTGCCCTTTCTCAAGCACATTCTGTATGACTTTTTAAATTTCTGTAAAAATTATTTTTCAGTGCTTATTGACAGTATTTCTAGGGTTGAAAACTGCCCATTTGTTCTGTAATACAGCAACAAGCTACATGGCAGAAGATCCTTTTCTCATGTGTACATAAAAGAAAAATTACTGGACACAGCGTTAAAATTGTCTTTACCCTCATGGTTTGACGGCTTGTAAAACAAGAACGGGTTATATCTTTTGAGTGCTTTTGTTTTCAAAAAAGAAAGGTGGTGGGAAAGGTGAAGAATGATACTGTACAGGAAAAACGTTTATAACTGATATGAAAATACTAATAAAATGCACTCTGTTGTAAAAAGAGCCTATGCCTTTCTCAGTTAAGTTTCAAGCTTTAGCCTCCATTCAAAACCAGATCAAATGATCATGTATGTCCCAAGTGGACTCACCAAAACATAATTTTGGACGGTCAGAAAACAAGACCTGTGTGCATTTGTCACTGTCCAGCAGCAAATCAGAGACCATGATCAATGGAGATAACGTTTCAGAACAAGTCACTCTATCATTTAACAATCACTCCCTTCAACTAATTGTCCACTCAAAGATGCAGAAAAGATGCAAAAGGATTGCTCTCCTATGATTTGTCAAGAGACTGGCACTTTTAAAATTTAAAGTGATGTACACTGTAATTTTCTGCTTTCCACATCACTTGCAAACTGGGGGACAGGATAGCCTAGTGGTTAGAACATTGCACTCGCAAGCTGACAATCCAGGTTCAATTCCCGCTCAAGAGGATTTTCCCCCTGGAGTTAACATCAGTGCAGACTCCACTCTCCCCAAAAGTCCTTCAGATGAGACTATAAACCAAGGCCCGTGAGCGAACGCATGCAGAACATCTTGCGCACACATTAAATCCTGTTCTGCTTTTTGTAAGAGTAGGCCATTGTGTGCCGGTAGGAACAGATGACAGAATTTACACAACCACATATACACGGGGACTGGAAGTAAAAAAACCAAATAAGTGCTTATTCCATTATCCTCGAAATTAAAGAATAACATTTAAAAAATTAAAAAATAAAAATAATAAAAGTGCAAGTTTCACTTTTGGAAGAGACATAGCTCAAGTTCCACCTCTCACTTGGCAAAACAAATGGCCAATTTTGCTGTCTGTGCATCTATATTCATAAATAAACATCTTCTCACCCTAGGCTGGCCCATTAACATCATTTTGCATTTGCTCCATGTTTTTCTTTGCTTGATGCATGTCAGTTTGATCAGTTTTTCTGCAAAAATCACCACCATGCTCTGCCACACTGTTGTGAAAATGATGCTGTGAAAGGTCTGAGCCATACACATTGACTCCACAGTGTAGTAAGGGGAGACTAGTCTCTGAACAATTGCTCACAACGTGTTCCTGACAACGTGTTCAATTTTAAGATTGGGGGGGGGGGGATAAATATTGGATTTTGACATACACAATTTTATTTCCATATTTTCCTTTTTCTTCAGGAACAAATACAGAGGATTATGATGGGTGCACACATCTGTCACCCTTTCATACATTTTTTTAAAAATTCTTATGGGCTGGGCCTGACTTGTCAAATAAAGTCAAGTCAAAAGCACTTTAATCATCCCAATTACAATACTGGCAGGCACATTGATACATTTCATTATCTCAAAAGACACAAGAAAGCTACATTTCATGTTATGGCAGGGCAATGCATTTTCGCTCATAAGACAGACAACATTAGTTCCTGTCTGAGTGTTCGATGAATAAGAAATTCTAAAGACTTAATGTGCTTGTGGCAATTTGGAACAAAGTTCTAAGATTTCAAAACATATCCCATTGTAATCTACTAAACAAAATCATGGACTGACTGGCATGTGTTTTCCACTTCTAATTCAAAGAAAAAGTACAAAACTGCATTAATATTTCAAGCATCAGGTTGTTTTAAGCCTTGTAACATGTTCTGGAAAAGCAGAGGGTGGTTGAGAGGTACCTCTCCATTCAGCATACTTGTCTATGACAGCTTTCCTAGATCACAAGTCATGTCCCAATGCACTTCAATAAAACTGAACACTCTCCATCACCCAACACAAACACTCCGTATTTTCCTTTCAGCCCCACTCAAAAAGAAATCCTTTTTCACAGATCAATAAAATAGGACTTATTGATTTCTCTCACCTGAATAGATCATACCATTGGATAGGGGAGGTTTGCTATAACTACTGCTGCTGCTGTTATTGGTCTCTGTGATGGTGCTGCTGCCACTGCTACTGATCCCATTGCTGACTGCCGGCACTCGCTGGGGCAAGGGTTGAGATGCTGACACAGAAGGCTGACTACATAAAGATGACGACAATGATAATGATACTCCCGCACCGCCGCCTGAGGGTGCTGAGGGCCCATTGTCAGTCTGACCTGCACTGGCTGCCTTCTTCTTGTTCTTCTTCTTCTTGTTAGGCTGCATGGAATAAGAAGTTGCTGTTATCAAAGGAAGTGCAGGATGAGTACATGCTTGCACACACATGCGCATGCACACACACACACTCACACACACAACACAAACGCTTGAGTGTTTTGCTGCTTTTCACCACAGCAAATGACACTAAAAGAATAAACACATCCATGTCACCATGACAATTTACAGTAAAAAAAGTATTCAGAAGTATAAGATATGCTAGACAAAGGTGACAGAGAAAAAAAAAAAGGAAGAAAAACAAATGAAAAAAAAAGAAGAAAAACAAACAAGAGACGTCAGTTAAAGCACAGAATTTCTGTAGGCTCACATAGCACTTAAAGAGCTGCTAAAAACTAGCTGGGAAAATCTGCAAATCAAACAGTGGAAAAACACTCTGAGATGGAGCTGGTTGCTGGAACCATTCATTAAGAGAAAACTGTTCAGGTCTCTTGCTTCTACTAGTCATCTGCTTCTACTAGTCATCAGTATTGTTCTCATTTATTTCTTGATGCTTGTACCTTCTTGTTTATTATCTCTTGACATATGCATCTTACCTTTGCCGGGGGCATATGCCACTCCCCTAAAGCTTCTTTGGCACCATCTGCAACAACACAGATAACACAGCTTTTAGTTAACATTAAGTCAGAATGCAGCCATCTTTACGGTAGGCACAAACAGCCCCAAGTGCAAAATTCTCTACCTAAGGATTTTTTTAAAAAGTCAGCATATACACATTATAGTGCTATGATTGTGCTTATGGGTATTCATGAAGGTTTTTGTGTGCTTAATAAATCACTGACTCAGTCAATCATTAATGGAATAGTCTACCCTATTTGAGCACTTGTGCACATGCACACACTCTCACTAACTTACACCACATATATATTCACATGTTTACTCTCTTTCTCACCACTCCCCTCCCCCTCCTTTCAGCTACTTAAATAGGTCATGTCTTCTAAACTAATCACTAATAGACTGCACAAGCACATACAAACACACACACACAAATCAGCCAACTAAGCCGGTCACAGTGTTGAATTTAACCCCCACAAGCACGGTGTCGATATACATGGCTATTGTTCCTTCATAAATGTATTTAGTAGTAACTTCAGCACTTCTAGCTTGTGTGTGTAATGAACCTCGTTCATTTAGCCTTTAATTAACACAAATCATGGTGGTTTATACAGTCAGGCCTGAATACCTGTTTCACAAGTTTAGACAGGTGACAAAGCAAACTCCTTTTTTCACACACAAAATTAATTAATTGCCCCCTAAGTAATCCCCCCACCCCTTAAAAAACAGGCTGAATCATTTTTGTTTTGATCAATGTAACCATTGATTTGTCTGGTAATTTTCACTTGATTTTTCATCCCTGTCACTTTTTCCCCCTTGGTGAGAGCTGCGAGGTTCACCAATGGTGAAATTTGGCATAAGCAACCATTTTTGTCCACCATTCCAACTTTGGGGACATATTACAAATAAATGACCTAATTTTCTTTATTTCTAAACTCTAATGTTCACTAAAACAAAACAATGTAAATGCACAACAGTCCAAGTTCTACACTTGCATGGCATGTTGTTTTGAATATTTAAAAAAGGGATATGTCCTGCCAATCTTACAGGAGGAACTTAACAGTGTTTTAGAATACACTCTTCAGTCTTCTTCCTCATACTCACAATCTATATCAATTCTATATAAATATCATATCAAGACTACAAATGCACACTTACCTACACACAATATTGTAGATTTTCGGAATGCTTTCATTTCTAACAAAGTTTGTGGTTGGTATAATCGTAGAAATATGTTATCCCTTATGTACAGATTTAAACTAAATGCTTTCAGGACAAAATACGTGAAAGATGTAAACTGTATTTGTGGGGAGAAGATTACCAATAGTCATGTTATTTTTGATTGTGGACATTTAAAAGCATTTTTACCCACTGTACCAAGTTTGTCACTGGATCAGATTTTGTCTGAACCATCGTTACTGTTGGACATTGTGTTAGGATTGATAAGTCTGATAATTCAGTTTTTGTAGTATGTTAAAGTTAGTTTTTAAGTACTGTTATTTGACACTTTTTTGTTATTGTTTGCATTCTTTTGTTTATATTACTTTTCCCCGTCTAAAATCACTTAATGTGAATAGACGTTAAACTGAAGATCACACACATACACACACACCCACACACACACAGCTGCTCACTCAAAGCACACAAACCCACAGTTTAACAGCTGAACCAATAAGAGCTGACTAAGTCTCAATCATAACAATAAGTCTGCCTGAGAGGGAAAAAGTTTCTCTAAGTAATCAACTGTTCACACTACAGATTTGTTTTACAGTCTCTACTGCATTCTTGGTCTTTCTGAGAGGAACTGC